>CAMZMU010000103.1:6903608-7503608 GCA_947311845.1 Poa pratensis | reverse complement strand
GTTTTAGGCCTTTTCCACATTCACATATATACACATGTATCTAGACACGTTTTAGTGTATATGTCCACTCCTTTTACTCCGAATCTAGACAACATGTAAAACACCTAAAACATCTTTTATTGTGGAAGGGAGGGAGTACCAGTTTATCCTTTCTATAATGCTGAATTTGCCCGTACCTTACTGGTTATCACTGCAAAAACTAGACAATATTAATTAATTCATGGGCATCTATGTCCTACTGCAAATTCCGAGTTAACTTTTCCGTTTGGCTGTGCATGGTACTATATATTGACTGGAACTTTTGGTTCCTGCATGCTCACTCATTACATTTATCTCCCCTGCTGAATTTGCAGAACCATGGTGCTATAGCTCTGAAGGTGGAACCAGAATATGCCAGTCCTAACCAGATTGGGGTGGATGAAACAGACTACCTGTTGCCAGATGACATCCACGCCATGTTGTATCCTGGTACCGATGACTTCACTTCATGGCATGCGGAGCAGGCAGCTCTTTTTGCTGAGCAAACATACTTTACGGGGGTGGATCCCTTCACTCTGCCGAACAACTTTGCTGATGGATTTCAGATGGAAGAGCTACAGTTACCTCTGGAAAATAATGAGCCTTCGGATAATGGGTTTATAGTACGAAGGCGTGTTGGAGAAACACCTGCAGCTAGCATTCCACAAAACGGGGCTAAGATGCAGAGTAAACTTGGCAGGATGGTAATGAGCAGCTCTGAATCTATCAACCAGACCATCAAATTCGTTGACAACAACGGTCATCTTGATCTCATGAGTAATGTCAAACACGAGAAGAAAGTTGTGCGTGATGTTACTTCTGTGAAGCAGTCTGGTGCAGGAAAGTCAAGTAGCAATGGTAACAACCAAGGATTTTTCAGGGAGTTCGAAGGGCATTTGGAGGATATTCTGCTGTCGGACTGAACATACTCGTTGCTCTTTTCATGGTTGGAGTTGCTGCAGCAATACTGCATCATGGACGTCACCGAGGTGCTGGGATCAGTTTATAGTTGAGGGGACGTCACCGAGGTGCTGGGATCAGTTTATAGTTGAGGGATCAGAAGCATGCTTAGTTTTTAGCTGTATAAATCATTACCATCTACCCACTATGATCTTGACAGTCGGCGCTGTGATTGAAGTGGATGAGCAGTCGAGTATGCGGCTGGGATGCTTGCCTTCCGGAGATACTTGCTCTTCGGTGCAGAACATTGATCCCCTTACATCTGGTTTCTGCGTTGTTCTGTATATAGGAAGTTCTTTCTTTTTGATCCACTCAATGTCTGACTAGCTATTATGATGATTGTTGAGTGCCAAATATAAAAAAAAACAAAAAAGGGAATAATAGCTTACATGTTAGAATTGTAGCTTGGAGTCATTTTTCTGTATGAAAATGAACTCAGGATACATTATGTAAATTAGCAAGTACTCCATCATCACTTTAACTATGGATTTCCAGTATTATTTTCATCTGAATTGACGACCTGTTTGGTTCAAGAATCAAGACTGCCGTTGCTCGTCATATGCTTGTGACAGATTTTGGCAGAGCTGAGTCTATGATATGCGTGAGAGAATAACCCGTGACAACCAACCAAAAACACGTCTAAGAAATGTGATCTGCCTAAGCTTTCTTGTGACTTGTGATAGGAGGCCTTGATGGTTGATCGATTGCTTGTAGAGCCGTTTGACTTTAACCCTTCAGAATTTTGAATTGAACTGCAGTCAAATTTCAATATGATTGAGGACGATGCCATAGTATTGAGGACGAATTTGGACCCTTCTTCGTTCCTACATTTTTCCAATCCCTAGCTAGGCATATGTTTTCTTGGCGAACTAACCAGGAATGAAAAGAAGTCAATATATCATGTGAACATTAACTTTTCTCAGTTCAGGCCTTCAATTAACATGTCAAATATTTTCCCTAATAATATCCCACTTCAAGTCCGATTTGTCCTACATGTGCAGATGTGCTCACCTTGTAAGTTGCCTAATATTCATTTTAAATGAAGATAATAGTGGTCACCAAACACGGTGCCCGCCTTAGGGTTGAAACCGAGGAATAGTTTCGGATCAAGTGTAGCGCCCCGACCCCGGAACTATACAGAGATGCTGTGTGTCACTGGTCATGCGATACAACCGAAGGTTACTGGGTTACCACTCTCAGGCCAAAACCTTTGGCAGGCGTTGCTCAGAATGGATCATCGGCAACACAACACCTCGATTGATGCCATAACACAGGCACAACTATCAATGTATAATAGAGAGATCAAGACTGCGGAACATCTGACACATCACAGACTCTACGACTCAAAACATTACAGTTCAACTCTTATAATAGAGAAAGATAGCAAATATTACAACCAGAGGTCACAGACCCAACAGTACATCAAGCAGAAGCAAATTATGTTGTTCTAAACAACAAGATCCAAACTATGGCCTAAAATGCCTACAGATAAACATTCTCGGTGCCAGCTGTTCCGAGACGTCCCAACCTGCCACCTGGGAACCCAAACTACTCGTCGATGTCAACGCAGAAACCACCATCGGAAGTGATGAAGCTCACCTGAACCAAATAAAGTAAGGATGAGTACTGGATGTACTCAACAAGACTTAATTAACCTATTATATATCTGCTTGTTCAGAGAGTATTTATGAGGGTTCTTTTGCGTAAAGCAATCTTTGTTTCCAAATCGAGGAAGGGAGAGAAGCTCGTATAATAGATCTTTCAAAACGGGATAAGAGAGCGACAACACTAGCTTCCTCCATCATCTTTTGTATCCACCGAATCATCATCAGCTGAACATAATCACCAAGGCCACTTCCTCGACTCACCCTCAGGGAAGCAAACCCGCACACTTAGTTTTTCAAGTTTTACGATTAGGTTAACATCGTCTATGATCCTTGAATCCGTCGCCAAGTCGTCCATAACCGTGGACACGACTTTTTGAAAAGATTTAACCCTGCAGCGGTGTACAATGTTTACCACACGTACCGCCCGGCTCCTTGCCTCCGGATTAGCTCTCTTCCTGGGAAAGCCGACAGAGTGGGAACGGTTACAACGTTTACCTTGCGTAAGCCTATCCATGGGCAATCAGTGTGTGCGGAAGTCAAGGTTATGGGCTCCAACCCCCTCGACCGTGGCCACGTTCCTATATTTTCTTTCTTCCAAAACATTTTCCTTCATCAAATGGAAAGCCCGAACTAGAGAACCCACGGATAGAATTACGCAAGTTAGTTAGTCGATAGGGGTTCTTAGGCCCACGTATGGTTGCACGCTCAGTCTTTGGTTCGAAGGTGGGAACTGTCCTAGGCGAGACAAAACACCACCTTCCCACTGTGGCCTCTCATCCAAACCCTTTTAATTAAACATGTTATACACACATCACTCATCTCACCACGTCATCCTGTCATAATAAGTTTATCCGCAGCTCGGATTCATCAACCGGATGGTCCAGAGCTAAGCAAATATGCATGACTAGGCGTAGCAGATATGGGGCTCTGGCGAAACACACACAAGCATTACCTAGATTTGCTAGGAGCAGTGGATCAGGATATTTCGGCAATGCATTAGATAGGAGAACTCTATCTATCGACCAAAATACATTGGAAACTTTGAAATCATAAATAAGCAGATAAGAGGTTATGTTTGCCTTGCTTCATTGATAAACAAAAATAGATCTTTGGGAATTGCTTGACTTGATCGTTGATGATCAAGTATTCGTCTTTTGTGTTGTTGATCTTGACTTCGGATTCACGTTCTATCGATAAGAACCAACACCGCAAAGAAAGAAAACAACATTCAATTCATGGCATAATGCAATGCGCATACAAGAATATATGAAATGACAGATTAATGGTATTGAATTTGAAACCTAAACATGAAGATCCTTTTAAATGGAGCCCAAATGCATTTGAAAGTACCATTAGGAGAAACTCCATATTACATAAAATGGGTTATTTAGTTCTCCTACGTAAACATGATTCAAAGTTGTTTAAACATGCATTAATTTGATACAAACATGAAGAGCCCATTTTTCTGAACAGTTTGGTATTTTATTCGTATTTTTCTGATTTAAAATGAATTAGTTATGAATTTTCAAATTTTAATACAAATTCTGGAATTCTAGAAAACATTAAAATTCTGACAACCGAACCCGTTGTCGGTGATTTATTAATTACCGAAATTTTGTCAAAAAGATTAAATTTCTGACGGTTGGGTCCCGCGATGACGTCACGATGACATCATCGATGGAGCTGGGTGCTTCTGTTGATCACGGAATCGACGATTTCGTGCGACAGAGGAGGGGCAGCGACGTGCGTTGGACGCGCGAGGTCGTGCGAGACCATATGGTGGCGGCGCCGCTCCTTTTGGGGCGCCGGAGAAGAGCCGGCGACGACGTTTGGCGGCGGACGGCGACGGTCGACGGCGCGAGCAGGAACTAGAGCGGGAGGAAGAGGTCTAGGAGGACCAGGAGCTCACCACGAACTCATTGAAGGGGTCAGAGAAGTCGGGGAGGTCGGAGATGACATCATCGAGCGCGGCGAGCGGCGGCCGGCCACGGGGAAGACGACCCCGCACGGGCGATTACGGCCCTCCCGACACACGCTACTCGGTGAGGATGGAGAGGAGGACGGCGCGGTTCCGTTGGTGGTCTTCGATTCTTCCGGGGAGGCGCACAGCGACGGTGCATCGCGTCGGCGCGGCGGCGGTTCCTCAGCCGCGCGCGAGAGAGAGGAGAGCAGTGAGAGGGGGAGGGCGAGCGAGAGGATGAGGGAGAGGGATAGGGAGAGGCGCCGGGTCCTTATCCCTTACTTGGAGGCGGCGGCGAGGTGATTCGCGAGGGGATCGACGACGTACGGCGCGACACGAAGCTCTGTGTCTGCTAGGCAGAGAGGACAAAGGTTGAAGATGACACAATTACAAAAAGGCCCTTGGGTTTTTGAGAAATTGTAGAAAGACCCCTGGAACTAGGGTTTCCTGCACAATTTGAAAACAGAAACTTTGGGGAAATGTTAAGGACATTTAGAAAGGTCAATAAATACCAGGAAAAATCATGGGGGTTGATAATTTTACATAGAAGATGCCCATATTTTTAGTTTGAATTTTTGAAACCATTTGAATGGATCTTAAAATTTAACAAGACGAAGGCACTTTTCAAATAACACCTTATGTTAAAAATGCGAATTTTTCTTAGTGAAAATTACATGATGCTCATGAATGCAAAGTTAATTTATTACAAACATGGGTTGTTACATCAAGACTCCTAGATATAGTTTGAATTTTCTTGATACCTGGTATTAAGACACCAGACAGGGCATGAATGAGTGATATCCGTTATTTATCTAACAATTCGTACCCGCTAAAAACTATACTAGGTTAGCTTCCGTAAACAAATAGGCAGATGCTTCAAGTAAACTGCTGAAGAACTAGAACAAAAACATATCAAAGGCAGCATTTTATGAAGCGACAGTAGACAGAACAAATAATGATGCTTCAGAGGAGATAAACAAGAACCACATGCAAGTATAACAGTAAATGTGAACAAGTATGAAATATGCGGTGATCCAGCACATCATTGCATTTTGTAGTACACAATTCTTTGACACAACAAGTATGGAACATTGTTCCACAAATGCTGCATCTCCCAAAATTGTACAACAGAAACATTGTGAGTCAAAATCTTAGAGACTTAATAATATTATAAGCCAAAAGTATACAACCACTTAAAAATCATCCTCGGTCTGAATCTGGTAAATCATAACTTACTCTAACAAAACAAGGCTTAAGACTAGTGGAACAACTAAACTAAGTACCATTAGAGCTCAACAACTTATTTAGTAGAGTTCTATACTGCTCCGGCAGTGGTGGAGCTCGAGCTTGAGACACCCCAATGCACTACTTTACTTTACTGTGCTAAAATATTCAAGTAACCATTTATTATACTCCCTCCGATCCATATTAGTGGGCACAACTTTGTCTAGATACACATGTATCTAGTCTAAATACTTAACTAGATACATATGAATTTAGACAAAGCTATGCCCACTAATATGGATCGGAGGGAGTATAAAATTCTGATCAAATAGATATTGTGACAGACAACGTGTAAATTCAAATTAACTAGTAATAAATATCAAACTAAATTGATAAAACAAAGGACAAGGTTACCCGAAAAAGATGTTTTGCATTTTCAAATTCCAAAATATATCATCAAACATCAAGGCTCAATAAATTGCAAAATAAAATGTAGACTTAATTTCAGGTGGAACATAGTAGAATGACCAAAAATATAGTACTCGAGTAGCGAAATTTTTTAAATTAGGTTTTACTCTTTTAGTACATCCCATTCTTTAAAGCCATGAAACACTTCACCAATTGATCATTGATGACTTCTTCATTTCTTTTTCTCGACATAACATATAACATCATCACATCTTGTGATGATACTTTTCTTATAAGAAGAAATCTATCCGTAGTATACATGTGTTTATTCACATTAGACTAAAAAATTCGCTAAGAAAAATGATATATACATGTACATAAACATAAGCCCTAGCCACATTTTATGAGATTTTATGTACTAGCAACAATTTTCTTTTCACCACAAGATGAACTGAAAATTTAATAGCCATTGGATCTCCACCCAACGACTCGTGTAAACCCTTTCCACGCAGAACCCAAACGCAGCGCGGACCGTTAAGAGACAGCAGAGGGAGCGAGAAGCTTCGAGAAGGAAGGCTCTACCTCGAAAAAGAAAAAGAAAAAGAGAAGGAAGGAAGGCCCGAATGGCCGCCGCCGCTCCGCCGGAGACGGCGCTCCCAGCGGCGGCCTGCCCCGCACACGACGACGAAGAAGAAGACGAGGAGCAGTGCCGCATCTGCCGCTTCCCCGCCGAGGCGGACCGGCCGCTGCGCAACCCCTGCGCCTGCCACGGCAGCATCCGGTTCGTCCACGACGACTGCCAGTTCCGGTGGATGGCCATCAGCCACCTTCACCGATGCGAGGTATCGTCTCCCGCCTCCTCCTCCGCCGCCTAGGGTTTCCAGGAGCGAGCACCGTATCCTCCCTCTCAGCACCCCCATCCCCCTTCATCCAGCAAGTCAGGTCATCACGTCCGCCATGGGTGTTTGTTTCGTCTAGATTCATCTTAATTACCAGTGATTTCAGTCTGATTGAGATGCCGTGTGATGTTGCCTGCTGAGCGTTGTCATAGATTCCTTACCAAAATTGCCCCCAGTCATTTCCTGTCACAGTCCTGCTGTGATTGCGCTTAACTGCTGCAATGTAAGCATTCCTTTTCCAATTCATGGGATGTCAATGCTTACTCGGGCTCGTTTGTTTCGCGTAATTGCAGGTGTGCAAGCGCCCCATCTCCACCCGCCTTCTCTACGCTGCAGACACCCCTGCGAGGCTGTCCGTGTGGGAGTTCATGCTGCTCTCCCTCTTCTTCACCATCTGTGTCGTCCGCGACTCCTTCGTTCGCCTCACCACCCTCTGGAGATGGCGTCTCGTGCTCGCCAGGACCTTTGCTCAAGTGCATCATCTATTCACCATCAGCTTCTCTACCACCTCCATCATCGCTTGGATAGCGCTCTGGGTTGTGTTTGCACATAAGGTTGCGCCGTTTTCTGTAGCTCCATTTGCACGCTGGGTTGCACGTCTGGATGCTCGGCGTCATGGGTTTCAGGGATTTGATGGCGTGCATGTCCTTGCCCTAGCTGCTGTTGAAATTTCCTTGCTGGTATGCTTGTTTTCTCTGAACCATGTCCTTTGTCTGCTTTACGCTGCGGAGAATCTAGTTTTTCGTTGTAGGAAAGCACCAATTAATGCAGTTATATTCTGCAATTGGAGCATTTAGCACATCTTGTCATGGTTTTCCTTATTGTGTTATAGTTAGTCATAGTTCAGTATGGATCCACTTCAAAGTGTACCATCCCCGACATGTCCAGGTTATTGCCAGAAATAGCACTAAAACTAAAGCGGTGGTCACATAGGAGAAACTAGTATGAGTTGCTCTATAAAATTTAGACGATGTTAAGTTCTTTGTTTCTTTTCCTAGTCTGCCATTGTGCCTGCTTTCCGTTAGCACAAATAGAGACTGGTGGGAGGACTATGTGCCAATTTGTTCTGGTTATTATTTTGGGTGCACCATCAAAACGGTCTAAGCTTGCTCTTTTGGTGCTTTAGTTACTCTGCTAATGTAGTATTTTCTATTATCCTTTTAGGCTAGTTAGACCCTGGGTTTATCTACATGGTTGTGGCTTAGGTGTGCATCCTTTTGGGCAGGGAGTACCTCACATTTGCTCTGCTTTTTTCTTACTTATATCCAGAAAACTCTAACAATGTGCTTGTCGAATCAGGTGTTAATGGTTGACATGGTCCTTGCTTGTATTTTTGGGTTTCTCCCATTCTCACTTGGAAGGATGATCTTATGGTGTGTGTCATGTTTCAATTTTGGCAATGTGGATGAAGCTGATTCCTATACTTCAACAGCTTCAGTCCTTCTACTTGGATATGGATTTATCTTTTCTGTGGGCGTAACTTTTGCTGGTCTGTATAATTTTTGTCAATACTTGACGGGCGAGCGCCTCATGGTTGTTATTTTCTTTACAAGTCTGCGTGGTATATCCTTTAGAGGGATCGTATATTTGATCGCCCTTGCGAACAGAGGGATCGTATATTTGATCGCCCTTGCCAATACTTGTCTTAATCTTCTGAACATACTTATATACCCATTGCTCATCGGTTGGTTGCTTGATATCTGCACTTCGAAAATGTTTGGTGCAACAATGTCAGAGAGGTTCAAACTTCTGATTGCATCATCTATTGCTTCTAATGCTCTTCATTGGCTTGTTGGAAACATCATTCTGAGACTACGCCCCAAATTGTCAGAACTTCTTCATCAGGTATTTATCGTATTATATCTGTCATCATGTCATTAATGTATGCACTATATAGTTCAGTGGTATAACGAGTGTTGTATTCATTTTGTGAGTAGATATTAAGGCCAGGAGTTACCATTCCCTTTGTCGACCATAATGTCCACGAACCATTCTACAAATTTTATTTCAAGATGCTTCCTGGTCTTTTTGCCGACATTATCTTTATTGTTCTGGTCATCCTTGTTCCTGTTAAAATTGCTGTCCAAATGGCACCTGAGGTGTTCCCACTTTATATCACGTAAGTATCCTTTTTTTGCTATTTCATCTGATGTATCTGCCAGCCTTTGATGACTCAACACATCTATCTTAATATTTGTGAATGTAGCTACTTCGACCGTCCTACTAAAGGCACACCATTTTGGCAAGGACTGCGATACTGGGCGGAGTCACTCTCTGCCATTCATCATATGCAGTTTCTCATTGGCAATACAGTTTTATACCTTGAGTGGTTAGTAGAGAGGGTAACACTGTATTGTTTTGTCACTGCTGGAGAGGTTCTGGGGAACAATGTCGCGCCAAAAGACCAGTACTGCAGCAACGATGAAGTTAATGATAAAAGGTAAGCAACCGTAGTTTCTTTCGTTCAGGGTGCACAATCTGCACATCTTTTAGCCTGACTGCATTTTTGTCCATTTTGTAATATGATCCATTTTTACCATTAAGTTAACTAAAAGCTCTTTACAGTGCCAGAGGTGTTGGCTGCACCTCTGTTTTGTCTGGATGCTTACGGTTCTTGCACGTTGTACCAGGAGATCTGCTGCTGTTGGAACAATGCCACGCGTGGTGCTAGCATGGTTGACTGTTGTGATATTCAATTCTGCTATGCTTCTGTTCTCAATCTCAGTTGGGCGCAGATTTTTGTTTGCCATCCCTCAGCTGCCAGTGGCTGGTCGATTGAAGTCTAATGGTAATGATTGTTCATAGATGATCAAAGGACTTGCTTAGCAATGGAAATATATTTTATCTCGGTTTGGGCTTACTTGTGCTAATCTTTTCATGTAGATCTGTTTGCTATTGCTGTTGGATTTTGCATAATATCAACTATTATTGCCGCCGCTAGAGATTCATTTGCCTGCATTATTTCTGGGGGGACACGCCTTCTAGCTTTGGAGATGCATCTTCTTTTCTTCATATGGGTGAGGAATTTGATTCGAGGTGCCTTCATTTATATTTGTTTATTTAATGCTACAGCTCAGTAACTTAAAGCTGCATGTTTCCAGATTTTCATCATTCCTCTCTCGATGGGCTTGCTGGTCGATTTATTATTAATGTCACCCTTCATCGGGCCTGATGATGATGTTCCAGTTCTAGGCTTTTTCTGCACGTGGTTCCTGGGGCGGGTATTGCAGAATATTGCGAACGACTTGGTGAGTTGCAACTTCTATTGTCGATATGCTGACCTCAGAACTTGTGTTATTATCCTATATGTACCAAACTTGGATTGGTTATATAGGAAATTATTGCTATATGGCACTCAGATTGTACTGGTTGCAAAAGGAAAACCACTGCTGAAGCGAATTACCAAAATAGATGCTTCCATATTTTCATTTTTTTATGGAAGGCCATCATGGCTGTGCATATTTTCAGTTTAAGCTATCTCATTTCTGAAGTTTTGCTTATTGCCACGGCATCTTTTGTACCTACTACCTAGTCATTTCCCATTGTTGAACTCATATAGTTTTTCCTCTCGTCTCCTATGTCACCTGAAGCACTCAGCACAACTCTCAGTGTGTGCCCCATGATGAGTTTTTACTGGGACTGGTCTTGCAACTGGTACACTTGTAGGGCACTCAATTTTTAAATTAGGTTATAGGAGTAGTTGGATAAACTAAGGAAGTATTTAACTGCTTATTTTCTTATTGTTATGAAGGCTCCTTGGGCAAGGTCGGATCCTTTCTTCCCTTTCATTGCCTATTTCATTGATGAAACTTGGGACGGGGAGATTGGCTTGGCAAGGGAGGTGCTTACAAGTTCCAGACTGATATGGTTGTTGGAAGATGAATTAATGCCTGTTGCCACGAAGCTACTCACTGCTCTGGGTGTTCCCTATGTGCTTGCCAAGGGCATATTCCCAAGATTGGGCTACTCTGCCGCCGTGAATTCAACAGTTCCGTTTTGCATGGTTGGGCAGCCTCACCTTCTGTGTGCTCTGCTGTCTTGCCAAGGTATTCTGCATTAAACTCCATGATTCTATTAGGGATGACCGCTACCTCATCGGGAAAAGGTTGGAAGACGTCGCTAACAGTAGCTAAAGACTCTTCGCTGAGGGTTCCAGTAGTTACTTCAAACAAGGATTGGGTGATATACTAACAGGTAAACATGAAGGGATATATAGGTGTTAGGTTACATTTACTGAGTGCAGGAAGGGTTTAATTCAAACGAGATGATGGAAGACAGATAAATTTCTTGTGAAACTTGTAAATATCGATGCAGTTTTCCAAAATTTGGAGAGTAGTCTCAGTCAGTTGACAGTTGCTCCCGACGAATTGCTCGGCTGTAAGTGGCCGTTGAATTGATTTTTGTAAACTTATGCCTTTTCTAGTATGGCATTTCTCAGCAACTGTATGGTCAACCACTGGTAGGATAGGCTGAGGAGAAACGACGGTGTTGGCTGCCTTTACTTGAGCTTCATTTTTGTAGTGCTTCAATAATTTCTTTGGCTGAAAAATTAATGCCGCTATTTTTGTCAATACTTTTTAGTGTCATATCAGATATCTGATTTGTTACTGTTTTAAGAAAATGATTCTTCGAGCAACACGTTAGTTTCTAGAGAAAACTTATGTGACACCAATAGTCTCAAATTCAAAACGGGATTTTGATTTTTTTTTCTGTTCCGGTGATACTCTATTACCACGTTTTACCCTTAACTACGTAAGTTGTCACGGTTGTTATCGCAATCCCGGGTGCACTTTTCAACCCACATGCCTCATGAGTCATGAATCCCGGGTCAACTTTTCAACCCACATGCCTCATGAACCTGCTGCACAAGCGTCTTGTCCACCAACCAGAGACCAACATGTATTCATATATCTGGCTGTACAAAATCATCTATCCATGCAGTTCAGTTCTAGACGAGATGCCGAGATGGAAAGATGAAATCTATCATATTCATGATGGTCGTCGTATATATACTGGCTGTCCGCTCCAACAGCCAGACATAATATTTTGGGGAAGATAAATCACTACATTTGCATCTCATGACTAACAATGTTACATCTCAGGCAAAACACTGAACAATATATCATCTTCTGTGATGCATTGCAGTTAAATAAATAGCATCTGCATTTTTTCCCAGGCTATGTACGACAGTTCCAAATTATGTACTGAGATCAAACAATAGCTTGTGCGCTCAACCAATAAAAAAAAATTACAACTGCAAACATAACATCTACCAAGCTGGATTGTACCTTCAGCCTGAAGGCCATCATCACCTTCTCTGTTAGAATACTTGCTAATAAGCTGCGACGGGGTCTGCAAGAACCCTCAGTTGCATAGTATAGAAACTGTTATTCTACTATCCTGGAAACCCTGTGATAGCGCAGAGTGCCCAACTCTGAACATAACGACTGGGAGGAACTTTCAAGTACAATGGTGGGCTCAAACAGCAAATATCCTCTGCATCAGTTCCACTTCACTGCAAAACCGAGATGCTTGCTTGTTGCTTGAGAGTTCGCCTCCTCTTCAAGAGCCTTTCTAGCAGAATCAGAAAAACATGGACTAGATAAGCATATTCTCTGACCTGTCTTCATCATATATGCCAATGATTACGAGAAAATTGGTATCACGGTCCAAGTTGCATCCTTGAAAAGTAAAGGAACATAACTAGTGAACATAGGTGAAGCTGCTCACCTCTTTGACGACTGAATGCTACGCTATTCTCTCCAGTTCCTAGCCCAGAAGCCCTTCTTTCTTGTTGACTCGCTCTCTGAAACTAGTCGGGGTGGTCGAGAGCCAACTGAGAAATGCCTCCTCAAAAATGGCCGACTAAACGAGCCCTTCATGCTATTGCTTGTGCCTAATCTGGGCTCTCTGCTACTTTTCTTCTGGCGCTTAGAGTTCCCATCCAGATCACCATCAACTTTCACATGTGAATGTATCTTGTTCTTAATCTTCGATTCCAGCTTACCAAATAGTTTCACGCTACATTGCTCACCATGGATGCATACGGGACAAGGAGGATCATATTTCTCAGCTTCTGCAGTTAAGCTATCCAGGCAGTCAGCATGGTAAACATGGCCGCACAATAAAACAGCGACAACACCCAGATCATGAGCATTCCACGCGGATCCCTTTAGTAGCTTTAAACATAGTTTGCACACCTCTTGGTCAGGGGAGACTGTAGTACGATTTGAAGCACTTGATCGACTCATTTTACTGGAAACAGAACCTAAGATCTCACTATCAACTGACCATCTCTCTCTTTGCGATGATGCAACCATTTCTGAAAATGTTCGCATTGACCAACCATCAGATGACTCTCAATGTGATCCTGCTGCAGATAAATCATTGCTGCAGACTGAGAGCATGGAGGAGGAAGGCCTTCCTTCAGGAGAGCTGCTCTCATTGAGAGACCTGAGAGATGGAATCTTGCTGTCTGATACCTGTCTATACAGTTGATACCCTGGTGATCGACGTGCTTTTCTCACTGAATCTGGATCCATTGCCAGAGAATGCCCTCTAGAGGATGAAGGATCTGCTCTGGATACTACAGGTGTTGTTGAAGCAACAGAGTTTGTAGTCTTTGTATCTGAAGCAGCACTTACCATGTCTAATGATTTCCTGCAAAGCTTTGCCTACAAACGATATTGAAGAATAGAGTTGTTAAAAACAAACCGTATAGATCTTACAATTGCATATAGCATAATGTAACAGTTGCTAATTTATACCTCAGGGGAAGAGTTGCTTGCAGTAGATCTATCCGCTGAGGAAAAAAGAAATGGAAATCAGCAAGGAAATGCTCAGGATATCCACTGGTGAGGCGTTTAATAAATAAAGACAACATGTTAAAAGTAAAAATGGTTATCTAGATAAATGCTGTCATGATGCTGAATAGTTTGAAGAGTGCAACTGTAATCATTCTGCCCACCGGAATGGTTGGATACTCTCAAGAATGCTATCTAACTCAATGTACACCCATTTAACATGGTAGTCCCGCCTCCTATTTTCGTTGTAATAACATCTTATATTACGTTTGCTCCCTCCCGAGAGAGGATGAAAGCTAGTTGGCCAGCTACTGTGGGCGTTGTCAATGACATACACTAATACGGAGCAACTCAAGCCCCAAATGCTGCAAGGTGCAAGATGGTGTTGATGACTGTTTCCTGCTAGCTGTTGACAATGTTGAGCTTCTTCAAGGATTGGACCAATGTGCCTGTGAGCGGGTCTTCTAAACCTGGTGGAAGCTAAGTTATGGCCAAGGTGGTCTGAGCAGCTGCACCCTGGCAACATCAATGATCAGCCCACCAGGGCACTCCACACGTCCACCTACAGTTACGAATCCCTGTGGGCACTCGACTGCGTCCGAACCATCACATGTCAACCTAGATGACTAACCCAGTCCACTTTTTTGTATTGGTTTGAGGGAACCAGGTCATGAGGAGGTCAGCTTCGGATCAACCCACTTCCTTTCATACTGTCCAGCCTCTCAGGGTACTAGTGGTGATTAAGAGATACAGGTTAAAATACAAGTCATATTCACTACAAATAAGGGAATTTTAAGTTAACTGGGGTATGTTCTTTTTAGCATGGTATGCCAGCTTTGTGGAGCAAACAGAATGGCGGTTGCATATGAAACATTCGAGCGGTGATGATTGCAATGGCATCTATCGAGTCATCCCAAGTTATTTTTGTACCAAAGTCATAGGTTACTGTCATCCTAAAAGATAATCATATCTATCTGGTTAGAGTAATTTGCTTATGAAGATCATCAATGTTAAATCCCATAATGTTACTAATGCATAATAACATGAAACTATCAGAGCATATCAAATATCATGAACTTATCTGTTTACCTTGAGTATCAGATTGCGCGACTTTAGATGGTCCCATCTTCTTTTCGGATTTGTGCCACTTGACCTTGTGGAAAAGATCAGAAGGGCTACCTCCATTTGAAAAGCCTTCAGTTGGTGCAATGGAACCACTCTTTGTTTCAGGCCGAATACTTCCGCTACTATGGGTCGAAAAATATGTGGGGATTTCCATTATGTCTTCTATGTGTGTTCTGTTGTTCCATCGGAAGCTCCATGATGGGGAGTGTCTTATATTCCTGTAAGCTGACACTTCAACTGGAGTCACACATGGCTGAGGCCTCTGCTTTGCAGCTATACAGCAATTAGCTCCCATATCGATAAATCAATATGACGCAGATTTGATCACTCAAGCTCAAAATACCGATAACTTAATAATGTGAGCCAAGTCCATGAGCCAAACTTAATAAGCTCACCCTACCTAGCTGTCAAAAGGAAGATACCAGTAATAAGGATCATCTTCAATCAAGAAAAGAATAAATACAAGAGGTAGAGAAAATTCCATCTAGAGTAGACAGCTAGGGGCATAGATCAAAATAAGAAAGCAAATCGGTAATGAATTTAAAGAGCTTTGACAGCAAGCTGATCTCAAGAAAAAGGTATGACTAGAGAGTAATAAACTTTGATAGATCTAAATTCGTTCCTTGCATGTGTCAGCCTCGTAACATGGTCCTACAAAAGCTGTACATGAAAGGAAGCATGGTCCCCTATCCCTATGTGTGGTAAACAGAAAAGTCAGAGGATATGGAAGGCTAAAATAAAGAAACATAATTCTAATATGAGGTCCACATATTTGATAGTAAAATCAGATAGGGTTCATCAATTCAAATTAGGGTGCAACTTAATCTTACAAAAACCAAAAGTGAATTACTTTATGCTAACTTATTTTCCTATTTGATTTAAAAAAATAGTCCAGGCAGTATTAACTTAAGGGAAGGGCAGACTGAAGACTGAGACGTCTCTGAAAAATGTTCAAAAAAAGAGAGCATCTGCCTTCTTTTCACACATAAGTTCTACCAGAAGCCGAACATTAACAACCATAAAGCAAGCTTTCAACCTATTCCCAATAAAAAAAGGTTAAAGTAAAACACAAAGGATGCTTTCGTATCATTGAAGGCACAAAACAGGGAAGCCAGCTAACCGCAGTTGGTGAAACTATGTGATATGATAATGTGAAAGAAAGAAAGAAAGAAAAAAGTCACTGTTAGGTGGACCAGTATCCGCCCCCTCCCCCCCCCTCTTTCTTGCTTCTTCCTCTTGGGCTTACTTGTGCTGCTGCCCCAGCTAGCGGTGTCTTTTTCCGTCCTTATGTTTGTAACTGTGTATGGATTTGCTTGGCATGTTGCTTTATTTATAAAGCGGTGCGAAAGGCTGTTTCGAGAGTATCCAAGACATTCCTAAACAAAAACACACTCAAAGGGCACTGATTCTTCTCCCCACACAGCACACCAGCATATATCACATTTATTCCCATGTCGAATCAAGACCTATGTAGGCCACCAGAGGGCCGACTGACAAACAAACAATATCCTACAACAGGGTATCGCATTAAAGCAACAGACAAAGCAAAATTGTTCTATGCTCGTGTATGACTCAAAAGCCAGATTAGATTACAATGGTAGGCGGCTAGGCGCAGTGCATCATTGAATCTAAATTTCTCTGGCGACGCGAAATACTGCCGTAAATGTTTCAGCTAGTACATGATATGAATGGGTAGCAACTAAACAAATAGCAAATCTAGCAGGCGAAACCGGGAACAGGAGAACATCATGTCAGGATAACATATGCTACGATTAACCAAACAGAAAAGAAGCAGGACAAACTAGTGCTGGTGGAAACCGACACAATTAATCGGAAACCGGCTGCACGACTAGCAGCACTTCACCAAATAACCGAAATTTACCCCATCTACTCCACTCCACCTACAATTCGCGGGAATTACCTCGAATCGCGCGAGCAAGCAGGCCCGATCAGGGAGCGGCGGCGTCCCCACAGCTCCACCGTCGCAGAGGAACCCCCGGCGACCCGGCACCGGCTCCGGATCTGACAGATGACAAGGATCGACCGCGGCGGAAGTGACGCGAGCCGAGCTGGGCTAGGTTCCGCCAGCCAGGGCTGAGGCTCTCTCCGGGAGGAGAGGCGGGGGTAGGAGAGGGAAGCGAAGGGGAGGAGGGAGAGAGGTGGGGAGCGGAGTGTGGTGTGGGTATAAAAACTGGTAGGTATATGAGTCTACGGAGTATTTGCTCCGGCGACACCAGTGGACACGCAGTCGTGACGCTTCCGGACTGCGAGTGCCGGACCACGTGGCCCGCCGCGTGTCACCGGATGCGTGGGGCCACTTGCATTGACCCTCTTGGCCTTTCGGGGTGCTACAGGTGTTGCCTGGGCGATGCAACATTTGACTTTTCATTGGACGCGAGAGCGTCCGATCGGCAGCTAGAAAAACTGCCGCGACGGTTGCCTGGGAAGGCATCCACACCCACCCGTGCGGTTATTACAAGAGAGAATTATCCCTAGTTGCAGCTTAATTAAATCCTAACAGGATTGCTGGGCAGAAACACGGTTTGCCGCGCCTGTGCCCCTCAAACGGCTGGCAATCAGATTAGATAAATCGAGTTGAAAGATTATAGTTGTAAAATGGAAGGGTTATCATAAGTAATAGTCCCTTCGTTTCTAAATGTAACCCTTTCTAGCCTTTTTTTACACACACGAGAAACAAAGTTAGTATTAGTTACAGACATGGCCACTCAAATCAACACTATGTACCTGCTACTTCCTCTGATCCGATTAGAGTGTCAGAAGAATTCAACGTGCCACGCACAAAATCACGGATGTAGGAGTGACACTCTTTTAAGATATGCGGAAGTAGTATTTTCCATCGGAGCTACAGCTACTACTCGAAACAACTACAGGATAGTACAAATCTTATGGTTGAAAAAAAACTTTAAACCATAGAGAAATATCTCTGAATAAAATTCAGTTTTGTTTCCTATTCTTGTTACTTAAGATTTTCTTATAAAAACTATTGTTGCTCTTTTGGAAGGATGTAACAAGCCCCACATATCAAAACTAGTCTTTTCTGCGCACTTTGTCCTCACTCGTGCGCATCTAGGAAGGATGCGACCACCTATCCTGAAATCGCTCTGGGCCAAGCACGCTTAACCTCAAAATTCTTTTCAGATGAGCTTCCAAAAAAGAAGTTGCAACTTGTTGATATGAGTATTCTATCAATCCTATTAAGCCCTAAGTCAGGATCTTACATCAACCTTTTGATCTGTTTACCAGAAAATTACAAATAATATAACAAAATGTTCAGAAAAATGTAATCTATATGTTTGTATCAAAATCATGCATGCCTAAGTAACTTAAATTGAGATTCAATTAGAAGAACTAAATAACCAATTTCTTCAATTATGGGGTTAGTTCCAAATAATGTTGTTAATTATGTTTGAACCCCATTTAAATGGTTATTCATGTTTTTGGGCTTTAAATTGAACTCCTTAATTTGTCATGCATACATTTGTGCGCATTGCATCGATACCATGGTTGAATGTTATTTTCATTTTCCGGTGTTTCTTTTTTCTCGGTAGAACGTGAATCTGAAGTCAAGATCGACAACACCAAAGACGAATACTTGATTATCTATGATCAAGTCGAGAAGAAGATTCCAACAATTTATTATTGGTTATTAAATAAGCAAAGCAAGCATAACCTCTTATCTGCTCATATATGTGATTTCAAAGTATTCTGATTCTTGTATATTGCATACAATTTCAATGTGATTTTGAGTCGATAGGTAGAGTTCTCCTATATATTGCATCGTCTAAATACCATGATCCACTGCTCCTAGCAGCCCTAGGTTGGCTTGTGTGCATCGCCAAAGCCTTGTATATGCTTAGCCATGCCTAGTTGGTTATCTCTGCTCCATCCGGTTGATGAACCAGAGTTGCGAATGAACTTAGTATGTCATGATGACGTGGAAAGATCAGTGATATGTATAACATGTTTAAAGGCTTGGATGAGAGGCCATAGTGGGTCCATGGTGTTTTTTCTCGTTCTCGCCGCCCTAGGACCTTGGGTTCTCGCCGCTTGAACCAAGACTGAGCGTGCAACCATGCGCGGGGCGTAACAGACCTTGCTCGACAAACTAACTTGCTGAGGTCTACCCATGGGTCACATAGTTTGGGATTTCCATTTGGGCTAACGCAAAGAAAACGTTTTGGAAAAGATGCTTCGCATATGGCGTGGCCGAGTTCAAGAGTGGCACGACCTCCGATCTTGATCCCTGCACACAGTAATAGGGACCGCTTCGAGGTGGCCATCTCGTGATGGCGGAACAGCCCTATTAGAGTGACTCATGGGATAGGGTTAAGCAAGGTAAAGGTCGTGGTCAACCACCCTCTGCCGGTACTCCTTGGTGAGTGCCAATGTACTGGCACTAAGAGTCGGTTGGTACGTGTAGATTTTGTACATCCCTTCAGGGTTAAACCATTTTGAAAAGCCGTGTCCATGGTTAAGTACGACTTGGTGACAGTCACGAGATCATAGATGAAAACTTGAACAAGATCATAAAATTTGTTGACAATGTTTGAAGGTTGCTTCCTCAAGGGTGTTGAGGGGGTTACCTATTTGATAGGTTCAACTGATGATGGTTCAGTGGATACAAGAGATGGTGGATGAAGCTAGTTGTGTCGTTCTCTTATCCCCTTTGAAAAGTCTACTACTGATACGAGCTTCCCTCTCACTCGATTTGAAAATAAAGATGGCTTTATGCAAAGGAACCTTCATACAATCTTTCTGAATAAGCAGATATATAATAGGTTAATTAAGTCTTGTTGAGTACCTTCAGTACTCATCCTTGCTTAAATTTGGTTCAGGTGAACTTGCTCACTTCGAGGGTGGATTCTACGTTGACATCGACGAGTAGTTTGCGGTTCCCAGGTAGCAGCCTGGAGCTTGTAGGTTATGTAGCCTACGTTGCTTATTTCTTGGCCTCTTAGGCTTTTTGCTGGACTTGTTGAATAGCAACATATTTGCTTTCCGTTGCATGATGTAATGTTGGGTCATGAAACCTCTATGTGTAAAGCTACCTCTAATATGAGATATATTGTATTACTTCATGTCGTAGAGTCTGCTTTATACCGGTTGTCCGCTACCCATCCCATGCATGATGCGTGTATGGATATAAAGTGCACGGTTGAAGGGTTATGGTTCTTGAGCTCGTTGTTATGCAGCTTTGGCTATGCCCATGTTATGGCGCAGCCGAGGGGTTGTGGTGCCGATGATCCATTCCGAGCACGTCTGCCGCTGAGCATCGGCCTGGGAGTGGTAACCTCAGTAACCCTTGGTTACGTAGCATGATGAGTGACACATAGCATTGTTGTATAACTCTGAGGCCGAGTCCGACAGCTTAACAAGATTCTTGGATTCTTTCTTATGCATTCTTGGTTATGATTAGCGTGGTAGTCTTCCGAGGGGTTTTGTGTGACCGGTGTTCCCGACACGCCTGCAGTGCAATGCTGCCTGGGATTGGTACCCCAGTAAATCTCGGCTATCATGTCTAAGAGCACATAACACTTATGTATAACTCTGGATCCGGGGTCTGACAAAGGCTATCATCAATCTTTTGGGACGCCATTTGCATCGCGCTTTCCTTTCGGTACCACCTTCTTTTAGACCGCTACATGATATTTAACTACGTAGAAATATTTATCTACATTATGCCATATAAGTGACATCACACTTACGCACATAACAAATATCTTAGATATCGAGTAACGATAAGAGCACGAAGGTTATTTTTAATAACATAGTGGATCATACTTTACATAGTTTCTTACATTATATGGAATAGTTCATTGGAAGGGAAATACAATTTATTGATAACCCAAAGCATACATTCAGATTATATGAATGAACATGATTGAGAGGCCAAAAGCTGACAATTGATTTTACATAACCAAGGAGAGCAAGTTTCCTTAATAGCATAAACATTTGTTGTGACCGTCTTCATCTAAAAGAGCACCTTCTTATTTTCTCCATTTGGTTGCTTATAGAACTGAGTTTTTGTGTGATTACCTTCAATGCATAAAAAATGTTTTCATATTATTTGTATAACCTCTTGTCCACAAAAATAGGTGAGGATTGTTGTGTTATGAAACTGAGCAGAAAAGGAGCACATCTAATGCACCAATAGAAATTAACCCCTAGCAAGTATTTTACTTTTACTATTTGACTCTTGATATACTTGTTCCCTTCCTCTAGTTGTTTTAATCGAACAGAATTTAAATCTTTTATCACCATATTAGTTGTAGTCCACATGTATCTTTTTTTATGCAAAGTCGGCAACACTGTGTTCTGCCATCACAATATCCACTGATCTAACTCCACATATAGCCATATGGATAAGGAAATCTTGAAAAGGCAGTTATGATGTGTTAAAAAAGAATAAGTCAAGATGTGATGACCCAAACATAGAAGCCCAATAGGTTGAGATATTTGTGGGCTAGTCCACCATGTACCATGCATCACACCCCCATGGACTAGTCGACCAAATATTACCTCCACTACGCCTCCCACCAACCATCTCAAGGATAGACTTGGTCAAGTCAAGGACCCTAGGCAATAAATAGCCCCCGATGGACATAATTTTAATTTACCTCTCATGCTCTCTATACCAAAACAACACATTTTTAAATGTCCAATTTTTTTTTGAAAAAGGAGCATACATCCCCACATTTTATGTGCGCACGTAAAGTTTCGGGAGAAACCGATAGTTTTTGTGGCTTTTGTAAAAAGGACAAAAAGTTGTGTTGAGGAAGAATTCCAAGAAGAGAAAGAGAAGAGTCAGAAGAGGAAGGGAACTGGTTGTTGTTTGGTTTTGATATGCCCGAGGGAATATCTAGTGCTACCAGCCCTTTAGATGTTACAAATGCTACTACCAGAAAAAACAATTTTAGACGTATCAAAAAACTATACGAAAATATGTGAGTGCTCATGGAGTTTGTATTTACAAACTCCAAAATTTTCAGGTCCAAATTCGAAATGACCATTGATAAACAAAAAAGACAAATCGAACATGAATAATATCACCTAGTGTCACAGAAAGACAAAATAAAAAATGACACTATTCATACTAAATTTCTCTTTTTTGTTTCCCAGTATCCATTTCGAATTTGAACCTGATTTTTGTGTAAGTTGTAGACGTATATTCTTTGAACACTCACACTTTTTTATAGAATTTTTTTGACACATCTAAAATAGTTTTTTAGTGGTAGCATTTGTAGCACCTAAAGGGCCGGGAGCACTAGATATTCCATCTGCCCAATACAAATGAACATGCACAAGGACAACAAGAAGAAGAAGAAACAATGCTTGAAAGCACTACATCACCTGAACATCACCTGATATTTAGTGTGTTCCGGATGTTTGTTATATTCCAAGTGATATAAAACTTGCCCCTACTTTTGGTGTGCAAAACAAGTGTTAACTGTCAATATTCAGTTAACTATGCGTACTTTTGTGATGAATTACTTGTTTGTCTGTGAAAATTCACTTTATTATTGTCTCTCGTCTATACTCTTCAGTTGACTGTCTCAGCGTGTTTGGTTGGAGGGAATTACTACGAGGGAATGAGAATTAAAGCGTTAGGGATGTAAATGCCCTTGTATGGTTCGGGGCAATGGGAGTTGAGCGCGGTAGGGGAAAGGGAATTTAGGAAGGCAACTCCCACGTACCTCTTCCCTGGGTACCAGTGGCGGAGCTTAGTTGAGGTCAGGGGGGCCACCGCCCCCCAAGATTGACACATGCATGCAGATTTTTTTTTTGAGGGAGAGCTTAAAATATGACGTTTTGTGTGTTTTGCCCCCCCAAGCTCTCATATATTGTGTTTTGCCCCCCCAGCAAGCTTTGGCAAGCTCCGCCACTGCTGGGTACCCCCAGGTAATTCAGCTGAGATTGGGAATTGGTGAGGAGAAAAATTATGTGTGTTGGCTGTGTCGTCCGACGATAGAAGGAACCGGAAAAACCAATGAAAATCTCTGTCACTACATGGTTCCTGATTTTGCTAGCAATTTCCGTCACGAGGTCATCGTCAGATATATTCCCATATCTAATATTCTAGTTTCGTTTTCCTCCTTCACGTCTTTGACATATCGATTTGCTTCCGTATTTTGTCTTCTTCTTTGCATCACATAGCAAGAGTCACCAACCAAAGCTGAATCGATGTTTTGTTTGTGTCGAATATTGTGTACGAGTTGGTTTACGTTTGGACTTGGAGTTGTATTAGGTGTAACCTATGACGATTAGATAGCAACAGGCACGCAGGGGAGCCGGCGGCTTGTGCCGGCGCCTAGGGAGGCCAGGGTTGCGGTATCAATGGGAAGGTGCGCCCATAGTCATGCCTCACAGATGTAGGCGAGTTCGCCGAACTGCGTTAACAAATCTCGGCGTCGTCATCGTGCTGTGATTGTTTCGTGTTCTCGGTAGATCAATTATGCGCCTACGACAGTAACAATTGGTATCAGAGCGAGGTTGAAGGTCGCGTATTGTTGATCTAGTGGAGGAGGAAGGTGTTGTGATCGGGCGTCGTCCGCGAGATATCGCTGTATAGGATGTGCGGGCGAGATGGCGATCGGAATACATCTAAACTCGAAGAAGCAATCGGGAAGAGCATAGATAGCTGTTTTGATTGGTTGCAGCAAGCAGTCCTCGGCGAGATCAATCGCACGTCAGTGGACGAGATCGGATCGATCCGATCGTCGGGGTTAGTGCAGCTCGGGCGAAGCCGTGCGCGTGTACGTGGTACAGCGGTTCTGCTCGCGTGGAGAAGCAGCAGCGGTGCACGCGGATGGATCGATGCCTAGCTGCGGACGTGGCAATGGGTGCCAGCACGACCAGATACGCTGGGATTGCGATCCAGGCGAGGCGGTCAGACAGGGGGTCCCCTATACATCGCTCTCGGCGAGTCCTATCCTCCAACTCGCCTGCGTACTCAGTTCGAGGGGAAGGCCCATTGTTGGGGGGATACTAACCCGGTATACTCATGACCAAGGAAGAATCAGTCGGACGGCCCAAGGCTTGGTCCGAGTGATGTGTACACGATATGGGCCGGGTTATAGTTGGGCCAATAGCCTAACGTGACTCGTCCCTAGAAGGAAGGACCTAGAAGAACTGGAGTCCGAGTGAAGGAAGGAACCGGGTGACTTGGAGGCTACGGAAGGTCTAGAAGAACCTAGAGTAGGACTCCGTGCTCGTATGTAACTCGGTATTCATTGTAAGTTCGGGAGACCCGGTGTCTATATAAACGGGCTCCCAGAACATAGAGAACAAGTTCAAGTCACAAGTCATAAGTTTCAACCCTAGTTCGATATCACCGCTATCAAGCGAAACCCTTGTAACCTGTCTCGTAACCCGGCTCTGTTGTCGTAGCCGAGTTATCGAGACCTCGAGATCAATAACATAGAAGCAGGAAGTAGGTCTTTATCTCCAATGGAGAGGCTGAACCTGGGTAAACCCTTTTTCCCCAACGAGCGTGACAATCTCCTGAAGGACCAAGGCGCCTTGCCCCAATCATCAAGTTACCCTATGGTAACATCTGCCGTGTTAACCCCACGACAGTTGGCGCCCACCGTGGGGCCTGCGACCAAAGCTGTCCTCATCAAGGGAGAAGCTCTGCGAGGGATGGAGAACCTCGCGATCGGCGAAGTCAGGATGGATCAGCGCGGAAATCGCATCGTCGACGATTCCGGCTGGAAGAAGAAGCAGATCTGCTGGATACCGGCCGGGTGATCCCGTTCGGTCGGATCCACGTCTTCGTAGGTATGGTTAATGCAATTCAGCAATTTGATGACGAGGTTATGTGCGACTCCGTTTCAGGGGCAGCCACCATCGTCCAATCTGATGGAGAAGAGTCAGTCGGAACAGGAGGTTTCGAACATCAGTCGGACATCCGGGCTTGCGAGCCGGAGTACCGACGTGAGGAAGATTTGGATACAGATACTGAATCGATCTTACCGTTGTTTGACGAGAGATTTGGGTACGTGGCTGATGAGGAAGATTATGAGTCGGAGCCAAGGACCATGAAGCATGCGATGGTGTATACTCTGAGGAACACAATGATGGGACAGAAACTTCAGTGAGCGAGGACGATGCCACGCGTGCGGCCAGAGAAAACAGAGAAAGAATTCAGCGTCTCACAACGTTTCAACCGGGTGAAGGCTCGGACAGCCGGTTGTGATGGAAATCCCACCAGTTTTTAGGCCCTTGGACTTTGACGCAGCAATAGTTACCACCCCAATCACACCAGATAACGCAGCAACCCGGGCGCAGCAATTGGATACGTTACGAATCACGCTGGAGAATCAACAGAAGGCTTTATTGGCGGAGCAGCAGCGCATGTTTGATGAGCAACAAGAGATAGAACGGGATCGAGCCCGTGTGGAGCAAGAAAGGATAACAGTGCAGAATCGCCATGAAGATCTTACAGCAGTACATCGGAGGAGGCACGAAACCCGGGTGATGCCAGGCATGACTTTAGATCCAACGAGATTGAACTTTGCATCACCAAACGGAGCTCCCAATGTCACTCGGCCTGAGCCAGAGCCGGTTGGAATTGGGCATGGAATCATGGTTAGAGCAAATCAGGGAGGAAACGGGGTGCCACCCAACACTCGGGCCGGAGCTCAGCAAAATCAGAACACAGCGGCTGCGGGTGATATGCCACCACCAGCAGATCGGTTCCACACGCCCAGGGTCACTACTCAAATCCGGCTGATAACGTGTACGCAGCAACATTAGCATTATGCCGCATGCCGATTGATCAATCACCACAGGGAGACGAAGCGCGCAGGGCAATTGAGATGTTGAAAACTGCGATCACGCAGCAGGGAAACATGCCGGATAAGAGTGGAGCGTTACATTCAACACCATACAATAGCCGAGCTAACCGGAGTCATCACGGAGAAACACCAAGGCCAGCCGGATCAGGCGTCAGGAACGGACAGCAGAATCAAGGTCACC
This sequence comes from Poa pratensis, assembly GCA_947311845.1. NCBI lineage: Eukaryota > Viridiplantae > Streptophyta > Magnoliopsida > Poales > Poaceae > Poa > Poa pratensis. The sequence goes on along the minus strand of CAMZMU010000103.1, from coordinate 7,477,606 downwards.
CGGCGCCGCAGCCTCAGCGTTCGGGACATCAGCAGAGGCCAGCCCAGAATCAGCCGCCCGAGGCCGCATCAGCCGGCCCCGGCCCAGTCTGTGGCCCAAGCAATTGTCAACAGTTCAAGAGCACGGCGTGCGGCGAGCGCAAACCCGGCTTTAGGTGTCGCCGGAGGAGCCGGAGGACAACCTGAAGCAGGAGTGATGGGCCACGCACCAAATACCGGGTCAGGTTTGCCGTTAGTTTCTTCATTACTTAACCCGGTTGGAACTAAATGTCTTTCAGATGCTATTAAGAGCGAACCTTTTCCCGAGAAGTTTAAAGAGCCAAGCAAGGTGACAAATTATGACCCCAGCATGGATCCAGAAACATGGCTCAGCAGTTACGAGATGGCGATGAGTATTCGCAATGCCACCGCCAACTTGTGCGCGAGATACATGTACCTGATGATGAGTGAAGGAGCAGCAAAGTTATGGTTCAATGGATTACCCGAGAAATCTATCAATTCTTGGGATGAGTTGAAGGCATTATTTGTCAAGAATTTCAAGGGCACGTGTGAGAAGTTGTTCACTATAGAAGATTTGGAGCGATGTTTCCAGAAGAAAGGCGAGTCAGCGCGTCACTGGATGCGCCGGGTCACAGCCATCATTCACTCATCAAAGGGAATTACACCAGCTGCGGCCGTGTCGTCGATGGAGAAAACCTGCAGATATGACCCGGTAATTCAGAAGATGGGTCGACTGAGGGCCACTGGCGAAGCAGAAACCATCACCATGGGACAGCTGATGGAAGCGGCTCATAAGCACGCATCCACAGACAAGACCCGGGATGATGATGAAGATAAGGGAAAAGGAAACGTCAACAACGGAGGAAAGAACCACAACAACAACGGTAACAACAACAATGGGAACAATAATCACAATGGTAACAATGGGAATAACTCCAAAAGGCAGCATGATGGTGGTTCAGACTTGGTGGCAAACACAAACACCGGGTATAACAAGTTTCAGCGGCGAGATGACAATTATCGAGGCAATAACAACAATGGCAATTACAGGGGAAATTTCCGAGGACCGGCTAACCCCCAGGAAGCATTCAACATGCCGTGTCCACGTCATAGTAGGAACGGTAAACCGGCAAATCACTCTTTGGCCCAGTGTGTTGATCTTCAGAGATGGAAGAACGAGGAGTTTGCCAGGATGAATATGGGAGGAAACGGTCCGAGGCCGGGTAATGGAAATAACCCGGCCCACGGACCACAAGCTGGAGGAAATAATGGAGGACCACCCGGCCCGGATAATGGACCAGCCGGGTTAGGTTTCCAGCAAAACCCCAAAGAGTTAAATCGAGGACAGTATCATATTACAGTTTCCAGCACTTGTCGGAGAGATCAGAAATTAAAGAAGAGAGCTGTCAACGCCGTTCTTCCCGCGTTCCGAGATATTTGAAGTGGTCCGAGTATCCGATCACTTGGTCTAGAGAGGATCACCCGGACCGAGTGGATGCACCTGGAGCGTTGGCTTTAGTTGTTGCACCTCAGGTTTCGGGTTATATTTTACACAAGGTTCTTATGGATGGAGGTAGTAGCATCAACATTCTGTATTGGGATACATTCATCCGGATGGGTTTCACAGCCAAGCAGCTTCACCCTTCTGGTACTATCTTTCATGGTATTGTCCTGGAAAGTCAGCAAGACCAGAGGGAACAATAACATTGGAGGTCGCGTTTGGAGAATCAAAGGATAATTTCAGGTCTGAGATGATTTGTTTTGAGGTGGTCAAATTGAAGAGCCCTATCATGCTCTCTTTGGCCGTAACGTTTTTGCTAGATTCATGGCGAGGCCGTGTTATGTGTACTTAAAGATGAAGATGCCAGGTCCAAAAGGTATTATCACAGTCAATGGCAGTCGTGAGTTGGCGTTACAATGTGAGCAAGGTGATGCTGTTATGGCAGAACAAGCCTGTGCGGAAGAGGAGTTGAATTACTACAAAGCTACCACAAATCCGGATGATGGGACAATTTTGAAGAAACCAATGACCGAAGAGAGGGCGAAATTCAAAGCGGCTCAGGATACCAAGATGATTGACTTCGTGCCGGGTGATTCGTCCAAGCAGTTCTCTATCGGGTCAAATCTGACTGACAAATAGGAAAGCGCGCTCATCGAATTCATCCGTGAGAATCGGGATGTCTTTGCATGGAAACCTAGTGACATGCCAGGCATACCGACTGAATTCGCTGAGCACCGCTTACATGTTGATCCTAAAGCAAGACCGATTAAACAGGGATTGCGCAGATTGAATGAGGAAAGAAGAAGGATTGTAGGAGAAGAGATAGCTCGTTTACTCGCCGCAGGATTCATTATGGAAGTGTTACATCCAAAGTGGTTGGCTAACCCGGTTTTAGTGTTGAAAAAGAACAATGAGTGGAGGATGTGTATTGATTTCACAAGTTTGAACAAGCATTGTCCGAAGGATCCGTTTGCGTTACCAAGGATTGATCAAATCATAGATGCTGTGGCAGGTAGTGATCTTTTGTGTTTCCTGGATGCATATTCAGGATACCATCAAATCAAGCTTGCAGAGGAGATTGGGAGAAGACATCATTTATCACCCCATTTGGAGCTTTTTGTTACAAGAACATGACATTTGGACTGAAAATGCTGGAGCAACTTATCAGAGGTGCATCCAGAGTTGTTTTGAGAAGCAGATAGATCGGAACGTGCATGCGTATGTTGATGATGTGGTGATCAAGACAAAGAAGGCTGAGACATTTATCGATGATTTGAGAGAAACTTTTGCTAACTTAAGGAGGTTTCAGATGAAGCTTAACCCAAAAAAGTGTGTGTTTGGAGTTCCATCAGGAAATTACTCGGCTTTATTGTGTCCGAGCGTGGGATTGAAGCAAACCCGGAAAAGATAGCAGCAATCAATAGGTTGGGAAAGCCGACTGAATTGAAGGAAGTCCAGAAGATCACGGGCTGCGTGGCTGCGTTGAGTAGGTTCATATCCCGACTGGGAGAGAAAGCAATTCCTTATACCGACTCTTGAGGAAGTCAGATAAATTTGTTTGGGATGAGGAAGCTGATAAAGCCCTGGAGGCATTGAAGGAAACATTATCGAAAGCACCAATCTTAGCTGCTCCAGCTCCAAAGGAGCCCATGCTGTTGTACATAGCTGCGAATTCCCGAGCAGTTAGTGTAGTTATTGTGGTAGAGCGAAAGGAAGAAGGAAAGGAGCATCTGGTTCAAAGGCCGGTTTATTATGTCAGTGAGGTTTTGACTCCGGCTAAACAGAGGTATCCCCAGTGGCAGAAGTTAGTTTTTGGCGTTTTCATGGCCAGTCGGAAATTGAAGCATTACTTTCAAGAACACCCCATTACAGTGGTAAGTGGAGCACCATTGGCAGACATTGTGTGCAATACTGAAGCTACTGGAAGAATTGCCAAGTGGGCGATTGAGATGGGTGATTATCACATCAAGTATGAGCCTCGCACAGCGATTAAGTCACAAGCCTTGATTGATTTTGTCAATGATTGGACCGAGTTAAGCACGGCACCACCCAAGGCGCCGAGTTATAAGTCATGGGTTATGCATTTTGATGGATCCAAGCAGTATGAGGGATCAGGAGCAGGAGTGGTTCTCACTTCACCCAAAGGGGATAAGATGAGTTATGTTCTTCAGATTCACTTCGATTGCACCAATAATATTGCTGAGTATGAAGCTTTGTTACATGGTTTGCGCATTGCCAAGGAGATGAACATCAAAAGGATATGTGTTTCGGTGACTCGGATCTTGTAGCGCAGCAAGTTTCTGGGACTTGGGACAGGAAAGATGAGAAGATGGCGGCTTACAGAAGGGCTGTTGATGAAGCAGCTGGATTCTTTTCAGGATTCCAGGTGGATCATATTGATAGAAGGAAAAACGAGGCAGCAGATGCTTTGTCAAGATTGGGATCACGTAGAGAGCCAGTTCCACCAAATGTGTTCCTGGACGAGTTATGGAAGCCATCAGTCCAACTTCCGGGTGAAGAGGAAGATGAAAGTCCAGATCAAGATTCCGAGTTAGTAGCAGCGTTGCATGAGATTCCTGAGTGGACTGAACCATATCTGGATTATATGATAAGGAAGATTTTGCCGAGTAATGAAGTTATGGCGCGACAAATTGTTAGAAGATCACTCGGCTATGCAGTAATTGATGGTGAGTTGTACAAGCGCAGTGTTTCTGGAGTTTATCAGCGATGTGTTTCATCAGTCGAAGGAAGGCAAATTTTGCAAGAGATACATGCTGGGGACTGTGGTCATCATGCTTCATCTAGGTCTCTGGTGGCCAAGGCATTTAGGCATGGATTCTTTTGGCTACAGCTTTCAAGGATGCAGAGCAGATTGTTAGGGCATGTGATGGATGTCAAAGATATGCAAGACAGGAGCATGTGCCAGCTCAGGAATTGAGGACAATACCAATCACTTGGCCGTTTGCAGTTTGGGGTCTTGATATGATGGGGCCCTTTCAGATGACATCGTGCAAGAAAACTCATCTCTTGGTGGCTGTTGATAAGTTCACTAAGTGGGTTGAAGTGAGCCAGTTACAAGTTGTGATGCTTCCAAAGTTGTCACGTTTCTGAAGAAAATTATCAGTCGGTTTGGTTATCCTCACAGTATCATCACAGATAATGGGACCAACATGTCACTCGGTGAAACAGAGATATTCTGCAAAGAGAAGGGAATCAGATTAGACCTTGCTTCGGTGGCACATCCACAGGCCAACGGGCAGGTAGAAAGGAGTAATCAGGAAATATTGAAAGGAATCAAACCAAGACTTCGAGTTCCGATTGAAAAGGCGTATGGAGCTTGGGTGAAAGAGTTACCGCAGTGGTTTGGGGGATCAATACAACCCCGAATAGATCAACCAAACGTACACCGTTCTTTCTGGTGTATGGAGCAGAAGCAGTGTTACCGAGTGATATAGTCCATGACTCGCCAAGAGTGGCGGCGTATGTGGAGTCAAGCAATGCAATTGCAAGGGAGGATTCGATTGATGCCCTTGAAGAGGAGCGTGAGTTAGCATTGGAACGGTCCGCAGTTTATCAGCAGGATTTGCGGCGTTATCATAGTCGCCGAGTAAGATCAAGAACTTTCCAGGAAGGAGATTTAGTTTTACGGCTCAGACAGAATCAGTCAGGGATGCACAAGCTAACTCCTCCATGGGAAGGGCCGTTCCTTATCAGTCGGAAATTGCACAATGGTTCATATTATCTGATAGATGTGAGAGAGAAAGGTGAAGAGAACAACACGGACCATGCTATCCTTCCTATGGAAGAGACGAAGCGGCCGTGGAACATTGCTCATCTTCGCCCATATTATACCTAGTGAACATGAACCTAGGCCGAGTTATGTAACACACGATGTAACCCCCAGCAGGTTTCAGACGCGCTCTTTTCCTTACCAGGGTACCTAAGGGGACTGGAAGGTTTTTAATGAGGCGGCTTGCTGGTGTATCTTTAATAAAGAAGAGTATTGAGAAGAAATTTTCTACTGTTTTACTTTTTATGCATAGATTATGTTTATAAAGCTTTGCCCAAAGGAGTGCTTAGCAAAAAGTCCTATAGCTGTTGCCCAAGAGAGCACGCATAGAGATGTTTTGAGGTCAATGGGGTAATGATGCATAGTTTAAGCCTTTACTTGTAAACATTGATCCAGGGCTTGGGGACTTATGAATTATAAGTTCATAAGTTTTAATCCTAAGACCCGGCTTTTAAGCCTTAATTTTGTTCTTGGTTAAACTTGCCTATCAGTTTGATGTTACTCACAATTTTATGACCAGATTGCTTACTTGTTAATTCAATCAACTATGATGCCCATGCTGGGACTTAGTTTGACCCTGTTTTAGCAAAGGAAAAAGTAGCAACTGAGAAAGTCATGTGAAAACCGACTGATAAGAAGCTAAAGATAAACCAAAAGGGTCATCTAAACCATAAAAAGTATAAGTTATTACAAAATATTGAGTATTTCATATAGTGCACAGACGCACCATCAAATAAAAGGCAAAGTATTTCAGAGCATATTACAATGCCCATTGGCCGAATAATTGTTTTGCAGGAAAAGGTAAAGCAGGAAAGCTGGCTCAGATAGCCGGGTTATCGGTTGAGGTTCCCTTGGCAGCTTCAGCTTCGGCAGAAGCCGGGTTATCTTCAGGAGCTTTGGCCTGGGAATCAGCGGTGCAGTGCCTTGATCTTCTGCAGTGTCCTTAGCAACATCAGCCGGCTTTTCCATGATTGGCGTAGTAGGGGCACGGCTGGGTGCAGGGACAACTGGAGTAGAGGTACTTGGCGCTGCAGCTTTCTTCATCTTTGCAATGGAGTCTCTCAGCTTGGCCAATAGATCAAAATGCTTGGGTTCAGGAGTGGGGATTGGAGTGTTGTTCTCATCCACTGCATCTTGGAAAACCGACAGATTGAGGCCCTCAGCTATTTTGCAAGCAATAGGCCGGGTTTGGGCAGAAATTTCCTTGAAATCTTTTCCCCAAACTTGGTGCCATCAGCGTTGTACTGAGGGAATCCTTTGACAAAAGGAGCCGGGTTAAGGCGTGGGTTGTAAGCTTTGGCAAGAGCTAAGCTGCGCATTGCGCCAACCCGGCATGCTGAGCGCGTCCAGAGGTCTAACCACTCGGGGATCGTGGAAAGCTGATGCAGGGACTCATATATCACTTGGGGAGGAGCACAGTTGCTCTTAACACGCTTCATGATCTCAGCAGTGCCAAACTGGAACTGCCGATGATGGTGTTCAAGCAGTTCAACTTCTCTGGATAGATCTCCTGATGGCAGCATTCTGTTCGCCTGAAAAGTATGATGTGGGTTAGTATGTGAAAGCCGAGTAAAGAAGAAAAAGTGAAAAGAAGTGGTGCTTACCAATGAGTGGATTGAGGATATCCTTGATATGGTCTTTCAGGGTGTCCAAGTATTTCTGGACACTGACCATCTTGTCATAGCAGACCTTGTACTTATCTCCAGCCTCTTCCAACTCCTTCTTCAGTTTGGTGTTCTCTGCAGTTAGAGATTCAATTGTTTTCTCCAAGTCTGAAGCATGAACTTCAGTTTCCTTGCGCAGCTTGGTTTCAACTTCAAGGAGTTGGTTGGTCTTGGCAAGTATTTGGTCATTATGGGACACATATCTCTGAAAAAAGAATAGCAAGTTAGAAACATGGGGACTGAATATATTTCAGTCGGCAATTGAAAGAAAGAGTAAGTTGACAGTGAAATTATATGCAGGCAGAGTATTTATACAAGTTCCGAGTGACTGAAGAGCAGATCACTCGGCACTTGGGGACTGGTATGTCTTTTAAAGTTTTACAAGTTATTCAGTAATGCATTTTCAAAGTTCCAGATAAATTGTGAACATATTACCCGGAACTTGGGGGTTATGAGGATTTGAAAGTATTGTTATGGTGAAAGGCAGAATTAATGAGGATTTGAAAGTATTGTTATGGTGAAAGCAGAATTAATGAGGATTTGAAATCAGAAAGTAAAACAAGTTCCATGTTATCGTAGACTGATAACTCGGAACTTGGGGACTGGGATATTCTGAAGTTTTCAAAATGATGGCAGAAAGAGATATATATTTTCAAGTACCGAGTGACTGAGGACAGTTTACTCGATACTTGGGGACTGGGTTTGGTATATAAGATATGAAGAGGAAAGATATGTACCTGATGTTCTTGGACAAGAGAATCCACAAGTTTGCCCTCAGCAAGTTTGTATGTGTTGTACTCAGTCAGCAGATTTTCAAAGTTTGTATGGCCATATTGTGGCACAGTGGAGCCTTCGCCTTTATCAGTCGGCTTCGACTTTCTTCAGGGGCAACAAACTTGGTTGCAGTTTGAGGGGAGAGATCTTCTCGTAAAGCAAGTTCCTGTGATCACGACTTCAGGATCAGTCGGTTTTTCAGCAGGAGGAGGAGAAACGTTCCTTGGTCAGTTGTCTGCTCCTTATCAGTCGGCTCAGCATGTTTTTCAGGGGTATTCTCCAAGTTATCCTCTTCAGCAATGGGAGGGCTTGGATCGCCGCTAAGAGTAGCTTTTGCCCTGAAATTGCAAGTATGAAAGTAATATAAGAAGAGTAAAAGAAAGCAAAGTTGATAAGTACAAGTAATAGAAGGTTATATATATTACCCGGTATTGACTTGAAAGTCACGGGGGAGGTCGTTGCTGGAGCCTGAAGAAGCTGTAAGGGAGTATGATTTAGAAACTCGGATTTGACCAGCTAAAGGATAACTATCAGAGGGATGTTTTTGTGGTTCAAAGTTGGAAAGGAAGTACCAGGACGGCGTGGAGATGGAATGTTTGGGATTCCCGGGTTAAGAGGATCCTCACCAGGGGAGGTCCGAGTAGCTCTCCTCTTGGTAGAGGGTTCAGCAGAACTCTGCGAAGATTTTTGAAGAAGAGTTTGGTTGAGTTTTTGCATAGCAGGATAAGAATATGGTTCTATGGATATGCGAGAATATGGCACCTTGGCACAGATGGTGCGAGCCTTCCTTTTCCCGGTAGCAGCAGATTCAGTGGCTTCAGAGCTATGGCCGGGTGAAGGGTGGCTGCTTTTCAGCCGGTTCTGGTATTATAAAGTGGGCATCAGTGGATAAATTGGGTTGAGTTTCGTTCTCAATTAAGCTTATGAAGAAGTGGCCAAGAGAGTCAAGTTCACCTTCTTCTTCTTCCTTTTCTTTTTCTTCTTCTTCCTCTTCTTCACTCGAGGACTGAGCCTCGTCATCATCATCTTCATCATCATCTGCCTCAGGAGTGGCAGGGGGAGTTTCAACTTGCCACCAGTCATCAGATTCCTAGTGAAAAAGTAGAAGCAAAGTAATCAGTATACAATTGAGAAAGAATATGTTATTGAGATTTTTATCAGTCGGACTTACTGGTGGTGCCGGGTTATTCTTACTGAATGGCAGAAGGCCATTTTCTTTGATCGTCTCAACCTTTTCAGCAAGGAAGGCCTTGATAGCCTTGTTCAGAGCAGTGTTTGGGTAGGACTTCTCCGAGTAACGGAGGGAATCAGTTAGATGGCCCGAGTAATCGCAAAGAAGCTTCTTGCGAATACTGTTGGGTTGAATTCGCCAACCCATCCACGTCTTGATCAGATCAGTTCCACGGAGACCGTGCGTAACAAGAACCGAGATCTTCTTGAGAAGAGGCTAGATAGCTTTCTCTCGGCGTCAGAGGCAAAAGAGTTCATGTTGCTGTTGAGAGTGAGGGGCTCGACCGAATAACCCGGTAAAGGGTGTTCACCAGAAGGTATCTTGGCTTTACAGTAAAAGTATGATTTTTGCCAATGCTTCACGTGGGTATGAAGTTCTAGAGAAGGCATAGCAGAACCTTTGCGGCGTTGAATAGAAACACCGCCACAGACCAAGAGGGGCCATTCTTGTGCTCACGCTGAGGTTTGCACAAGAATAGCTCCAGAAAAGAGCTAAGCTGGGAGGAGTGCATAAGTATGATTCACAAAGAACTATGTAGTTACTAATGTTCAAGATGGAATTGGGTCCGAGATCGAAGACCCGGAGGCTGTAGTGACGAAGAAGATCCCTAAAGAAAGGATGACCCGGGGGACGAAAACCCCGGGTGACATGTTCAAGAAACAGATAACTTCACCTTCCTGGGGGAGGCCGAGTCTCTCTTCAGTCCCTCTCCAATCGATCTCCGACTGAAGAGGAAGAACACCGGCTCGGCCAGTTCTTCAAGCTTGGTCTGTGTAGCCATGGATTTGGCCCAGTTGGCCGTAATCCAGATCTGCGCTTGGTGGTCTTTTTGATCTTCTTTCGATGCCGATGCGGTGGCGCCATACCGGCCTTGGCCTTGGCCTTCAGCTTCCTCGGTCCTTGGGTGCCATCAGATTTGAAGATCTAGAAAATAACAAGAAAAGAAATGAAAAGAACCGAGCTCAAGAACAGCCCGAGGAAGAACAAGATAAGATCTAGATGGAAACCAAATGCAGGAATGAAAAACTTACCGGAGCTTGTGGAGATCTGGTGCGGAGCTAGTTTCCCGGCGATTAGCTGCGGCAATGCAGGGCTCCGATGGCCGGCGGCGGCGCGGCAAGCTTGGAGGAACCCTAACCCTAGCTCGAGGAGAGAGAAAGATGGAGGTTGAAGATGAAGGCGCGGTGAATGGGGAAAGTGAAACCCTTTTTACCGTGGTCCACTATTTATAGCCCAGGGTGAAACCCTAGGAGCGTGAAACGAGGAGATAAGATTTGTTTTGATTATGGGTCAAAGATACGAGAGAATATGTCAGAGAATGTTCCTTGGTCGTTGACCGGAGGGATAAGTGCGAGAGAAAAGCCGGGTTATAAAGAGAACCGCCAAAAGGAGCTGGTCTGAAACATAACCCGGCCATTCATAGTTAATTACCTTTATTTTTTTTCAGGAGTTTAACTCGGATAAACCCATCAGCAGCTACCCTTGAGTAATCAAATCAAGATCAAGATTATCAAGTGAAGCAACATATGAGCTTATGCAAGTCAAACTTGGGGACTACTGTTGGGGGGATAATAACCCGGTATACTCATGACCAAGGAAGAATCAGTCGGACGGCCCAAGGCTTGGTCCGAGTGATGTGTACAAGATATGGGCCGGGTTATAGTTGGGCCAATAAGCCTAACGTGACTCGTCCCTGGAAGGAAGGACCTAGAAGAACTGGAGTCCGAGTGAAGGAAGGAACCGGGTGACTTGGAGGCTACGGAAGGTCTAGAAGAACCTAGAGTAGGACTCCGTGCTCGTATGTAACTCGGTATTCATTGTAAGTTCGGGAGATCCGGTGTCTATATAAACGGGCTCCCAGAACATAGAGGACAAGTTCCAAGTCACAAGTCATAAGTTTCAACCCTAGTTCGATATCACCGCTATCAAGCGAAACCCTTGTAACCTGTCTCGTAACCCGGCTCTGTTGTCGTAGCCGAGTTATAGAGACCTCGAGATCAATAACATAGAAGCAGGAAGTAGGTCTTTAACTCCAATGGAGAGGCTGAACCTGGGTAAACCCTTTTTCCCCAACAAGCGTGACAATCTCCTGAAGGACCAAGGCGCCTTGCCCCAATCATCAAGTTACCCTACGGTAACATCTGCCGTGTTAACCCCACGACACCCATTCCGTAACGCCACACGGCGTTCGTTCCTTCCTTCGTCCATTTTTTTCTCGCCAACGCGCACGGCCGCACGCGCAACGACGGAGGGATGGCTTACTGCACAGGGGTGGGCAAATAAACCGAGAACCGAAAACCGGCCCGAAATAACCGGAGCCGAGACCGAACTGACCGAAACCGATTAGTTCGGTTGCTTTCTCGGTTAACACACTTAAAAACCCGAATTTACTTCGGATAGTTCGGTCATGGTCCACTGTTAACCGAATTGACCAAAGAACCGACTGTATTCGTAAAGTATCCCAAATTCAGCCCAGCCCATTACGTGAAGTCACTAGCTATCTCCATCAATTACTCTCAATTAAGAAACGAAGCAGCCCACAGCCCACGTCAAGTACCAAGACGCATCCCTAACCTTGTCCGTCTCCCTGTGCGCCGCCACCTGCTCTGCACCATGGCGACTGACAGCAGCGGCAGCTTTCCGGCGAGCGACGGCACACCTCGTCCCTTGTGCATGATCTCCGCCTCTCCCTCGTCCAACCTTCCTGCTCTGCCTTGCCTATAGCCCCTATTCTGGTCGTGACTCGGCAAGGCCGTGGCTACCTGCGCACATCGATGGCCGATGGGATGCTGTGTGTGCAGGACCTCGACAGCTACATACGCGCCAACCACTTGACGAGATGCGAAGAAATTCCATTGCGATGCGCTGATCCCTTCGACCCTGTGTTACACAAGAATTGATGTTGTTCGGTTTTGACCGAGTACCGAACCGAAATTGCAGAGGACCGAAGTCTCGGTTACTGTTTTTGCAGGGAACCGATCGGTCAGTGAAATCTATAAACCGAATTGTTTTAAAATCCGAGAAACCGAACCGATCGGTTCGGGGGAACCGAATGCCCAGGCTATGCACTCGTCTACGATCCATGCATCCATCCACTCCTGGCCGGTCGCAACATGCATGCACGTACGTGCACCCATTTCATCACATCTCAACATACGTCCAGTAAATCGGAACCATTTTCAAAAAAAGAAGAAACATTTCAAAAAACAGAACCATTTTCAAAAACAATCGGAACCGTTTTTTTAAATCCGAACCATTTTAAAAAACTAAATTTTTTCAAGAATGAATACTTTTCAAAACCGGAACCGTTTTCCAAAATCGGTACAAATTTTAAAAAGAAACATTTGCAAAACTGAACCATTTAAAAATATATTTTTGGAAAATTAACCATTTTCAAAAATTAATATTTTTCAAAATCGGAACCATTTTAAAATATGAACATTTACAAAATCGAAACCATTATAAAAAAGGAACCATTTTTTTCATTCGGAACCATTTTAAAAAATGGGAACCATTTTTTTTGGTTCGGAACCATTTAAAAAAGGAACCATTTTTTTTGGTTCGGAACCATTTTCAAAAAGGAACCATTTTTCCGGTTCGGAACCATTTTCAAAAATTGGAACCATTTTTCCGGTTCGGAACCATTTTCAAAAAGTAACCATTTTTTCATTCGGAACCATTTTAAAAAATGGGAACCATTTATTTTGGTTCGGAACCATTTTAAAAAAGGAACCATTTTTTCGGTTCGGAACCATTTTCGAAAAGGAACCATTTTTTTCATTCGGAACCATTTTCAAAAATCGAAACCATTTTTCCGGTTCGGAACCATTTTCAAAAAGGAACTTTTTTTTTTTTTCATTCGGAACCATTTCAAAAATCGGAACTATTTTTTCCGGTTCGGAACCATTTCAAAAAGGAACCATTTTTTTATCTGGAACCATTTTCAAAAAGTAACATTTTTTTCATTCGGAACCTTTTTCAAAAAACGGAACCATTTTTTTCATTTGGAACCATTTTCAAAAAAGGGAACCATTTTTTGATTCGGAACCATTTTTAAAAAGGAACCATTTTCAAAAAGGAACATTTTTAAAAAAACGGAACCATTTTTTCATTCATAACCATTTTTTCGATTCGGAACCATTTTAAAAATCGGAACCATTTTCGAAAAATCGGAACCATTTTTTCTGTTCGGAACCATTTTTAAAAAGGAAACATTTTTTTTTTGGTTCGGAACCATTTTTAAAAAGGAACCGTTTTCAAAAAAGAATCATTTTCAAAAATTGGAACCATTTTTTAAATAATTAATTTCCAAAAAATGAACCTTTTTTAAAATAAGCGAAAATTAAAACATAAAAAGCAAAAAGGAAAAAGTAAAACAAAAAATTAAAACCGAAAAAGAAAACGGAAAAGAAAACATAATCAAAAAGAAAGAAGAAAATGGAAAAACAAAAAACGAAAATCCAAAAGAGGAAACGATATAAGGCGAGAAAATGTTCTATAGACGTGAACGTGTGCGTAGCTCAGTGGCCAAGTGTAAGGACCCCTCAGATTTACCATCCGAGGTGCCCACGTTATGTAAACAGATCACGATCCCAATGATCAGTGCATCGCGATCACATAACCAACATGGTATACAGAGTTACATCATCCAACTCGATTAGTACAAGACTTACATAAATGGTGGTCACACGACCAAGCCTGCAACCATCGTCACGCAGGACGGAATTTAACTACGATATAGCGGAAGCTTTTGGCTAGCGCCGGCCCTCGTCACAAACCGGACGCATTCCACAGAGCAGTTGACCGGTGACACTCAGTTGGCGTAGTCGTCGGCATACTCCTCCTCTTCGGCGTAGGTCTTCTCGTTGAAAATCTGGACATTAGAATATCCAGGGACACAGCCATGAGTACAATTACGTACTCGCAAGACCACCACCAGGCTTTAAGTTTTTATGATAATGCAAATAAAACATTTTCGAAAACTGGGATAGCTGCTATACTTGACTATAGGGCTTAGTTTTCGTAAACGATGCCTTTAGACGTAGAGAATACGACATCTCTATATCTTTGTTAAAAAGAAACATTTCGAGATAGAATTCTCTTTGGTAGGGATCGCCGGAACTATCTCCACCTCTTTGTAAAACATTTTGTAAAACTTTTCAAGGACACTAGAATAGGGATGCCCTTTTTCTCTTTTCCGGGTTCCGACTGGTTGACTCCCCGAGACCAACCATCTTCTCCCAAATTCCGTACCTCCCAGGTACCTCCTTGATGCCTCCTTTCTCCTTTGCCGAAAATAGTTTCTTTTTAAAACATAAAATGCCCATACGCCTAGATCGGGGGCCTTTCCAACCGTCCATGACGCGGACACGGCTATTCGAATAGTTTTACACTCTGCAGAGGTGGCGCACTTTCACCACATCAAATAGGTCACCGCCGCGGATCATCCCACGGATTGCCCGACGAAAATACGTCAAACGTCGGGACACTAATCAAGACTTTTCACTATGTCCATACTAATACAGAGATACCCCTTCAACTAGGTTGTATCCCCCGGCACCGTTTGACCCATCCCATGGTGTCAGACCGCCATGACAGGGGACCTAATTGGTGCAACTGGTGGCGAACTTAATTCCCACTCTCTTTATGTCCCTCTCTCTTAGGTGACACCAGTTCAGGGGCCATAGCCACCCCCTAAGCAAATTGAGGTAGCTCCATATTAATACAAACAAGCTTCCGGTCAAGCCCCGTCCATATGGGGGTAACGTGGTTGCACGGTTTAATTGTTCAGGCGGCCGCTAGGGCTGTACTTTGTTTTCGAAAATCATCTCCACCCCCGACTGCTCCCAGCAGCTCGGGTTTTTCGTAATCACTTCCGATTGCTCCAGCAACTCGGGTTTTCATAAACATCTCCGATTGCTCCCAGCAACTCGGGTTTATAAAACACTTTCTTGCCGATTGCTCCCAGCAACTCGGGTTTTTCCTCCGAAAACATTTTATCAAAACCAGGCTCCCATCCTATAGTTTTGAGGTAAGAATATAAGGATATACTACTAGAAAATATAATTTTCTTGATAGCGCCTTCAGTAGAGGCTTCTCAAGTGAAGACCTATTTTTATAAAACCTATTATATACTAGTAGATATCTTTGGCCAAACAATATTTGATAAAATAGTTTTGGGTGACAAATAGCCACAGAAGAAATAAAACATGCATTATTTTATTTTGAAAACAAAACATGCTTTAATGAAATAATAGGATTTAAGTAGGGTATGGTGAGGTGGCTTGCCTGGCTCAGCAATATGTCCCTAGGTTTTGACCTTGATGCTCCTCAGGCTCACTTCTCACTTTCAGTTCCTTCCCGATCGTATCTAACATCGCAAGCAAGAAAAGGAAACAACACTCAAAATACAAGACATTGCCACAAGGACATAATAAACAGCTAGCATTGCATAGGGCACTAAACTAACTATCAAAAACAAATCAGTCACTTAGCTAAAACAGCAACAAACAACAAGTCCGTATAACTAAGACAAACAACAAACACACCTAAGCATATATACACAACAATCCTAATAGTTGAATAGGTAGTTTTAACTAAACACTAAAGTATAACACCTCTTAGGGTGATTGGATCATTTAACAAGGGTTGCTATATTAGTTCAGGAAATACTTCAGACAAAAGTATCTTATTATGCAAGCATTAACACTAGCATTCAGCACACTCACATGCAAGCATGCTACTAGCTCGAGGAACACATACTATTAAGTAGTTAATCAACCAATAAAATTAACACCACTGCTCACACAAGTTGTTGCTTAAGAGCTAAAAGGTGCAGGAGAGTTATTTAATAGAACACCACAAACATAACTTCAAAGGAGCGGGTTGACAACAATCTAAATTACTTAAACAAAAACAGCAAGCATTCATTACCCAAAACAACTTCTGGACACACATCTAAAACAATCCTAAACACAAACCATTTATAACAATCAATTAAAATAGAACTTTTTAATAGAGGAAAAATTGCTGTTTTGGGGAAAAGTGCACCAGTCCTAAAATAATGCTCAACAAATTAAATCCTTCTACCACAGTACTCCTAGTAGTCATACAAAGCCATAGAAATTGGATTTGCATCAAAACATAACACCAAACAAGAATTAAAAATTCTACAAGAGCTACTGGTCTCAAAACTAAAAGAATTAGAACTCCAGTTCTAGAAACCTCCTGCATGCAAGGTTAAATTCTATGGAAAGGTATTGATTTTAGCTTGCTGTAGAAATTGGATTCACTCCCTTTGGATACTCCTAGCTCAAGTTATCTTAAAAATACTATAAAATGCACTTTTTACAAGATTTAATGCACAGCACAAATTATAAAAGATTTTTATGCAACACTGGCTCTGCATGTTTGGAAAACACACCAGAACCATACAAAATTTATCCTAACGCTAAAACCCTAATAGATCTACCACAAACTAATTAAACTAAACATCAATATTTAACAGAAACAGAAAAAGAATAAACTGCTGAAAAAAAAAGGAAATGGGCCGCGCCCGGGCCAGATCTGGCCGAGGCCAGCGCGGATCTGGCCAGCGGGGCGAGCTGGGCCGGCCCATCACGGCGCGACGCGCGCGCCAGCGCGGGGAAAACGGTCAACGACCGTGGCGTTCAAACGTGGCCGTCGATCTGAAGATCGACGGCTCCCAGCCATCGTCTTCAGCGCGACGCCGCCGTGCTCGAGCAGAGAGAGGGATGGAAGGCGAGCTCGCCGGAGAGCTCACCTAGGGCGGCGAGGATGCAGGGGAGAGGTCGGAGGCGAAGGAGGAGACGATGGCGCGCTCGGGGAAGCTCTCGGGTCCCGCATGCACGGACGGAGTCCATGATGACGGCGCAGGTGTGGGCAGGGGAGTTTTGGTCGGGAGGCGTGGCCTGGTGCTAGCTCTAAGTTGACGAGGGAATATCTCCCTGGCAACAGTGCCAGAAACAATGCTTGTACGTCACACGTCAGTTGGGAACCCCAAGAGGAAGGTATGATGAGTGCAGCAGCAAGTTTTCCCTCAGTATGAAACCAAGGTTTAATCGAACCAGTAGGAAAACGAGGTTTGCTTCGAAGGTGTTGGTGAAGGAGTGTAGTGCGGCGCAACACCAGGGATTCCGGTGCCAACGTGGAACCTGCACAACACAATCAAATTACTTTGCCCCAACTTAACAGTGAGGTTGTCAATCTCACCGGCTTGCTGAAAACAAAGGGTTAAACGTATCGAATGGAAATGATGTTTGTTTGCATAAAACAGTAGAGAACAATGATTGCAGTAGATTGTATTTCAGATGTAAAAGAATGGACCGGGGTCCACAGTTCACTAGTGGTGTCTCTCCAATAAGATAACTAACATGCTGGGTAAACAAATTACAGCTGGGCAATTGACAATTGATAAGTGCATATAACATGCATGTGTGAGCTGTGGTGTCTACTATGAGATTCATTTGGGCAT
Organism: Poa pratensis; assembly: GCA_947311845.1. NCBI lineage: Eukaryota > Viridiplantae > Streptophyta > Magnoliopsida > Poales > Poaceae > Poa > Poa pratensis. The sequence continues at coordinate 7,460,153 of CAMZMU010000103.1, read as the reverse complement.
TACGACAAAGTACATAGACCGCTATCCAGCATGCATCTATGCCTAAATAGTCCACTTTCCGGTTAACATCCGTACCCCTTCCAGTATTAAGTTGCAAGCAACAGACAATTGCATTAAGTAATGTGCGTAATGTAAACAATACATTCATCCTTGAATAAAGCATTGCTGTTTTACCCCTAGTGGCAACAACACATCTACAACCTTAGAACTTGCTGTCACTATCCCAGGTTAAATAGAGGTTGAACCCAACTATCATGCATAAATACCCCCTCTTGGAGTTACAAGTATTCACTTGGCCAAGGCTTCAACAAGTAACGGAGAGCATGCAAGATCACAAATGACATAGACATGATAATATAATATTCAGCTCCACATAGGTATCAATATAAGTCAGATCCCAGCAAACACAACATGTAGCATTACAATAAGATGATCTTGATCATGATAGGCAGCTCACAAGATCTAAACATGATGGCACAAGTGGAGAAGACAACCATCTAGCTACTGCTATGGACCCATAGTCCAAGGATGAACTACTCACGCATCACTCCGGAGGCGGGCATGGCGATGTAGAGCCCTCCGGTGATGATTCCCCTCTCCGGCAGGGTGCCGGGAAGAGCTTCAGAACCCCCCGAGTTAGGGTTGACGACGGCGGCGGCAGCGAATATGTTCTGGATGAAAGGCTCGGTGTTTTAGGGTTTTCACGTCTCGGGGAATAAATAGGCGAAGGGGCGATGTCGGCGGACCCCCGAGGGGCCCAAACCACAGGCGGCGCGGCTGGGCCCACTGCCGCGCCGCCAGGTGGTTTGGCCACCTCGTGGCTCTCTTCGTCTCTCCTTCGGACTCCGTGTACGTGCTGGAAAAATAGGGACTGGCCTTTTGTTTCGTGCAATTCCGAGAATATTTCCAGAAGTAACTTTCTGAAACCAAAAACAGCAGAAAACAGGGAACTGGCACTGTGGCATCTTGTTAATAGGTTAGTCCCAGAAAATGCATAAAAGTGATACGAAGTGTATATAAAACATGTAGCAAATGGTATAATATAAGCATGGAACAGCAGAAATTATGGATACGTTGGAGACGTATCAAGCATCCCCAAGCTTAGTTCTACTCGTCCTCGAGTAGGTAAAACGATAACAACAAATAATTTCTGAGGAGACATGCTTTCACACAATCTTGATCAATATATTGCAAGGCTCATGTCATGAATGAAGTGACTCAAAGCAATGATCTATAGTTTGCTAACAAATAGATAAAGAGTAAACAATGAATCATATAAGCAAAAACTTTTCATGAATAGTACTTTCAAGACAAGCATCAAAAAGTTTTGCATAAGAGGTAACTCATAAAGCAATAGATTCAAAGTAAAAGGCATTGAAGCAACACAAAGGATGATTAAGTTTCAGCATTTGCTTTCAACTTGTAACATGTATATCTCATGGATAGTTGTCAACATAAAGCAATATAACAAGTGCAATAAGTAAATATGTAAGAATCAATGCACACAAAGTTGACACAAGTGTTTGCTTCTAAGATAGAAAGGAGTAGGTAAACTGACTCAACATAAAGTAAAAGATAGGCCCTTCGCAGAGGGAAGCAGGGATTAAATCATGTGCTAGAGCTTTTTAAGTTTTCGAAAGCATATAGAGAGCACAAAATAAGTATTTGAGAGGTGTTTGTTGTTGTCAACGAATGGTAGTGGGCACTCTAACCCCCTTGTCAACCAGACTTTCAAGAGCGGCTCCCATGAAGGACGTTATCTCTACCAGCAAGGTAGATCATCCCTCTTCTCTTTTGTTTACACATGTATTTTAGTTTCTTTATAGATGACACTCCTCCCAACCTTTTGCTTACACAAGCCATGGCTAACCGAATCCTCGGGTGCCTTCCAACATTCACATACCATGGAGGAGTGTCTATTGCAAAATTAAGTTGCTTACTGATAAATCAGGGCAAAACATGTGAAGAGAATTATTAATGAAAGTTGTAATTAATTGGGGCTGGGCACCCCGTTGCCAGCTCTTTTTGCAAATTATTGGATAAGCGGATGTATATGCCACTAGTCCATTGGTGAAAGTCTGTCAGAAGTAAATGACAAGATTGAAAGATAAAACACCACATACTTCCTCATGAGCTATAAAACATTGACACAAATAAGGAGTAATAAAGTTTTGAATAGTTTAAAGGTAGCACATGAAATATTTACTTGGAATGGCAGGAAATACCACATAGTAGGTAGGTATGGTGGACACAAATGGCATGGGTTTTGGCTCAAGTTTTGGATGCACGAGAAGCATTCCCTCTCAGTACAGAGTTTAGGCTAGCAAGGTTGTTTGAAGCAAACACAAGTATAAACCGGTACAGCAAGAATCACATAAAAACATATTGCAAGTATTATAAGACTCTACACTGTCTTCCTTGTTGCTCAAACATTTTACCAGAAAATATCTAGACCTTAGAGAGAACAAATATGCATCCCAAGTCTCAACAAGCTCTACGGTAGTTCTCCACTACTAGGCTTTAACTACATGATGCAAGAGCTTAAACATGATCTACTTGAGAGCTCAAAACAATTGCAAAGCATCAAATCAAAACAAGACAATGATCTACAAGAATGCATATGTCTTTTCCAATACCAACTACTACATGTAGCATTTTCTTTCTTCCAAACAAACACCAATCAATTTATTTAAACATAAACTCTCCAAATGATAATATAATGCAGCAAGAGAGTATTTATAAACAAGTGCTAACAGCTCGAAGAGATGCATGAAAAACAGGAGCTAAAAGCACTGCAGTAGCTAGTTAAGAATACTCAACAAATATAAGTGAAGAACATGAGTATTCACATGAAAAAGCGGAGCGTGTCTCTCTCCCACACAAGGATTGCTAGGATCCGAATTTATTCAAACAAAAACAAAAATAAAAACACACAGACGCTCCAAGTAAAGCGCATAAGATGTGAAAGAATTAAAATATAGTTTCACTAGAGATGACCTGATAAGTTTGTTGATGAAGAAGGGGATGCCTTGGGCATCCCCAAGCTTAGACGCTTGAGTCTCTCTGAATATGGTTGGGATGAACCACGGGGGCATCCCCAAGCTTAGGCTTTTCACTCTTCTTGATCACATAATATCACCCTTCTCGCTTGATCCTTGAAAACTTCCTTCACACCAAACTCAAGACAGTTCTCATTAGAGGGTTAGTGCATAATCAAAAATTCTCATATTCTGTAATGATACAATCAATCCCAAAGCTTCTGGACATTAGCTACAGCCACCAATGCTTTGTGGAGCAAAGAAATCCACACAAACACAGTAAAAGAGCGAATGCAAAACAAAAGGCAGAATCTGTCAAAAACAGAACAGTCTGGAATGACGAATTTTTTCGAGGCACTTAAGTTGCTCAGATGGATCTGGCCTAAAATAATGAAAGTTGCGTACATATCTCAGGAATATGCGTGATTTTTTCAGAATTTTTTGAATTTTCTACAGGGAGATAAGCTCAAATCCGTGACAGCTAAAAATCTGTCACTGCGCAGAAATCCAAATCTTGCATCAACTTTCAATATAGAACTTTACTTGGCACAACATTGCGATAAAATAAAGATACAAAGGAGTTGCTACAGAAGTAACAAAACTCCTTGACTCAAAAAAAAAAAATAACAGCAAATAAAAACGATGGGTTGTCTCCCATAAGCGCTTTTCTTTAACGCCTTTCAGCTAGGCGCAGAAAGTGAAAATCAAGTGTTGTCAAGAGAAGAAGCATCAACGGAGAGTTTAGAAGTTTTCTCAACGATGCATTGCACTTTATCTATGTAAGTTTCAGAAACTCCCCTTTCATTACTTTTAGGTAAACTATCCTCATCAAATAAATTTTCAGGCACAATCCAATTAAAGTTCTTTTCTAGTGCCTCATGCATTCCTGCAATCTTAAAAGGAATTGGTATTTTATTCTCTCCTTCATAACTAGTTTCTTTAGTGTACTTGGATCTTTCCTTCTCTAATTTTTCAAGTATATTGGCGATATCAATGTAATAACCAAGCATCCTATATCGCATAAAAACTTTTCTAGCTTCACTAGCTACATCTCCAAATTCTTTGAGAAGGGTTTCTAAAACAAAATCCTTCTTTTCCCCCTCTTCCATATCATGAAGTCTAAGAAACATATGCTGCATTATAGGGTTAAGGTTAACAAACCTAGCTTCAAGCATGTGGACTAAGGAGGCAGCAGCAATTTCATAATTAGGGGCAAGTTCTACCAAGGATCTATCTTCAAAATCTTTCAGCTTGCTAACATGACTAAAAAATTCTTCAATGTTGTCTCTTCCAATGATAGACCCACTACCCACAGATATTTCTTTTAAAGTGTACTTAGGGAGAAGCATGATGAAATAATAAAAACTAAACAGAAAATAAACTAGATGCAAGTAACTAATTTTTTTGTGTTTTTGATAAAGAGAGCAAACAAGACTAAATAAAAATAAACTAAGCAAGACAAATAACAAAGTAAAGAGATTGGGTGTGAGAGACTCCCCTTGCAGAAGCAATTCGGTTTTCCCCGGCAACGGCGCCAGAAAACGTGTTGGTGGCTCTAAGTTGACGAGGGAATATCTCCCGGCAACAGTGCCAGAAACAATGCTTGTACGTCACACGTCAGTTGGGAACCCCAAGAGGAAGGTATGATGAGTGCAGCAGTAAGTTTTCCCTCAGTATGAAACCAAGGTTTAATCGAACCAGTAGGAAAACGAGGTTTGCTTCGAAGGTGTTGGTGAAGGAGTGTAGTGCGGCGCAACACCAGGGATTCCGGTGCCAACGTGGAACCTGCACAACACAATCAAATTACTTTGCCCCAACTTAACAGTGAGGTTGTCAATCTCACCGGCTTGCTGAAAACAAAGGGTTAAACGTATCGAATGGAAATGATGTTTGTTTGCATAAAACAGTAGAGAACAATGATTGCAGTAGATTGTATTTCAGATGTAAAAGAATGGACCGGGGTCCACAGTTCACTAGTGGTGTCTCTCCAATAAGATAACTAACATGCTGGGTAAACAAATTACAGCTGGGCAATTGACAATTGATAAGTGCATATAACATGCATGTGTGAGCTGTGGTGTCTACTATGAGATTCATTTGGGCATTACGACAAAGTACATAGACCGCTATCCAGCATGCATCTATGCCTAAATAGTCCACTTTCCGGTTAACATCCGTACCCCTTCCAGTATTAAGTTGCAAGCAACAGACAATTGCATTAAGTAATGTGCGTAATGTAAACAATACATTCATCCTTGAATAAAGCATTGCTGTTTTACCCCTAGTGGCAACAACACATCTACAACCTTAGAACTTGCTGTCACTATCCCAGGTTAAATAGAGGTTGAACCCAACTATCATGCATAAATACCCCCTCTTGGAGTTACAAGTATTCACTTGGCCAAGGCTTCAACAAGTAACGGAGAGCATGCAAGATCACAAATGACATAGACATGATAATATAATATTCAGCTCCACATAGGTATCAATATAAGTCAGATCCCAGCAAACACAACATGTAGCATTACAATAAGATGATCTTGATCATGATAGGCAGCTCACAAGATCTAAACATGATGGCACAAGTGGAGAAGACAACCATCTAGCTACTGCTATGGACCCATAGTCCAAGGATGAACTACTCACGCATCACTCCGGAGGCGGGCATGGCGATGTAGAGCCCTCCGGTGATGATTCCCCTCTCCGGCAGGGTGCCGGGAAGAGCTTCAGAAACCCCCCGAGTTAGGGTTGACGACGGCGGCGGCAGCGAATATGTTCTGGATGAAAGGCTCGGTGTTTTAGGGTTTTCACGTCTCGGGGAATAAATAGGCGAAGGGGCGATGTCGGCGGACCCCCGAGGGGCCCAAACCACAGGCAGGCGCGGCTGGGCCCCTGCCGCGCCGCCAGGTGGTTTGGCCACCTCGTGGCTCTCTTCGTCTCTCCTTCGGACTCCGTGTACGTGCTGGAAAAATAGGGACTGGCCTTTTGTTTCGTGCAATTCCGAGAATATTTCCAGAAGTAACTTTCTGAAACCAAAAACAGCAGAAAACAGGGAACTGGCACTGTGGCATCTTGTTAATAGGTTAGTCCCAGAAAATGCATAAAAGTGATACGAAGTGTATATAAAACATGTAGCAAATGGTATAATATAAGCATGGAACAGCAGAAATTATGGATACGTTGGAGACGTATCACCTGGCCAGTGGAGGAGAGGGGGTGGAGCCCCATTGGGCCACGGTGGAGAAGGGAGAGAAGTGAGTGGAGAAGAGGGGTGATGGGGGGGGGGGGACTGGCAAGTGGGCCAGGGGTGATGGGCTGGCCCCTCTAGCAGAGAGAGGGAGAGGTGAGCCGTTGGAGGGGTGTGGGCAGGGTTAGCTAGGTTTAGGATTTTAGACTAACACAAATTCGAGTTACTAATTTAAACCCACAACACAAAACGTGGTCAACACATGGGCTAACCAAAAACATGAGTGTGGTGAACTAAGTGAGGTGAAGCAAAAGTTCTAAGCCTAAAAGCATGAAGAAAGAATTTTGAAAACGAAGAAATTTGAGAAAAGTGACCAAATGGTCACTGTTTTGAGTAGCCTATACACCAAGATGGTTTTATGCTCAAACAAGTTTTAAAAGGGTCAAACAATGCATAACCTAAAAGTAGAAAGTTCAAGGAGCACGATGGTCGAGGTGCATTTCAAAATCCACACCAGAGATGCTTAATCCAGGGCTCTAGATTAGCTATGTTTTAACAGGCAAGAAGATCAAAGTCACTAAAATTTTAACTAAAAGAATTTTTGTAAAAGTAGTACTAATAGGCTTCAAGCAAAACTAAGGGCTAAGGAAAACAACTAAAACAACTAAGCAAGGGTTGACTAAAATCAAACAAAAGTTTTTACCATTTTGGAAAGTTCTAGATTAACACCACAATTCTAAAAGGGGTGATACATTCCACTCAAGCAAGACCAGCAAAGCAAACATTTAGATACTAAATCAAGACATGTGCATCAAAAGATGCTACCATAAATCACCACATGAACACTCATTAAATAACACACTCAAGTCAAGCAATTCAAACACTAACAATTATCAATCAACAACATCCTAAACCCTTAGTATAAATAAGTGATATAGGGATCACACATAATCATGACAAGGTGGTGTTTAAAAGTATCTCAACTCATAACTTCATAGTTTTCAAAAGGTTTGATAAATAGAAATATAGGAGTAATATATCTCCCACTTGTTTCATTTTCAAAGATGTTGAAAATAAGAGTTTTAAAATAAGGGTTGTTGATACTTACAAAATTACATCGTTGGATTTTTGGTAGGAGATATTATATACATCTCCATAGTTTTGGAAACACTTAAATTTTTGGAATACTTTTACTTTTCTCAAATAGTAGGTTTTTGGTTGTTGCTAAATCAAGACATCTTTGAAAAGAGGTTGGCCAAAATAAGATATGGAGAAGATGTATGGATAATTCTTGTCATGACATGATCACCAAAATTTAAATGATATGCTAAATTAGTTGAGTTCAAGGTTAGTGTTTTCAGGGGTTGTTAACTCATTCAACCAAAGCAGACAAGGTCAAATAGAGCAATCAGAAGTGAGACACAAGCATTAATGCAGTAATTCAAAAAGTTTTTGTTGACTCTGATTTTGGCTCTATAAAAACTGTGTTTTTTTTTCTAGCTTCCAAAATTGGGGCGTTACACCAAGCCACCACGTTCTCGTACGTCACGACCTGGGTTCGACCGCTGGCTGTGCCGCTTAGTTTCTTCTATTTTCTGCTATTCTGAAGTACTAATGGCCGGCCCAATAGCGGAGATAGCTAACGGCGAGCTCTAGTTAGGACTCGCAGAAGGCGATATATAGTGTTTGCGGTCAGACAGGCCAACGGGCAGCCGCTGCTGGCCCATGTGTTGCGCTGCAAAGACTAGGCAGGGCGTGAGGTCCAGAAGGCGTGCAATGTTGTGTTAGCTGAATCAAAAGGAGACAGCGGTATGAGATTTGTTACGTGAGAAAAAAAAACAATCTGCAACATGTGTTGATACGTGCATGGAGTGGCAACATGGAAAAAGAAAAGGGCATTGGGAGTTGTGGAGCACACAAGTTAGGTGTACTCATGAAGCTACCAGGAAGCAATTTCTTTTAAATTTGTTGCTTATTTTGCATAGGTTGTACCAGAAGGTTGGCAGATTGGCGATGTGCGTATAAGGCTCGGAGCAGTCTGGAGTATGTCGCGAGAATCATGTACCAAATGGCGTCGATCAATGCACGTTGGTGCTGGAATGATTTGATGCGAGGTGGAGCATGATTGCAGTCGGATACGGGCTGGTCGGACTAGACAGTCTGATAGATCGACGGGAGGTCGGTCGGACAGAAGACGGTGAAGATCGGCGACGACGACGTAGGAACGTGAGGGCTGATGGTGTCCGGATTCTGTGGCGTGGCAACACGTGGCGGAGGATGCGTGTTTCGACATGCGATGACGCGGGGTTGATCCAAGATGGTGTACACATGAGATCTTGAGGTCGACGTTGCGTGGGGTGGATCGATCATCTATCAAGGAGTCATGTTGAAGGTGGAGCTGGAATCTCGGGCGGAAGATTCCACTCGGCTGATGGAGGAGCTACGGCTAAGCTAGCGGAGAGTCGAAGCCTAGTCAGCGGAAGGCGAGAGGCACGTTCCGGACTGGAGCTCAGGGTCTGGAGAGATGCGTGGAACTCGGCATCGGTCGGGTATGAAAGATGGTTATCTGCAGTGGGGCCTGAGGTGGTGTGGGTTAGCGACCCAGTAGATCTTGGCCAAGATTGCAGATGCTCGACGCGGTGATAGCGGCGAGGCGTGCGGTAAGCACGGACACAGCGGCAGACCAGGGCACAGGCGGTCAGATATTGGTTAGACATGTGTGCAGGGGTGCTGAAGTTGTGTTGACGAGTATCGGTTCAAGTTGGTGACTGGATCTATGGAGATTGAGGCGTCAGGTGATCGACAGGAGTCGACCATGGAGAATCTGAGAAGTGTTGGAAGTCTGAAATGTCGGAAGTTTGGAGAGTACATGGCCGTATATTCTGTGATGTTCAGTACACATGCAAAGTGTGGATGACTAGATACAGAAGGAGGCGGAGTGCTATAGCTGTGAGACATGTTGAAGACTATCCAGGATAAGACGACTATGAATTTGACTCGAGGTGACTAAAAGGTGACGGTGAAATTCCTTCAAGTTGAAAGCAATTTCACGCAGACTAGTGATCGATGTGTGATGGTGTTGAACGGGGAGAAGGGACTACAGTTGCAGGTGGAGTCACATGGAGTCTGGGAGTAGCAGCGAAACTCATGGAAGACAATTCAAGTCCAGATTACATGGAGGTTTGACGCATTGACGAATTCAAGGTGGTGGAGAATATTCGCCAAGGTGGAGTTTGTTATGTTTGTATCGAATATTGTGTACGAGTTGGGTTATATTTGGACTTGGAGTTGTATTAGGTGTGGATAGGATATGAATAGTGTTTGAGTCGAACTCTTATAGTCTGGGTCTCTCATATAATGAGGAGAGCACCACACGTGTAACCTATGACGACTACATAGCAACAGGCACGCAGGGGAGCCGACGGCTTGTGCCAGTGTCTAGGGCGGCCAGGGTTACGGTATCAATGGGAGGTGCGCCCATAGTCATGCCCCGCAGATGTAGGCGAGTTCGCCGAACTGCGTTAACAAATCTCGGTTTCGTCATCGTGCTGTGATTGTTTTGTGTTCTCGGCAGATCAATTATGTGGCTATGACGGTAACAAATCGAAGCTACTTTTCCTGGATTGTTACATGTACGTGTGTGCTGGTTGCCTGGTTCTTCAAGCATCAATGCAGAAGCTGAACATACAAGATCTCCGTTAAAATCCGGCGAAGGTGACAAGCGTCGACTCGTGCGGCCGGAGTTCTCCCCCAGCGAGGGTCGTCAAGTGGGGCAGGCTACATGAGCAGCCTCAAAGCGTTCTTAGGGCACGTACAACGGTAGGCGCTTAGGCCGACGCTAGGAAGAAATTCCTGGTAGTTACGATCAATTCCCATCCCACGCTGGATTTTTGGTTGCGTCGACGCAAGATTTGGCGTCGGCGCTATGGCGCCCCAGGTTGAGCAAGCGACGGGCGCTATCGAGGCGCTAGGCAAAAGAAGAAGAAAATGGAGTCGTACAGCGATTTCACAGCAGAATTAACGGATTCAGCTCAATCTAGCTGAAGATGGACACGTTCTTCCATGGAATTAGATTTAAGGAACTTGCAATTGCAGATAAATTCGAGCGGATCGATCGCTGAGGCGCCATGCGCGCAACTCTACCGAGGCTTGCAGGGCGCCGACGAGGGTCGCCTAGTGCCGACTTGGTGGGATCGCCGACCGGAGCTGCGCGGGCTCCTCCAAGGATCCACGGCGGCGCTGAGGACTGGGAGATCCCGGCGGCAGAGTCTCCTCCATGGATTGAAATCAACGATAGGTGGGGCACGAGATGTCAGGTTTCGCCGCCGGCCGGAGGAGATGGCGGCCAGCTCGACGGATTCGAGAAGGACGGAGGGAGGAGGCCGGTCAGGCGTGGAGAGAGAGCTACGCAAGCGAGCAGCAAGGCTGAGGAGGGAGAACGTGTAGCGATGTAGAGGTAGGACGCTAGCGTATCTTTTTTTTTTTTTAATTCCGTTAGCGACCAAGTCAGCGCTCAGCGTTGTTCACACAGGCGCTTAGCTATTAATCCTATTTCTACCCTTTATTTTTATTCGTCTAAGCGCCTGGTTAAGCGTCTTCCAATGTACATGCCCTTACGTGAGGTCGCGGACTCAGCGGTGGACGCCGGCGAGCTACACGCGGTCACACGACGACAACCGGCGCTTCCTGCTGCCGGTGGACGGTTTAAACCTGCGAATCGGGAATTCTCCCTACTAATTCCCAAGCCATACCAAACGTGGGTTTAGGACTAATAATCAACTTCCCAAGCTAATCTCCCAAATAACTCCCTCCTCTAAAATCCTAATCCCTTTCCCCCTAGTTACCAAACACGCTGTCTAGAATTAGTAAACTGACAACATTTGTCTGCGGTTAACTATTTCTGTCATCCTCAACTTCACTTGACAGAAAAAAAATCAGCTATGAAACCTTCAGTTTATCTCACACAAATTGCAATTTTAATTCAATTTAGCAATTGAAATTCACATTAACTTCAAACACCAGATGGTTTAAACTAGCATATAACACCACACAATTCAGTTTAGCTATTCAAATTCAGACACCGACGATACCATGGGATTGCAAATAACATTATTTTCTGAACAAGCGCTGAAAGAAACAGAACACCATAAATTTTATTCGTCTAAGCACCATGTACATTGGGCAAACGATCAGATCTCAGTTGGTTGAGCCAGCGGTGGCCGCAGCGGCGCTAGCCTGCATCGCCTTGGCATAGGCGTACTCGATCAGCCTCGGCACCTCCGCATGACCGCTTCAACCTGCTCCAGTTGGCCGAAGCGCTCCAACCACGCGGCCAGGAGCGGGGTCGTGGAGGGGTCGAAGGTCTTGACGCCCTGCATCGCCTCGATCGCGCGCACCCACCCTAGGAGGCCGCCGAGGATCACGTCCACGAAACCGGCGCTGTCGCCGCCGAAGAAAGGCTTCCCCTTGGAGCACTCGCTCAGGGCTCCCTCGAGGGTCACAATGGCAGCAGCCGCCTTCTCCTTCCCCTCCGTCTTCTCCTCCTCCGTCTTGCCGCTCGAAGCCTGGTCGACGCTTTCAGGAGCTGCACCACAAACCACACATGGTGAAACCGCCGTCCAGATGCTCACAAGAACACACAACTGATCAAACGAACACAATACCGTGTCGTCAATGAAGGCGGCCCAGAAGCGAGCGACGGCGCGTTCGTAGGGGTCGGCGGGGAGGAGGGAGGGGCCGGTGCCGGCGAAGGCCTCGTCGATGTACTGCACGATGATCGACGACTCGCAGACGGGCTTGCCGTTGTGGATCAACACCGGCACCTTGCTGTGGACAGGGTTGGACTTGAGGAGCAGCTCGCTCTTGTTCTTCAGGTCCTCCTCCACGTACTCGTAGCTCAGGCCCTTGAGCCGGAGCGCAAGATGCACTCGCAGAACGTACGGGCTTGCCCACGTGCCGACTAGCTTCAGCTCCTCTCCTCCTTCGGCCATTGCTGCTAGCTATCTCGAGGTCTCAGATTTATGTATTACTACCCGGTAGCTTGTGTGTCCTACTTTTGCTCGGTTCTTGCCTTGTGTTTGGTTCTCAACCAGCGGTAGGTATATATAGCAGGTTGGAGACCGCTAGGGAATAGGTCACCTTGAAAAATGTAATGAACAATAAAAATAGCGTTAATAAAATTCAAATACCGGCTATCGTCAAGAACGTGATCAGTAGTAAAAACTTAAAGATAGGCAAAAAGCCACAGATGACTACACCAATTCAGAGTATTTGTAACACCCCAATTTCTCTAGACTTGGAATTGTGGTGTTAAGTTAGAATTTTCAGAAATAGCAAAAAACTTTTGTTTTATTTTGGACAACTCTTGCTTGATTTCATGATTGGTTTCTTAGGCCACTAGCTTTGTTTGAATCCTATTAGTACCACTTTTATAATTTCTTCTAGTTTTAAATTTAGTGCTTTGATCTTCATGTTTGTTAAAACATAGCTAATCTAGAGCCCTAGATTAAGCATTGCTTGTGTTATTTTTGAAATGCACCTTGACCATCTTGTTCCCTGAACTTTCTATTTTTAGTTTTTGCTTGGTTTCATTGTTTAAAAATTTGGCTTAGCACAAAACCCTCTAGGTTTCTGGACCTACTCAACACAGTGACCATTTGGTCATTTATCTCAATTTGCTTAGGTTTCAAATTTCTTTCTTCATCCTTTTAGACTTAAAACTTTTGCATCACCTCTTTTAGATCACCACTCTCATGTTTTTGGTTAGCCCATGTGTTGACCACTTTTAGTCTTGTGAGTAAAAATTAGTAAATCAAATTAGTGTTAGCCTAAAACTCTAAACCTAACCCAAACCAGCCCTCCCCTCTCTAGTCCTTCGACTCCCCTCTCTCCTATCTGACCAGAGGGAGTGTCCTAGTCAGCTAGGGCCCACTGGTCATCCCCCCCACCACCTCTCTTCTCCACTCACCACTCTCCCTTCTCCACCGTGGCCAATGGAGCTTCACTCCCTCTCCTCCCACTGGCCAGACCACGTCTCCCGACCAAGACCACCCTGCCCACTCCCTCACCGCCCATCCCAGCCAGTGGCATCGCTCCCCTCCCTCTCCATTGACCCCCTGGTCCGAAAAACCTAGAAAACGCTCCCTGTCCAAAACCCGACCCCGTGCTCCTCTGCCCTCCATCCCCCTCTCAGACCACACACACACCCCACCTCTCTCCACCCTAGAAGCCCTGCCCGTCCCCGTGCTCTCTGCTGCTCGAGAGCGCCGGAGAAACCCGAAGGTCGCCGCCGGCGAGACCCGCCGTGGCCGCCGTTTTACTCCACCTTTCTCCGCCATTCTTGTCCTCCCGAGCGCGTCTCGACGAGAGCTATCTCACCGTGCCCTCTGTTTCTTGTTTAGGTGACCGAGCGCGTCGCCTTCGTCCACGACCCGAGGAACACGCCGCCGTCGCCGCCATGGACTCCGGCGCTGCATGCGGGAGCTGAGGACATCGCCGAGCTCGCCATCGCCTCCTCTCTCGACCCCAACCCTTCCCTCGGCCGCGCACGGCCCTAGGTGAGCGCTCCGTCGCCGCCACCTTCTTTCCCGCTCTGGTTCTCCGGGGCGGCGTCGCGCGAGGAAGACGACGCCCACGCCGTAGATCTTTCGATCTACGGTCGTGTTTGAACCTCTGCGCCTCTAATCTCGACCGTAGATTCCGAGATCGACGGCCGCGCGTGCTTCACTTACGCGCGCGCGTCGCGCAGCGTTGGGCCGGCCTGGTCCACTTGCGGCCCAGTGCCGCGCTGGCCTCGGCCGGATCTGGCCCAGAGGCGGCCCATAGACATTTTTTCCCGTAGTTTTATTCTTTTTCAGTTTCTGCTGTTTGCATGTATCTAGATTAATTTGTTTGTGCAAGATCTGCTCGTGTAATTTGCTTAGGAGTATTTTTATTAGATGCTATGATGTTTTCTTAATCATGCAAAACTAGTTTGGAGTAAAAATAAAATTTGCTTTGTGCCGCACATTTAATCTTGTAAAAAGTGTGTTTTTCACCCTTTTTAAGATAGCTTGAGCTAGGAGTATCCAATTGGAGTGAATCCAATTTCTACAGAAATATAAAATCACTACCTTGCCTTAGAAATTAACCTTGCATGCAGGAGGTTCCTAGAACTGGAGCTTTAATTCTTTTCGTTTTGAGACCAGTAGCTTTTGTAGAATTTTTAATTCTTGTTTGGTGTTATGTTTTGATGCAAATCCAATTTCTATAGCTTCGTATGACTACTAGTAGTACTGTGGTAGAAGGATTTAATTTTAGGAACATTATTTTAGGACTTGTGCATTTTTTCCCCAAAACAGCAACTTTGCCACTTTTAAAAAGTCATATTTTAATTGATTGTTTTTAATTGTTTGTGTTTAGGATTGTTTTAGATTTATGTCCAGATGTTGTTTGTGAGTTGAAATGCTTGTTGCTTAGTTTAATTACTTTAGATTGTTGTCAACCTGCTAATTAGAATTAACGTTAGTTGCGTTTAATTTTCCGGTACGATAGAACCGCAAGAGGAGGAGCAATACGTGGGAGCTGAACCTGTCTACGAAGAAGAACAAGACCAGGGACACTTTGCTGAGCAAGGCAAGCCACCTCAACACCCTACAGAAATCCTATTATGTCAACAAAGCATGTTTTGTTTAAAAAATAAAATAATGCATGTTTTATTTCTTTTGTGGCATTTTGCCACCCCAAAACTATTTTACCAAATATTGTTTGGCCAAAGATATATCTACTAGTGTATAATAGGTTTTATAAAAATAAGTCTTTACTTGAGAAGCCTTCTACTGAAGGCGCTATCAAGAAAATTATATTTTCTAGCAGCATAACCTTATATTCTTACCTCAAAACTTTAGGATGGGAGCCGGTTTTCGGTAAAATGTTTTCGGAGGAAAACCCGAGTCGCTGGGAGCGATCGGCGAGAAAGTGTTTTTCTAAAACCCATGTTGCTGGGAGCAAATGGAGAGGTTTATGAAAACCCGAAGTGCTTGGAGCACTCGGTGGTGTTTGCGAAAACCCGAGCTGCTGGGAGCAGTCGGAGACGGAGATTTGTTTACGAAGTCCCTGCTGCCGCCTGAACAATTAACCCGTGCAACCACATTACCTGAGATGGGTAGGGCTTAGCCGGAAGCTTGTCTACTTTAGTACGGAGGATCTCATACTTCTATAAGGGTTAGAGTCCCTCGAAGCCGGATTGCCGTCTGTACGAGGCAATACACATGCGGCGGATCTGCGCCGGACGATTACGTTGGGTCCCCTGCCGTGGCGGTGTGGCGTCCTAAGAGAGACCAGGGGTCTAGTGGAGCACACGGTGCCGGGGGGAATAAACCTATCGGGAGTCCTCTGTACTAGGGTGGATTAGTGGAAAACTTTGATCAGGTTATCCGAACCCCCGCATACTTTCGTATGGCGGACCGTGGCTGAACACGGCGGAATAACCGTTTGGTGTGGTGAAAGTGCACCACCTCTGCAGAGTGTATAACTATTCGAATAGCCGTGTCCGCGGTCATGGACGGTTGCAAAAGCCACACTGGGCGACCTGGAAGAAAGAAGAAAAATGGGTTTTTGGTTTGGATAAAAAGGAAATCAAGGAGGTACCTGGGAGGTACGGATTTGGGAGAAGATGGTTGGTCTCGGGAGACAACTCAGTCTGATCTCGTGGAAAGGAAAAAGGATATCCCCATCCTAGTGTCTTTGAAAAGTTTCACAAAAGTGTTTTTACAAAGATGGTGGAGATATCACATGCTATTTCTACAAGAGAGAATTCTATCTCTAAATGTTTTGTTTAACAAGGATATAGAGTTGTTGTAATCTCTATGTCTAAAAGCATCGTTTTGCGAAAACTAAGCCCTATAGCAATATATAACAGCTATCCCAGTTTTCGAAAGCGTTTTATTGCATTACCATGAAAAACTTAAGCCTTGAGGTGGTATTGCGAGTACGTAATTGTACTCATATGACTGTGTCCCTGGATATTCAAACGTCCAGATTACAACGAGGAGGTCTACGCTGAAGAGGAGGAGTATGTCGACGACTACGCCGCTTAGCTGTCACCGGTCAACTGCACTTGTGGGATTGCGTCCGTTGGAGACGAGGGTCGACGCGAACCACGAGCTTCCGCTGTATCGTAGTTAATTCCGTCCTGCGCGACGATGATTTGCAGACTTGGTCGTGTAACCACCTTGTGTTGTAAGACTTTTATTCGTACGACTTGAATGATGTAACTCCTGATACCATGTTGGTTATGTGACTGCGATGCACTGATTATTGGGATCGTGATCTATTTTACATAACGTGGACATCTCGAACGGTCCTCACAGTATTCGTGCTTTCCAAGACAAGAATAATTCATCCATCCTCTGACGTACTTCATTAAAATACGGTTCGTTTCCAAGAGCGTGAACGGTATGCAGTGCCGGTCAATCAAACTTCAACGACAAAATTTTGCCTTTCAGTAGTCGCCTCAAGATAACACAGTTTTATAGGAGTATTATTTTTCAGTTCTTGTACGCTAAGAAATGAAGAAGTTTGACATTTTTCTCCAGAATCTTTCGTCACTGCCGACGTAATCAGCGTGTGCATGTATTGCAGCACAAGGTACATACAAATAACAATATCTTTTCCACAAGTCATGAGTGCTCAAGTATTTTTCTTTCTTTAGGCATGACTTTCTTTTAGCAACCAGTAGAAGCGCTGCCTTTCATTAAGAAGAAGTGAGTTGACCAGTTTATTTGGGAAACAGGGCGAAAGTCAGATACAAAGCGCCGACGAAGCGGCGAGAACCACATAGAAACGTACCACCAAAGCACACCGACAGGCAAAACGAAGGCATCAAAGAAAAAAACCCCGCCGCGCCGTGCCCACGCCACACCCTCGATCGAGCAAGCCAGTGCCCCAGGTCCTTTTTTGCCACCTAGTGCCCCCAGGTCCTTGCGATGGTGGGTACATGTCGACCTCCGTCCCAGGCGTTTAGCTTTGAAGGGCGCAATGGACTCGCGTCATGGCATCGTGGAGGCAATCCCTTCGCTCAGTTTGGGTCAGGGACGGAGCCAGGAATCTAGCTTAAGGGGGGCAAAGTTAGACTGATTAGTGTTGTGATTTATATGAGGGGGCTAAACAAGCAAAAATCCTATAAATTAGGAGCTGCCATGACTAATATTATGAAGAAAGGCATGAGCATAGGGGGGGCGTAGCCCCTGCTCGTCCCCCCTTGTCTCCGTCCCTGGTTTGGGTCTGGCATCCTCCACTTTTCGAAGCTAGGCCCCTCTTCGCATGCCATCTCTCTTAGACGTATACGGTACGACCTCATCGGAGCGATCCTGTGTTAGTGGCGAGTCTCGGGTTCCACTTCACCCTGTGACATGGTCATCGAAGCTCGGTGCTTTGCATCCTTGCCTCTTGGTTGGGTGCTCGGTAGGGAGGGCTTGGTGCGAGATTTGGTGGTCGTGGTGTTGCTGATGTTGTACATGTTGATGTTGTCGTGCTTTGGTCGCTGGGCTGTGTTTCGACACTATGCCGCTGACCTGGTGTTACTAGGTGTTGTATAGTTTTCCGGCCTGGTTTTACTTGTAAACCCAGTCATTTCTTCTTCTTAAAATCAATAAATCGCAGCACTGACTCCTTTTCGTCAAAATATTATTTAGAATTATTCACACAAAAAATATATTTGTTTCAGTAGGTGCAAATATTATCCTACTTATGCTTGTCTTGTCATGCAAGAAAAGGAAGTCAAAGAGAAGACTGCATATAAAATTAATTTTGAATTTCCTTATACTTCGCAAAGGTTCAACGATCTTGTTTGATAGAAACTCAACTCATGTGATATATTTTATAGTTGATTCACTTTAGTGTGTGTAAGATAATCTTGAGTCCATCTCTGCCATTTGGATTTTTCGTTGGCATAGAGAAGGGAGAACCAAGAGAGAGAATATAGCCTTCACCTGAAACTACAAAATTGTGGAGAAGTGGCGATGATGACGCTAGTCGTTTGTGTGTGTGCTTCGTGTGGGTGGGCAGGTCGGATGGTGGTGCCCAATATGATCGTGTTCCATGATAATATTGGTGCATTTATAGCGGTTTTCAGGTGGTTTCCCGCTAATGAATCGCTCAATTCTCTTCCACACATTTAAATAAAAATGAGGCAATATATACTGTCCTTTTTATTAAAACAGTTGTGGAGAAGACATAAGTACACATGTCAATCATCAATTGTTCGTGATTATTTTGCGCCATTCCTGGATTAGATGACATGAAATATCTAAGAAGTTGCTAATTTTTAGACTGTCCACAACTCCACATGATGGTTTGGTGTTGAACATAGCGCCCCCGATGCAGGCACTATGGAATATTAGATTTGAAATTATTTTCAAAACAAGGATATTTTGTGTTGAAGTTCTTTTTTAAGGGTCCATTTTGTCGCTTTTCACGGACACAGTCGCTGAGTTGCCAACTCACTCATTGTCCTGCCTAGTACTCTTTGTTAAGAATCAGAGTCTACGAATAACAGAATCTCAGCGGTTATTCCTGTCCTTTGTACATGATGCGTTAATTCAAATTGTTCTGATTGACGTGTTGTTGGCTCAAGTTAGCATGGAGTATGCCTATATTGACGTGTTATCGGATATAGTAGTTCTTTAATTGGCCTTTCTTTAAGGTTGAACCCTAAATCTAAGCAGCATAATGGGTCTCTTTTTTTTATCGAAAATGCACAGCACTCTAGTTGAAAGGTCGAAATGAAGCAAGTGAACTAGCAGTTCCACGAAGAGGAGAGGTAGCTCACCAGATGATCTATAATATTTGATCTACTGCTTCTCCAGTCTGATATCCTTCCGAGCCATTGTCCCAACATTACTTTATGTCGTGAAAACTGCAACGAGAAATATCCGGATGCTACAGTTCTCATTATGTATATGAACTGACAACAATAAATATTACAAAAGAGATTTGAAAGATAATAATGTCGCATAGCAGATTTAAACCATTAAATCTGGCCTGGGAAACTATTCCCATTTCTATTCTATTTGCATTGCCTAGAAGTGAAGTAAGGCACAGCAATCCTCAGTCACAAGTATAAGACGATTTCTAGTCACACTAAATTTGTTTAGCACAAAGTGTGCTTTCAGGGATAGTACTGAAACTTATAATATGAAGCCTGACTTCTATCCTTACTTGCTCATGAGCTCACTTTGTCTGCAAAGAGCAAATGGCATTGAAGATGCTAACCACATTGATGATGTGTAGCTGGCTATTCTCTCCAGTGTCTTGCCCAGAAGCCTTTCTTTCCTGTTGGCTCACTCCCCAGCATTGATCTTGGTGGTCGAGAACCAATTGAAAAATGCCTCCTCAAAAATGGTCGACAGAATGAATCCTTCATGCTAGAACTTGTACCTAACCTGGGTTCTCTCATACTTTTCTTCTGGTGCTTAGAGCTCCTATCTGTATCAGTATCTGACATCAAGTTTTTAGATTTCCTGCTCTTAATCTTTGAGTCCAACTTACCAAACAGTTTTGCTGTACCCTTCTCACCATGGGTGCATACAGGACATGGAGGGTCATATTTCTCACTCTCTGCAGTTATACTATCCAAACAGTTTGCATGGTATGCATGACCGCAAAATAAAAGAGCAACGACTCCCAGCTCATGAGCACTCCATGTAGACCGCTCCTTTAATAGCTTTAAGCACAGCTTGCAAACCTCTTGGCCGGAGAGGGAGCAGTAGCATGTGAATCATTTGATCTAGCTATTTTACTGGTGACGGAGCCAAGAGCTCACTGTCAACTGACCACCGGTCTCTTTGAGATGAGGCCACCAAGTCAGAAAATGTGCGAGTTGACCACCCATCAGATGACCCACCATGTTGTGAGCCTCCTGCGAATACATCATTGCTGCAAGCAGAGAGCATGGAACTCGATGGCCTTCCTTCTGCAAAGCTACTCTCATTAAAGGACTTGAGAGATGGGATCTTGCTATCCGAGGTCTGCCTGCATAACTGATGTCCAGGTGATCGACGTGCTATCCTCATTGAAAAGGAGTCCACGTGAAGAGAATGACACCTTGAGGATGAAGGATCTGCTCTGGAGACTAGGGGTGGTGTTGAAGGAAGCGACTTTGATGTCTTTATGTCCGAAGCAACAGTTACCATGTCTAGTGATTTGCAGGAATTTGCCTACACAAAAGTGATTAATGAAGGAAAAATCTTACATACCATTTGGGAAACAAGAGTGCAAGGTTAGGAAAAATAGCTGTAATACTAAATACTGCATACCTCAGGAGGCGAACTGCTTGCTGCGGATTGAACAGCTGAAAACATGAAATGAATATCAATGAAAATTTGTTCAGTTCTATAGTAAAGTGTAAATTCTGATATCTAAGAGAACTGATTTCCTTTGAGTTCCTAATTTTGTAGACATTGTAAATAGCCAGTGAAAAAAGGAATGTACGCACAACTGGTCTCGAGTGCACAGAAAACGAAAATGCTAGTACTAGGTTAAAAAATGCCTCTCAATATGACCGCATAAGCAGCTTCATTTTCTTATCCTACAACGCATGTATGTTTATACAATAATGTGACCACCATAATTACCCAATCAGTAATATTAAATCCCAAAAGAAAAAAGAAACCACATAATGAAGGAGATGACAAAATAAAACGACAGAACACCAATTTTTAATACCTCGAGGAACACCTTTCGAGCGTCTGAATGCTTCCATCTTCTTGTCAGATTTTTGCCATTTGACCCCACGAATATCAGAAAGGCTGTTCTCACTGGGATGGCCTTCAGTTGGTGCAACAGAACCACTCTTTAGTTCTGGCCGAATGTTTCCACTACTGTGATTAGAAAACATTGCAGCATTTTCCATTATATCCTCTATGTGTGCGATTGTCCCACCGGAAGCTCCATGATGGCGAGTGTCTTGTCCTGTATGCCGAAACTTCAACTGAAGCTACTGATGGCTCAGGCCTCTCCTTGGCAGCTATGCAACAATTAGCCCCCATAATAATTGTGGAAAATAAATCAATGTCCCTGACTGCCTTGACTTTACACAACCAAATCTTCAGAATTCATCCATGTGACGAAAAAAGGGAAATCATGGATAACATGTTCATTCTCCCGAGGTTAAACTGCAAGACAATGAGAGACTTCAAACAAATGAATAAAGATGGAACTTCAAAGAAGAATAGATAATACTATTATGTTATAGGTGGGGGCACCCGAAGTTATACTAGAGGCATTGAGAGACTAGAAAACAAAAACAAAAAAACCTCAGCAAGAAGTCAAGAAGATAAGAAGCATCATAAGTGGGTTTATTTAAGAAATCGTAGGACTGTTGTTCAACTGTTATTTATGTTCGAGAAAGCTACACTCTTGACTTTGGACAATTGTACATTTGTCCTCAACCCAGAAAGAAATGAAGGAGGGGTCAAAATTTAATTGTCACATTGGATTTGTGGACTGTAAAAGATCACACATATACAGATTCATATTAAAAATAAAGGAATGAGCATGCGAAGATAACGTGTGTTTTCTGGACATGTTAACGGCCGAACACATGTAGTGGGCCTAACTTTGAGTGATTAACTTATTATATTCACAACCTTTTATGAACTTACGAACATCGTCCGGCTACCAAAAAGCTATTAACTTCACCTAGGAGCTAGCCAACAGCTAGTCATGTGCAAGATATTCCAAAACCAACACAGACTGAAAGAGAACTTATTCCTTGCGTGCAACATCGTGAACATGAGTTGTAAAACAGAAGGCTGAATTACATGTACAATACTATATTTTTTCTTGTGTACCAGGTTAAATCACAATGGCAAACATAACATAAGAATCTTCTGAAACTGATAGTTATGGTCCACTGGATTTTGCAAAATTAAATAAATCGGGAATGAACATACCAGCTGAGACCAAGGATGTGTGAATGCAATTCACTAAGAAGTGTGAATAAACACTTACTCCATGTGTTTCAATGGGACAATCGGTGGTTTTCCGTCAAACTGGTACGATTTCAACTATGGTAATCATATACCCTACCAGCAATTTCTGACTCTGGAGAAGACTAAGCCTAGGTGCACAATTTTTTCTAAAAAAAAATTTGCATCACAACATCTCACATAAAATAATCCTAAACTCGACGATCTCGTAACTCCCCCGAAAAAAATGGCACCTAATTCACCAATTTCTCCCCATCAGCCACTATCGAATCAAAATTCCAAGAAATTACCTGGAACCAACGCGAGAATCTAGCCCCAATCGGAGGCTGGAGCGGGCACAAATTCGCGCAACCACGGCCGCAGCTCCACCGCCACGGACCCCGGCGGAGGTCCTGGTCAGATCCCACGACGCCGGCGTTGGCGGGGGCTAGGGTTAGGGCCGGGAGACGCGGAGGGGCAGGAGGAGAGGGAGAGAGAGAGGAGAAGGCGTGGGTGGGGTGGGTGTGTGAGGAGTGAGTACGAAGACCGGTGGGAAATGGTTTTCTTTCCATTCTCCTCCGCGCCTGCCGGTGCCGGGTGGAAACTCTCCGGCCACCCGAGCTCGTACACACGGCGGTCACGCTGCGTTCCCCTCTGGTCCACACGCATTGTCTGTGGAGCTCTCCGTGTCGTAGCGTGGCGCGTTTCTGTACGTAGAGAAAATTTCAAGCGAGTGGGACGTTCACTCGATCGCTCCCGCTGACTCGTAGCAGCCCCAGGTGGCGCATGTCGGCCGTAGTGTGCGGTCAGCCATGTGTGTACTGCCGATGTGCGGGCTCGTGTCGCCCGCAGCTGTTGAATGGGCATCATTTTTGACCGAAACTAGTGCCATGGGACAAGAGATGGGACGTCGGATGCGTAGCTAATGGGGAGTTACGCAAAAATGATAAAATCTTATAAACTTGGAGATTGAAAATAGGTTTTATACTCAAATCCATACTTTTTATAATTTCTGTGTACTGCCCTCTATTTTTTAAAGTAAATCATATGTTCTTAGTCAAGATCAACATAGTGTAGCTTTGAACGATTTATTGATAAAAATATGAACGTTTCGAATACCAAATCAACGTCAATAAACTCGCCATAGTATATGTTTTCTTTGTACATTATCAAATCTTACAACTATCATATTTTTGTCGATAAGATTAGTCCAAGTCATACTATTGGATTTTGACTAAATATATATGCCTTACTATAAGAAACGGAGGTAGTAACTCAAAATACAAAACATTTGAAGTTAATTTTTTACACGTTAGTGGAATACACCATTGGCTACATACAATTTTTTTTCATTTTTCTGAACTCCTAAATTTTTTTTTTTGATTTCTTTAAGTACCATGATCAATGGGGCTCGGCCATATTGTGTACTAGACCAGATGTGTCACATGCTATTAGTTTGACGAGCAGATAACAGAGTGATCCAGGAGAGGAGCACTGGACAATAGTTAAAAAAATCCTTAAGTATCTAAGGACGACTAAGGACATGTTTCTTGTATATGGTGGTAATGAAGAGTTCGTCGTAAAAGGTTATGTCGATATAGCTTCGACACTGATCCAAATGACTTGAAATCTCAATTAGATTATGTGATTATTTTGAATGGTGCAGCAGTAAGCTAGAATTGTATTAACCGGAAACATAATACATGTGTGGTTTCATAAACAACACCATGTTACTAGCAAGGCTCTACTAGACTAGCTCGTTGATTAATTGATGGTTACGATTTCCTAACCATTGACATGAGTTGTCAATTAATAACGGGATCATGTCATTAGGAGAATGACATGATGGACATACCCATATAAGCATAGCAATTTGATCGTTTCACTAAGTTTAATTTACTAAGTTTAATTTACAGTGCCTTTTATTGTCAAGTGTCATATTTCTTATACCATGAGATTATGTTATTCCCTAGTATCCAAAGAATGCTTTGGGTATTAACCGTCACTTTGTAACTAGGTGATCATAAGTCAAGCCGCAATTCCGCCCATGGGCACGTCCGCCCACGGGCACCCGACCCTAATGGGCAGGGTATGGTCGCTATGTTCGCCCATGGTCTCGCCCGTGGGCGACCCGATTATTCGTGGGTAGGGTATGGGCAGACATGTGTACCCATGGGCGACCCGATGGGTAACCCGATTAGCTGACATGTGGGGTCTCATAGTAAAATATGACCACAGCCCATGCTATTTGTTGTTTCCTGGGAACTTGATTTGCTGTTTGTGTGAGCAATCAGTACATCAGTACATCACTATTTGTTGTTTGTGCTTATTTTGCTGTTTGAAATGCTATAATATTATATATTGATGTGCTGCCTACAGACCCGATGGGTCGCCCATTGGGTCTGGTGACCCGACGGGTACGGGCATGGGTCTGAGATCTGACCCATGGGCAGAGACCCTCGCCCATTTGTTATATGGGCATGGGTCTGGAATAGGTCGACCCGCCCAATACCCGACCCATTGCCGGCCTTAATCATAAGGATGTCTTACGGGTATCTCGGAAATACTTGTTGAGTTGCATGTATAAAGACTGGGATTTGTCCATCCATGTGATGAAGAGATTTACTCTGGGCCCACTCGGTAACACACATTCTGTATCGCTTGCAAGCACATGGCTAGTGAGTTAGTCAGGGAGAGTGTTGTATTATAGAACGAGTAAAGTGTATTTACCAGTAACAAGATTGAACAGGTATAATGACACCGACGATCAAATCTCGGGTAAGTAAAATATCCCGAGACAATGAAATACATATTGTTTTCAATCATCGACATAGTGGTTCAAACCGATAAAGATTTTCGTTGAATATGTGGGAGTCATTATGGACATTCAGGTTCCGCTAATGGTTATTGATCAGAGATGTGTCATGTCCGCATGTTTTCGAACCCATAGCGTCA
The DNA here is from genome assembly GCA_947311845.1 of Poa pratensis. Classification (NCBI taxonomy): domain Eukaryota; kingdom Viridiplantae; phylum Streptophyta; class Magnoliopsida; order Poales; family Poaceae; genus Poa; species Poa pratensis. The sequence continues at coordinate 7,435,026 of CAMZMU010000103.1, read as the reverse complement.
CACACTTACCCTAGAATATATCTGAAATATTTATAATAGTGAGACCGAATATAGTTCGGAGTGGCGATTTGCGTCTCAACCACAGTTGGGTTCTACCAGGGATGCAATCGTACCGAGAGATTGGAATTACGGCTGCGATCGAGATCGCTTCCAACCGCAGATGGATTTACAGATCAAACGCCTTCAGCATCGAAACAAAGCGACTGATACCAATTGTTACACCCTTACTTGTATCTATTCATATTCATAGAATCCAAGTTCGGAGAGTAAACATAATTTAGGATTTAGGTAGGAAGAGATACAAGGGTTTATGTCTACTTCGATCTGAATTGTTCAACTTTTTTTTTACGTGGAATTGTTCAACGTTTACAAGCCGGAGCTGGTTTCCATTTATTTTCCACTCACGAGTCCCAGTCCCATGCCGCCGAGGTTGGGCTGGGCCAACCTCACTTCTTGACTCCCTTCTGCGCCACATTCCGTTGGGCTCCCACCTGGGCCGTGACATGGGCCCAGATGTCCATCTTAGAGATCAGACGGCCGGAGACCGTAGAAGAGAAGAGATTATCCTCCAAAAAAAAAGAAGAGAAGAGATCGATGGAGTTTTTTTTTTTTTGCAAATCTAGATCGATGGAGTTTGGAAGGACTCCGTGACCTTGTTTTTTTTCCATTTCCATTGCACGCACGATTGGACATCCGAATAGTAGAAGAGAGCAGATCGTTGGGGTTGGAGAGGAAGACGGACCCCGGCCGGACCCTGTACTCTCTCTCCCTCTCTCTCTCTCTCGGTTCATCTCCATCCTCTTTCAGTAGGACACCAGAGGAGACCACAACGTACATACTGAATCGGGCAACAAGTTAGGAGGAAGAACCCAGATCAAACGGCAATCAAATCGAGATCGACGTCTAGTTCGTTCGAGAGAACAATCGGCAAGTCGCTGCTGGAGCACCAAGGCAAGAAGACGGCCATGCTGGTGACCACGGCGGCGGCGGGCAAGACGGCGATGAGCATGAAGAAGCAGGAGGAGGACATGTAGCGCATCATATGGAGGCTCATCGCCAACGGCCACGCCCTAGTCGGCGCCGACGCGACGGAGAAGCTGATGCAGCTGGAGACGAAGGTCGGGAAGGTCGAGTTGGCCGTGAGAGATGAACAGGACGCGGCCGTCGCGATCACCAGTCCACGCACGGAACGGCTGCGCGAGCTGCTGAGCCAGATCAGGCCCACCTTCCAACTGGTCGAGGACACGCTGGACAAAGTCGTCGCCCGCCACGCGCAGATCGTCTCCCTCCCCGCGAGCACAAACCCGTTCTACGAGGAGAACTGGGCGAAGAAGAAGCTCGGGTCTGTGTTCCACTCTGTCTCAGGCGGGACGGCCGAGATCAGGAAGCTGAGGAAGAGCATAGACCAGGTAAGGACCGTCATCGACACGGTCCACAACAGTTGGAAATAGTCTAGATTCACTACGAAAAGGAGGTGTTAGTTTGGGTTAGTTTGCTAGAGTTCACCGTGTGTGCGCGCGTTGAGTTGGAGTAGTTAATTTGGAGTTGCCTTAGGCGTGTCAGTTTAGGTAGGTGCAAGTATTTTTTCAGGAAACAAAGTACAAACGCAGACGTTTATCTATCTGGAGTTGGAACTCTGATAAGCTGGGCTATAACCACCCTCGATCCAACTATAAGTTGGTTCTCGAGTACGAATCGGTTTGCTAGCTTAGTGCCCGGTTATAATTAACATTGGCGCAGGTTTTGCCGTGTATATATACACGCGTGTAAGGCTGTACCAAGAAAATTGAGAAATAAAGAGAAAAACACGTGCTCTTGACAAAAAAAATCCACGCGCGTGTGTTTATCTAGTTCTTACGTGACCGATCCGTGGGCAGAGGCGGAGCCAGGCCCCGGGCAACCTGGGCCATGGCCCGGGGCATGGCAATGTCTACAAGCAGCAATTTATGTAGGCACAAGATTTGGCCCGGGATGTGTGGTGCTTCAGCCCAGACAGTAACAAAGCCCACTCTTTTATATGCAGCTTTGTTGCCTTTGTAGGCCTCCCAACAGTGGCACTAGACATCCCACTACAAATTCGTGCAACATTCCAGCCACCTGAGTCCATTATCTAGGCCGCATTGATTTCGAGTTTTCCATACACTATTTCATCAAAGATATAACTTCTTCAAATATTGACGATATATTATGGGAGGTCTACATCAACTAATATACTTTGATTACGCACCATCTTTTGTATCACACGCGATTCTACCAAATGTTGTGTCCAGGTTCAGTATATTTGTGTGCGCACTTGAGTTTTTCTTTTGCTATGCCTTGAAAACGGGAAAATTTTCTATCTTGGTAAATTGATCGTTTTTCCCTTGGTTTTTGGCTCGGGGCGTAGCTAATTCTTGGCTCCTCCACTGTCCGTGGGTGAATCCCAACAAGGATGTCATGACGCAACTCGAGGAGGATAGCAAGCTACTGATGGACCGACACACCACGGGAGTTCCTCCGGCGAAGGTGTTTGGCCGATTCGTGAACCGCGAGAGGATCGTGGCGATGCTTCACATGACGGTAGGGTACGAGGACCACCAGGGCCCCAGATACTGGCCGTCCTCCGTGGTCGGGGTCCATGGCGAGGCCAGGTGTAGGAAGACGATGCTCGCACAACTTGTGTACGCCCACATCGACGAGGCCCGCTACTTCGACCTCGCCATGTGGGTGCACGTCTCCAGGGACTTCACCCCCGTGGACGACGTGTTCGCGGACATGATGGAGGCGGCCACAGGAAGAACGTCACGCGGCCTACATTTCCAAGCATTCACTTTCTTTCTCCGAAAACTTAATAAAGTCTTAAATCCAGTCAAATTGAATATATTTATTTTCATGAAAAAATTATGTCTATCAGGCGCATTCAGGATATGCCTCGACTATAATTTACTTAATTATATTTTTTCATGCTCGACGACGTGGGGTGCAGCGACGACACGGACGTCCGGCGCATGGAGCGGCTTCGCCGTATCCTGGCTCCGCTCGAGGCGTGTGAACGGGATAGCAAGGTGCTCGTGACGAGCCGGACCGTCGACGCGCTGTTGGTGCTCGGAATCCCCAATGCGAGGTGGGTCCAGGTGCCGAAACTAGCAGAGGACGTACTCCTCCAGCTATTCCTGCATTACGCGTTATGGTAGGCAGCGTGGATGAACGAGACCGCGGTATCCTGGGGCCAACATCGCCAAGAAGCTCAAGAGGTCACCTCTCGCGGCGAGGACAGCGGGTAAGAACTGAGAAGCTAAGTGTGAAGAAGAACATTGAGTGATGAAGAAGTGTCAGGGGTGCTTTGTCGAATTAGGGTTTAACTAAACCGAGTTGTTTTATAGATTCAAGGGGTGGCCGCAGCCCCCGGTTCCACTACTTGAACGAAACTATATGTTACAGTACATTTATAGAGAACACAAAGTAAACTACATGATAAACTAACTCTAGCAAGGCTAGAGGGTCTACAAAAGACTAGAACTCAGAATTGCAAACTAGAAACTAGAAGAGCTACCCTCTGCAAAGCAGCGACACAAACTAGAAAGTGATGCCTATCTAGAACAGGAGGGACAATGGAAGCAACAGCTACCGCTGACATGGCTCAGAACTTTCGCCATCTCTTTCCAGGTGGTTGTATCACGACCAGGAGAGTGGAGTCTCTGAACCACGTGCTTAGAAAAATTCGTCCCAAGAGAGCTTGCAACATTGACGAGGAAGAATCAGCAGCGATTGTGACTGGATTCGGCCACAGAGGAGCACATATGGGTGGTCTTCGCGCTGAGGTGCACCCCTGATACGTGCATTTTATATCATCATTTATACAACTTTTAGTATCATATTAGAATGTTATTTGCATTGTTATATCATTGTTTTTACATGTTTTAGATGATTTATGGGACTTTCATACAAAGTCCCTATTTTTGGTATTTAATTTCTGGGAGGCAGAAAACCTCCTTTTTCTTGTTTTTAATGTTTCAGGAGCTACAGGACTCAAATAATAAAAGGAAAATACACAGCTGGTTTTTCGTCGAGAGAAAGGCAGAGGGAAGAAGACCGAAGAGAGGAGAGCCACGAGGCCCAAAAGGGGTGGGCCCACGCGGCCCGGGACCCACTAAGTGGGGCCTCGGGCACCTCCTCGCCTGGGGCTTTTTATCGACGCCTTCGTCCTCCCGAAAAGTTACGCCCTAATTTTTCCAAGTCCATCCGAGGCCGCGGCGGCGGCGAAACTCCTGATTCCCTCCGAGGGGGATCAGATCCTGCTGCTCCGGAGCTCCGGAGAAGGGGGAAATCATCGTCATCGTCATCACCTCTCCTCCTTGGCGTGGGAGGAGGCCTCTACATCATCACCATCACCAAGACCAGCACCATCTCCATCATCATCTCCGTGATCCACTCCGTTCCCCTCGTAGTTTGAGAGTTGCTATACCCTAGATACTTGTCTTGTGCTACTATTCATGTTTGTGATTGAGTACTTGTCATTATTTGGTGGTGAAGTTATATTTTCAGATTGTGTTGTACCACTTATGCCACTGAATATTATCATGTTTGCACGTTGTGAGTAGTTCCCATATGTTCCTGAGGGCATAGGATGAATTGGCAATGATTTATATATAACATGTGTTGGTATTTTGTCAAGAGTTTATCTTTTATGTGATTCTATGATGGTGTTGTGCGAACGTCGACTGCACAACACTTCACCTATATGGGCTCATAGGAGAACACCGTAGTATAATGAATTGAGGAGACTTGGGAGGACATGTAAACCTGGACCGAATCATGAAGTTATATTATGAGGGTATTAGTATCGGGGACCTTAGAGTGTAATGCTATGGTGGGACTTTATGTCTTAATAATTCTTGTGCAGTCATTTACTTGGCCACATGATCCATCATAAGGGGTTGTAGTTTATTTATTTAGCTATACCTAATAATGGCTCCGTCCAAAGAAGATTAAAACTTGACAAGATATTCAACGTGTTGTTTAATAAATCTCTATGCCTAGCAATATCCATGCCGCCCTCGGGAACGTTTTCCACATATAAGTTACACATCACTTGAGCTTGTCCTCTTGCACATAAGAGGATTGGGCTTTCTCTCTTTGAGAGCTTTGACTTGCTACTGTTTATTTTCTGCATTGCAACTATACAACCAAAAATACCAAAAACACTTGCATCTTTTATTGTTTTATTTATCAATCTTGCTAACCAATACCTTCAGCTCCTCGTGGGTTCGACAACCTTTTCTAATTGAAAGGTACTACAATTGATCTCCTGCACTTGGGAGTCATCAAGATACTTTTCTGGCGCCGTTGCCGGGGAGCGTAGCGCTATTGGTAAGAAGTTTGGTAAGGAAACTTGAAAGCTGTTTTATCTCATTGTTACTATGGCATTTATGAATCGTTCCTCGCTGCATCTTGCTCTATATGAAGTGCTTATGCCACTACTCCTAAAGTGGTTGAAACTACTGTGTCTGAGATACCTAAAGTGGGATTTAAAATTCCCATTGGTCATGTTAAAAGAGTTATGAAAAATCCATTTACAGGTGATGGAACTAAGTCTGCACGTGAACACATGGAGTTAATTGAAGACATATGTGGTTTATTTAGACTTCCTGGTATTTCTGAAGATCAGGTAAAAAGGAAGTTATTATATTTGTCTTTATCTGGTAATGCTCGTGATTGGTACAGGTCTCTTGATGAAGAGGTTGCTATTGAATGGAATATCTTGAGGAAGGTTTTCTTTCTTAAATATTTTACTCCTAAAGAAGCTTATGAGAACCGCTGCTATATATTTAATTTCTGGCCACATCTGGGAGAGAGTATTACTCAAGCTTGGGGGAGGTTAAAGGAACTCCTTCGCAAGAATCCTTGTCATGATCTTACAAGGAAACTTATATTGATAAACTTTTATGTGAGGCTACCGTCGAAGCACAAGGAAATTCTGGATAATTCATCTGGTGGAAGTTTTACTAATAATACTGAAGAAGAAGCATGGAATTTATTGGAGACTATTTCTGAAAATACTAGTCATTGGGATCTTGATAAAGGTAATGAGCCCTATTTTGATTATGGATATTCATGTGTAGAGAACTTCTCTACTTCTATGTTGTTTAAAAATCTGAGTGATACTTTTAATCTTGATCCTTATGTTATAATTGAGATAGCTAAAGGTTTTGCTGAGCATATCTGTGTTCCTCAAAGTGGTTTGAAGTTTATGTTGAACCTGTTAAACAATCTATTGTTGTTCCTAAAGTTATTAAACAGGTAGAACCAGTGTCATCTGTGACAATTGAGAGTATGTTGAACCACCTCCATATCCAAACCAAGTTAAGGAGAATTTACTTATTGCTGTTACTAACAAGAGTAAAGAAGATGTTCTCAGCCTTATGAACAGGTGGAAGTCAACAGTCAAATTTCTATTATCAAGCAATTAAATGAAGAAGACCCTGTTGATGTTTATTTATGTGAAGATGCTACTAAGGTCATCAAAGGTAATTCGGCCAAAGTTGGTAAACCTGTTATATCATGCTCTATTGGGACTTCAAGTTATCATGGTCTATGTGATATTGGAGCAAGTATTAGTGTCATTCCATATTCTCTTTATCTTGAAATCAAGCCTGATATTGATCCTATCATTATGGAAGAGACAGGTATGACAATTCAACTTGCTAATAAAGATTATATTAGTCCATTTGGAATTGTTAGAGATGTTGAAGTATTGGTTGGCAAAATAAAATATCCTGCTGATTTTATTGTGCTTGGTTGTCCTCAAGATTCTTTTTGTCCTATCATTTTTGGTAGACCTTTCTTAAACACTGTTGGTGCTGAAATTAATTTGCCTAAAGAGAAAGTGTTTATTAAATGTGCTGGTGAAAAACTTGAGTTCAACTTTTCCAAATTTGCTGATAAACATGTTGTGAAAGAGCCAATTTCTGAAGATATAATTGAAACTCTTGCACATATAGCTGTAGCTTCAACAGATGTTGTAGAACGTTATATGCTTAATCAAGATGAACCATTTAATGATGAGGAAAAGATGCTTTAGAACAAATATTATGGCAACAACCACCACAATTACAATTGCATATCCCACCTGATAATTTAGGAGTGCTACCACCACCTAAAGGGGATCCTAGTTTTGAATTAAACCTTTGCCTACAAATCTGAAATATGCATATTTGGATGAGAAGAGCATATATCCTGTCATTATTAGTGCTAACCTTTCAGCTGAAGAAGAAGAGAAATTACTTGATGTGCTTAAAGCTCACCGACCAGCCATTGGATACTCTCTTGATGATCTTAAAGGTATAAGCCCAGCTCTATGTATGCATAAAATTAATTTGGAGAGGATGCAAAACCTGTTGTTGATTATCAACGCCGTCTCCATCCAAAAATGAAGGAAGTGGTAAGGAAAGAGGTAATAAGACTTATTGAAGCTGGTATCATTTATCCCATAGCTGATAGTAAGTGGGTTAGTCCTGTTCATTGTGTTCCTAAAAAGGGTGGAATGACTGTTGTTCCAAATGATGAGGATGAACTTGTGGCTCAACGTACTGTTGTTGGTTATAGGATGTGTATTGATTTCAGGAAGTTAAATAAAGCAACTCGTAAAGATCATTACCCATTGCCATTTATTGATCAAATGTTAGAAAGGTTATCTAAACACTCTCACTTTTGCTATTTAGATGGTTATTCAGGTTTCTCACAAATTCCTGTCCATAAGGATGATCAAGAAAAGACCACTTTTACTTGCCCATATGGTACATTTGCTTATAGGAGAATGCCATTCGGTTATGTAATGCTCCTGCTACTTTTCAAAGATGCATGAATGCTATATTTGCTGATTATATTGAAAAGATAATGGAAGTTTTATGGATGATTTTTCTGTGTATGGTACTTCCTTCGATAATTGCTTGTTCAACCTTAACAAAGTTTTGCAGCGTTGTGAAGACCAACACTTAGTTTTAAACTGGGAGAAGTGTCACTTCATGGTTACTGAAGGTATTGTTCTTGGGCATAAGATTTCTGGAAAGGAATAGAAGTTGACCCAGCAAAGATAGAAGCTATTGAAAAGCTGCCATACCCAAGGGACATCAAAGGTATAAGAAGTTTTCTTGGGCATGCAGGTTTTTATCGTAGGTTTATTAAAGATTTCTCCAAAATATCAAAACCTCTAACCAATCTTTTGCAAAAGGATGTTCCTTTCTCTTTTAATGATGATTGCATTGAGTCCTTTAATATTTTGAAGAATGCTTTAATAAGTGCTCCTATTATTCAACCTCCTGATTGGAAATTGCCTTTTGAAATTATGTGTGATGCTAGTGATTATGCAGTTGGGGCTGTTTTGGGCCAACGTGTTGATAAGAAACTGAATGTCATTTATTATGCTAGTAGAACACTTGATGCTGCTCAAAGGAATTATGCCACAACTGAAAAAGAATTTTTAGCAGTGCTATTTGCTTGTGACAAGTTTAGACCTTATATTACTGATTCGAAAGTCACATTGCATACTGATCATTCTGCATTAAATACTTAATGCATAAGAAAGATGCTAAGCCTAGATTAATAAGATGGGTACTTCTATTGCAAGAATTTGATTTACACATTGTTGATAGGAAAGGGGAAGATAATCAAGTAGCTGATCATCTTTCTAGAATGGAAAATATACCTGATGATCCTATTCCTATTAATGATAGCTTTGTTAATGAACAACTTGCAATTGTTAATGTTTCTAGTGCTAAAGTTGCATCACCATGGTTTGCCAACTATGCAAATTTTATTGTTGGTAAGTTTACCTCCACACTTCACTTTCAACAAAGAAAGAAATTCTTTTATGATCTTAGACATTATTTTTGGGATGATCCTTTCCTTTATAAGAAAAGTGTGGATGGTATTATTAGACGTTGTGTACCTGAGCATGAACAACAGGCTATTATAAGAGATTGTCATGACAGTCCTTATGGAGGGCATCATGCAGGAGATCGTACAGGTGCAAAGGTATTACAATCTGGTTTCTATTGGCCTACTTTATTTAAGGATTGTGCTGAATATGTTAAATCTTGTGATAAATGTCAAAGAGTAGGAAATATTGGTAGGAGAAATGAAATGCCTATGAATTATTCTTTGCCACTTGAGCCATTTGATGTTTGGGGCTTTGACTTTATGGGCCTTTCCCAGAGTCAAAGACAAAGCATACTCATATTTTGGTTGCAGTGGATTATGTTACAAAGTGGGTGGAAGCAATTCCAACCAAAGTGCAGATCATGCCACAGCAATGACGATGCTCAAGGACATCATTTTCCCCAGGTTTGGTGTTCCTAGGTTTTTAATTACTGATGGTGGTTCTCATTTCTTGCATGGTATTCTTAGAAAAACATTGGCAAAATATGATGTTAACCATAGAATTGCATCTCCTATCACCCTCAAACAAGTGGACAAGTTGAATTAAGTAATAGGGAAATTAAACTCATTTTGGAGAAGACAGTGAATAAGTCTAGATCTGATTGGCCAACTAAAATTAATGATGCATTATGGGCTTATAGAACTGCTTTTAAAAATCCTATGGGAATGTCTCCTTATAAATGGTTTATGGAAAAGCTTGTCATTTACCTGTTGAATTAGAACATAATGCTAGATGGGCTATTAAACAATTGAACTTTGATTTTAAGACTGCTGGAGAGAAGAGAATTCTTGATTTAAACCTACTTGATGAATGGAGAAACGAAGCTTATGAAAGTGCTAGAATGTTTAAAGAGAAAGTTAAAATTTGGCATGACAAGAAAATTAAGAGAAAAGAATTCAAAGTAGGTGATCAAGTTTTATTGTACAATTCTCGTTTCAAGTTTTCTGCAGGAAGTTAGCTTCAAAGTGGCAGGGACCATTAGTGATACAGGAGGTGTACCGTTCAGGAGCTATCCGTCTTCACGGTGATATGAAAGGTAAACCTCATGTAGTCAATGGACAACGCCTTAAACATTATATTGCAGGAAGGAGCTTCATCGGAAAGGTGGAGGAGTTGAATTTAAAGACACCGGAGGAGGTAATTGCGAAGAATTTTGCAGTTTCAGAAACCCAAAATCAATAATAGGTAACTTTTGTGTTGGAAAGTTTCTCGGAATTGCGTAAAATTTTACGGAAGTCATTTTTTATGGAAATTAACGTGTGGGACAAGAAAACAGGACGAAGCGGAGACCCGAGGAAGGAAACAAGAGGTCCCACGCGGCCAGAATCCGGCACCAAGTCGTCCATAACCGTGGACACGGCTTTTCGAAAAGATTTACCCTGCAGGGGTGTACTGTTTTTAACCACCGGTACCGTCCGGCTCATTGCCTGACATTAGCTCTCTTCCGGGAAAGCCGGCTGAGTGGGAGCGGTTACAACCTTTACCTTGCTTGAGACTAACCCAGGATCATCAGTGGCGGTAGGGCAAGTTTAGTGCCTCCAACACCCTGCCCCGCGGCCACTCATTTTCCTAAACACCACCATCCTCATCCCAGTCTAGACCACCATCTTCACGCACGCGCAAAATGGAAGCTCAAACTAGAGGACCCTGGGTAGCCCCGCCCAAATTAGTTGGTCGATGGGGATCCCATAGGCCCACCGATGGAAACACGCTCAGTCTTGGCTCGAAGGGAAGAACTCGCACTTAGGCGGCGAGAACGAGACAACCCACCACATTCCATGTGGCCTCTCATCCCCGCCTTTAAGCATGTTTATTTATCGGTATCCACATTTCTCCACCATCATCCGGACATTCCATCCACAGTTCCAACAATGAAATATCCACCGGACAACTAAGCATTTACTAAGCATGGCTAAGCATATACATAACATAGTCAAGTAACTCAGGCCAACAAAACAATCCTATGGATATTAGGAGGGAAACAGGTAATGGCATCGGAAAAATAATGCAACTAATAGGATACTCTAATCCAACCAAATTGACATTTGGAACCGCATACAATATTATAGTGGAGAAAATATTTGCGAAAAACATAGGAGGGGTCATGCTCAGAGGGGGGATTACGCTTGCCTTGTTCAGCAGGCTGGTAATACGGGTCGTCAGGGTATTGTGGAGAAACCCCGACTCCTTGATCTATCGATGTATAAGAACACCGAAAAGCACAATCAAATACCACACCATATAAAACATGTGCAATGCACAAGCACATGATGATATGACATTTTAAATGCACCATAGAAGTATTAAACATGGCCAACAAGTTAAATGGGGTCCCAATTATATTTATTACATTGTTTGGAATAATCCCCATATTTAAACTTAATGGAATTAGCCATTTTTTGAAAATGTACAGTACTGAAATGTTCCTCAAACATGCATGCAATTGATGTTAATGGTTAGTTCATAAATTTCTGAGCATTTTGATATATTAAACACATTTTTCTGATAAACCAATAAAAAGTTATTGAATTTATAAGATCCATTTCAAATCTGCCATTTTAGCCAAATTAATTTAAACCACATTAAACTAAGTATCCATGTTGGGAAACAAGATGAAACATGAAGTACATTAGTTGCTGAACATTTTGGTATATCAAACTCAATTTTTGGATCATTATTCATCAAGTTATTGAATTTACAAAAAGTATTTCTTTTCTGCCATTTTAGTTAATTTGATAAAACAACAACTAAACTAATTTAGTTGGATGTGTGAGTGATAACAATAGACTCCATTTACTTTTCTGAACATTTTGATATATTATTTGTAATTTTTGGACAAGTGGTTTAGGAGATATGAATTTTACAAATTCTATCCAATTCCTGTCTTTTATTTTTTAGATTCTCCAGAGAAAACGACGAAACGTTTTGCACCGAGCCAGTGGCTAGCCGTAGCCACTGACCCGTGGGGTCCATGTCCACGCTGGCGTCGAGTTAGCACCGCGGCCCACGGCCAGTTTGACTCAAGCCGCGACCGGCGCGCGGCGGCGGTGACCACCGGCGTCGTCGAGCAACGCCACGGCGCTCCAGCACCCTTTAGCGCTCGAGAACCAACGCTAGAGGCTCGCCGCGCTACGGGGAGGCGAATGGCGGCGCTACGGACTACAAAGGCCGCCGGGAAGTGCTCCGGCGACGAGCTACGGGGAGGTGTGCTACGGCTACGGCGGAAACTACGGCTATGCGACGAACCAGAGGGAGATGGAGGGGACGGAGATGTCCAGAAGGTTGCTCTGCTCACCCTTGACGCGTACGTGAGCTCGGCGAGGAAGGAGGAGGTCGGAGGCGACGGCGAGCTTCCTCGAAGCGCGGCTGCCGGAGAGGAAGAAGACGAGCAAGGCGGCGACGATCCCGGGCTCCTTCTGCGATTCCTCGTGCGGGGAAGGAGAGGAGGATGCGGCGGTGACAATGGCGGTCTTCGATCTGCTCGGGGCGGCCTGGAACGGCGGCGATGTGCGACGGCGAGCTGGCTAGGGTTCGGCCATGGCTGCGGAGAAACGGGGAGTGGGGGCGAGATATTTCGAGGGGGGAGAGAGAGCACGCCTCGGTGGTGGTCCTATCCTCCTCGCGCGGTCCAGCGACTGGCAGGGGAGGGCACGGCGGCGAGCTGGCGCGGCTCGAGCAGCTCGGCGTGCGGTCGCTACAGAAGACGACGGCATTTTTGCAAAAAGCCCCCTGCAGTTCTCTGGTTTCTCCCTTTTTCTGTTTCTTTTAAATCCAGTAGCATTTCAGGAATTTTATTGAGGCACTTAAATTTTTTACAAAAATCTTAGAAAATTCATGTAGCCCCCCAATAACATGTAGAAGCACCACAAAAATTGGTGTTGCAAAATAAAATGTTTTGAGCAACATTTGTTCATAAGGTTGGATTATGGTATTTTTGGTTAATTTCAATTTGATGTTTCCTTATTAATTTGAGAGCAAGTGAAAATTATTATTTGTGAACTCTTGGAACTTCCTTGACAAATATATTAACTTGCTAACTTTTGTTTGTCAAGTTTAACTGTTTCAAGTGGAACACCTTAATGCATGGATGCCATGATGCAGGACTGGAAAGAAAAGTGAAAATTTTGGTTCAAAATTTACAATACCAAAAGTGGGGCTGTTACACCTTTTGCCCCTCGGAGTCCCGTTCCGTCTCGTTTTCGACTCCGACGCTTCGTCTTGACCTAAAAACCGTCAATATATACCCCTTTTCGTTGATCTAATCTCGCACCGAGCGTTCTCGAGCGATCTTTGCTTTTGCTGTTTCTGCCTGACAGGTTTTTAGCTATGTCTTCGGGAGACTCCTTCCAATGCTCCTCCATGGACAATGATGATGATGAACTTGAGGGCAACAGCCCCACGTCCATATGGAGAAGGAATAGGAAGAGGAAGGACTACTCGGATGATGAAGACTACAAGCCCGACGAGGAGGAGATGGAGAAGGAGGAAGCGGAAGAGAAAGAATACAAGCCCTTCATCGACATCGCACCTATTGCAGCAGCACCACCTTCTCCTATCTCCGTTGCTGGTGTGAGGGTGAACGTGTCTCTTGGAAACAAGAGGCATACGGCTCGCATGAGCACAGGAGGGAAGGCTCCTAGGCACGCACTTGCTAGCAAAAACGTGGTTTCTTCTCTTATTGACAGGGAATTCAAGCGTGCCACCCAAGAGAACTATCCTGGTGAATGGGATCGTAAGATCCCTAATGTTAAAGTACCAAGCCCGGAGTGGAAGCCTTGCAAGGAGACGGTGGAGAAGAATCTCATGGAAAAACTGGGAGAAGCTGCAAGGGAGTTTGAAAAAGCCTACAACCTTATGATGAGCATTGTTGGAAAACTTGAAGATAATTATTATGAAGACAAGAAGAAAGAGCAGAAGTGGTTCTAGCAAGACGTCAAGCTTGGGGGAGTTCACCTAGTCTTTATCTCTACTAGTTTATCATATCTATCTAGTCATGGTGTGTTTTGCTTATATCGTTTAGTTATCAATATCTCTTAGGCGTGTGTGAGCTCATGGAGCATTATCATGTATCTCTATCTTGTGGTTTATCAATGAATATGAAAGTATGGTGTCATCCATGATTCCCTTGTTTGGAGATTTATGGGTAACACTCATGCAAATGAGCGTGGCATATTTAGAAGTTTCAGTCACATCTTGCCTTGAACTTAATTAACTTGAGTATGTTGGACAATTGTAGAATCACCCCATTATAAAATGAGTAAAGAGAATGGTTAGTTCTATGGACACTCATGCATGCATTTAGATGGTCAACTTTCTCCCTCTTGCTAGCCCAAAAATTCCAACAAGTAAAAACTTGTTTCCAACACCTTCAACCAAAGTTTTTCCAGTGAGTCCACCATATCTACCTATTAGCTTTATGCTATTCCGAGTATGTTTATCATGATATTTGTGTTATCTATACCTCTGAATGAAAATGCTTATATTGTTGATTGTTATGGGAAAAGTTGGTTATAGAGCTCTCTCGAACTTGATGCACACTTTACTTTTATTGCATAAATAAAATATGACCCATTGTGATTAAAATTATGATGTTGTGGGCTTGACAAATGTCTTTGGTTGAGAGTTAGCTCATATGTGTTGTCACATGGCAAGCTTTCAACATGCACTTCATTTCATTTAGTTGATATCATGTACTTTTGTTTATGGATGCTTACCATGGGTGAAATAAATGTGAAAATGAAGTAGGTTTAAATGAGTTTGTATAAATGGTTAGAGAGACGTCTGGGCCGCTAATCTAAGCCATGCATTATTCATGGTGGAAATTTACTTACATGCTATGGTGAACCTTCTGTGATACACCTTACAATAAAAAGCTATCTAATGGTAAATAAAAAGGGTGTTGAGATTGTATTGTGTTTGTTTGTCTTGTCATTTTGATATGGGCTTGTTCCATATCCTGGGACAAGAGGTACCCCAGTTGACGCTCTTAATGATACTATTATTACTTATAATGATATTTAACTTGAACTTGCTTTGTTTCCCAAGTTGAGTAACACATGGAGTAGGTACTTGTATTCAAGGGGCATGAGACTTTCAACCTGTACTTTGTCAAGAACACTACTCATATTTGCTTTCACTTTAAACTTAATCATTCAAGATGCTATGATAGGGGAATGAGAGCTTGACACCAAGGATTACCACATTACAATCATTAACTTAAGTAGAGAAGTTTAGAAGTTAGATGAAACTTATTCATTCTTTACCTCTACTCATATATATATCTTTCCAAAGTGTCCACCTTTTATATTCAGATTTTCATCAATACTCTATGGCCATTATAGAGCAAAAGCATGTGAAAAATAGTATGATTCAATTGTTCAACATACAATGGTTATTTGCTTTCAAAAGTAAGGGGTGATTGCTAGAGCTTCTACTTATGTTGCCCTCATGTGTATGAGTTTTAGTTCATTAATCTTACATTGCAACTGAATATGATGATGATACAATGCTCGTATTTATTTATCAACCATAAGTCCATTGATGCATGTAATGATCTATGTCCTTACTTACTCGAGGACGAGTAAAGGTTTAAGCTTGGGGAGTTGATACATGCATTTTATATCATCATTTATACAACTTTTAGTATCATATTAGAATGTTATTTGCATTGTTATATCATTGTTTTTACATGTTTTAGATGATTTATGGGACTTTCATACAAAGTCCCTATTTTTGGTATTTAATTTCTGGGAGGCAGAAAACCTCCTTTTTCTTGTTTTTAATGTTTCAGGAGCTACAGGACTCAAATAATAAAAGGGAAAATACACAGCTGGTTTTTCGTCGAGAGAAAGGCAGAGGAAAGAAGACCGAAGAGAGGAGAGCCACGAGGCCCAAAAGGGGTGGGCCCACGCGGCCCAAGTACCTGGCCGCGTGGGACCCACTAAGTGGGGCCTCGGGCACCTCCTCGCCTGGGGCTTTTTATCGACGCCTTCGTCCTCCCTGAAAAGTTACGCCCTAATTTTTCCAAGTCCATCCGAGGCCGCGGCGGCGGCGAAACTCCTGATTCCCTCCGAGGGGGATCAGATCCTGCTGCTCCGGAGCTCCGGAGAAGGGGGAAATCATCGCCATCGTCATCACCTCTCCTCCTTGGCGTGGGAGGAGGCCTCTACACCATCACCATCACCAAGACCAGCACCATCTCCATCACCATCTCCGTGATCCACTCCGTTCCCCTCGTAGTTTGAGAGTTGCTATACCCTAGATACTTGTCTTGTGCTACTATTCATGTTTGTGATTGAGTACTTGTCATTATTTGGTGGTGAAGTTATATTTTCAGATTGTGTTGTACCACTTATGCCACTGAATATTATCATGTTTGCACGTTGTGAGTAGTTCCCATATGTTCCTGAGGGCATAGGATGAATTGGCAATGATTTATATATAACATGTGTTGGTATTTTGTCAAGACTTTATCTTTTATGTGATTCTATGATGGTGTTGTGCGAACGTCGACTGCACAACACTTCACCTATATGGGCTCATAGGAGAACACCGTAGTATAATGAATTGAGGGAGACTTGGGAGGACATGTAAACATGGGACCGAATCATGAAGTTATATTATGAGGGTATTAGTATTGGGGACCTTAGAGTGTAATGCTATGGTGGGACTTTATGTCTTAATAATTCTTGTGCAGTCATTTACTTGGCCACATGATCCATCATAAGGAGTTGTAGTTTATTTATTTAGCTATACCTAATAATGGCTCCGTCCAAAGAAGATTAAAACTTGGCAAGATATTCAACGTGTTGTTTAATAAATCTCTATGCCTAGCAATATCCATGCCGCCCTCGGGAACGTTTTCCACATATAAGTTACACATCACTTGAGCTTGTCCTCTTGCCACATAAGAGGATTGGGCTTTCTCTCTTTGAGAGCTTTGACTTGCTACTGTTTATTTTCTGCATTGCAACTATACAACCAAAAATACCAAAAACACTTGCATCTTTTATTGTTTTATTTATCAATCTTGCTAACCAATACCTTCAGCTCCTCGTGGGTTCGACAACCTTTTCTAATTGAAAGGCACTACAATTGATCTCCTGCACTTGAGAGTCATCAACCCCACAACTCAATAGCTATGGCACCCAGCTGCTACGACCAGCTGGGGGAAACACCCGTCGAGGAAGAGTGTGACGAGCCGCCGAGAAACGCCACGAGCATGGCAGTTAACCTACAGACGCACCACCGACCCTCCATTGCCACCGCCGCCGGACCCCAAGGCCCCTGTGACCCGCCTCTGCTGCGCTGAACCGCCGAACACGAGCTCACAACAGATCTTCACCACACAGCCGGCGGCTGGACGCACCCCACGTCGTCCTCCAAGCGCACGGGGAAGGGATAGCCGCCGCCAGCACCGCAGGGGAGGAGGGGAGATAACGGGTCAAAGACGGGGGAGACGGGAGGGGCGCCTCGGTCGCTTGCGGGAACGACGCGAGACGCGAGTGGAACTAATGTTCGCCTAAACCGAGTTATAAGATGTTACTAGGGGTGTGTGCTGGAGTGCGGTGATTTGGAGGATGAGCTCCATGGAGCTCCTTTTTTTGAAAAATTCATAAAAGATATTTACAAGTTTCGAAAAATTGTGAAAAATATCCTAGAAGTAGATCATGATTATTTATACCAGTGTGTAAAATATCAATGTGAAATATACTGTATTTTGATCTGTGTAAAAATGACAAATTTCTGGATCTGAGATGTAAACAGTGAAAAATTCGAAAAATTTCAGATTTGTCTTTTTTGTGTAGGACAGAATACTAAGTATTTCAGGCTGAAACTTTGCAAAACCGTAGAATACGTCTTTGCCAACATCTAGATTTGTTTGCAGAATTTTTTGAAACTTCAAAATGTGGACTTAATTTTTTTTTCAAAAAACAAGCTCCGTGGAGCTCATCCTCCAAAAACACTTTCTAGTGTTTGCTTCATCTGGTGTATATTTTTTCAGTGAGATGTATGTTATTTCCTTACACTATCACTAATCGGGTGTCTAGGGCCACAAGATGTTTGTTCTTTAATTTCCTAGGGTTCGATGTACTGATCGAACAATATTTAGTTAATACAAGTTTTAGAGTACTTGTATTTTTAATAACCGTCCATCCGATTAAATCTGACGGTACTAAAATAGGAGCTACCCATAACTACTAGATTGAAAGTATCAGAAACTACCTAAAACTACCAAAATTGTATTATTTTTTATCGAATATTAAAGGCTATTTAGGTAACTTCGTCCCACCGACCCCACCGTATTATATCGTGTCTTTCTATCGACGCCCCTCCCCCAAAATTCGCCGCCGACAGCAGCGCCCTCTCCCCAAACTCGCCGCCGGCAACTGTTTTTCTCGTCGTGGGCGGCCAAATTGGCGGCTTTCCCTCCCCACCTCCCTGCCGGCACCAGCATCTGGCTGTGGGCGCTCAAATCGGTGGCCTCGTTCATCTCGTGGCCAGAAGCAGCAGCGCTCACATGCGCCGTCGCTGGCGCTGTAGACCTCCCCGCCAGCAACAGCAGCCGGCCGCGGGCGCCGTCACCAGACCTCTCTACCTCTCCGGCAGCCTTTGGCAACCAGGCGCGAGGAAGAAGCAGTTGGCGTACGAGGATGACGCGTCGAGTTGACCGCGGCGCTGCGCAGGATTACAGCAGTGATTCATGGATATTTGCTACCTCTGTGCCAGCAGGAGCAACCGGGCACGAGCGCAGTGGACGGCCTTTCGTAGTTTTCGGTCCCTCAGCTCCCCGCTAGTAGCAGCAGCCGGCCGTCGCCGCATGTTTGTGGCAGCCAAGAGGACGATGCATCTTACACCAACGCCTCAACGAATTAGAAGCTGAAAATGAGAAGATCTATGCATCGCGTCGTGCTTCGCCTGATGGATGAGCTGTGCGTCGCGCGAGGACGTCTACATCTCCCTCCTCAGGGATTCATTGATGCCGCCGAGGTGGCCGCTGTGCACGCCCACATCACGTCAAGTTGCATCGGGGCTCCCCCTGCTGGCTAACGGGTTGCTTCTCGCCTATGCTAGCTGTGACGACACAGAAGCTGGCCGCAAGGTGTATGACAAAATGCTCGTCAAAAACGGCATCACATAGGCAACCGTGGTATCGGCCTACTCTGACGAAGAAATAAGCCTCTTCACCTGCATCTGTCGCGAAGACAGGGGCTCGCTGGTGATTTGCACGACGCCATTTTAGCAGTGCTACGGTCATTTGCTCGGTTGAGCAAACTAAGCTTTGGGGAACAGGTACATGCGCTTGTCAAAAAACGGAGAACGTATGTGGTGATACCGGTATCTCATTGTTGCAGTTGTACTGCGAGAGCAATCGGCATGACAGTGGCAAGTGCTTGAGACAATTACCTGATGCAGCCTGGACTAGCTACATGACAGCTTGCCACCGACATGACCTACTGGATGAGACCATCCACGTCTTCAGGGACATGGTGTCCCGATCTTTACAGTGTGTGCGGAATCAGAGAAGCACAAGTGCTATGGACTGAAAGTGCACGCGGATGCCATGAAGCAATGTATATAATCACCAGTTAGGATTTAATTAGCTCGATATTTTTCTATATATAATGTTTTCAAAACGGAAGTCGGTATATAACATAACTTATACTGCAAAAAGTATATTCTGACATTTCATTATCCAATCACTGAACCGATGATCAGTTTTTCTTTACATAGTCGATAGGTTGGACATGCAAACAATGGACAACTCTTTCTTTTTGTGTGAAACCATTATGTTCTCACTATGATTTTCACTATAGAGACTGGGGGAACAAGTAATGCTGCGTTCGGATGTTCGCTTTCAGCCTCGATATTGGATATTCGCAATATTCAGAGCCGAATATCCCGAATATCAGCGTTTAGATGTGTTTGGCATTGGGCCGTGACATTCGGGCTGAATATCGAGCCAGCCCGCACCTCAGCAAAACGGCACCCAGCGAATGTCGAGCTCCACCCCTGGAGATTGCTCTGTATTCGCGAGCTAGCACTCCCGTACCTGTTCGCTAGCGAAGAAATAGAACCCAGAGAGGGAGGACCTCCATCGTCGTCGGCCGGAAAACCTAGGACGGCGGCGGCGCAGGTGCAGAGCCCAGCGAGCGAGCCCTCCCGTTCGGCGGCGCGCGGCCGGCGGCATCCTCCCGTCACCCTTCCTCCCCGGCGCTGCTTTCTATCCCTGCCCAGCGCGGCTCCCTCCCGTACCCGTTCCCTAGCGAGCAGACCTAGGGCGGCGGCGGGCCGGCGGCGCGGATACTCCGGCCTCCCGCCCGAGCTCCTTCTTCCCGGCGTCTAGGCGCGGATCCGGCCGGCCTCCCGCGTCTGCCCCTACTTCCCGGCGCCGTATCGGGGAGGAAGGGGAACCGTGCCCACCACACCGCAGCATCAGAGAGAGAGCAAGGGACCTGCGCCGGCTGCCGCAACGGGGAGGAAGAGAAGCCGCGGGGCCACGCCGTCGCTGGAGGAGAGGGAGGGGCGGGCTGCCGCCGGTGAGTAGGAGGGCCACGCCTCTGCCATACGCCGGTGAGTACAAGGACAGGTATGGACCTTCAGTTGGGCATGTACAGACTCGTTGATGTACAGATTCAGTTAGGTGCTCATGTACAATCAAAATTTCTTGGAATTTCTTGGAATTCAGTTCGAATTGCTTGGATGTATAATGGACTAGATGTAATAGTTTGCTTTCTGTGTGGTTTGTAGTACTATAACCTTGTCAGGTAGCAGGGAAATTTCTTGTCAATTGTACCTCTAATATTTTGATAACTCAGCAATGTTTAGAGCAAATAAACACTGGACAGTCACATTTGCTTGTTGTGTTCAGAGATCTGTCATTTGTGATTGCTATCCTAAGAAGGAAGAACTTGTAATATTGTGTTCAGAGAATATTATTGTTCTTTATATTTGCTTGTTCTCTCAAATACCAGAATTGTTGTCACCATTGTGTACAATTATTATTCATGTAGATAAAGGAAGTCTCAAATAACTGCAATTCATCAATTAGACCATCAAATAGTATAATGATCAAAATCTCGAAAAACTGAATATCTAACACATCCAAACAACATTTGATATTCAAACTCAATATCTTGTTTGGGTCTGAATATCTAACACATCCAAACAAAAATATTGACATTCAAACTCAATATCAATATCTCATGATATTGATATTCAACCCAATATCAATATGGAGCTCCCAATGCGAACATCCGAACGGAGCATAAGGGAATCACATTCAGCAGGCACCTGCCTCATTAGAAACGGTAAATTAGTATGGTGTTTCCACCTGTCCATATGTTAAACATTTAGCTGACACATTCAGTTGACATGTCACTTGAGCTCACATTTCTCTAAAGAAATGAACATGCCATGTTGAATGGCGAAAATTGAAACAGGACCAAGTAATGCATGATACATTTCTACTTTTCAATTGAGAATAAACCCAATAGCACTACCCATTTACATCCCAACGAATATACATCACCGCACAAAGAACTTTATCATTGTTTTCTTGGATTAAGAATAGCAGTAACCTCACAATGGTAATCAGACAAGTCCCCAAATTCAGAAAGTTTGATAGGTCGTATTGTTTGGCAGAGGTAACAGCTTCTTCCACGAGGGCATGGCTTAAGGCAAATCTGTGTCACGGGATAATAAACTTGATGAAACTCGAACTTCTGCATCCAAAACAGATATTTCTACCAGCTGTATGTCTTGTCCAGATGGTACGATACTGTCAGGGTTATATTTTGTTGGTTCATCCTCTCTCTCATCGCTGCTGTAGAACACATATTCATGATATGCCAGCGCAAACTGCAAAGAAAAGGAATCAATTAGACTAAGTGATGGGCGACACTACTCTCAAAATTGAAGTTAACAGTGGCATGGTAATTTAAGGGCTGATCGAAACCATGGTAAAATTGATATTGTGCATGCTCCGATATGTAGCTTTTTACTGGTTGAAAAAGTTCCTTGTATGCTTTTTTAGCTTATCAGTTATGATTGTGCAACCATGAACAGTAAACAAAGCTTCTGTGTACCAAAGAGGTGAAATATTGACTTCATGTGTAAACAAAGTTATGACTGTCGAGGTAGCCGTCCACCCTCTCCATTCCTCAGTTTGGTGGCGATTAAGATAGAGTATAGACTTTCCAGAAAATGCTGATCTATCCAAGAAGGTGTGGATACAACAAATTTAAAATCCGCTAGTTCCTAATAAAATGGGTGAATTTTCACCCTATGTCACGGGAGGTATGTCAAACTGGCAGAACACGGAACATCATCCTGTCCATACTTCACTTGGACAGAACCCAGGGAACCAAAAACCAAGAGTACATGGAGGCGCCCATTACATGGAATCAACATACCAGTAGCAGCACACCACATACTGCATGCGTATATCCAAAAAACCAATGAACCTAGCTCACACATTTTTAACTAGTTTAACTCGTGTTCCATGATGTCACTAAAAACAACAGTTCCGACACGACATCACAGCAAGATCTCTGCAGGTTGCTTGCACGAAATCTGATCAAAGTGATCTTACAAACACTCAACCTGTGAGCCTGCGACCTCACAAATATACAACTGTTTCTACAACATACAGTGCATTTGATAAGTTACCCTGATTAAATGTGATTATTACTCTATATATAAAGGACGCTGAGATTGCCGGCCTGGGAGCGCCCCGGTTTCTGTAGCGTCGAGCGAAGCTACAGTACCCGGTGGTACTGTTCACATGCACAGTGATTTTTTTTTTTGCTCTTTTTTTTTAAAGATTTTTTTTTGTTCTCCCTAAAACATATACTTTTTACATATAAAAGACACTCCTAAAACATATATTTTTTATATATAAAAGACACTAAGATTGCCGCCCCGGAGAGCGCCCCGGGTACTGTAGCGTCATGAAGCTACAGTCGGCGGTACTGTTCACATGCACGTGAAAAGTATATGTTTTAAGATTTTTTTCTCCCGGTGGGTACTGTAGCATCTCGCAGCTACAATCCCGGATACTTTTCGCTCCTTATTTATTTTTTTCTCCCTAAAACATACCTAAATATATTTAGGCGACGGCGCCGGCCTCTCCGCGCTACGACCACTATAGCGTCGCAAAAACTACAGTGCGCGGCCGCCTCCGCGCCGTCGATCGCGGATCGAACGGTCCGCATGTCATTTATGCAGCCCACCGCACGCGTCGCTCTCCGTCTCTCCCTCGATCCCCTTCTTGCGCCGCCGCTTGCGTCTCTCTTCCTCGATCCCCTTTCTGCGCCACCCCTCCCACCCCTGCCTCGCTCGCTCCGGCACGTCGCCCTCCAAGGTTACCCCGCCATGGAACGCTTCGGTTCCGAGCTGCAGCACGCCGTCCACCACGACGCCAGCAACGGAGGGGACCCAGCCTGGAGGAAATGACTCCCTCGCGCCGGTGGCCGGTTCCGGTGGCCGGTAGATCCGCCGACAACTTTTGTCGCGCCCTCCACCACGAGCCCGGAAGAAGTGCCCGCACTCCGTTCATCGCTTCCACCACGCTGGGGCCGACGTGAAGCTCTTCAACCGCTCGACGTCCAGGTAAACCCCACCGCTCCCTCTCCAGATACTGATTACGGCGACCGCCAACTGACTAACCGTCGGTGTTTCTCTTCTATGCGCAGGTGATAGGGATTCACTCATTACATTTTCCTTCATATTGTGTAGATTATACAACTAGGAGTTCTTTACGTACCTACCTACCTTCGAAGTGCCAAATAGTGTGTTTCCACCTTCAAATTCATGTAAAGAGTGAATGTTTCACTATGTATGAATTATCCACATTACATAGGAGTAATTCATTTCAAGATGACATCCTCTTTCTTTACATATACTTAAGATTTAACAGCTTGCAGTAGTATAGTATTAACATACAATATTTGGTTTTCATGCTCATTTTTTGCTAATTGTCATCATTAAGATGGTCACCTGATTGTTGATTCAATAGTTATTCCCACGTTCTGTATCAACTTCATGGGTAAAAATAGACTGAAGATTGTCGCACCAACCAAGCTTAAATTATGGATAATTAATATGTAGGTTTTGTTGTCTTAAACCAGGGGCGTGATGTGT
The DNA here is from genome assembly GCA_947311845.1 of Poa pratensis. Taxonomy (NCBI): domain Eukaryota; kingdom Viridiplantae; phylum Streptophyta; class Magnoliopsida; order Poales; family Poaceae; genus Poa; species Poa pratensis. The sequence goes on along the minus strand of CAMZMU010000103.1, from coordinate 7,410,965 downwards.
CAGACTAAAACAAAAAAAAATCACAAAAATTCTCATCAAGGGCGCGGCGTGCCGATGCGCCGAATTCCACTAGTATACATAACTAATGAAGACAAATTTCTTCCATCTGCTTTTGGTTGCATAAGAGAATCTGTACACATCTTCTCCTTTTCGAAGTAAAGTTAAACGCTACATGTAAAGAGTGCTATACCTATACAGCGCACACACACAGGCTAAGACCTATTAATTCAAGTCCACAATTCTATCATTAGGTAGACCATTCAATTAAATCTTTGAAAATCTACGCTTCAGAGGGTAGGGTGAATGTCAACAGAACAATGCTAGTTCATTAGCTTTTAGCCTTAAAGGTAGAATAATCTCAGCCAATGTATTACAAAATTGGTCCTGGAATCATAGTACAGATAATTCATGCTAATGATCTGCAACTGATGGTCCATACTGATTGTTCCTAGTGTCTACAACAAACATTCAATCAGTTACCTTTGCTTTCTAAGGAAGGAAGATATCAATGTACGTCGGGAAATTGACGAGTGCCCGGATGGGAGGAAGCGGAGGGCGTCCAGACGGGTGCACGATCCTCCGGCCGGCGATGGGGCACCTCACTCGACCGAGATCGGTGGCCTCCGTTCCCGCAGGAGAGGATAGAGGTGGCCGCCACGAAGTCCTTGAGGGCCTGACGGCGGCTCCGATCCCGCAGACCTCTAGGGCCTGGCGGTGGCGGCGGCACGCGAGAGGAGCCGAACAACAGTGGAGACCAGAGCAGGGCCAGCTGGGCGGTCGGGATCGAGCGAACGGCGTCGGCCCTAGGTAGGTCCCGGCGCGGACGAGGGCTGGCGGCGGCGGCGGCGGGAACGGGCGTCGGCGGCCAGGAATTGGACGGCGGCGACCGACAGAGACGGCGGCGGCCCAAGCGAATCGACTGGGAGAATCGAGGGGGAGGAGAGGAGCACGGTGGCGGCGGTCTGAGACGCGAATCGAGGGGAGGAGAGGAGCGGATCGAAGGAGAGCAGAAAGGCTAATTCTGTTCCTGGACAAATTACCATTTTACCCCCACTAATTAAGTTTCGGTGCTTGGATGGCTGACATAATTTAGAGGGGATAGAGTCAGATCCAACGGCTAAAATATTTTAGGTGGGGAACTACCGGAAACTACCTGTGGTAGTTTTCCAAGCACCGTAAAAGAGCTCGTTAGTTAAACTAGAAAAGTGACTTAATTCTGAATCTGATAAATTACAAAGAAGTACTACTATGGTGTGCATAACTATATCTATGTGATAAGCTAACGCGCCCACAAAAGGATAGAAAAACACAGTGATAGCTAGATTACTGCCATACTTTTACCGGATTTCCATTAATAAGACGGTGAATCAACCATAGCCGTAAAATTACGTCTGAACTGAGACAGTGATAAGAAGAATAGGCAAAATGTTCCAGCAGTGTTGTCGATTCCTTTCGATGAGTGCTTTCAGAGAAGACACCGTTGCCACCTGATAATTTGACGTGTTACTTCCCTACCTGCGACCAAGGAATAGAAATTATAAAGTTTTAGTGTCAGGCTGTGTGGTTGGAAGAAACACTTAATTGGGCCATGGATTTTCGCCTCCCAGATGGAGTTTCTGCACCTCTTCATTCACGCCAATGTCAGTTCCCTTTGCAGAACCTTCGGACGAAAGATCATATTATATTATTCAAGGCATACAGGTTAAACCAACTGATTGTCTACAAGCATTCTCACGATATTACAAAAAAAAACACATTGTTACCTAATAGTCTAGTTCTACAAACAAAGCAAGTATAGATTTTAAGAAGCCACACTATTAATCATGCAATCTGGTGACAATTTCTATTGAAACAGCAACTGTCCTAACAATTCGGTTTGGAAAATTGGTGTGTATGAAGCGAAGCACAACACACATAATCTTTAGAAACATACTGCATGAAATACATAAAAACATTTCATTTGGCAATTCACCTCAATAGGCTTGCTCAGTTTAGTACTTTTGTCTAGCAGCTGTTTCACTGTATATAAACTACCTAATATACTGCAGGGAATTATAATTGCATATCGTGTGAACTTGTAGAGATGAGAATACATATCAACATGTTTAGTGACTCCAAATTTAGCATGAACTAGATAAGCGCAGTTCAATGCCTTCAGTTTAAACCAAATACAACGTTTTTTACATTGTTTAGAAATACATACCATATCCGACCATTTGCATCTCTTGAGAAAAAAACTGGCACATGATCGTAGGTACAAGAGAGAACGATACAATATTTCAATTACTGATCTCTAGTACGCGCACGTGCGTGAGAGTAATCAACAACCATGAGTACCAAAGAGGCATGCACACGACGTGTATATATCCACAAAAACCATTATACATACATACAAATATATATGTTCCACACACCCATCACACGTTGATACATGAGATAAGATTTATTGGAGGACAAATTAATATATGGCGCATAATCATATTCTTTTTCCGCATATACGTGTGACAGCATTTAACCCGGCCATCGGTCGAGATCTTGATCATTGGGGCACCTAGCAGCAGATTATATCCAGCCATCGATCTCAGGTATAGATGGTCAGTTAATCAGTTAGGTATGTCCTTGAAGTGAGGCTTGGCCATGGTCGGAGTTGGGTTGTAGGTCCCGTAGTCGTTCGTCTTCACCTGCCTGAGGATTCTCCCGCCACGCACCACCACCAACACTTCGTCGTCTTCCTGCTCCTCCTGCATGGATGATTCAAACGTGCCCTGCAGCCCATGCACACATGCATTGCTGTTACTAACTAATTAGCACAAGAGCAAAGATGTAACCAGTTAACAACTATACGAGTAACATTATATATAGTTGAGTAAAATTAATGGATAACCGTATGGATGTACTCCCTCCGTTCCAAATTAATTGACTCCCATTTATCCACATGTGGATGTATCTATACGTGTAACATGTCTAGATACATCCATGTGTGGATAAATGGAAGTCAATTAATTTGGAACGGAGGGAGTATATACATATGCATATCTGATTATTATTTTTTCGAAAAGAGAGCTGCATCAATTGATGCACATATACATTTTTTTGCAGAGTTGATGAATCAGAGTTTACAAAATCATGGATCGCATAAGGTGGCCACAAAGACCAACCAACAGAAAATAAAAAGGATGAAACACTAATACAACATCTAGTCTATTAAAATACCGCCTTGCCACATGCATATCTTGTAGTGATGAGATGATTCGGTCCGACATGTTAAGGCATATACGAATAAATCACTGCTAATTTGATTCGACTGATTTGTGATTGTGACCTAATGATAACAAATGACTTGATTCCAATTGTTGTGGTTATAAAATATCTCTCGAAGAGTTTGTGCAAACTACTCGTTAAACAAAAGTGCAGTTTAACTTATGTACAAATTGATTCAGAGATTGACACATACAAAAATTGTGTTCCAATCGGGGGAAATTGCATTGATCAGTAAAATGCTTAGTTAGTCAACTTATGTTGCATATGTCCTATTAATTTTCGTGCTCTCCAGATCAAGAGGAGAACGAGTTAATTAAAGTACTTCTTTTGAAATAAAATTTTGTTTGACTTCCTCACACTATTTAGTTTCTTGTTTAGAAATTTAGATATGTTGCATATCATGTGTAATTGGTATCATCTTGACATTAATACACTACCCTTTGTCAAAAAAAGAAGATAGAAGAAAATATAATGCCAGAAATATGAAAACCCAAACAATATATATGCACCGATTACTAGATGCATGGGTCATTTATATACCATCGTCGATCCTGCATGATCTTTATTCAGCAGCTTCCTCTGCGCTCCTGCACCAAACGAACTCCATAGGATCATACACAGAACCAAGTAATGCGACCAAAATATTTCTCTGATGCACAAGAGCTAACAAGGACAGAAAGGAAAAGCACATTCATGACCTAACTAAGAAGAAATGCAATAACCATGTGGGAAGCTTAAGCTAACCGGCCATGGAGGACAGGAGGAGCGCCGCGAAGACAACGGTGAAGAGATAGTAGCTTGGCTTGTTGGCCTCCATGGCGCCGGCCTCGCAAGGAGAGCATGCAGCTACCTTTCCTCAGCTTGAAGAGAGCCAGAAGGCAATGGCAGGAGAGAGGGAGGATAGCCTTTCCTTGGTTTGGACACAAAGGAACCAACACCCTGCAGATGTGAGCTGTCTGCAAGAACAGAATGGATTTAGTATTGATGATGACTAGTATTATTTCTGTGGGGCATGATGGGGATGTGAATCTCAGTGGAGTCTGCTGCTTATTAAAACCAAAAGTGGGGATTAAAGGCATGGGTGAGAGCTTTCCTTATGGAATTTTTCAGGGCCTTTCAGTCATCATCACATTAGACTTGCTGGTGCAGCCTAGCTAGCCCCAGAAGCTAAAGCAACTGACCATGCAAATTTATAATGTACATGCCATATTCAGTCTTGGAGTGCAATAACGTGTTTTTTTTTCCTTCTTTTGAATAATGTCATGAAAACGAGACCCAACTGACCTGAGAGACTGGCTGTTGTTCAACTCTGTGCTGGTAGGTGTCATAAGTTAATACGTAAGATGTTAGAACAACGTAATTAGTTTTATGTACATATATGATTGGTCAGAGATCTGCGGTAGTGGCGTTTGATGGCCAAACAAGCGACAACCATGCACGCAACATGCTGAGCACAAACAGGCATCAGTCATAGTTTACTTGAGGTTGAAACTATGATGAGCAGCACTGCAGCACTGCTGCAGAGGGTAAAAAGCCTGGTTAGCTAATTACTTTTCCGGCATGCAGACATATAGAATTATGGTAACTCCCAACTTTTCCTTTTACTATTCATACTCTTGCATTTCTGGTTAGATATTTAGCATGTAGCTAGTAATCCCCTATAGTCTCCAATGCCTGATGTTTGAAACATAGATCAATTTATATTGATACGATACTATACTTGATATATATGTGGGAAAAAACATGATAAAATACTGATACTAATTTTGCTTGACAAAAGAACTTCTATATGTTAACAAGCCAAGTACGAGAAAATCCGCTTGCGTGTATTTCACAGCACACTATATATATATTCAAAAAACGGACTATTTTCGAACGAGGGACGAGGCAGTACAGTACTACTTTATAAAGTGTTGATGCACTTTAAATTTACTTGTAGCTAGATTCTTTAGGGAGTGCACGCAATTATATGTTGAGTACGTGGAGGGCATGTAGGGGCACTGTAATAAGAAAATTATCAGTTTAGCTAGTACTGCTTAACAGTCAACCTTATGCATGGGCCATGGTGTAAAGTAATCCAAATTCAGATGCTTTGCATAGAGAGGGGTGATTAAAGGAGATGCGGGCCTTGCTAGTGGGGAACTGCTTTATTGTTTTCGGAATATTATGCTCACTAAATCGGGTTAGGGGGCAGTAGATGAAGACAACTGGGGCTAAGTAGTGGAGGATAAAGAGGCCATGCATGCACCTTTCCTCTTTATTAAAGTGAGTAAAAACATAGACATGACCTAGAATTAGTCTAGTCTTGTTTAAAGTGTATGAATATCTGTGGTGTTAAAGCTAACTGATTACTATCAACTTTTACAAATTTTGAGTTGAGTATAAGTTTACTGCGGCGACTAGGAGAAACAAGGCATGCGCATGCATGCTGACGTGAAAGCTGTATTTGTTGTTAATTTTGAGCCATGATCATATGAAGAAATGCTTGGCTTGGAGAGCATACGTATATAGGGGAATTTAGTCTAGCTAGCTGGTGGGCATAAAGTTGAATGTGTTGAGTTGATGGGCGGAATGATTCAGATAGGAGGATATCCGGTCTCTGCTGATGGATGACCTGTCTGTTCAAAGATTATATATTATAACTTTTGAACGAGAATATTGTTGGAGAACACGAATCATGCTTTCGTTCTTTGGACGGCAGAGACTACCGGCCCATGCAATTTCTTTTTGTCTCCCGGTGTAACACCTAGAGGGGCTGCCCCAAAACTCTCCCCATCTTCAGGTCGCAATAATGTCCGAGTGCCAATGTTGGTGCAATTCAAACGGTGAGAATACTCAATGTCTTCAGAAGAGAAACTAGAAGATGGCAGCATATACTTATTTTTTTCTGAGAGGAAACAAAATTTCCATTAACCAAATGGTGTGGCCAAATCGCTCAACATCACTTCAGTTACAAAGTTCGTAGCTTACAGGAACCCGGTTTCACCAACTCACCCTGCCTAGCAAGATTATATATATTACGCACCGCACGGTTATATTCGCGGATGCAAAACTCCAGAGCCCACACCAAACTCGAAGAAATTTTATCGGTAACTGGTAGCAGTACACTTAGCTTCGCTGAAGAACAAGAAGACACCGCGCCGAGCAAGGTCGAAGTTTGCTAGAACCGAGAGCCTAGTTTCAATCACAATTCTCCCATGCCCATGTGAGACGCCAAGGAAAGGGCCTGGGAGGCAAAGCTTCGGCCTCCCTGGAGCGCATCTGCCAGGAAACAATATATGGAAAGTTGAGCTTGCACCCAAGGACTGAATTTCGCAGTCTGTTCCTCCACAACAAAAGTCTCCATGAACAGTCCTCCGAGGCAGCGCATAACTGCAAAAAAAGTGCGATACCCTTAGCTTTTACCAGCAGATGGATGCATTGACGCGTCCCCGACTTGAATAAAAGTCAAGGCTACAGTTTTTCCCTTTTGCAGTGATGAAGGTTAAACATATATGAAGGTAATTCACATCAGCTAAGAAAGTTCAGAAGACTGAGACCGAAAGGATAACGGTTTAACAAACAGATGAATTTGGGTTCGACAAGGCCCTCTTGTCGATGCTGCGCAGATAGCAACAACTTACCAACTTGAGAAACGGGTTTTAAACTGCTAATTTTGGAGGTCACTTCGTCAACAGTCTTAATAGGCCATTCTTTTTAGATCGGTGGGCGCAGCAGCCTGGACGGAGTAGCGAACTACTCGAGCAGCCCTTAGATCGGCAAGGGCTGCAGCCTGGACGGAGTAGCGAACTACTCGAGCAGCCCTTAGCCCTTGGAGGTCACTTCGTCAACAGTCTTAATAGGCCATTCTTTTTAGATCGGTGGGCGCAGCAGCCTGGACGGAGTAGCGAACTACTCGAGCAGCCCTTAGATCGGCAAGGGCTGCAGCCTGGACATATTACGTACATCCCGGCATGCACCAGCTCTGGGCAGCCTGGAGACCTTAGAACAACCTTCAATGATTAGAGACTCCAACTTACGAGCATGCACCAGCTCCAACATCAGTAACATGATGACACCACCAGAGTGTGAGATTATGCATGATGAAGCGCATCCCGGCATCAGCTATCGCCTTGCAATCCACAAGCTCAAGTACTGTCTCCAGGAACAGGGCGGGTGAGAGTGCCTTCATCCCTCATCATCGAAGAAGTCTGCGCCATTTAGCCTGAGAACACGAATTGGGCAAGACTAAATGAGCACCAGAAGACCCTTCTGTGTGAATCCTATTTCTTCTAAGAAATCAGCAGAACAACATGACTCTAGCACTTGTGAGCATTGTATCAGGGATGATAATGCATCATCCATGACCCTATCACAAGGTCAAAATCCTCCCGTTGTCCGAAACTCAAACTTCTGGAGCTTCGTCCATCCTGGACCAAACTTTAGGAGGTGACACTGGCTGATTTCCGTGTAGTTCTTCACTACAAGTTCTTCCAATGATCCATTCCAACCAAAATACTCCAGTCACTCTTTGTTGCCTATTTTCTCGCATTCAATTAGGTGAAAGCAGATAGACTCTTGCAACCAACAGCCAGAGAGAGATAATTTCTTCCAATGAGCTAGACAACCAAGACCAGAATCATTAATGTATGACCAGGATCTTAAGGTGAGATCAGTCAGCGCGGGGCAGCAAGATGAAAGGCACAAAGAGGGCTTTGTTGTCCAACTGATTCCCATGGCCAGGTATCCAATCCAACCACAGTACTGAACATCCAGTTTCAACAAATTTGAGAACGGGGAGAACAGTGCTGCCAATACTTCTGTAGCGAAGCAAAGGCCGTCGCCAACACTGATAGCAACCCTTTGATCCGCCTCGATCTTGTAGAGCAGGTTCGACACATGAGAAATGGAATTCCGATCACTTAGCCAGGTAACCCTCTTGACAATCTCTGCCAGCAGTGCCTCAGGGAGATCCGCCATCGAGCACTGCAGCTGCTAAAATTGTGTAAAATCAAGGTTCAGAATGTATCCAGGGCACTGGAAAGTTAATGGAAACATAATGAAGCATATGAAGATACTTATCAGTCATCAAGTTTCTGGATCTCTTAGAAATTCGTCTGCTCTTTGTCAGAATGAACATTAATTAATATAATTCTCCATAAGTAGCAGAAATTGCTGGAGCAGGGAATGGGAAAAGGATCTAAACAAACAAACAAAAAACTACTGTAGTTTTTTTATATGAAAACTACTGTAGTTTTAATACAAGAAAGTCTGCAAGACGACACTGCTGAACTTACGTATTTGCAGGCACTTAACTAGTTGATAACTGATTACTGAAAAATAGCATAGTAGCATGTAATGAGGCACTGCAATTCCTGGGCACGAAAGATTGGATGGCTTAATTAACGGAACAATGTAACTGTGTAACAGTGTAAGGGAATCGAGTTCCCCTAGCTAGATACTACTGGTTCCCTCCTGGCTCGTCTCAAAACGCAAAGCAAAATAATAATGAGAAGAAATATGTGGCACACCGCACACGTATATGCTGGGTAAGAGCTACATCAAATAGAGGAACCAACCAAGAGAGGCTAGGGTTGTTCTTTTGGACGAAATCAAGAAACAATGGTACCTTCAACACGACAGACGGAGAAGAACGACAGATCGAAATAGCAGCAATCGTAGATCAGCTGTCGCCTCTGCCTCCGCTCAATCTTGAGGTACCATCAAGCAATCAAGCGACTTCACATCCCCGATGGGGAAGAATGCTAAAACCTAAAACCCTCACCTTGCTCGCATCGCCTCTCGCGGTCTCGCCCTCCGGCTCCGGTCTCTCTCTTCGAGAGGAACATGATAAGCACAGAGAACTGGAGCAGTGAGGGTGCTGCTGGTGGGCCGGCCAACTTCTCATTTTAGTTATGTTTCTGCTGTTTTTTCTGAACACTACGAGGAGAAACCCTTCTTATTACTCCGCACTCGCACCTGGTGTCGACGCACCTTTCTTCTTAATGACAATACCAATGGGCCCTTCCCATCCGGCCTAGTTTTTTTTTTCTTATTAGAAATTTAAGAACATAATGTAACGAAAGGTGTATGTTGAGAAAATATATACATACAATAAGTAAAACTACTTTATTTTTTTTACAAATTTTCATATATTTTATGAGAACTGTTCTGATAGTTCAAGAAAATAGTCCGCTTGAAAAATATATTATTTTGAAATATTTTTTACTGCCTATGAATAATGCAATGTATTCGAAAAATATGATCACATGACTTGTTTTTTCAAAAATAAAAAATAAACACAATAACTTCTATTGTTAACTCCATGCATTCTTATTAAAAATAATAGCAACATAATGTAGGAGAAAATCATATTTATTTGTAAAAAAACTATCGGCGGAACAAATCATATCTTTTGTGCTCCTGAAGATTCAGCCCCAAATAACGATGTTCAGCATGAATTCTAGCTTTAGCACCTCTTTTTTTTTTCCAATAACTCATAGGAGATCTGCGTGTCTTTGTATTAAGCCGAACACAGTTCGTTAGAGGGGGTGAGATGAGTCTCACCAGCCACAACTCTCTCACCCCATTTCCCACTTGCATATTTTGTCTATACTGTGATTCTTGAAACTAGTAATTTCTAAACGGTTCTTCAGGGAAAATGGCAGCCGCCCTGATTCTGTTCTCATTTCAAAAACCAGAATCCTACTGTTATTTAACACCTTCCATTTAAAACCTTCCTGGGAGAGACTGATGCGCCTTCTTAGAATTTGTCGGGTTGACATAGATAACACCATTTATAGATCACTCAGAGCATCGATATATCACACAGCAAATTCGCAGTAACATCTGACATGATCATTGCAATATTGTCTTGAATATGAGAAGGATCGTTCAAATTATTTCAATAAGTAGTTCTGGGCAACGTCGAAGTATGGCTTGAGCAAAAACACAAACTATACGCCATCGTCGGGATGACATACCATGGCAATGGTCAGTTATGCAATGTATCTAGCTGGCAACATCGACCGACTCAGATCCATTGTCAATAGAAGTTTTCACTGCATCCACCACAATCTGTGTCTTTCGGGTGATGGACGGCCACTTCCCCTCAGGCTTGCCACCGGCATCTCTGATGTTCCGCACCAGCCTACAGAACTCCTGGACCATCAGGGCCTCCTGCGGTAGGTCCGTCGTGACAAGATGCTTGCTCGGATGTGGATCCCATCCCGTAGTGAGTTCGGTGAAGTTCGTCTTGGAGTCTACACTGAATGGACCAAACTTTTCATCGTACGGGATGACCAAGTCGGTAACATGAATGGTACCATTAGTGCCAACGACGGTAACGTCCATGGTAAGATTGGTAAGGAAAGAACAGTGGAAGGTGGCGATCTTTCCATCAGCCCAGTAGAGCGATGCGCCACAAGCAAGGAGCACACCAGCTTGGTTCTTAACAGGGTGACGGAGAGCAATCACATTCTTGGGAAGCTCATAGTCAACAGCCCACAAGATTGCACGGATGCAGTACCACCCGATATCACCAAGTGCACCCAGGCCATCAAGGTCTGGCTTTACCTGATGTCATTCTGGAGGAAATCTTCGTTTGCTCGAAAGCTGACAATGCTGTTTATCTGAAACAACATAAGAAAAAATAATTATTTACCTTCAAGGTTAAACTGGCAAATGTAAAAGTGTCCAACGTAAGTGGACACCGATAGTTGTGAGGTTATATCAACAAATAGATCATCGCATGTAGTGGCAGAACAAACTTAACGCATGCCAAATGGGAATATATTATCTCATAAGCATTTCAGAATCCATATATATGTGCTATAAGTCCTGTGACTGCAGCCATTTCTGAGTCTGTTTGTATGATCCGTAAACTTTTCCCTACAATAACCAAGAATATTTTTTTCCTCCAACACAAAAACCAAGGATCACATTGATGTTGCTATATATATTCTCTGCCCAGAGTTTAGTACTGACAAACAACAATTTGACAAACTTTGCAAATGGAATCAGCAGTATGCACTTTTGCTCTTCCATAAGTTGTAGATTCTAGATAAACTATCGATCTACGATTTTTCTCTCGAGCTATAACATATAAAATCAGATGCTAGCGCATTATGACAGTCGAGATATGGCAATACGTGTAAAACAGCAAAGCTTTGACAAGATAACGACTCTTCCATTGTCTTCTCCTTCCCCAACTCATACTGAGAGCTTTGAGGCTTTGAGCCAATGTAGAAGACAAAGCCAACCTCAGTTTTAACTTTTAACACCAGTTTCAACATTTCCAGCAGTATCAAAATGGTATATCTGAACCCAAAGCGGTACAACATTACCAGATTGAACCCCTTCCCTTCTAGTAGCCGTCACCAATTTATTGCTCACACAACGAACACAAACATAAATTTATGCTTTGTTAATTTATTTATATCTATATGCTGATCTGTCTTTAGGAGTTTTGTGTATTTGATCGGTTTAGTGTTAACTTCATCACATCTTGTTTTGGTTGCTTTCAGTGTCGCAATGGCCAGCATCCATGTCGAACAAGCAATTAGAAAGAACCATCAAAGGATCATTTTTAGAGAACTGTTTGCCTGTTTGTTACCTCCCAAAGCCAGCTTAAAACAAATCCCCCCTGTCAGCTAGTTCAAGTTCTGGGAGGTAATGGATTTTCTCGGAGTACCTGTGGCGAAGTTTTTTTTTGTTGCAAAAATACAATTACCGGCTACTATGTGGTAATACATGCCATTGCCAGGTCTGAGTTTCAACATTAAGATTGGGATGTTCAGACTTCAGACACAAAATAGCAAAGATTGTAGACAGGCGAGAGTTACAAAGAACCGCTGACATACTTTTAGAGTCGTTGAATGATGTTGCCAGATCACCGGGAAGTGTATATTATGCACAAAAACATCAGGTGACAATGCCACCCAGCCACAGGGCTCAAGGGTGTAAGAGCATCTCCACCGGCGCTCCCAATAGCGCACCCAATAGGGCTATTGGGCGCGCCAGCACGAAAATACCCCCCACCGGCCCTCCCAATAGTGTCAAAGTTGTCGACGGGCCCAATAGAGCGTCCGGCAACCCCGCTTCGCGCCCTGTTCGTAGGGAGGTAACCGGGGGCGCCGGCAACCGCGGCAACGCGTGCCACGTCGGATACTGACGGGCGGTAACACACGGCAGTGACCCAACCATTTCTTTTCTCTGTGCTAAACTCCTCCCCTGCCTCCACTCAATCGCCGGCGCCGCCGCTCCCTTTCGACGCTGCTCCACCCCGCGCTACGCTCGCCGCACCCATCCCCCGCTCTCGCTGTCGTCTCTTCTCATTCCGGCCAAAGTATTTGGTCGCCCTCTACGCCGCCGCCACCTCCCAGGACCACCTCGTCCGCAAGGTGTTCGTCACATTGCCATGCTCGGTTTTTTGCTAGTTTTTTTTATTTGTTTTTGGTTTAACATAGCTAATTGAATAGATGGATAGCGACGACGAGCTGGAGATGGCCAGCGCATTGCTCACCGCCTATGCCACCGCAACCGCCGAGCTTGATGAGCACTTGGCGATCATCACTTGCCTTGTTGGTTTGCTAGGCGAGATCAATGCCACTCCTCGGATTGGAGGTTTGAAGCCGGGGAAGAGGAAGAACAAAGGTCGCAAACAGATGGAGAGTCATATGACGATGTGGCAATGCTCACCGGTTTTTAGCCGACTTGCTGAAGGCCATGCTCCACCATGCAACTATGAGATCAATGGTCATGCGTATGACAAGGGGTACTATCTAGCAGATGTCACCTATCCAAGATGGTCTAGATTTGTCTAGACCATCTCCAACGATGATCATCGAGAGTGAACGCGTTGCTCCTCCACTGCACGATGAGCACCCGTACTACCATCAGGGCCCTCTTACCCAGGTCGATCATGAATTGCGTGGAGAGTTTGCCACTTTCCTCACAATGAACTCCGAAATCCGGGACGAAGAAACTCACGAGCAACTGCAAAATGATCTAGTTGCGCGTCTATGGGCACTCAAAAGGACAAGCAGTCGGCCCTGCTAATTGAGTGCGTGATTTATTTTAATTTGAATTATTGTATGAATTATTTTATTTATTATCGTGAAACTATTTATGTGCTCGAAACTATGTAATATGATTTTATTCTGGATATTTTAGATTGAACTGTCTTCCATTTGAGTGGAAAACTGGTTTAATTTTATTGGGAGCGGCCGGTGGGGGGAGGTGCTCCCAATAGGGCGGCAACCTGTCTCGGCGCTCCCAATAGCACTTGTCCGGCAACGTTGTTGGACGCTCTATTGGGAGCGCCGGTGGAGATGCTCTAATCGTGCAATCTGGTTTCACTCGAGGCTTCAAATATGAGAATTTCTTTGGAGTGTTATAGCACCCCAAATTCCTTAACTTCAAACTTGAAGCGTGTTAGAGGAAACAAAAAGATTTGTTTTCTTTGGTCTGTTTCTCATTTACATTTCCCTTTAGAATTTTACTTCTTGAAACTTTCCCTCTTTTTTGCTACTCTTATGACATTTAGTACTGAACTGAACTTAACGTTTTAAACTTAAGAGTAAAATGGGAAGTACACATGTAAGTATTTTTCGAAATTACGAAGACGACCTTGGACGTCTCCTCTCTCCCGCTACAGTAGAAGAGAGGCGATTTCTTGAACTCCTCCGTCGATCCACCTCGCAGGGCGGAGATCCGCGGGATCCCTCCGTCTCCGGCGGCTGCTCCGGCAGCGGGAGGCTGGGGAATCCCCGGATCTCGCCATGTATATAGTGTAGGGTTAGAGGAGTGCTTGCCGGCGGCGTCCTGGAGGCGGAGCGTCGGTGGTTGGCGTTTTGGGGTCGGCTTCTTCCTCTCCGGTGTCGGCGGTCTTCGGAGCTCCGGCATCAAGCAGTCGACTTCCCCCCGTGCTCGCGGTCCTGGGTGACCGCCGTGCGCGTTCCTGCCCCAGCTGGATCCCGGAGCGGCGGATCGAGATCGAGATCGTAAAGCTGCTGATGTTGAAGCCTGGCAGTGCTGCCGTCGTCGAGCAGGGTGGAGTCTCTCCGGAGTTCGAGGTTCGACGACTTCCCGTCCGCAAGGGGCCGTCTTTTGTTCCAAGGTTTGAGGAAGACGCAGTGGCGGCGCGCCATCGGCACGTCCTGTTCCTCGCCGGCGACATCGTTTTGCAGAAGGACCTATGTGTAATTTCTATCTTTGTGGGGTGTCTTTCTGTATTAACCAGGCTTTGATGTAATCAGTGTTTTCTAGCAAATAAAAAAAAAGTATTTTTCGAAATTTAGATGCTGATTTGGTGCCTCGAAGGCTCAAACTACCAGGGAACATTGTTTCTCATATGTTGCCATTTGCATTGGTACTGACAAAACGAAGTCATGTCTACAAATGGATGCAGCCGTATCTGACTAAATGATAATAATATGATCCATAAAACTTCAATAATACAGATTTCGGGGGGGTGGGGGTAACTTGTGTAAATTTTTATCAAAGCAACAACATGTCAGATTCAGGTGTAGGTGAGACCTTGAACCATTGCAAGTTTTAACAGAGCAACACCATATCTATAAACAAGCACCTGGTAGGCCGGCTAGGTGTTGAGTGAGTAACTGTATAGTGTAAGAGGGCACTGAACTCGGATCATTCCGTTGGAAACTGACTGGATACAACAAACAGTGGATCATAACTGTATGTCAGATTATGTGAACAGATAGGGTATTATATGGAACATAAATCACTATAAGGGCAAAAAAAATTAGATTGGCAAAGCGATGAATAATCGCTAGTTATAATAACGTCTAAAACTGAAACTTTGAAAATTCTCACAGAATTCTCGATGAAGAAAAGAAATACTAAAACCAGCAAAGATGACCAAATTAGGAGAGTGGTGCATTTAGACCACAGTGTCTATGAGAGTGCAAGATGTGACAGACAATAAAGCAGCAGTAGGTGCTCAAACCGCGTGGTCATGTTAAGGACCTTCAAGGAGTTTCAGAGGAAGAAGCAGAACATACAAACTCTACATGTCAATTGAGAGTATAGTCCAAGTTGCAAGAAACAAGACATCTGTTCCTTCCTGTAAACTAAGGGAGACATGGAAACTTGGATAGATGGCGTACTAACAAATGTTTTACCAATTTCTTGGTTGGACGTACACATTGACAAATTCGTTGAGGTCTTTTGGTAGTTCCAATTGCTAGCAACAAAATATCGCTGATATTCACCATGGTCGACTAGGAAATCGAGATATGGAAAGATGATGTGTCTTGCTTAGTAAGAGCTTTGTCGATTTATTGGGTAGGGATTCGCTGGGGCAAATTTTGCAGGAAGGAGAAGATCAAACAGAGCATATATGTCAAGAATGACGATGATACCAAAGTGCCAGAAACACAACATAATTCACTGCATACCCACTGTGGTCAATTTGGCAATTAGATGTAAAGGTAGCTGTCGTGCCTTGCTTAATAATGCTTCCAGCTTCTTTTTCGTTTCATGTCTTTGGGTACTATGCATGAAATTTTGTCTTCTTATTTTGCCTTTGGTGTGTGAGCATCCTTTCAAATTATAAGGTGATTTATCTTTTCATTATAGTGTTTGTTGTTGTTGATAAACTGCACCTCTGGTAGATAATGAACCGTGTCTTTGTATCAGATAACATGTCATACGATTTCCGTAAAAAAAATAAGGAAGTGTAAGAACGTTGTCTCACCATACATACGAGATTAATACCAAGCAATATTCCGGCAAAGCTTTTGAAATTATTCCTCTTCTGTTCTGGTTATCACTACTCCTATGTCAGAACAATATTTCAGATTGTTCATAAGCAAAAATTGTCTCATAGTAAGTTATTTTTTTCTATGAAGAGGCAACTAGCGCGTGCTGGTCTGCTGGATACAAACTGCAATTAAAATATTAGATTAGATACACTCAAGTCCACTAGAGAATCTTTTGACGCTTGATCACATGAATAGATTAAGTCAACATGACAACTTATCCACAAATTTATTGGTGAAGTCGTCTTCATCTAGGACTGAACACTCAAATAGCAGAAAATCACATCAACAATAAAATATTTCTATACCTAGAATGCACAATTATTATTTACAGTCATAAAATGAGATTAATAAAGGCGTTCAACATGATTTGAAGGGCATACCGCCCTAATAAGATCCTAAAGAAAATATACATTCCTAGAATGACTACACGATTCCAGTTCGAACCAAATCAAAATGTAGCACGAATTTTTCAAGAACTTACGACTCTGACGTCGCCGATGGTGCTCTGATCGGCGAGGAGCTGGCGCATTTTGGCAGTGCGGGGGTTGTGCATCCACATGGTGGAGTCCATGAACTGGACACCGCTAGCCTCGCAGGCGGCGAGGATGGGGTCGAGGTCGGCGGCGCAGGGCGCGGTGGGCTTCTCGAGGAGCAGGTGCTTTCCGCGCGCGGCGGCGGCGGTGGCCCACTTGAGGTGGAGGCTGGTGGGGAGCGGGAGGTAGATGGCGTCGATGTCCGGGTCGTCGAGGAGCGCCTCGTAGGAGCCGTGGAGGCGCGTGCCGGCGGGGAGGCCGTTGTCCGCGGCGAAGAGGCGCGCCTTGTCCCCGGAGCGGCTGGCGACGGCGGCCACGTCGGCGACGGGTCCGACCAGCAACATGGCGCGCGCGAGCTTCCGCGCGATGGAACCGCAGCCCATGATGCCGAAGCGCACCGGGCGCGGCGGCTCCTCCGGCACGGCGGCGGACGACATGGCGAGCGGAATGTGGAGGCGCGATCTGCTGACGGGAATTTGGATCGAGAATCGACGCTCATTGCGGTGTTTTCGGGGGTGGTTGAACAAGAACGCACCAACACAATTAGCTACGGCCATCTCCTCTCCGGTGTTGAATCGATTCAAGAGCAAGAAAGACAGGCTCTTGATTCAGTGTTCATCTGACAATTGTGAGTGTATAAAGAACAGAGTAGCTAGGGTGGAGCCCACGCTGGGATTTAATATTGAACCCCTATCATTTTGGTACTTTTGATGATTTGCCCTCGATAGCATTGTAATTAATTTTTTGACCCAACTACTGCGTGTCCGTGCTCAATGTATATCCTACCGCGTTCTCTCACGCAATAGTTTAGGCCAAATACAATTAAAAAGTCCATTTTAAACCTTGAAATCATAGGGTTGAACGGTTTGAACCCTGAAGTTTAAATCGTTTGTACCCTGAACTATCAAATCCCGGTCTAAATCAAACCTTGGACATGTTTGGCGCACCGGGAAAAAGAAAGTCCCGACCGGAAATACACATTGTGTCACTGACTAGACGGACCCGCATGTCAAATTCATCTCCTATCTCAATCCCCCTCTCTCCCTGCTCAAATCGAGGACCTGAGGCAGCATAACAGCTCGACACAAGTGCGCAGGATGCAAGCGGAGCACTTCACGGTGCGGCCCGTCGGCTCGTTCAGGGCGGCGGCCCGCGGAAGGGACAAGCGTGGCTAGCAGGACAAGCCGCCGGGCCACGCGGGACTGGAGACGGTCTGGGCGTGCTCGTGAGCAGCGTCGCGGCCAGCTCACATGCGGCCAGCGTGGAGGCACGGCGTCTGGCACACAGGGCAGCAGGTCCTCTCGGCGCGCGGAATCGACCGGTCCGGCCGATTCGGCCGGACGAGATGGAATTGCACAGTAATGCTGGACGATTAACTCTAATTTAATCAGGTTTAGCACTAATTAATCAAGATTAATTATAATTAATCAAGATTACGAATAATTAATCAAGTTTAGGAATAATTAATCTAGTTTAGCAATAATTAATCGAGTTTGATGCCGTTCTCATTCCATTCCACCCATCCCAGAAAAGAACACAAGAATGGAACGGTTCCGTGACAATTTTTTATTCAAACTGAACACAGGAATGGAACGGTTCCATGACAGTGGAGTTTCCATTCCACTCCATCCCAAAACTGAACACACCCTAGATGTTTGTGGAAATGCTTGAGTTCGGCATCGAGGACAACGTCCATTCTTTTGGTCTGTAAAGAACACACGCACGCACGTACCTTGTTCACGGGAAGGGCACGAGGTGCTGGTAGCGCTGCTACAATGATGGTGACTCGGCTATCTTCAAGGATTGTTACATGTGGTTTTGATGGCGTGGAGTAAAAAGAATGAGAGAGATAATGAGATTGTTTGTAAAGTTATAAATGGTTTGTAAGATTGTTATAGACGACTTACAAAAGACAATTTTGTTGTTATATGTATGATTTGTTGTATGTATGATGTCTGTAATTTGTACTCCCTCTGTTTTCAAATATAAGATGTTTTATCTTTTTCTATATTCACATGTATCTACATATATTTAGATGTTTTAATGTGTATATGCACTCATTCCAGTCCGCATCTAATCAACATTCGAAATAACTAAAACATCTTATATTTAGAAACGGAGGGGAAGGGGGGACTATACATAGTATGACTAAAAATATATATCTTACACAAAGATGATTATATATATTGTCAATTTATAACATGAAATGATATTATAGGCACCACTTGTTTAAAAACCATTCGTTGTCTTTTTTATCTTTGATCCCGTATATCAAAATTCAGTGTCGTCATAACTGATCCAATATTTCCTACCGGTGGGGCAACTTCACATCTTTCTTTATTTTTTCATAACAATGTTGAGAGATTCTCACTTAGGGCTAGCTATAGAGGGAGTATCATGCATACCATACCATGTTGTCAAAATCGGACATGGCAAAACAATTAATGAAGAAGTGAGAGTGGTATCATGCTATGTTAGTAAAACTAGATATTGTAAGGATAATTAAATCTTGTAAATGTATTTGTATTGGGTTTTACATTAAAAAAAAAGAAGTAACAAATATACCATGCAGTAGGAGCATAGCCAGGATAAAGCAGCGCCTCAGCCCAACTGGTACAGTGGTAAATAGTGCAAAACAGTAGGTACAGTTTTTAAAACAAGACGAAAGACTTGCAATATTCATTTATTAAGGAAAAGAGAATTGACTGGTTAATGGGTGGGTAACCGGTCAAAAACCAGAAACAGTAGATACAGTCAACTAATGAGGTAGTTGCCACGCCCTAGGCCATAACTATTGTTGCCTTGGTCTGGCTACGCCCCTGTATATGCGTATTGCCATATGCATGCTACAGGAGCGGATCCAAGGAGGGCGATCGTTTTCCTACCCTAGCCGCCGCCGCCGGAGGCGACTAGGAAGCGGCCCTTGTTCCACCAAACTCCATCGGCGGAAAAGCTAGGCCCCTCTCCTTCCATTTGCCGCTCCGGCGGCAGGAGGGATGGGGACCCCGTTTTTGCATGGTAGTTAGGGTTAGGAAGGTTATGACATGGTGCGTCGTTGGGGTGGTGGGAGCGGCGCCCGGGCAAATAAATCTGCCTCAACTCTTCTCCCACACCGGCGTTGTCCTTCATGGCGACGTCTCGGAGTTGGTGGCATTGTGTGCTTGCCGATCTTTCAGATCGGTGGCTGGAGGGTTCATGGATGGTGTCGGCGAGTCGGCGGCGGCGACTCCATCAGATGGGTTTTTCCTCCTGTTCTGTCCCCGTTGCTGCGGCGTTATCTCCGGCGCCATGGTGGAGCAGAGAGGATGCGTCCAGGAGTACGTGCAGACGGTGTTCTGCACTGATGACAGCTGGAAGATGGTGCAACTTGTGTTGGGTTCGTGGTTGGAGGCTGACGGTTCTGGTTCCCTACTCCGACGTCGTCGTGCGGGGGTACCAGTGCTGAAGTTCGATGGCGTGTCCGGGGTCGTGCTGCCCCGGTTTGATTCTTTCAACGGCAATGGTTTGTCCTATGACAAACTATTTTGGAGATCCGAAAAGCTGATGATCAACGATGGAGCCGTGTCGAGCTCGGGTGAAGAAGTGATCCGTCTATTTTTTCTTTGGTGGCTGCTACGGTGGTGCCGAAGAAGATGGATAGGCGTTGGTTTGTCACATAGGTTTATCCTATCTTTTCAGATCAGTAAGATCGGTGTATACGTACTTTGTATCTCGTCTTTTATTTATCAAATGAGAATCGTATTACCATAAAAAAAAGGGGCAGATCCCACTTAATAGTGCTAATATTGGCAGGTTAATATGTATTTTTTTCTTAAATTTTTTATGCTTCAAAGCACCCAATAAAAAGTATTATTATTTTTTAATTTTTAAAAGCCGATTTTTTTAAAAAAAATCTGAACGTTTTTAAAATTCAACATTGTGTTTAAATTTGAATTTTTCAATTTTGAACAAATTTATTTTTCCAAAAATATGAGCAATCTTCAAATCTGAATATTTTTAAGTTTGATTTTTTAAAATTTGAACAAATTTCGATACTGAACATTTTGAAATATGAATAAGTTTTAAATGTGAACATTTTTCAGTTTTGAAGATTTTTCAAAATCTGAACAAATTTCTAAAGTAAACATTTTTAAAATCATAAAAAGTGGAAAAAAACGAAAAGAAGAAGAAGAAAATACAAAAGGAAAAGAAAACAGATTTATTTTTTGAGGGAAAAAGGAAACAAATAAGAAAGAAAAAAAGAAAAGAAAACCGCCAAATGGGCCGGCCCATCAGCGAACTCTTTCACACGGCAGGAGCATCAGCGCTGAAAATAAAAACACATGGAATTAAAACTCAGAACTCAACTCGGCTTGTCTCGAACTCGTTGCTAAACAAGCCGAGCCTAGTCGAGTTCCGAGCTCTATAGTTAGTTTTTGAGATGTCCATTTTAGTATTCTCTCTAAAAGAAGGAGCTACAGAAGAAGATGCAGCATCCATGCCCAAATATAACTTTCAAATAAAGTTCTAAAACACCAGATAAAAAAGACCCCGTCGACCGTCGTGTGGCTGTGCCTGGCTAGGAGACTCGGCCGGCGAGCCGTATTGGTCATGAGCGCCAACCACGAACATCATCCAGGATAGGAACGCCCGGGCGGCACGGCGAGGAAGCTGCAGCTTCGCAGGATGTCGATGTCCCAGACGCTTGCTCCTCGCATTCGTGAGTTCGTGACACGGCCACCCAAAGCGCCGCATATCAACCTGAGACAAACAGGAAGAATTTAATTTCGGACGCTGCATGCATCGCAGTAAATCGCAGTGAGATGCAGAATTAACGTAGACGCAAGCTTCTTTTGCTCTGCTCTCACAGTCTCACCTGGTGGCTGGTGGCCGAAGCAGACGCCGTGCCCGGGACCGCCGTAGCCGCTGCTCCGAGCAGGGAAGGCTCCAAGAACCCGGCCTTGATGAAAGTATTCATCTCCACCTCACGACCCTGAGAGGGTCCTTCTGGTGCATCGAACCATCCGTGACAACTGGGTATCCTTGCGCAAAATCCCCCATCGCCTCATTTAAGTCAGCATACTTGCTCTGTATAGAATCCCATTCCTTTCCAGTGAACACAATGTAAAAATTAAAATACATGTAATCTAATTTCGTAAGCGCGGATCACATCATACAGCAGAAGAAGAGCACTTATTCAAAACACCATACAAGTAGCCACCGATTAAATATTACCACCCAAAAATCCAGAGAACGCTGCTGATACAGAACTCCGAAAACACACAGAAATAATGCAATCTGAGATGTTTTCTTTCAAGTGGTGAAAGAAACAAGTGCTTATTTTCAGTTTGTGAGACCGCTGCACATCTTTTAGAGAAAATAAAACACATTCAGGGAGAGAGCTACAGAGGTGGCGATGTCGCCACACTCATATGCTATACACAAAGCTCAACTGAATAGACCATAAACATATAACCTTTCATCGTAGTAACTACAGTACAGCAGCTAAAACTACATAGGATGATAGGAACCAAAAAATCAAAAGATTTCATTTAAAATTGCAATTGCACGAAGTTATCTGTTTATGGAGTTAGCAATATTGCAGTTTCCGTCTTTTGTGCTGCTATTAAACAAAATTATGGTGTTTGCCAATGTTGTTGGCTGCATAGTAAGTTAGTAACATAACTTTGTGTTTTTTTTAGTTTATAATGCACATGTTACACTGCCAATCAGTGTATAGTAGCAGACCCGGACCTGCAACTGCACTCCGTTGAATATAACTAGCTGGCAACATGGATGTTCTTTGCCTGAATCGCAGCAGGAGTACATACAATCTAACAACTATAATAACTGTTTTTGCTAACATAATGAATGATACTCAGCAAGTGCAGATCTTGAAATAATGCAGGGGAGGGATTTGTGGGGGTCATTTACCTTTTCAACAGGTAGTAACAAACTATACTTCCATTTAGGAATATTATTGTGTGTACATGCCGACCTATGTTGTTGATGCCCATGTCAAACAAGAAAGGTAAACTGTACTCAAACAAGAAAGGTAAATGGTACAGAATAACTAGCTTTGCTATAGTATTTAACTAAAAGCAGATCTTCACCGAAAGAAGATGCAGTGTTACCTGTCACGAGATGAGGATACTTGGTATATGATTGATCTTGAACCAATCCTTGCCTGTCTCTTTGCGGCAATTTTCAGTCAGGGTAAAGCTGCAACCACTGACAATCAATTCTTCCAGTGCAGTCAAACATCGCAAACCTTCTGGCAATGAGGCCAACTTTGGGCAGCAGCTTATTTCTAGAGATTCAAGTGCTATGAGGTCACCTAGCCATTCTGGGAGGACTTCCAAATCAGTGCAATTATCAATCTTCAGCTTACGCAGCATGCTAAGATACCTGATGGCCTCTGGCAAAACATGTAGCCTTTCGCAGTACTCGATGGTTAGATCCTCAAGTTTTGGCCTGCGCTGCAGTAAATTCCAATCATTTGATGATGCATGGCAATTTGTAATCCACAGTCTCCTAAGAAGTGATGCAGATTTTGAAGATGATGGCCCGAACATCCTACCAACTGATAACATCTCACTGTTGTTGGATAGTGACAAATCTGCTATGGCATCTGGAAGGCATGGATTTGGCCTCATCTTTGGACATCCACTTGCAGTGACAGTTTTAAGAACTGGAAACATGAATAGTTCCTGTTGACTTTCTTCGCTATCCATTGCCAGTGAAGTTGGCCAGATCTCCAGATCAGGCATATCTTCAAAATGGAGTTCCTTCAGTGACTGGTATAGTGTGTTTTTCTGTCCTTTTATAAGTATTTCAGATCCCATGCTTTGGACACTGCTCATGTGGCGGAACTCGAGAGATTGGAGATGGGGAATATGACCAAGAGGTGGGAGGCATATACAGTTAGGGATGTTTCCTAAACTTAGAGAGGTAATATTTGGAAGCCAGGACTCCATGCTCTTCATCATCCAACTGGGAAATTCAGTGCCCATGTAGCCATATATTTCAAGGACCTCAAGGTTTTCAGGAGGCAAGAGAACTTCAAGAAACGTTTCAACATTCTCCAGATCATGAGAAGAACAAGAACTGGTCCATGACACAGTCAAGGTGCCTAGTTTATGCTTGTTCCTCAAGTTTGCTCCTTTGGCATCGTTTGTCAAATCCTTCTTCTGTGAGCAGCATTCAATTTTAAGAAAGCCAGTCAGAAGATTTAGGTCTTTCAGCTCCGCAATGCTGCTGCATGTGTCACCTATAATGAGCAGCGACAATGTTTCAAGTTTAGTCCATCGCCCAAATCCACCAGGCAGTCTCTCCAGAGATTGACACTGGTCATTTTTTAGGTGCTTCAGATTAGTGATGGCTGTCATG
Organism: Poa pratensis; assembly: GCA_947311845.1. Lineage (NCBI taxonomy): Eukaryota > Viridiplantae > Streptophyta > Magnoliopsida > Poales > Poaceae > Poa > Poa pratensis. The sequence continues at coordinate 7,387,036 of CAMZMU010000103.1, read as the reverse complement.
CCATCAGGTAGCTTGGCTAGATCTTCACAGCCAACAAGGCTCAAACTCTCCAACATCAAGAGATTAGTTATAGACTCAGGTAGCTTACGAAGATTCCAGCACTGGAACAAAATTAGCTCCTTCAGACTATGAAGATTCCCAATTGATTCAGGCAATTCCTCCAGACCAATATTCCATGAGAGATCTAATGTCTGCAAGACTGGTAGGTGACTGGTTGCTATGGGCAATGCCAAACTGCGTGCATGATGTGATAAAATGAGAGTTTGAAGTTCTAGAAGACCACCAATGGATCCAGGTAATTCTGATAAATTACTACAGTGAGACATATCCAGAGTATGCAGCCTTGTAATAGAGCCTATTGAGTTCGGGATTGCCTCAAGATCACTGCATTGCGATAAATTCAGGTGCAACAAATTTGAGAGATTTCCAATATCATTGGGCAATGCTCGGAGAATTCCACACAGTGAAAGGTTCAAGAAATGCAAACTTTGCAGTCTGCATATAGTGTCAGGCAGAGCCTCAAGGTTGACACAGCCTTTAAAATTCAAGGCTTGCAAACTTTGCAGTTCACCGATGGAGCTGGGTAATGTACAAAGGAAACTGCAAAATGACATGTTCAAATTTTGTAGGTTTTGAAGATACCCTATAGAATCTGGTAAGGTCTGAAAGTGGCAAGATGAAAGATTCAAGGTTTCTAGATTCTCAAGGCTGCATATTGACATGGGAAGCACATATAGATTGATACAATTAGATAAATGAAGTGTATGCAGATTGTGGAGGTTACTGATGCAATTGGGCAGACTTCGGATAGGGGATGAGGAGACATCCAAGTACCTCAAGTGTTTTAATCTACCAACCGACTGCGAAAGCTCTGTAATTTGACTGCCTCGCAAGTCTAGTACTCGTAAGCACTGGAGTGAAGAAACAATTGGGTGTCAAGAGCATGACCCCAGGAATGTAATGCACGAACTTTATGAAGCATGCTCCAGAGAACTTTAGGCACCCCCATGTCATCAGCCAACGATGCATAGTGGCATGCTTCAGAACGCCCAATGGCATTCTTAGAGTTGATGATCCGGACTTCATCCCCGCAACAGATTGAGCAAGGTCATGCACCAAATCATGAATCTTGTACTTGATATTGCCATCTTCCTCTAATTCTTTCTTCGATAAATCGTGCTCCTCCACTTCTTGAAGGAAAGAAATCCACAATAAGTGCTCAAAATAGTCGTTCGCTTTATCAAAAACCGACTGGCAGTCATACTTTGCAGGTTCAATAAAGCCAAGAGCAATCCACTGCTGAATAAGCTTGTCCCTGTCAATCTCATGGTTTCTAGGAAATGATGCGCAATACGCGAAGCACTGCTTTAGACCAGGTGGCATTTGGTCATAGGTAAGCTTGAGAGACGGCAAGATTGTGTCTTCCTTATCCAGCTGCCATATCTCACTGTCCTTAACAGCAATCCATGATTCCTCGTTCCTCTTGAACCGCAACATGCTCCCAAGAGCCTTGGCTGCCAACGGCACGCCGCCACATTTTCGGACAATCTCCTTCCCTACCTTGACCAACTTGGGATGCAAATCGTCCTCTCCTTCCTCAAAAGCCTTTCCCTTGAACAGCTCCCAACAATCATCATCGGAGAGGCCTTTGAGCACAAATGGTGCCACGGTGCGCACCATCATACCGACCTTGCGGCTCCGTGTAGTCACGATGATCTTGCTGCCCCGCTTGCCATCCTTGAGGAGTAGCTTCAGCCTCTCCCACTCCTCCTGGCTCTCGCTCCACACATCGTCAAGAACCAGCAGTACTTCTTCCCCGTGAATGTCTCCGACAAGAATTTTGCAATGGCTTCCAAGCTGGTCAGATCGAGCTTCAACTTGGTCGCGCTCACAATCGGCTGGATCAGCCTCCTGAGACTGAAATCAACGGACATGGAGACCCAGATCCGGGGTCGAACACCTCGTCGTTGGCCCTCCGGTCGTTGAACACTAACTGCGCGAGCGTCGTCTTGCCGAGGCCGCCGAAGCCGACGATGGGGATAACGGACACGTCCTCCTCGCTCGCCAAGTCAAGCACCAGCTTCATGAGCTTCTCCTTGTCCGCGGCCCTCCCCACCGTCTTGGCCTCGTCGACCATCGAGATGGTCTCGCGCTTTGGGGGAGCAGCCGGATGCGCCGGTGGAGAAACATTGGGATTCAAGCGGAGCCTGTCTCTCCCGCGGCGACGGCGTGTAGCTTGCGCCTCAGAGACCTCAGTCTGTGCGCCATGAGGACGGAATGCAGGATGCAGCAGTCGGCGGTGGATCCGCAAGCCGGGATGCCTCGGCGGCGGCGGCGACGGGCGGCGCAGGTCGGAGTGACAAGCGTCTAGGAAGTCGTCGATGTCGTGGGCGACATCCTTGAGCCTCCGCAGCCAGTCGCGGACGGCGCTGTCGCCGCCGCCGCCACGCGCCTCAGCGTCCGCGAGCACGCCCCGGATGGTGCCGAACTCGTCCTCCATGGCCTTCAGATCGCTCCTGAAGCTCCTCAGGAGCGACAGCTCGCCCCAAATCGAGGATCCGAACTTGACTAGCACCGCCTTCACGATGCTTGAAGCAAGAACCACCTCCGCCATGGCGCGCTCTCTCTCACACGCACTCGATGCTGGTCGGTCAAATTTCCCTTTCTCCTCTATCGTCCTCCTAGATGCTTAAAAATCAAGTCAAACATACTCCAGTCAAATATAAGAAAACACATAGAAATTACTCCCTCCGTTCCAAATTACTTGACTTGGGTTGGGTTTGTTGAAATACGGAGATACATCCGTATTTCAACAAACCCAAGTCAAGTAATTTGGAACGGAGGGAGTACGTTGCAGTGGTACCCATGTGGGCCGTGTGAACACTTTCCAGTGTGTTTTGACTTTTGAGTTTGATCCAGTGACTAAACCTAGACGCGTTTGTCCCTAAGAAACTATCGACATCAATAAAATTCAAATAAGTCCCTAAGGATGGGGCCGACGCATCGAGTCCGCGTCGGTCCGTCGCAGTCCGTTTTTGCGAAAATCATGGCTCAACGGGGCGACGCAAACGGACCACGATACGGTTTTCTGTCTGCCGCGACCCATTGTTGGCCCAAATTTGGGCTACCGATGCGTCGGGCGCGGCCGCGCGGCGGACTGGAAACGCGTCCGCGCGCCCACGCGGCTGGTCCTCCCCGCGCCCACCTGTCAGCGACACGGCGCCGGTCAGCCTCCCCCTGGTCGGTCCTTTTTAATGCCAGGGGATAGGGACAGTCAGCCCCCACCCACTCCCACTGCCCCACTCCGCTCCCTCGCCGGCGACCAAACCCTAGCCGCAACCCTAGCCACAGCCCTCACCGGCGACGCAATGCCGCTACGGTGGCCCGGATTGGGCAAGGCCAAGAACGACGGCGAGGCGGGGTCGTCGTCTGGCCGCCGCCTCCGCACGCCCTCCCCGATGCCACCATCTTCCCCGGAGCCGGAGGCCCCCGCCGCCTTCGAGCTCGCGCCGCCGGGTGCACAGATCGCGCGGCGCGACCGCGTTTACGTGCGGCGCGAGGATTGCGAGTGGGACTGGGAGCACGCCTGCCCACTGCCATGGCCAGATGTCAAACTCCCCGAGTTTTGGCATCTGAACCCGCAGCGGATCCGGTGCTGCCCATGCCCACGAGCGAACGCGCCCGCGATCTGGAGGTGGAGCGCCGCCGCGCGCGCCTTCCGGCCTCCCTCCGCGACGACCCCGCCTACGCCGCGTCGTCCCCAAACTGGGACACGTGGTTCAGCGGCGAGCACAGCCTGCGGCGCCAGGCTTACTACACGCGCGCGCCGACGCCGCCGCGGGCTAGCCGCTGGGACCTGCCGCCGCACATGTGGCGCCGGGACGCTCCGCCAGTGCCGCGGTCCACGCCGCGGTCCCTCCGCATCGGCTCACCGCCGCCGCTGCTAGCGCTAAGTTGACGAGGGAATATCTCCCCGGCAACAGCACCGGAAACAATGCTTGTACGTCACACGTCAGTTGGGAACCCTAAGAGGAAGGTATGATGAGTGCAGCAGCAAGTTTTCCCTCAGTATGAAACCAAGGTTTATCGAACCAGTAGGAAAACGAGGTTGCTTCGAAGGTGTTGGTGAAGGAGTGTAGTGCGGCGCAACACCAGGGATTCCGGTGCCAACGTGGAACCTGCACAACACAATCAAATTACTTTGCCCCAACTTAACAGTGAGGTTGTCAATCTCACCGGCTTGCTGAAAACAAAGGGTTAAACGTATCGAATGGAAGATGATGTTTGTTTGCATAAAACAGTAGAGAACAATGATTGCAGTAGATTTTATTTCAGATGTTAAAGAATGGACCGGGGTCCACAGTTTACTAGTGGTGTCTCTCCAATAAGATAACTAACATGCTGGGTAAACAAATTACAGCTGGGCAATTGACAATTGATAAGTGCACATAACATGCATGTGTGAGTTGTGGTGTCTACTATGAGATTCATTTGGGCATTACGACAAAGTACATAGACCGCTATCCAGCATGCATCTATGCCTAAATAGTCCACTTTCCGGTTAACATCCGTACCCCTTCCAGTATTAAGATGCAAGCAACAGACAATTGCATTAAGTAATGTGCGTAATGTAAACAATACATTCATCCTTGAATAAAGCATTGCTGTTTTACCCTAGTGGCAACAACACATCTACAACCTTAGAACCTGCTGTCACTATCCCAGGTTAAATAGAGGTTGAACCCAACTATCATGCATAAATACCCCCTCTTGAAGTCACAAGTATTCACTTGGCCAAGGCTTCAACAAGTAACGGAGAGCATGCAAGATCACAAATGACATAGACATGATAATATAATATTCAGCTCCACATAGGTATCAATATAAGTCAGATCCCAGCAAACACAACATGTAGCATTACAATAAGATGATCTTGATCATGATAGGCAGCTCACAAGATCTAAACATGATGGCACAAGTGGAGAAGACAACCATCTAGCTACTGCTATGGACCCATAGTCCAAGGATGAACTACTCACGCATCACTCCGGAGGCGGGCATGGCGATGTAGAGCCCTCCGGTGATGATTCCCCTCTCCGGCAGGGTGCCGGGAAGAGCTTCAGAACCCCCGAGTTAGGGTTGACGACGGCGGCGGCAGCGAATACGTTCTGGATGAAAGGCTCGGTGTTTTAGGGTTTTCACGTCTCGGGGAATAAATAGGCGAAGGGGCGATGTCGGCGGACCCCGAGGGGCCCAAACCACAGGCTGGCGCGGCAGAAGGTGGGGCCGCGCCGCCAGGTGGTTTGGCCACCTCGTGGCTCCCCTTCGTCTCTCCTTCGGACTCCGTGTACGTGCTGGAAAAATAGGGACTTGGCCTTTTGTTTCGTGCAATTCCGAGAATATTTCCAGAAGTAACTTTCTGAAACCAAAAACAGCAGAAAACAGGGAACTGGCACTGTGGCATCTTGTTAATAGGTTAGTCCCAAAAAATGCATAAAAGTGATATGAAGTGTATATAAAACATGTAGCAAATGGTATAATATAAGCATGGAACAGCATAAATTATGGATACGTTGGAGACGTATCAGCCGCCGCCACCTCCCGTGAAGATGGAGGTGGAAGACGAGCTCGCCGTCGCCCTCGAAGCCTCGAAGCACACCATGGTCGAGGACGAGCAGAAGCGGTGGGAGATGGTCCTCGAGGCCGTCGCCCGGGAGAAGGAGGAGGCCCTGGCGGCGCAGCAGGCCGCGGTCTTCGAGGAGCCACAGCCATGGTGGCAGGTCCCCATGGACGTGGATCTTCCACCGGCGCCGCCCCTTCCAGACGGCCTGCTAGGGCAGAACTGGACCTGGAATGGCGGGAGCTAGGAGGTCCAGCGGGCGCCGCCCCTCCCGGAGCAGGACGAGGAGCAGCCGCCGACGCCGCCGGCCGCCGTCCCACCGCGACAAGGCCCACCAGCGCACCTCTACTGTGAGCCAGAGTACTTCATCCTCGACGATGAGTGAGGATGTGCCGCCGGAGTAGCCCGCGAAGGGCAGTTTTAATATTTTTTGTTTTTTAAAAATATATGTAAAATGGCCGTTTGTGGCCCTTCCCCTAATATATAAATGAAAATGGCCCATATATGGCCTTTTAACAAAAATAAATAAATAGGGGCGGACTCGATGCGTCGCCCCGTTGGGCGCACTGCGTAGGAAGGGGCGGACCAGGGCGGACGCGTGTCCGTTTGCCGACCCAAACGGACAAAACGCGGACCAAACGCGCGTCCGTTTGGGTCGCCCCGTTGGAGTCATCCTAACTCAAAAAACAATAAGTCGAATTCAGACATAAAGTAGGTTGTCTAAACCCAACAAACGATCCAAATCAAACATGAATACACATGAACAAACACAACCAAACTATCCCCCATAAAGATGAAACTAATGCTCAATCAGATCTTCGCGAAGCTGGTCATGTGATGCGCGATTTTCCATCCTTCAGTACACCTTCAAAAAAGTATGGATCCAGTCTGAGTTTCTACGAGGTCTCATTGGTTTTCCAACTGCCAACATAGTCATACTTGAAGTACAAGTTATGGCCCCACTTATTCTCGATGATCATGTTGTGAAGAATCACTGAAACATTCATGATGTTGCCTAGGGTCTTTTTTGTCTTAGAAACAAGTAAAACATCTCATAATGGCAAACAAAGTGTGCAACGCACCAAAAGCCCATTTGATGTCTTCCCGGCAAGTTTCTTAAGCCTAAACAAACTAGCATATACCTTGTGGGTTTTGAATTTTCTTCACAAACGTTGACCATGAAATATAGATGCTATCAGCTAGATATATAATATCCCCTATCATAAGCAAGGGCATGGAATGTGAAGTTGCAAGCAGGACCTTCCCCATTTGTCAACCTACTAAAAAGAGGAAATATCTCCAGGACATTGATGGCATTGAGAGAGCAAGACATCCCAAAGTGGCAGTGTCAAAACCACAAGTCCTCAAACCCAGCTGATCCTTCAAGTATTATTGTTGGATCACTACATGCCCAGTGTATTGCCACATGCCATGTTGTAATACAAGCCTTCCATTTCCTGTGTATAGTCAATGTTCCAAGCGTTTATGGCCATCCTCTTGCTGCACCCATTGCCAAAAGCCTTGTTGTTTACTCGATTTCGGGTACCCTAACATACTCAGGTCTAAATGCCTTGATCATAATATTTGCAAACTTCCTCACATACTTGTATTGTCGCTGATACCTTCTCAAAAGTACTAAACCCAAGATGGGCGGCTGCATTGGTGAGGTACCTTTCATTAACTTCCATGGCATTAGCATGCGCACAAAATAGTTCCCATGTCACTCGGAAGCATCGCCAAAAGAGATGCACAAGCAATGTCACATTTTCCATAAGCTAGTCTTACATGAGCATGAGATGGCCGACAACTATGTTCCAGGGAATCGATATATGGCTCTGTTGTGAACTTGGATGCTTCCTCTGTTAGTTTTGTTCGATCTCCCTCTGATAATTGCCTAGTACAGGACAATTGACGGTATGGACAAGTTTGTTAGATTGGGTTTTCTGCCCCTACTGTAAAATAACAGTTTTTACAGTATTTGTTAGAGTTGTGTTGCATACACCGGTTGATCATCTTTTGTTTCAAACATGCACATCCCCTCTCCGATGGTGAATTCACCGGTTCAAAATACTCCCTTGCTCCCAAACTATAAGTCGCGATTAATTTCCATTGGTTAACGACTTATATTTGACTGTGATTTGTACCTATAATATGCCCACAAAATTATTATAAATATATATAAATGAAAAAATTACAATACCAAATATACCATTTATACATTCTCAATTCATATAATTTAGTATATATTAATAGTTTAAGTCATGCATAGACACCAGCATAAGAATAATGCTTCTAATGTTTTGCTATATCAAAAATGTTTTTTCGAAAAGGCTGAGAGAAGGATTTGAGGTTTACACGCGAAGAGAAGAGATCAGGGTCGAATAGGGGAAAATATCCAGTGTAAACCAACTTTCAGTGGAAACAGGTGAAAATCACGAAAAAATCATATTTCAAGTTCTAAAAAATTCTCAATAAAAAATGCATTACGTTAGTAAGGTCGAGTTCTATAAACATGTAAATTTGCAAGTTGAAACTCAAAATTGATTAGCAGATATGAAAATAAAAAATTCTGCAATGAATAGTATAACTGTAAATGTTACTATTCATTACTGAATTTTTCATTTTTATAACTCCTAAACAATTTCGAGTTTCAACTTGCAAATATACACCTATAAAATTCTACCTTCTCAACATAATGTATTTTTGTTGAGTATTTCTTTTAAAAATTAAACATGATTTTTCGTGATTTTCACCGATTTCCACAAGTTGGTTTTCACAGGATACTTTTTCTCATTAAATAGTAGCCTGACGGCTTTGGCCTTTTTTTTTCTGAAACTCAGGTTGGCAGTTTTTTTTTTTTTTGAGAATTGGCTATGTTTTATATATTTGAGTTGGGAGATTTGAGACCGGCCACACCGTAAACTTTTTTTTTTGACAGATAACAACACTTTACTGATTAAAAAGTATCAATACAAAACGTTCCCCGAATGCAATCCGGAACAGAATTAAAAACCTCACTACAAGGAAAATTACGACAAGACTTCGCTAAACAATGCGCAGCTACATTGAGATTACGCTTCACGTGGATGAAGGAGACCTCCGTGAAGACATCAACCAATGACTTGATTTCTCCAACAAGAATGCCCACCACGGATCGATCCAATGTCAAGGATTGAAGACGTTGGACCAAAGAGAGACAATCAGTGGCAAAAATTACCTTGTCCAACCTCCTCTCCCGCGCCAAGGACACTGCCCGATGTAGAGCCAGTGCTTCAGCATATTCAGGTGAAGAGAAACCCTGTAGGTGTTGACGGCAAGCGCCAATGCACACACCACGATGGTTGCGAATCAGCACTCCTGCCCCCATACATTTGGTATCCTCAAAAAGAGCATCAGAGTTAATCATGACTGTACCCGGTGGCGGTGGAGTCCATCTAGTCACCGGAGAACTAGACTCACACCTAGGAACCGGCGTAGGTTTATACAGATGCTCCCTGATGAGATCAACGTAGGCCAAGATCTTACCACAAGTTCTTTTTGGATCAGGTTTGGGGCCTCCATTACGAGTATCATTCCGTACTTCCCAAATATGCCAAAAACCAACAGCCAAGACTGTCGCCTGGAGATCACTTGACCGAGAAAGGAAGTCAAAAAGCCACTGCCTATGTGTTGCGAAAGCTTTCCTGTCCAACTTAACTGGGACATGCAGCTTAACTTCCCTCCACACCATCCGTGCAAACTGGCAAGTGAGTAGTGAATGTTCAATCCCTTCCTCTCTGTCACAAAAAATGCACATGATCAGCTTAACTCGCCGTTTGCAAAGCTGGAAACCACTCGGAAGGCAATCGTGCGCGAAGCGCCAGAGATGAATCAGCATTTTGCCCGGTGCCTTGATCTTCCAAATAGATTTCCACTCCTTTTCACCCTCCATCCAATTAGAGCTGATGCCCATACCAGTTTTGATCCTTGATTGGATGAACTTTGCCGATCTAGCTAGAAAATAAGCAGACCACACAGTGAACGTACCATGCCATGTAAAAGGCCAGCAGACATAATCCTCGCCGACACGACGAGAGATAGGAATCTGTAGTATTTGTTCCACATTGTTTCTTCAAAGAATTGCCCAGATATAGCCACACGTTCCGCAGTACAAATTGGCCCTTGTGTGGACTACGAAACACACAGAACATATGCCTGATTGAAGTGAAAGAGATCAATCTGGATTTTGCAGAACCCTGCGATTATACCACAGATCACAAGAAATCCTACTAAACTAACTCTTACACACGCAACAACCAGAATATACCACCCCACAGACAATATACTGCTTATTATTCCTCGACAGAAAAGGTCCCAAACAAATCAATCCTCACCACGGAATTCAAAAGAAAAGAAAAGCTAAAGATCAAACATTATTATCCCCATCAGATGAATTAATACTGCATGATCTACACAACCACACACCACATGACTGACGAATCCTAGAGGAGGCATAACAGCAGTAAGGGCCACAAGGTCGAGCTAATCATCTCTGACTGGGCTCGACAGTGCGCACATTCGCGCCCGTCATTCCTTCAAGCCTGTCCTTCATTATATCTACAAAGTGTCCCACCATCTCATGGAACTGCTTCAAACCAGAAAGCGGCAAGATTATAGATGATCGATCAGCTCCAGCGACCTGCATCAAGCAGGAATAATGGGGTCTTACTATGGTACAGGGTTAGAGCTGTCAATATCACAAGTGATAAACATGAATACAATACCTCAGAAATCCTCAAATAATGGCCCCTGTTATTGCTGCCCAGGTCAAAGAAAAACCTCTTCTGATCTGCCCTTATCACCTTAGAGAGCCCCATGCCACTAAATTCTTCAATAGGAGGCACATCAACCAAGCGCTCAACGTCTACCTCTGGTACAGATGCAGACTGGCTGCCATGTCCAGCTATAAATCCAGCACCAACATCGTCAGAAAGGCCAGGAAGGCGCTCTGGAGGTTCCAGGTGTTGCTGACCAATACAAAATCAGAAGAATTTACTAATAATGTCATAGTATTCTAAGGGGCTCATAAATACGCCTGAAACTGGTATGTTCTTATACCTGACTTGGATGATTAGGAAGAACGTAGAGTCGGGAAGCTTCATCATTGATTTCTAACAGTACACTCCGAAATGCTTCCCAACCTTCTTCACCAGAGCTACCAGCCGGAACAATTATCGTGCTACGGTTTCTGTTAACAGATGCCTCCGAAACCTGAAGAGAATTGTGTCAGCAGGTAAATATTGTAATCATGTCAAGAAAATTATTTAAACTACCCGTGTATGCTAGAAGCAAAGACAGCAAAGCATATGATTTAGGTCAATCAAAATGATAAGAGAAGATGAATGAATACAAATATAAAGATAAATAGTGCAGCCCGCCAATATATGATCTTGTGTGGTTACTGGTTTCTATCTGCATAATATCCACTTTTGTACTTTAAAAAAGATAGAAGTATTGAAAAATACAGCAAGTACGTAAATAACACTAAGTAGACCCAGCTGGTCTTGGTCCTCAGACATCACAAGCCAGATGTAGTGACCACAGAGCTTAGCATAAACAACCTAAGTTATTATGTAACTGCAAACTGCAATCATAATCACAATAGGTTCAAATTAAAGGGAGCTTGGGATGTTGCATATTTGAAATAAAAATAAATTTATACTTGCTAAACTATCAACGAACAATGTCTCCAGGGGATTTACACCGCGGACCCGTTGTTTTTGGTGCATACAAGTATTTTTGTTAGACCAACGGTGGTTAACTAAAGGAATACTTAAGAGTCTTCCCACTCCTTGATAAGTGGTCTTATGACTATCAGTAGAAACGATCTTTCCCTCGCATTTCGCTATAACGGAAACCATGTTTTGGCTCAGGATTGCCCATTGTTAACTCACAGGGTTTCTATGAATTTGTAAGTTACCACTTAGCAGGTTTCCATATAAAGGCTCAATAGGTAACACCAACAACAGAAACAAGATACACCAAAAAAAATACTCTCCGCCTTCAAACCAAGTTACAGTTGTTTTAATCTACATGGTGGGAGCTTTGCCTGTAAAGACAGAATCATCAATCACGTACAGGATATTCACCTCATCCACAAGATATTTTCTGAGGCACAAGATAGACGTGGTACCTACTCTACTCTCTCTTGTATTAAATGAAAAAATTCATGTCACTGCAAAGGCCATAAATTACTAGGCTGCTTATAGTATACTACTCACTCTGTTAACTATTATAAGACCTTTTAGATATTTCAATGTGGACTAGATCAAAATGAGTGAATATACACACTAAATGCGTCTAGATACATGCATTTTCGAAAAAAGCTAGAAAAGTCTTAAAATAGTGAACGGAGGGAGTATTAAAATAATATTTTTCACAGTTAACACTTAATATAAGATGATGTCAGAATCTTAGGTCGGGGGAAATGACAGTTGATTCACATAAAATTAAGGTATTTGAAAAATAAGGTGTTCAGAGTCGTTTAGGAGGAGGAAAGTTAAGGTATTTGAACAAAAAAGGTCATATCTTCAATCCACACAAAGCAACATAAAAATTTACTACTCCCTCTGTTCCATAATATGCTTGCATTATCCTCTATAGCTCTATGATTTAGGCTCCAGAATCCTCAAAATCGGGTTGGCAATATGTTACCACCAATGGATAGCTTCAGTTGCTCAAATACAATTGATCATCACGAATTATACATTTAGTTTTCAATGAATATTCGCCAAAAGAATCCAGAAGATTCGGTAAAAGGACAGACAACCTAATTAGAGACGAGAACATATCAAATTTGTTAGTTTTGGACACAGTATTCAGATCGGATTTTGCCACATCAATCTGAGCATTGAGCAATCAAGATATACTTTTTCTCTTATCTTCGAACCTCGAGTGTTCGGTGGGAAACTAGAGTTCAGTATGAAGATTAATGTCATCAGGTACAAAACTACAGATGGTTACAAATAAACGATGGAGCAAATCAATTTCTACAAGCCTGGAACACGTCACAAAAAACACATTTTTTCTTGGGACCACAAAGGCAATTCGCAGATGTGTGTCTCCAATCAACAACACCCACAAATTTCCAGACTAAGTTGCATCCTCTTGCTTTTTTGACAGAACATTCAAGATCAATTACATGCACACCTTTAACGTAAATGATGCTCTGAAGTTTGTAGAGTGAATATTGTTATGAACAGCCCGCATGGAGTGCTATTTTCACTCAGAAGATGGCACCAGCCTCATTAATAGATGGCAGACGACCAGTAAAGGTGAAACCGAGAGATTAGGGGAAGCCAAAATTTGAGAAAACACAACTACTAAAGGGGGAGATTCCAATTTGGTCCTCCAACCTATGGGTTCAAAGCCCGAAGCAACCTCTTAACTTGACACTGGTCAGAAAAGGCCCTCTATCTCTGGAAGTAGGTGTAGGTGTATGCTTCATCTATCATTATTTAATCAGTATATGCTATTTTAAGAAACGGAAGTTGTACTAAAAGAAATTAATTTTGGGACACAACTTTCCCTTGCTGAATTCCCACACATACTTCCTGTTTTAGCTAAACAGTTGAGCTTCTCATAAATGGAATTTACCATACACCAATTGGGCAATACCACCACACCGACGTTAACGAAAATAGAAAGAAGGTCACGTCACCTTGAGGTAGCGGCCTCTCTTGTTCTCCCCGATATCGAAGTAGAACACCTGCGCGGCGCAAAACGGGAAATTCAGCATCGGCGAGAGCGGAATCGGATTCAGAATAAATTAAGCCGAGGGGAGGAGGGGCGGAAGGCGACCTTGGTGTCGAGGCGTAGCTCTTTGCTGAAGACGTCGCGCTCGTCGGTGCGGATGTAGTAGTCGAAGAGGTCGAGGAACCATGCGACGCCGGCGATGGGCACGATGATGGTGGAGCGCGTGGTGGAGGTCTTCTCGGAGATCTTGAGGTACCTGCCCCGCGGGTTCTCCTTGAGATCGAAGTAGAAGAGCTTGTGCTCGAACTGCAGCGTCTTGCTGACGAGCTCCACGTCGCTGCCGCCGCCGCCGACGGGACCGCCCACCATGCCTCCTCCGCCCACGGGGCCCACCATGCCTCCTCCGCCGCCGTCCATGACCGCCGCCGCCGCCCGGGGTAGGGTTTAGGGTGCCGAGATTAGGGTTTGGGTTTAGACGAGGTCGTGTCGAAGGGGATGTGAGGTTGTGAATTGGGATAGATCTCGAGCGGGTTTACCCCTGGAAAGGCGGGGGCTACCTTTTCTCGGCTCTCGGAAGTCACTGATCTGTGGGCCGAAGTTTGGGTGGGCCCGTAGGTCGGTGGGACGGCGTCGCGTGCTGGTGGGAAGGACGGTTGTTTTGGCGGTTGGGGGCGGCCGTGTGGGTTACCTGCGGATGCTGACCGCGCGCTCGTGGCGTGGTGACTTGTGATTGGCTACCCGCTTTTGTACGTCCGGAATGGGCAGCTCCAATAATGTCCCTTCACTGTCTGCTCTGCTACTGCGAGCCTATCCCGCCACATCATCACTGTCCTGCTCGAAGGAGAAAGAACGATGAGAACGGATTCTCGCTCTCCTTTTTTTTTGTCAGCGTGTCGCTAACAGGGCGTCCAAAGATACTTCATGGTATGCAATATAAACATGCTATATCAATTAAAATATTTAGACATATTTTTAGTGTGTGGATATATCCGTATTTAGATTTTGGAACAGAGGTAGTAGGTGTTTAGATCAGGCATAGTGTGGAAAATACCGATGACAAATTCTATCCTTAACCACATGGTTCAATAAGGACTTGTTTAATATGATGTATTTTTATACCAAAATGGGATTGGGGATGGGAGGGGATTTGGTGAAATTCTTAATTTCACTTAATCCCCACAATTTCTCACAAATATTGTCCCCCATAATACACTAGCATGGTGTTGAGTTTTTAATCTAGACAGAAAAGAGGTGGTTAACAGGAATATTTAGGGATTATCACTTTCAAAATCGGATTAGTAAACATACTATGGTGCATTTTACGGAATCCCGAGATAATCCCCTCCAATACTCTAAGATATACTCCAAATACGTTAAAAGTAAACGAGACCTAAGGAAACCAAATTGGGAATTAGAGCACTAGATGCTTCCCTGCCTGATTTGGGACAAAGTTGTGACCTGAAAGGTGAAATAGAGAGCTTAATTACTTCATGTCGAAGGATGGTTTTAAAATCCCACGGCAATCTCACATCCAAAGATACGAAACAGTTTATTTGTTCGACAGGCGGAGGCCGCACAGTTCAACAGGGCTAAATCAAAGACGAATAGATGAAGATTTGTCAGACTTCATTCATTGCGTGGCTACAAGATTGTATAAGGTCTTGCGAGAGACTCTCAGCGAGTTTATAGATCACTCGGCCAAGGAGGATTTGGACCTAGGATTTAAGCTATGAAGGCGATGCAGATGTGTCGTGTGGTGTTGATGAAAGCTTGACTCTGATAAGGATCAAAGTAGATGATTCGATAGTTTTTGCCCGATCTTTCACCGCAAGACAATGAGATATCAAATCTTCTAATCACGGGATCAATCCACACAACCTGAAGATGAGGAACGAATGCAGCAAGCAATGGGGTGATGATCACCACGCCTCAAACAACAACACAATAATTCTTGATGCACACAAGAACCTTCACGCAACCTTTATTCAATCTGGATAAAACGGCGGCGCTGTCCCCGGATGCTTCACCCGAAACACAACTCAACGTATAAACTCAGTCTAAAATTTAACCTAAGATACATGGCCGGCGGTCCAAGCCATATAACTTTATATGGGTGACTCTCAACCTAGTTCGGATGAGACAAACCCCAAACCGACCTAATGGAGAAGCGAAGACCCAAACACACAATGGAGAAGTAGTGCATGGTCCCCATCGTTACTGTTTGTTGCGCTTCCATAAATAGTAGCAAATCAGTATGGATTTCAATCTGACAACTTTTTAGGTTGAATCGGCGCGAAGTAGTGCATGGTCAAAAACCCACCCAATTTTTTGGCCCAACAACTACTCCATTTTCAGGACTGAGATCAAGACTCCCTTCTCCTATGGAGATGAACTTCACATTGTCCACTCTTTCCTCTTGGATTTGATTCAATGAATACACTGATGCGTGGAATTCGGTATAAATTAAGAGTTTGAGTTGACTTGACTTCTTTCCTCACAAAGGCTTTCCCTTCTCAATAAGCTTGCTTAGCTAGTTATCATTCAATCCACGAAAACTGAGAGCATAGCCTGTATCTCGACCGTCCGTTCCCGCGGTTGGACGGCCAAGATTTTTCCGTTGAATGGGTTGAACGTTCAACACATTTAATGACAAATCTCGGCCGATCAATCACGAAAACGGACGGTCAGAGATAGGGGTTGTGCGTCATATGAGTTGTAGAAGCTCATAACCGAGCTAAGCCCCTCGTATCACACTAGTTGCCCATTTTCTAAAATGTGCTACTTGTGTTTTTTAATGTGCAAATGATTTTCGTGTTACTGAATATGTATTCATAAATTTCTTGTCTATATTTTTTCTACATTTTTTGTCTACTTATATTTTCTGTGTTTTCCACGAGCATGAAAATTTCAGTGCTGCCGGACCCGATACTATAGTTCCCTGAACTCGTGAGTTTTGATCCATACCCATCCATGTGTCAACTGTCATGTGATCCACCGCCCAATCCAGCACTCACTCAGCTCTCGTGTGCGATCCTCCCCATGCACCGTCCCTTCCTCTTAAACAGCGTCACGAGTAGGCGAGCCTCGAAGCACACCACGACATGCTGTTGAAGTTCAAGTGTTCTACAACCAGCGCATGCAGCCCACGACATAAGCGAGAACCAGCTGCAGACAAAGTTTTAAATAGCGGGCTATTCCATTTAGCAGTGGCTCCGAGAAAAGTTATGAAAGGTTATATCGGAGCTATAGCGAAGCTAAGCCCATTTAGCGTTTTTCTAAGTAATAAAAATTTAAGTCTATAATCAAGCATCATATATTATATATCACATATAATTGACATACACACTCACATATATCTTAAAACCAAATATTTATTAGAAATCTCAGCTCAATAACTAAGCTTTGCATCAATGCGCTATATACAATAAAACAGGAAGACATAATAAGACAGATGGATAACTTTATGATACTAACTTGTGTCCCTTCTATGGCTGTAGCGGTTTAGCGGGCTAAATGACTCCAAATTTAGCGCTATAGCGAGATTTAGCGGGTTATTAGCGTCGTTTTCAATTTAGCATTAAAAGTGCGTAGCTTTAGCGAGAGGGCTCTCGAAAAGCTATAGCGGGCTATTTAAAACAGAGACTGCAGCACCCCGCCCCGCTCTGCCTGCTCAGGAACCCGCTCGCGGTGGCCTCCAGGACGATGCGCCGAAGCCACGACGTCGACTCCACCTCCACGCAGCAGCTTGCCGGCGGAGACAAGGACGGCGACGCGGCTTCCTCCTCGTTCCTGACCGTGCCGTCGTCCGTGGTGGGCTCCTGCGCGGCCGAGAGCGTCGGCGGAGGTCCGCAGGCGGCGCTGACCCTGGAGCAGATGATCCTGCAGCTGGACCTGGAGGAGGAGGCGGCCAGCAAGAAGGCGCGCCGCATGTCGTGCGTGGACAGCTCCGACCACTACGTGCTCCGGTCGGCGCGGGACGCGCTGAGCCACTACCCGCGCTTCTCCCTCGACGGCCGGGACGCCATGTGCCGCGCCTCCTTCAGCAGCTACCACGACGCAGCCATGGGCCTCGACGGCCCCGCACTCCGCGACGGCCGAGTTGTCCCTTAGACCGCGACGGCGGCCGGTACCGGAGGGCGTCGGTGTGCTGCGTTGCCACCGGCGCGGGGCACTGCAGATCGCGGGAGGGCGGCGCCGGGGGCTACGAGATGGACCTGGAGCGGACACTGCGGATGCCGGCCACGGTGGCCGGGGAGAGCGTGGTGTGGTGCAAGCCCGGCGTCGTGGCCAAGCTCATGGGCCTTGATTCCGTCCCCGTGCCCGTCGGAAGAGGCCGGCGAGGCGGCATTGGCGGCGGTAGGAGGAAGACCAGTGGGGCACCGCCGGTGGCGAGGGTCGGAGGTGGCGGCGTAAAGAAACAGCGGCCGAGGAGGATTATGGGCAAAGAAGAGGAGCTGGAGAAGGAAAGGCTCTTCATGGCGCTGCACGGCTACGACGTTGCCGGGGCGGGAGCTCCCCACGCTGGCGCGCCGCGGGCCACCGTCGACCCCAATGTCAGTGGGTTTCGCGCGGATGGGAGTGGCTGGGAGTTCCGGTTTTCTAGCTAAACATATCTCACTCTCTCGTCGAATTTTCGAGTAGTGTTGTCCTCAGCATGACATTGTAGAGCAACCGGATAGCTCCATGTTTTAGACAGAGCTCAAATTAACTGTACTTGTATATTGCGTTAAATGTCTTGAACTTCTTTGGTTATTTCAGTTGCGCTTCAAACTTAGTCTTCCAAGACATAGTACATTTTTTTAACCTACTCATATGTACTCCAACTAAGTAATCCTCGCTAGCTTGCTTATTGCGCATGCAGACTGGCATGCCAACATTTGATTTGGATTTCTGTCTATTCGCTTCCTTTGCACGATATCCTCCGAGGAACGGCCACATTCACGCCTCTTCCTATCTACGAGCATGATCTAACTCATTCCACCACTACAAAGGGAGTAGGAACTTCTTCTCTTACCTTCCACAATGTTATTGATGCTAAATTCAGAAATTCTACAGCGTAGGGCACTGCTCCACACAGAAATGGTAAGACCTACATGTATCTTGCCACGATTCCAAAACCAAAAAGAGGAATTTGGCAACAATGTTTTCAGACGCTGTGGATTGTGCAAGGCCTTAAGCTTCCTCAATTAAGTTTCAGGCATAGCTCTCCGTGGCCATCCAAGATGTCAAGCATTGGATCTCATTCTGCAGCTTGTTACCTGTCTTGACTCTTTAAGGCAAACCCTATATATCGCCTACTGCGAGTCGTAACTAGGACTCGCCCGTTGCGTATCCCAGCTTCCCCGCGAACGGGCCGGCCCATTAGCGCTTCAGAAGCGCAGAAAATAGAAGAAACTAATTAGCCGCGCCGGGGGATCGAACCCGGGACGTCACGCATGAGGAAGGGGCGCCTGGCCACTGAGCTACGCTACGCTCATATTTACGTCCATATATATTTATTCTTCGCTATATTGTTTACTCTTTTGGGCCTTTGATTTTTCATTTCTTCTTTTTGTTTTCCGTTTTCTTCTTCTTTTTGTCTTTCTTTTTGATTATTTAGTTTAGTTTTCTTTTTTATAAATCAGAACCATTTTAAAATGGTTTCAATTTTAACAAAAATTGTTCCGCTTATTTGAAAATGGTGCTGCTTTTAAAAATGGTTCCGACTTTTGAAATCGTTCCGATTTTTCAAAATGGATCCGCTTTTTTTTAAAATGGTTCCGATTTAATAAATTGTTCCGTTATTGAAAATGGTTCCGATTTTTTGAAAATGGTTCCGATTTAAAAAATGTTTCGTTATTTGAAAATGGTTTCGATTTAAAAAATGGTTCTTTTTTGAAAATGGTTCCGATTTTAAAAATGGTTCCCATTTTTTTTGAAATGGTGCAGATTTAAAAAATGGTTCCTTTTTTAAAATGGTTCTGATTTTTAAAATGGTTCTGTTATTTGAAAATGGTTCTGATTTAAAAAATGGTTCTGATTTAAAAAATGGTTCCGTTTTTGAAAATGGTTCCGATTTAAAAAAAATGGTTCTGTTATTTGAAAATGATTCCTTTCCTGTTTCTTTTTTTTTTTCCGATTTACTATTTCTTTTTTAAAAATGGTTCCGAACCGAAAAAATGGTTCCGCTTTTTGGTTCATTGTAGTTATTGTTTCTTCATTGTTTCCTAACAATTAATTTACTAAACCTAATAGGATGATGTTCAACCATTACGAGAAAATTTTCTATGTCAGCTCCTGTTGAGTAGGCATAATGAAATCAAATTATCCTTTGTTCGAAAATTCATGGCGAAATATGTAAGTTCATGTAACTCTTGTTTACACATTTTCAACACACTATGTTAGTTCTTCTTCAACTAACAATTCTTTTTTTTACCTGTACCATGCAGTCTCCTGATGTACTGTTCTGAAAGAAGAAAAGTTACACAGTTGGCCGAGTCCATCATAGCAGAATGAGGAAATTTAAGATGCCTGGACACTTATGTGTGAAGATTTCTGCCTCAACATCACCCTGCAAAGTTCTTGTAATCCATTTCTTGGAACTTTGGCAAGTTGGAAAATATACTATGTTACTAGAGCAGTACTTGTAATCCATTTCTTGGAAGTTTTGGCAAGTTGGAAAATATACTATGTTACTAGAGCAGTACGAGTTGGAACCTATTCTTGGAAGGAATAATTTTTATTCTCAAAAAAATTACAATTTGACACCAGTGAATGCATGATGCGCCATTTCTTAAATAAAAACAGTTGCATATGCTGAAGTTCGGCACGTCCGCCTGAAGTGAGCTAGCGTTCGTTAGGTCTTGCGTACATGTATGCATGATCGCCTCGGCGTTCGAATTATTCTCAACATGTAGCTTTTTTTTTGCACACTCTCAACATGTAGCTAGTAGGCTTAGATCTATACTATACACCGATGACGCGCGAAAGAAGAAAACAACTGGATACGAACGCGCCGTACGCAGAACTCGCCGGAGTCGGGGATCGAACGCGCGACCAAACGACAGAAGAAAACGATTCGGAAAGAAATCCCGATAACGGGCCCTAGCGCTAACTGGGCCTTCGGGGCGACGACGCAGTGCAGGCGAGTCGTATCGAGGTAATCACTAGAAAAAGGGTTCTCTTTGGAAAGGGAACCAGACAATCGTTCTAATTGTGACAAGTGTCGGTTTCTCCTCACATGATCCAATTTTGTTTGTCTGCATGTCTGCCATGTGTCACAATTAGATTGAAAGTGGGGGAGTATGAGAGAGAAATGGAGGGCATGCATGTACCTGGGCATACAGTTTTGCCTTTTTGCCTTTTTATTTTTCAAATCCGAATTTTAAAAACGAAATATTTTGAGAACCGTTTATCCAAATTACGAACCGTTTTCACTTTTGAGCTCCTCGCGTCGAGATATTCAAAACTAAATCCCATGTTGATATGTTTCGACGAACTTTTTTTTTGTACAACCGGTTATGTATAGTTGTACAACCTGTGTCTGTAGTTGTACAACCCAAACTGTGTATGTGTAGTTGTACAACCTGTGTCTGTCTAGTTGTACAACCGGCGTCTGTACAACCTGTGTCTGTAGTTGTACAACCCAAACTGTGTACGTGTAGTTGTACAACCTGTGTCTGTCTAGTTGTACAACCTGCGTCGGTACAACCTGTGTCTGTACAACATGTGTCTGTCTAGTTGTACAACTTGTGTTTGTACAACCTGTGTCTATCTAGTTATACAACATGTGTCTATATAGTTGTACAACCTGTGTCTCCTTAGTTGTACAACTCTGTTAATTGTAGAACTTGTATCTGTGTAATTGTACACCATGTTAGTTGTACAACACTGTGCTCTGTTTTCTCGTACATGTGTTGCCTCCAAATTGTACAACTAAGGAGACCGTGCCATATTGACGTGTGATGTACGCGAGCGAGCGACATACGCGGGGCCGAACGAGCTACGTACGCGAGCGAGCGAGCAGCTGCATTTCTTGTACATCGATCGGAGCCAACGACCAGCTGCTGTACATCGATCGATCGGAGCCAACGGGGGCTTCGTCCCGCGCGCTCCCACCAGAGAGTAGTACGCGTGTACGTTTGGACGATCGCTGGCTTGTCACGTACGCGGGAGCTTCGTTCGTTGCGGGACGGTCGGCTGCCGTATCGAATTTTGCTGTCCACGTGGCGCCCGCTCCTGCGCTGAGTTACCTTCCCGAAGGGAAGCCTCTAGGTAGTGATACCCCTCGCAGAAGGCGATGCATAGGGCCACCCACTCTTTAACCCAGTTGGGAAATACTTTGGGTTATAAACTGGCAGCCCAAGTTGTCAATGAATTGAAGGCCCACTTATGCCTCATAAAAAGTTAAAAACAGGGATAGCACATAAAGAGCAGCCCAGCAAGAATGCCTTGTTACGCTAAAAAAAACAAAACAAAAAAGCAAGAGTGCCTTGTTCGCCAGCCAAGTTGGTCTGGCAGACAGTGGTCTGTGCCTTGGGCCTTGACAGAACACCAGATAGTGCTGCTGATCTGGCAGGGGCATGGATTGAAACCTTCCCGTGCTCTCAGAGAAATCTATCTTTGGGGGATTCGCTGTTGTGTGATGAACTCTGTGGAAGACGGGGGACGATGCTTGTTTCAATAGAAAGTTTGCTGATGACCTAGCTACATTAGTTTACAGATTATGTAACATTCTTAGTTCGTGGATCATATTGCAGAGATGGCAAGATCGAAAAAGCTATGAAGACGGTGTGGCGCAAATCAAGTTGGTGCTGAGGGATCTGCCCCCCCCCCCCCCCCCCCCCCCCCCCTCGCATGGTCAGGCTCCGTTGATGGTGGCGAGAATAAAAAATCGATGCTTCTCTGATGTCTCTGATCAGACTTTGAGTTCATGGCTGTGTAATACCAATGAAAATAGAACTTGGGAGAAAAAATTGCAAGACTACGATAGTTTAGATCTGGTCCCCTGTGACCTGCTCTGTGATGTTTCTCTGCTTTCTTTTTCCCTTTGTTTCCTTTTTTACTTTTGTTGTTCTTGTAAAACTGGCGGTTTCTTTAATGGAAATCGAAGACGGCAGCTTGTTACTTCAAAGGAAAAAAAAAGCAAGATTGCCTTGTTTGGAGCTCGCGCTCCATGGAGAAAAAATTGTAAGCCTAGGATAGTTTAGATACATCTACGATTTTTTTTTAGGAAAAAACCTCCATGGGGAAGCCCGAGCTCTCTTTGGACTTTTCGTGCAACCTCTGTTAAACTCCCCATACCTAGGCGGTGCTCTAGTAGACCTGTTATCGTTTCCTCCATCTTGGCAGTGAGAATACGTTGTGGTGCTCTAGTAGGCTCGCTATCGTTTCTGTTGAAGTGTGTATGTGGATTGTACTAGCCCTTTCCATCAGTTCGGACTTTTGGGATAGTTGGTTAGTGCATAAAACATGACATGGTATCCGAGCCAAGGGTCTCGAGTTCTAGTCCTGGTTTGCGTAATTTATCTTAAAATTGTTGTTGCCCCCTCTTTGTCCACGCATAGACCTCTTGAGTCATACCTCTGAGACTTTGCCCTCTTTCGGTTGCACGTGTTGACCTCTCCCTCCTGAGTCACACGTGAGAGGGGTGTTGAAGTGTATATGTAGATTGTACTAACACTTTACATCAGTTCGGTCTTTTGGGATAGTTGATTAGTCCACGAAACATGACGGTTTCCTCCATCTTGTCGGTGCTCTAGTAGCCCCCATTATCGTTTACTCCATCTGAAGTAGATATCTTGTTAGCTCTATGACAGATGGGACCAAACATACATAATGTATATTTTTATCTAAGAGAGTGGAATGTTGGGGCCTTGGGGCTGATGCTTGAGGGCTCTGCTAGAGTTGAACGAAATAGAAGGATGATTTTTTTAGGTAAGCCCCAATAGGAAGATAGGGGAAATGCATTTCAGGGGCTTGCTCTTTGCGAATTGACCCACGTGCACGACTCATTGATAACGCTTTCCGTGATGAAACCTGCTCACTCGGATTCAATCCTTGGATCGAGCATCAGTGTGTGATACCCTCACTCGTGTGCATGTTGCATGATGATCAGTGTGTCCACGATTCGTAAGGTACAAAGCGCAAGCACGTGTGCATGGGTAAGATGGTGTGAGTTAGTGTCATTGCAATCTTAACGTAAATCATTGAACTACTTTCAATATTACTTATTTGGGAAAAGAGATTCTATTAAATCGTATAAGGCTTTCAGTTAAGTGGTTCAGAGTCACTGCATCCAGCAGGCAACTTTCCAACCAACAAGTTGTTCACTGGCTATGTCTAGTAAAGTTTGCTAAATCGTGGCTAATCTATATTGAATTTTTTATCTCTATTAACTTTGTGGGCGCTTCACCTTTTGTACTAGGTGACCAGAGTGATGACCGTGGAGCAGTTGGTTTCAACCACCACCGGAAGAGTACTTCATTGCAGGGCAATTTCAAGGCCCTCTATGCGCCGTTAGCTTCCTATGTACTCCCTCCGTTCCAAATTATAGAATGTTTTGGATATTTCAATGTGGAGCACATATGTAATGAAATGAGTAAACATATATAGTGAAATGCTCTATATACATCCGATTCAGAAAAAAGTTAGAACATATTATACTTCGATACGGAGATACTTCGATACGGAGAGAGTATTTAAGTGCGTTGTTCTACCTCCAGAGCTATAGTTAGTTTGAAACAGTGAGGGGCTGTGACTTCCCATCAAAACTATAATTAGCAACTGAATGCTTTTAAACAAGTCTGAGAGGATATTTTTCAACACAAAATTTTGTACGATTTGAACACTCTTGCCACGTCTCATCGTTTTTCTTACAAGGGCTGCTCATACAAATACAGGTGTAAATTTAACCTCTAGTTGTTTCTGTTCTTTTTTTGAAACAATAGTTGTTTCTGTTCTTGCTATTCTGGTTTTGATTTGGTCACCTAGCTTGCTACCTGTATTATACTGAGAAGGAGCATGGTACATATATATGTTGATATCTTGCTGAAGACATGCTTAAAGTTCTGCGATGTGTTGATAATCTTTCGGGATGTTGTGCTCAACGGCTGGTGCAAGTATAATGTTATTGGAACTTATTCACCTGCCGTGCGTAGGTGTTAAGCAATGTTTTTCTTATTAGCGTACGTACTGTGATGTTTGTAAGGATTTAGCTTGACCCTTTGTGTTCTATATGGCCTATGGTATCTTCATTTTCCTCTTTCGAGCTAACATATGGCATTCTTGGTTATCCTACCTGTTTACTGGATCTGCATTTTCAAGCGTTACGAGACCATAATATACATATGTCATGTGATGCCCATTACTTAATGTTTATACAGCAGTTTCAAACAGCATGTGCCCCAAGATAAAATGTTGTTGGTAAGTTACCCGATACATTTTTCAAACCTAAATTGATTTTGTGGTAGTTGAGTCTGTATGATGACTCGCGTGCTACCTAATTTGATCTGTAATGGATAGAAAATGTGATATGCAAGGATGGATGACTGTTTTTGCACGTTCAAGTTAACCTTGGCCTACCAATTCAATTCTTCAGCTTCTGCTTAAAGTGACACTTCACTACAACGAGCTATAACTACTATATATACAGTCCAAAATCTCAACATCATGCTATAAACCTATTGATCAATAACCCTTTTTATTTGCGGGGACTATTGTTCTAACCACTAAATACAAGCACCTCTCGCACCAAGTGCTTGCAATTCACACATAACATACGTGCATGCACCTTTGGTCTACTTTCGCTGGCGTTGATATATGGAGCCCAAAGAGATTGGTTCATGAGATTCAAAGTTGGTTGACAGAAAGATGCATGCTTAGTAAAGATGAGCGTCCTATCAGAAACATGAGAAAAAGGCGCAAAATAGATAACATTCAAGAGTACTGATATTTCACCAAATGAGCATGGGACTGTTACTTTATTTTTTTCCTAAAAAGCACATTCCTTTGCACTTTGCGCCATGTCCGCAGTTTTGGTAACATATTATTGTCCATGCCTGATGTGGCCATCAACATGTCATGTCTTTTCCCTTCCTTTTTAAGAAATTAAGAAAGGAAAAACTGGTCATGGCTTTAGTCTTTACTCACGTGAGAGCTCAAAACGTGCTTGCCAGCGAGAGACAAGGGAGCCAGGAAGACTCTGGGCCATACATGGGGTACGTAGGCAAACACTGTTCTCATGATCATGCGATTTCATGGCCTATGGCTCCAGTTTATCTTATCTTCCCAGATTTATAAAGAGATCATTTTCATCATTTTTCAGTTTTCTATACCCCAGGAATGGCCGAGCTTGATCAGACAGATCAGAGCTCCTAGGGGAAACAAATACAAGCTCTCTATTATAGTTGAGTACGAGCTTTCAAAAAGTAAGAGCTTGCATCCCAGTATCTACTACCTCTGTTCTTAAATATAAGATGGGAGGGAAGTTTTGGCTCCGAGCTGATCATATGCTCATGTTAGACTAAAAAAATCGAAAAAATAGTAATTTTTTTCAAAAAAATCTGAAAAACTGGTGATGAACTACAAATGTTATACATATGTGCCAAATTTCATGCTGAAATGACATGTGTGGTGCTTTATGAGAAAAAAAACAAAACAGTGCTAAAAAAAATTAGATACCATTTTGGCCACAGTTTTTTTCTTTTTTGCACAGCGCACCACAAATGTTTCACCTTGAAATTTGACACGTATGTAGAACATTTGTATTGTTCATCACCAATTGTTTTCATTTTTTTAAATGCTTTACTTTTTTTCCTTTTTTTTTCTGACAGGAGAATATGAGCTCGGGCGCCATTTTGAATTTCTGGTTTTGGAAGTTCAATTGAACTTCTAAAACGTCTTATATTTAGGAACGGATGGAGTAACTATCTATAGTCCATTCTGAACATTCATTTCTCTTTTCTATTGGACAGCAAAGCGTACTTAAAAATACAGTTTCTTAGTAATTAAGGATGGAGACAAGCTAATATCTCCAAAAGAGTGACGGGCCCTTGATTTATTAGTCTGCAGTTGGTCACTGCCTCACCGGTGAAACTTCACTGTTGAGACCCACATATCAACGCAATCATGTATGCCCTTGCTTAGTTGCCTCACATCGTCTAGAAAATTATAAAAATATACATAATTGCCCCGAAGAGGCGTTAACATTTTATCGGCACACCTAGTTGCGCCCAAAAATTACTTGCAAGGCAATCTTCGCTGCTTCAATTCTACTGTATGGTCGTGGAAGGCGCCAGTAATGTACATGGGTTTCACTATTTCTAGGTACAGCGCTACAGGATAATATAATCACAACCAGATAAAGAAAATCGCTCCATGACTCCTGACTAGGGAGTCTCCAATGACCAATGTTCAGTTATATCATGGGATGGGAAGTCCAAATGTGAAATGTAGTTATTTAAAAGTACATGTATAATCAACGTACCTGGTCGCTGCAAAGGCTGGACTGGGAGCATCTCGTGAATAAACCAATACCAGAACGTACCACACCGATATGATCGGGAATAGTGCTGCTGCTAGTACAGTAGTACGAGCCCACTGAGAAATACTAGCGTGGCCTTTTGTTTTAAAGGATGATCACAAGATTGATCAGAACCACCTGTTGCCTCTCTGAAAAGTTCAGCATGGCACATGGTAGGTGATGACAGCGGAACAGGAGTGATTTCATTTGCCAAACACACATACACTCATTAAATACTGTCGCCATACGCCAGAGAACACAATCTATCATGGGCTCTGTCATACTTAATCACCACTTCTTTCTCTGTCCTCTCCCTCTGTCTCAGTCTCTCTGTCTCTCCCTCCCTCACTCCCCTGTCCCTCCATCTCTCCCTCTCTGAGGCTGACACTCAAACACACACAGAGCGGGAGCTACTGAGCTGTTACGGTTCTCACTGGATTATAGCTCCCTTGGCCGAAAGATCCCAGGCATGGTGCATATGCTTCGTTTTGTTAGTCTCTTCACCATGTTTTGATCACATAGTTGAAGCAGCAAACTCGATGGCTATTTCCAGGTCCAAGTTCTCTGACTGATCTGTATGCTATGGAGGTAGCAGCTATGGCGGGTTCTACAGTCCAGATTCAAAATGCTGAAACCAGGAGATAGTGACACTGGTTGTGGTTGGACACTGTCCTCTTTGATAGTGACACGGTGAAAGATATGGAGCAAAGAAACTGTCTTGAAGGTGAGAAGAGCTAGTTGAGGAATTGAGGTATTGCACAGTTTCTTTTCTTCCAATGCTTGAAAGCCTTATTTGACACTTGAATTACTCTGCAAGAAAAAGCGATGTATTCTTTCCTTTATCTTGCTTCATGATGGTCTCTGTTTTATCTAACCTAGGAAATGCAGTAGTTGGAGGCCTTGAAGTAGAACTGACCTTTCCTTGAGAAGTGATAGAGACCTGGGAACTCCAAGAAGGATTTAAGCAATGTATGGGTTCTCCAGAGGAAACTCCTTTTGCTCTTGCACACTCTAGGCATTTGACGAGGTATGGAAGTGCAGGTATGAACCACCGATATCTCGTTTATCTTCAATATGTGTGGTGTCTTGAAATTTCTTCGCATCAAGTATCCTTCTCAAGTCTGACTGCAACGAAATACTTGGTCAGAAAAATGATTAGAAAATCAGACAACAGGTCTTGGATTTCAACCACACGTGGTAGACTCGGCGTGCTGAAACAGTCTAATCTGGATTATGTTTGACTTCAACCACTCTGTTTTATTCTGTATAATTTTAGAATCTCGTTCCAAATGGCAGGCAGAATCACCAGCAAAGAAGGAAACATGAGTAGCATGATAGAGATCATCAATACTGGTTCTTGGTGACAGCTGCTTGGCATCATACATGGATGGGCAGTCAGGGAAAACCATGCGGAGTCTGCCAGATACACTGTCATCCCTCAAGGGGTTCAACAAGTACCTCACACCCAGTTGGATTGAATCAGTGTCTCACATCATTAAGGAGTTGACACCAGCCAAGCCACAGAAAGTAATGGAAGATAAGGCTCAAAATATACTTGAGTGCGATGACACAGAATTAGACACTAAAGTTGCAAAGATTCAAGGTATGCACTTCCAATTCTTGCCCTCAAAACCGCTAGACTTTTCTGAAAGCATTCTCTTGTTGTCATATGACAGAGGAAATGGTTTCACTGAGTGCTCAATTAAAGGAAATAACACTGCACAAGAGAGAATCATTAAATAACTATCTGGATTTGAAAGGTAAAACTTTGTTATTGAATTTTTTACTTGCAAGAATTTAATGGTGCCTTGTTTCGTACACTTCCAGGAAAATAATAGCTGCCCTTATCTGCCAATTATCATGCTTTTTATTCCACAGGAAGTATAAGGGTATTCTGTCGTATAAGGCCTTTCAACCAGGAAGAAAGTTACAGTTCCAGAACCATGTTTACCCTGGATGAGAGTAATGTTTTCTTAAGAGTTGCTGAAACCAAGAGAAAACAATACAAGTTTGATAAGGTTTTCGACCCATGCTCAACACAAGGTATTGAATAAGATTTTTGACAGGACTACAGGATCCGTTCCTTTTCAATTGTTTGAATACAAGTTACTTATGATAATATGCTTCTCCAGGTGATGTATTTTCTGAAGTCGAACCAGTGATCAAATCTGCTATAGATGGCTACAATGTTTGCATCTTTGCCTATGGTCAGACAGGGAGTGGAAAAACTTATACAATGGTAAGATTTACTGCATCCAGCACTTCTATTCCCTCCTTCCACGCACAAAAGAACAAATGAAACTTATAAACACCCTAAACAGATTGTACTTACAATCCATTACCATATGAATTAGGAAGGCAAGCCTACAGATTTGGGTGTCATACCACGTGGGATTCAAGTACTGTTCGATCGAGCTTCAAAGAGCAACAGCAGGTTTTTGTTCACTTTCAGTATGCTCGAGATATATATGGGAAACCTAAGAGATCTGCTGGTTCCAGGGAGCAAGACCAATGGATTTAAGAACGCCCCGAGGTAATCGCCTAAACTTGATGGAAGGAAAAAGGAATGACTACTTTCTTGCAAGACAAGAAAAAAGTGGGTTCCTTTTACAGTATGGTTTATTAGCATAATAGCTAAAGATACATATTTGTTGGTTCTGAACTTCGCACTTGTAACAAATACTACCTCCGTTCCAAAATATAAGCCGTTTTAGTAGGTAATTTTAGCCTACTAAAACGGTTTACATTGTGGAACAGAGGCAATAGAAGACAATGAAAGTTGGGCCCAGTTCCTGAATCCTGACTATAATGTAACAGCAGCAATGAATCTCCACTGCCCAATTATGTCGAATCAATATCCAATAATGTTGAATCCATATAACTAAAATGTATTATACTTATGGTTTAATATTTTAAGGAGATGTGTTGGACGCATTCCAGTCTCATTGGATGCCATCTCCGGCTAAGCTGTACCCTTGTTTCCAATCTAATGACATGAGAGCTGTACCCTTGTCAATATTTTGCAACTTTGGATAGCATGTGCCAGCACTGATATGAGGCTGGAAGGTATATGATTGTGTCGCAATGCTTTCTGGATCAAACAGAAATGCATGTTAAAAGGGCCTCCTGTACATATATGAACTACAAAAGCATATCTCATGTCAGTATGGACTTATGCATAGGCAACCAAGAAACATGCGGAGAATCCAACTTTGAATTTTTATGCCATTGAGGATCAAACTGAAAAGAGTCATCTCCTAGTAAAGAGAATCTTACATTATCACCTGGAGATATGTATTGTTTGGGTTGTTCCTGTATTTTTTGATAGTGCAGGTTACCTAATTTCTATGTATCTCCTCATCTTTTATATGAATACCTGTTTAATGCGTCTCTGCGTACAGCCTCACGATTAAAACAGATCCAGATGGTGGCATTGAGATTGAAAACCTTGTGGCAGTTACTGTGAATAATTTTCAAGAAGTGAAAAGATTATATGGCGTGGGGACCCGTCTTAGATCAACAGCTTCCACTATGGCTAATTCTACATCAAGCAGATCTCACTGGTACGTATTTTATTATATTGAATAAAGTGCATGGCATTTTCGATATCAATTGAGAAGACATTAAGTATCACTGAACCTGGCTGAAAGAGGCCCTTAATCGAACTGGATAAGAAATTCTCACTAAAGCCTACTATGTTTGTGTAAAGAATAATGACTGATTTTAGAAAGAAAATATGATGGATGGATTGGTACCTGAAGCCTTATATTTTCGAATATTCATTTATGCAACAGTTTGATTCGCATTTCATTGACCTCCTTCAACGCACCTGAGAGAAAAAAAGCAAGAAACAAATTATGGATGATTGATCTTGGTGGAAGTGAAAGACTTGTAAAGACAAAAGCAACCGGTAAAAGGCTCAAGGAAGGCAAAGCTATAAATTTGTCATTGTCAGCCCTAGGGGATGTGATTGACGCACTACAGACAAAAAAACCTCATGTACCTTACAGGTGAGTGAAATCAATCATGATCATCTTCAGCAATTAGAACATAACATTGCAATTTTATTGGTAAAGTTGAAGACATTAATAACCTTTCACTTTCTTGATTTCGCAGGAATAGTAAGCTTACACAAGTTCTAAGGGATTCTCTAGGTAAATAGAGCCTCAGTGACTGTTCCAATGGAAGTTTGTTACTTTCTTGTTTTACAAACCCAGATTCCTTGTAGCTCACCCTTCTGTACTCATGTTCACAGGATGCGAGTCCAAAACATTGATGCTTGTCCATATTAGACCAACTGAAAATGATTTGTGTGAGACAGTTTGTACCTTGGGTTTTGCAACAAGAGTGAGAAGTATCCGTCTAGAAAGTGAAGAATCTCCAGTAAGCTTTTGCAGTTACCATTGACAAGAATATACATCCAAGAAAAAAAATTATGTTCATCAATCATCACTGTTATGAGTCAAACATTAGTTGGTTTAGTTAATGTAAAGCTGATGCCAACATTCCAATTGACAAAAATACAACTTGAAATACCAATTCGAGGGCGTATTAGATCTGACAAACTTAATGAACATTCCAGAAATTAACATGATGGTCTGTATTCATGTAAGCCGATAAGTAACCCAGCTATTTTAGACGTGGGCTTTAGTTTTTATCCACTTGAAAACACTCTTTGCTAAAGAAAATTAATATTTTGGTATCAATCAGGATGTAAAAGCATGGAAGGAACAGTTCTTAACGGAGTTAGGACAGAAGGTCGATGATTTGGAACAAGAATGTGAGAATGTTAGAAGAAAAATTAAGAATCTTGAGGATACAATGGAGCATTTGAAAGGACCCCAACTATCTAGCCCAAAATTCGCCATGTCACGTCCATCCATTGAGGAGGTGAAGATTAACATGTCAAAGAATGTAAGAAGTCTGAAGAATCATAGAGAAGTTTCTTCCGGGATACCAAGGTTCATGAAGCCAACTGCTGCTAGCCAGCACAGGATAGGCTTAAATAATAACGTTCCCAGCATTAACAGACTGAAGCCACCGGTACCACCAAAGAGAAGGCCTTCTTCCGTTTATGCAGAATCTGTAAGGCTTCCAGTAAATGCAGACACTTGGCAGTCAGAGTGTAGTTCTGTATGCAGTATCTCAATGACAAGCGATATAAATTGGACACCGAGCATACAAGATGGGACTGAATATAGCCAAGATGCATCAGAGTACGAGATCAAACAGGTGTTTTTCTCTGAACATGAGAAACCATCACAGGGTCAAGTGATTTCCTTCAAAGAATGGCAACTTACAGAATCAGAGAATATGCAGAACAAAACTGAAGAAAGGGGCATTATAGACATTGATAATTGGATCCACCAACAAATACTTGAAAGCACTGCTACGTGTCAAATGAAAATGGATCTAAATGTCCCAAAGTAAATGGAGATGAAACTTGCAACATTCCTTCGCCAATTAAGATTGGAAGGGCTAAAGGTTGTAACCAGGCACAGGATGAAGAAAGCGACCTAACTCTTCACCTCCCACCACTCAATGCAAAGGATATAAAGCAAGCCAATGCAGTTAATCATTTCTCCAGATCAGAATTACGCAGTCCTCCGTCAAGAGAACTTTGCAGCAATAACGAAACAAATAAGCATGCAAATGAAAGTTTTGCATATCATGGGAAGTCCAGAAGATCTCTTCAAGAAAAGCTCGATGATTGCATGCTAAAGCAGCCACACAATGAAGCTGGTCTAAGTACACCTGCTGAAATCAGGTCCCATGAAGAGGAACACCACATAGGTAATGGTGTCTAGCATTGCAGAATGTGCTTTCAGGATAATGCATATTCCAAAAGGGCATTATAAATTTAGTGACATCAGGACTGGTCGATGTTATTTCGTACTCCCTCCGTCCCCAAATAGGTGGCATATAAATTGAGTAAAAAGTCACTACTTTCTAAGTTTGACCAAATATATAGAAGGAAATATCAACAACTACAATATTGAATAAATACATTATGAAAATATATATTATGGTAAATCTATTGGTATTCTAGACCTTCATACTTTTTTAATATATCTGGTCATGCAAAAGATCATTCCTAAGACAACCGTATGCGTATGCAAAAGAAACTTGGAAACACAGGAAGATCATGTGTGTTTTACTCTAATTGAGTAACTGTTGCTAGGTAGTAGACTGTTAAACTATACAAAAGTTGTATAACTAAGCTATAGAGTTACATCCCAGAGGGAAATTAAAATAGAGTTTCAGACTAACATGAATCTCTATGATTGTTAGCTAAGAATATTGGTTGAACTTTTCTTGAAGCAGGAACAGTATATTCAGCAAAATCATGTCTTAATAGGATAAGAGTTTATATAGTAGTTAGTGAAACACCAATGGAATATACTTGTCTTTACACTACAAAAATGAAATGTAATTTTTTGAGTTGTTATCATATTATCATATAAACAAACTGCAAAGCTAGCATAAGAACATCAGTACCATTTGTTCACTACTTAGTAGCCTCAACTTCCACTTCCGAACTTCTATCGATGTCCCTATTACGGAAGGCTCTATGTTTACTGAGTTATTTTTTTGCACAGGAAAGCTGACAAAGTTCTTTCAAGCTCTCCAGATAGCTTGGGTCGGTGTTCGTCTAGGATTAGGCACTCTCAGCCTTGGTTTAGAGAACGACTTCTTTCATAGTTTGATGCTCTGAAGTAACTATAATCTTGACATTTCTAAGAGGTATTATCAGTTTTGAGAGTAAATTGCGTCAGGAGATGTAATGCTGGTTTGACAATTGACAAAGCTACTGGTGAATTGCTATGTCCAGCTGCGTTGCTGCAACAGTTGGTTTGATGGCAGATGATTCTTGTGGGACCAAAATGAAAGTTGCAAGAAAGTGCAAGCGTGAACAAACTATGATAATGAGCCATTTGATGTATCATTACAGTACATAAATATGAAACTGCACTGTATTAACTCAAAGAAAGTATTTTGTTACTAGCTGATTTAATTACATCTCACAGTAATGCATGCAATAAGGACTTCTACAGAAAAGTAACTTAAATCACTATACTACATATTTTTTAACTAAAGCTGAAAAGGGAGTGGCCTATTTGTATGTTGCAAAAGGAGAAGCAGAGGAAAGAAGAGTAAATATCAAGTAAGAGGCTCCTGGTAGTCAGTAGATGGTTCCCATACCTGTAACCAAAGCTGAAAGGCTTGTTTAGTTTTGGATCATAAGAACAAATCTCTCATGCAACAACGAGTACCATCAAATATCAGCTATTTGAATCTTGATCTTCCGTACACAAACACTGCCTATTCTCTTAGAAAGAAAGATGTCTTAATGTTTACAGTCTTACTCTTCTTCTATGTGATGTGGTGCTTCGTGGAGAAGGGCGACATAACCAATGGATTTCAGGTCATTGGTGATATCACGTAATACTTTACATATCTCATGTAAGGATGGATGAGATTCATCTCTGGAAGTGAACTCATGAACCATGCCATCAACTTCAATAGAACTTGCCCCTGGTACATTTGTTACACCCCTGTCTTTCATTGCCTTTCGAAGTTTGCTCACATCATCCCACCTCTCCTGTTCTGCATAAATATTTGATAGGAGAATATAGTTCCCACTATTGTGAGGCTCAAGCCGAATTAGATGCAACAAAGCTTGTTCCCCAAGCTGAGCATCACCATGGGTCCGAGCAGCAGCAAGAAGAGCTCCCCATATTGCTGCATTTGCCATGAAAGGCATGCCCTTAACTAAGTCTTGAGCTTCCATCAAACAGCCAGCACGGCCAAGTAAATCGACCATGCATCCATAATGTTCAACTCGTGGCTTAATCCCATACTGAGATATCATGATTTTGAAATACCAGCGACCCAAATCAGTCAGTCCAATGTGGCTACACGCTGACAGGATAGCAAGAAAGGTAACGTCATTTGGTGCCACATTCTCCCTTTCCATCCGGCGAAACATCTCAACAGCTTCCAGACCAAGGCCATGCAACGCAAATCCAGCGATCACCGTTGTCCAAGTCACAACACTCTTCTGCTCCATACCCTCAAACACCTCCACGGCCTTCCCAACACACCCGCATTTGAGGTACATGTCAAGGATCGCATTCATCAGTGGTATATGCCAGCATAAGCCCCGCTTCACCACAAACTTGTGCACCCACTCCCCCAAATCAACCGCACCAAGATCCCCGCAAGCCGACAGCACCGACAGCAATGCAATCCCATCAGGCTCGATCCCTTCCTCCACCTGCATCCTCCGGAACACCTCGATCGCCTCCACTGGCCGTTTCATCTGCGCATACGCCCCAATCACAGTCGTCCACGACACCACGTTCCTCTGCGGCATAACATCGAACAATTCACGCGCACGGTCCAAGTTGCCGGACTTCACATACCCCGAGATGGCGACATTCCAGCAAAAGATGTCCCTGTGGATCGTTTCATCGAACACAGTACGTGCGGAGGATATACTGCCGAAGGAGAAGTAGGTCTGGATGAGGCTTGTCGAGACGTGCGCGTCGGAGGCAAGCCCGGCGCGGACGACAAGGGAGTGGAGCTGCGGGCCGAGGGTGCCACGCAGGTGGGGGATCCGGGCGGCAGCGTTGAGGGATACGGAGGGGTGGATGCTGCGGAGGAGGGCGAGGGCGTGGGGCCGGAGCGGGAGGCGGAGAGAGGCGAGGAGGAGCGCGGAGAGGAGGCGCGCGTTGTGGTGGCCGCCGCGGGGGAGGAGGAAGGCGTGGGCCTGCAGGAGGTGGCGCGGGGAGTCGAGGCGGGTGAGGAGGGTGAACGCGCGGTGGAGCGCCAGGGGCAGAGGCGGCGGCATGCGGGGAGTTTGCGCCGCCGCGGTGACCGGACTTGGCGCCGTTCGTGGCGCGGGAGTGTTTTGATTCAAGTCCGAGCGAATGTTTTTTCGGATTTGCTAAGTTTCATCCTCGTGAGTCGTGAGATTGTCAATTTTGTACCAAAGGTGTATTTTGATTATACCGAACTAGTAGACGTGCACGTCTATACAAAATCATGTCTTCTGATTAAACTGAATATCATCACTTACACACAAATTAGATAGTAGATAAGCATGTGTCATATTACCTCCCGAAGAGTAGCCAGACACATAAGCATGTACTCAAGCTGGATTAAGTTGTCATATTCTTTGTCAGATTCAAAAACAGTCTTGTACAACACGTGATTCAAAATTATTATGAGTGCATGAAGAATCATCATCAAATCTGCCTGAGACCGTCAACTTTTTTGGGGAGAAACACTGAAAACGGTTTTAAATTTGAACAATCTTTTTTAAGCAAACAACTCTGCTTAGTAGGGGGAGATAAAAAAAGTTATGGCCCTTGTCTAGCACCTTTAAAGCTTCCTTCAGCCCTAAGTTGCTATCTCCATGTTGCAAAAGAAAAGAAAAAGGTATTAAACTGATAAATTTGTTGGAGCTCCTCAGAGCATTACTAGTTTCCATTGCTACAAAATTTCGAGAGAGAATCAAATCTTCAGAGAAAGCTTTATAGCGCTATACTGGACCTACACACTAACAGGAGCTACTATTTAGTCAATCATACTTGAAAAAAGATTGTATATACGAAGAAGGCAAAAACAAAAATAAATAAATAAATAAATAAATGAAGGAGGCAAAACAGGAGGTGGATATCGTTGGTCAGATTTGGCATATCTACATTAGCTTGGGTCAGCTGCAAATGCCCCACTAAACCAAGAAAATCAAATACTTACTTACGGAAAGTTAATAAAAGTGATAAATCTCTATCCAAATCAGATCGGTCCTATACATTCTCTTGCATTGCACATAAAAAATACTTACCTACAGGAAATAACACGTTTCATTGCAACTTAAGAGTCCACTCTGTATATTTTATATGATTATTTCCTAAGTAACATCACTTGTCTTGTTCATATTTTAAATCGATCTAGCATCTGCCAAGTAACATCACATAATCTGCACTCCATGAATCAACACCTTGTACATGTACAGGTACACCAAACATTGGAAGTGTGAATTAGCATACTCTAGTGAGCAAAAAGAAATTGGCAAGAGGATAAATAAGAGCAGCCATGGTTTCATGCCAAATAAGTGTAGAGAGACATCCGAGTAGTTGCTTCACCGGGGACGACTCCAAACACCGGCCGGATTAACAAATAAATTCACATAGCTAACAACTAAAGTCAGCCATGAAAATTCTTATCTTGCTTGTACTAACTTATTATCTCTACTACAAAAGAATGAACTGTCCTGTCTCGGCCAGGGACGGACGAAAACGTGCTCCGTCGTCCGTCGTCCGCGCATGGGCCAGGCCCAAGTTCACGCCCTCGGCCCGTCGCTTCTCTCATGCGGCCACGCCCTACCGTCCCCATGCCTTCCTCGCGGTGGGGCGATCGGCGACACCCCGCGCCGCCAT
Organism: Poa pratensis; assembly: GCA_947311845.1. NCBI lineage: Eukaryota > Viridiplantae > Streptophyta > Magnoliopsida > Poales > Poaceae > Poa > Poa pratensis. The sequence continues at coordinate 7,349,733 of CAMZMU010000103.1, read as the reverse complement.
GCCTTCCCCGCGTATGGTCCTCGTGCTCCCCACCAGCGGCAGCCCCCGCACGTCCCTTCAAGAGACGGTTGTGCTTGCCACTGGCGTCAGCCACCCCGTGCTCCCCATCGCCAATTGAAGACGGCCCCCTGTCCTTCACCCCGTGTTCGGCGCAGACCGCAGAGCAACCTCGACCTCGACGACCCCGTGTACGACGGGCGGCCCTGGCTCAGGGGCACCGTGCGTCGAGGAGAAAAGAAGAGGCTTTCTCCCGCCGGCTACCGGCCGATCCAGCCGCAACCAAACCGTAAGCACCGCTTCTCTCCCAGCAATTCCCGATCTCATCGTCCCTCTCCTCCGATTCATCAGCAGGAAATCCACCAGATCGCTAGCGTATCGATGATTGGTTTCAATCCTAGGGTATGCCTGCCGTTTCGAGTGAGATAGATCAATTAGTTTGTCTGATACATTGAAATCCCCCTGTAATCGCTAGGTCTCGCCCCCAACAAACGTATCCTGTAATTGTTACCAATTTGTCCGATACATTTCGTCTGCATCTGATGAAGTAGCAATCAGTTCTGGTGCTTAATGTGCCGCGGCTCACTTGTCCAATTTCGCAGAGAACCTGAAGGAGTTCTTATTGCCATGAGCTCCTATGCCCTTTCCCGAAAGCTGGCGGCGTGCATCGGCGTCTGCTCGATGAAGTCTGAAAAAAGTCGGAACGGCGACACGACCAAGCCCGACAAGAACGGTGGTGCGTCCGTGCGTGCACTATTACCGACAGGAACCATAGGGGCAGCAGCGAGGGCGGTGATGTCGACCGCTCCGCCGGAGGAGACAAGGACGCCGAGGACCCTCCTGTGCTGCCCACCAAGTGCCCATTAGGCTACGACCCCAAAACCTTCAAGCTCGGGACCCTCAGCTGCATGGTCTGCCAGGTGCCGCCCCACGACGACAGAAGGTGCAAGCAATGCTCGCACAAGTTCCGCAAGACTGCAACTGCGTGATTCTCGTGTCTCATGTCTAGAATTAGACATCGTTTCTTGCTTGCGTGTGTGCTGACCGGATGGAGCTTGGCAGGACATGCATATCGTGCTCTTAGGGCTGGACTGCCCAATGTGTGCTGCTGATGTAGAGGGGATCGAGCCGGATGCTGATATCCAGGGCCTTATGGACTGCTTCATTAACGGCCCTGCCTGGATCAAGAGGTTGCTTGTTGGAGGAAACAGGGAGGCAGCAGGGGTAAGGGCAAGGTCGTATATATATGAGAATGTCTCCATGGAGAGAGGAAACAGGGAGGCAGCAGGGGTAAGGGCAAGGTCGTATATATATGAGAATGTCTCCATGGAGAGAGGAAACAGGGAGGCAGCAGGGGTAAGGGCAAGGTCGTATGTACCGAGTGATCAGATTTACTACATGTTCTGCCTTTACCTCTCACTATATTTTAGATGCTTTTGTTAGGATTTTTCTGGCATTGCGTGCTTTGTATGATTATATAACAGGCATGTTGCTCTGTAGCTTGATGGAAAATGTGTTTTTGCTTATTCTGTTATTGCACGCTTTTTGATTAATCATGTACAAATGTCGAATTATTTTGGTAAATCATGTATAAAATTGAAAGCAATTCTCCATCATACTATTCTATTTTAGTTAATCATGTGCAAACATTTTAAGATTTCCCCGGGCCATTCTTCTTAATCATCTATTTATTTATTTCCAGATTGTAGTACTTAAGTTTTTTTTTTTGATTACCAAGTGATGGTGTGATTTACTCTTCAATTCTTTAATTCTACAGAACCAATATCTACTTTAATTTGTGAATGTGTGTCGTCATATGCAAAACTATGGAGCGATTCATCTGATGGGATATTCAAGGGTCCGGGTTTATAGACGAGACAATAAATTAATGCTCTTTTGCTTATTGTGACAGCCCATCGTAGATGGATCTTTATGGGGGTTTCTGTGCACTACAGTAACTTCCATTGATGTGATCTGATTTTTGCACACAAATCAACATTTGAGTGGCAGGCAGACGGAGGATTGATTGGAGGGGTCGGTGAAATATGGACATTGTCGTATCTGCTGCGATTTGTTACTGTGGGTTATCGGATAAATATTTGTTTGAAGTATTGATTACGCTGGAGCGACTTGAGATGGGTGATCTTGAGCTAAAAGCCTAAAATTACAAGGGCTTCTAAGTATTTATTGCCATGACATTGTTATGAGTGTATCCACATATCAAATTTTGCAGTTCACTGCATTGATCATGACGATGAAATATGTGTTGTCAAAATTCATCAGGATCTGGTCTCTTTATTTCCTTTGTTTCCTGTAACTTGGACCGATTGATAAGGAATTGTTATTCTTCACTTTGGCTGTGAATCTCCCTTGAATATGGTCTTCTGATCTTGTAGCAGAAAAGATCATTATGTCAATAGATTTTATTGAGTTTATTTATCAGCTATTTCTCCACACATTGCATAACCTTCTTGGGTAAAAACTTCCTTTGTCACAATTTTTTTCTTCTTAGATAAAAACATTAGTCAATGGACCCATGAGATAGAGATACTTATACATGAAAAGGAAAGGAAAATAGAGATATTTATGTTAGGGGACCCGTGGCAGCGCACGGGCATTCAACTAGTCAACACTAATATAAAAGACTGAATACACCACTACATGTAGTAATTATTTTCAAGCCACTACGTATTTTTGCCCAATTGTATTCGGCCATAGCGAAAAGGTTGAGATCAGTATAGTAATTACATTGTATGAACATCGACAGACTTTCCTTCGTGTAAGATTACCCAGCCGGTGAAATAATTATTTTCATTGAAGAATTAAAGTCAGTTTATCTGAACATTATCTCCGGGCATATTCAGTCTCCCAAAACTTTTGCACAATCTAATGTAGGTACAACAAAATCCATGCAGAACTAAACTGACTGGGCATACTACTCATATCTGTAATGAGGACACCACTCGTATGAGCGGTTGATGCTATGTCAGATCCGAGTTAGAAATCAATTAAATAGTAGCGCATACAAGATATCAGCAAGATTTTGGTTCATATCCATCCTTTCCCAAAGCATTTCCCGACACGATTACATAGAAGAGGAGTGAAAGGGCATGGCGCCCCCATGTGTGGTTTTGGTAATTAATGACAATCCCTATGGACTAATGGTTGCATTGAGTTATACTTGTAGTGTTTGTCCATAGACCATGCTTGAACTCCATTTGTTGGATTCAAGGTTGATGCCATGAATATATTGATATAATGAAGTATTTGGCATCAAGATCATCGAGGTGTATGGTTATATACTTGATATGATCAAGAAGAAGAGTATGTGATGACCAAGTTGTTATTCGAGGAGTTATCCGATGATTGGTCATATGTGAGTTGAACATATCGCAAGTATGTCTTGAAGAAAAGGATTATGTGGTCATTCATGGTTATCTCCAAGACATCATCTATTGAAAAGAGAAGAAAAGATACAAGGTTGATCAAGATTTCGTTCAACACATAAAGCTACAAGATGTACCAAGTGGGATCATGTATCTCTTGGTATGGTAAGCAATTGTCCATATAGCTTTGTGAACTAACCCATGATATATGTGTAGCATTTCTATGTGTGGTTAGGTATCTTTCTATGGGCTTGCATCAAATGAAGATTTCATATAGCCCATGAACGATGACGTCAAGTGGTGATCGTCATCAATGTTGAGAAGCGCAAGTTCAAGAGTAGCATCTCGAAGAAATCCTAGGCTTGAAGCTTGTCACCCATTTAGAGATAATGTTCATACGAAGATGTGCCTAAGAGAGGCTCTCCCATTGTGGAGTATGGGGGAGCAATGTTTGAGTCTTCACCAAGCGAAGCGCAATCAAGAAAGGTGGTTCACTTGAAGAGATCAAGATCGACGTCATCTAGCTCAAGTGGAATGCGCAAGGCAAAGGTATGATAGGGTTTCTATTTTACCGGTCTCATGGTGCTAGTCGGGAGACCGGGTTATAAGATAGATACCGTACTATCAAGAGGGGCTCTCATTGAGTTTTAGCGTATCAATTGGAGAGAGCTCAAACCTTTGCATACTTGCCTTCATTATCTTTCTTGGTTCTTATTTGGATTTTCTCTATGTGGGTTTTTGGTGCTTGTTGTGATCTTCATGACAAGCCCAAGTTCTCTGAAAACGGATTTCATATGGAAAACTTGTTGCGTTTTCGGGTTGGAAATATTATCGGTTTATCCGTGAGGAAAGTTCCACACCTTCCCATGTGTGTCAACCTAACTCTATTTATGGTTCTTAATATTTCTTTTTGTAGGCCTTCTCCTTGTCGTTACCTTTCCAACAAAATTGGTTTCACCTGTTTTGGAGTTCAAACGAGAAAGTTATTGCACTTCAGGATTTTGCTGTTTCTGTCAAGATTTGCTCTAGCAGGGGAATCGGATTATCCGGTCCTAGCTCACTCGGATTATCCGATTCTCAAGGTTGCTCGAATTCGGCTAAGGACTTTAAAAGCAGTGCGTACTTGATGCATGTAAAATGCATACATGAACTTTGCACTTTAATTGCTTATATTCCAATCATATTTGCATCATATAAGGGTTATACCAATGTTTTATAATGATTTTGGGAATACTTCATAGTTTTCCCATTTATTTGGAATTAACCCTGTTTTTCCAGAAAACGTCTTTTTTAGTGTTTCAGACTTTCCGGGAGCTTCGGGACTCCAAAAAGGGCAAGGTCAAAGAGCACGGTTCAGAATTTTTGAGACGAACGCAATGGGCTTAAATTGAAGACCAGAAGCCCAACAGGCTGCAAATGGGAGGGTCCCACGCGGCCTAAAGTACATGGCCGCGTGGGCCCAGCTCGTTTCCACCTCAGAGCTCTGTGGCCGTCGATCTTTCGTCCACCAACTTCGTCTTGACCTAAAAACGCCTATAAAAAAGGTCCCATGACGTTTCGCGGAAGGAGGCGGCGGAGAAACACGAAACCACGAAACAGAGAGACAGAAGGCTGCCGCCGGAGAAGATCGGAGGGGGGAAACGCCGCCGGAATCGCCTCCGGAGGGCTCCACCCCCCTCCGGCGTGTTCATCATCAACATCTACAGCAAGAACTTCTTCACCGTCATCACTATGATGAAGGGGGAGTAGTCCACCCCCTGGACTAGGGTTTGTGGTGGTAACTTTTGTATCTCTCCTCTCTCTTGAGCTTCACTAATTAGTACCGTATGAGCTGCTGAACATGATTACGGTCATCTATGTAATACCTTTGTGGTGAATATTGTGGTGTGAGATGATTTGTTATGCATTTACCGTTGTGTTGGAGCTTTTGTGATTTGTCATACTTTGAAGTATGATGTATGTGGGTACGGGATGGCCGATGTGACACGGCATAGGTATTGAGTGACACAGTACCGCCCAACGTCCTTTATCTGGGGGTAAAAAGAAAGAGTATGATGTGGGAGTGAGAGAAACCACGCTAGCCTTACGAGGGGTGACCTAGCAACACAAATGAGTATTTCTTTCAACTATGTGTTTTAGGACATATAGCCGTCATAACAAGCTACCATTAAAACATGACAATTGTGTGTACTTTATCTATAACATGATGATCACCGTAGATGAGAGAGAGAGAGGATTAAGTGAACCCATGAACCATGTCCATTGTTCCTATAAGAAACACACACTTGAGCTTGTCCTCTTGCTACATAGAGGATTGGGCTTTCTCTCTTTGAGAGCTTTCACTTGCTACTACCTTTGTCTTGTCCTCTTGCAAAGAAGAGGATTGGGACACTTTACATCCATCAAACCAACCATTTTGTTCTCTAAACTTGTTTAGTGCATAATCAACTAAAACTTGTGACACTTTAGTTGTAGGGAATAGATAACTTTTCCTTCTTGCTCCTGCGGGTCGATACCTTACTTCCACATTGAGAGGTGCTACAGTGATCCCTTGCTCTTGGGGGTTATCAAGTACTTTTCTGGCGCCGTTGCCGGGGAGCGTAGCGCTTAAGTTTCTATTCTTGTGTGCACTAGACTAAGCTTGGGGAGGTTCCTTTTATATCTTGCAATCATCTAAGCTTGGGGAGGTTCTTTGACTTGTTTGATGATACTATGTCTCCTATTTATGATGATGAATATGATATTTTCAGTCCACCCACTATTGAGTATAAAGTTTATTGTGATTATGATATGCCTCCTATATATGATGATTACAATGATTATTATGAATGTTTTACTCCCACTATTCCTAATGAAACTGTTTATGCTTATGTGGAGAGTAATGATACTTTTATGCATGTGGATCATGATAAGAATGCTCTATGTGATGGTTATATTGTGGGTTTTATCAATGATGCTACTGAAAGTTTTATGAGAGAGGGAGACATGACTTCATATACCACAATAACATTAAGTCTCCTCTCTTTTTGTTGAAAATTTTGAAGTTGCACTTGCTTTGCCTTCCTATGCTAGTCACTTTGTGCTTTATTGATTTATTTTCTTACAAGATCCCAATGCATAGGAAGTGGGTTAGACTTAAATGTGTTTGATATTTGCTTCTTGATGCTCTTTTATATTCAGCTCTTATTCCTATGGGAGCATCATTAAAACTATCAAGCCTAGCTATATGGCTATAAAGAAAGCGCTTTGCGGGAGGCAACCCGGTTATTTTTGTGTGTGATTTTTCTTTGTGTCCTCTTGCTGTAACAAGAGACTTTGTGTCTAGTTAGTTTCTGGTGTTTTTAATAAAGTGCCAAGTTTTACCCATTTTGGTCTTGAAAAGTTGCTTATAGCGTTCGGAGATTTTATTCCTGCACAAGTCAGTACACGGTATGATTTTTAATTCTTATTCTGTAACTCTGAATGAGCTCATATTTTAACTGTAGTTGCAACTTTTCATCCTCTGTATGTATGAATTTTTTCGGAATTTTTAGATAAAGTTTGGTAGGGTAGAAAAATACGTTTTGCTGCTGCTGTTTTTCTGGACAGATTCTGTCCCATTTTGTTTGATGCATGCTTTGAGCTTTTAAATTGAATCTTTTTGATCCAATTGAGTTTATGAGTAGGCATACAACATTATACACTTTCTGGACATGTCATATGAATTTTTGTTCAAGGATTATATGCAGCAAGGAACCTATTTGTTTATCACTATTAATGCACCCCACAGAAAAGAGATGGGAGAAACGGTGTTTTGAAGTTTTTTCACAGGGATTGGAGGAGATGCACCAAGAGCTATCCAAGGATGGTGAAGACCATAAGCTTGGGGATGTGAAGACAACCCCGCTGGACCTACACACTCTCGGTTTGCACACGTCCAACTTCTGTTTTTCGATCGAAACACTTTATCGCATAAACTTGGAGCGTCGTTTTTGTTTTTGTTTGAGTCTTGAGAGACCACCACACTATTAATTATATATGAGAGAGCTACTGGAAATATGGGTTGAAATATGTTGGATGCTTTTATGAGATTGGGAAAAGGGATGTTTGAGTTGATTTTTAATGATACATATAGTTGCATGATTCATGAGCTTGTTTATGAGTAATAGTTTGCAAATCATTTTTGAAGAGCTATCACTTATTCATGTTTTGGTGCTGATTGTTATTTTACTTGGTTTAACATGGATTATCATTATGCATACATGTGGTCCATACTACTATCTGTTATGTTACACTTTGTGAACTATCATTGAACATCCTTGCATTGAATACTTGATATCACTTTATAAACTATTTTGCATATTGCTACTCCTTTGAAGAACGAATCATTTGACTATATGTAGCAATAGTAATCATCTTTGATATTCATTGTTAAGTATTAAATTGCAAAGTCCATGTTAGTTTTATCATCTTCATACTCGAGGACGAGCATGGATTAAGCTTGGGGATGTTGATGCATGTAAAATGCATACATGAACTTTGCACTTTAATTGCTTATATTCCAATCATATTTGCATCATATAAGGGTTATACCAATGTTTTATAATGATTTTGGGAATACTTCATAATTTTCCCATTTATTTGGAATTAACCCTGTTTTTCCAGAAAACGTCTTTTTTAGTGTTTCAGACTTTCCGGGAGCTTCGGGACTCCAAAAGGGTAAGGTCAAAGAGCACGGTTCAGAATTTTCGAGACGAATTCAATGGGCTTAAATTGAAGACCAGAAGCCCAACAGGCTGCAAATGGGAGGGTCCCACGCGGCCTAAAGTACATGGCCGCGTGGGCCCAGCTCGTTTCCACCTCGGAGCTCCGTGGCCGTCGATCTTTCGTCCACCGACTTCGTCTTGACCTAAAAACGCCTATAAAAAAGGTCCTATGACGTTTCGCGGAAGGAGGCGGCGGAGAAACACAAAACCACGAAACAGAGAGACAGAAGGCTGCCGCCGGAGAAGATTGGAGGGGGGAAACGCCGCCGAAATCGCCTCCGGAGGGCTCCACCCCCCTGTGGGGACCCGGACTAGCTGTCCGAAATACCCGATTATGCTTAACACAACGATCCCGTGATCAGTCTGTCGTTGCACATAATCCGAATTGGATACCAAAGTTTACATCCATTACAGTACCGAATAAAAAGTCTTACATAAATGGTCATTTAGACCAAGTTCTTACATAGGTGCCTTCATGGGCCAAACCAGATATATCAGCGGAAGCTACGGCGTAGTAGACATCAATTCTAACGATGACAACCCGACAGGCAGCTGACTTGTGGAGATCCTTAGTTGGCGTAGAAGTCGCCATATTCCTGCTCGGCGTAGTGCTCCTCCTCGTAGTCTGGCTAGGACAATAGCCAGGGACGAAACCAATATGAGTACATTTGAATGTACTCGCAAACTACCCCAACATGAGTATGCACTCTTATTTGTTTTAAAACATCTCTATATCTTTATTGAAAAAGGTAAGAAGAGTTTTATAACCATCTTTGAAAGAAGTCACCATCTCATTTTGTTTCTCAAAAACTCCTCCTTTCATGACCATGGCTCACCATAGTCCATTTATTCCCACAACTCCTACCACTTCATTTGGTATAGCTGTGTAACCCCATCACCATTTCAATTTCTTTTAAACTTAAAAGCTTTTCCAAAAACTTGCACATGGTCAAAGTAGGGTCTCCCAGCTGTCCATATCCGAGGACTCGGCTATTCGAATAGTTTTAACCCTCTGCAGAGGTAGCACGCTTTTATCCCACATCCATCCGGCAGCTCATCGTGTCCGCCACGTCTCGCCATACAGGTGTATGCGAAGTAAGCCGCCGACCATAGCCTGTCCTTTGCTCATGCTAGTATAGGATCCTACCGCTACGAAATTATCATCCTTTCCATCAACACCCAGTCCAGATTCCCCGTCGGGAAACCTAAGTGTGAGGACTCGTAGTTCTGCCCGGCGAGCGAACCCTTCAATCCCCCATCCTCAGATGCCAGGACCCAGGTCAGGGGGTAGGTCGCCATGACCATCCCCTCATGGAACGAGGTCATCCTCGTTGTTGAGGAACCCCATACTAATATGAGCAAATTATATGACTACGCCCTTTTCCCATATGTGGTGGATGTGGTCGCACAGGGTATCGGATGGTTGACGTAAGTACAAGGACACACTGTGCATTTTTCATAAACATCACCATTTTTCCACTTCTCCATTCCAACACCGACATCTCGGTATTTCATAAACTCACAAGTAATTTCAAAGAGTTTTGAATAAAACATAATTGTTTTTCCCATCCTATAATTTGATATAACTATCTTGTATTTCTACATAGGTGGCAAAATAATTTCCATATACTTTTGAAATGGGTTTTATAAATCTTGCCTTAAGAGTAAAACATGTTATGAAAGTAGATGCATAGGTTTGTAGTGCAAGCTCAGAGAATAGCTTGCCTTGCTTGGCAAAGTGATCTTGCTCTTGTTCTTCAACTTCAGCAAACTCTCCTTCCTCGATATATCCGACAACGTTCTCGTCTAATTAATAAACAAACAATGCAACCAATCACTAAGCTATACAAGCAATCATCTCAACACAACAACCATAAACATCACAATTAGGTACTGCACACCAAACCACACAATTTGGTTTTCAAATAAATTGAATTAAACATTATTTAATTAAGTCCAAATTATGGCAGAAACTAGTTATTCATGTTTAATTCCACAACTTGAGTTCTGTTGGTCACAAAAATACAAACTAAATTTCTATAGAGCTACTGATGTGTAGAAGACAACCCAATTTGAATTGGATCATTTGGAGTTACCAAACTCCCTACACATTGGATTGAATCCAGTAGCTTAATAATCAAGTTTTAGCTACCATTTAAATTCTATTGCTCCAAAAATTAAACCCTTTTAGGGGTAACTAAACATGGCTATAAGTGAGCTAACAAAATTGGTCCTAACTCATTTGGGTCAACCAATAAACATATTTGTTTGTTTTAGTCCAGAAGGGTTTATCTTAAAGTCAACAATTAATACTGCTTAATTAATTCTACCAAAATTAGGGGAGCTAACACAAGGCAGTACTAAGCTAGCAAAATTGGTTTGGAATTATTTGGACTAACAGAGTATCAGAAACAAACAAGTTTAGATTTTAAACCTTCTGTGGCATTTTCAATAATACTTTTTAACTATTTAATTAAATGACATGAGACCAATTGGGTTGGTTAAACAATTTCATAAGCTTTCCAGAACAATTGAGTTTGATTTATTTGGATTCCTAATTCTCAAGTTATTGAATTTATAAAATGAGTCCAGTACTGAATTTCCAGAGAAACTAAAATTAGAAATCCTAACTGTTCTGGATAATGTTGAAATCCCTGACAGGTGGGGTCCACCAGTCAGTGACTCAGACGAAACGGTGCGCGCGCGGGAAATGTTTAAAGATCTGACTAGCGGGGTCCACCAGTCAGTGGCTAAGCGCGCGAAGCGGTATGCGACCGTGGATCAAAGATCCAACGGCTCACAGAGGCCGCGTTCATCGACGACCTAAAATAGGCGGCGCCGTTGCTCCGGCGGCGGCGAGCAGCTCGATTGGCTCACCTGAGAGGGCTAGGGACGGCGGAGATGATGCAGATCGACGGCGGCGATGTGGGGGAAGCTCCTGGCCGAGTTGCGTTTCCTGGGAAGGAGTGGTTCGTCGGCGGCGAGCTCCGGAACTTCCTCGGCTACGGGCACGGGCTCCGGCGACCTCCTGGCGATGCTCTGGTGCACGAAAGAGAGGGGAACAAGGGGTGAGTGAGTGCGGTGATCGCAGGGATGCAGGGAGAGGCCAGAGGGAAGGAAATGGGAGGCCAGCACGGCGAGGCCGTGGTCGTCGCCTACCTCGGCACGGCGAGGTTGCAGCGCACTGCCACGGGCAGCAGTGGCTTCCGGCAGAGGCTCCGGCCTCCTGGCGGTGCACGAGAGAGGGTGGTGAGTGAGAGAGACAGTGGGGCGGTGTGGAGAGAGCGCTGGGCTCGGGTGGTTTAAATAGGCGCGACGGCGGCGCACGGTGGTCGCAGTCCAGCGCGTCCAGAGGGCGAGAGAGGCCAGCGCGCGGTGTCTGGGGGGTCCGGGCGTGGGCTAGGGTTCTCTGCGTAGAGGATTGCGTGGCGAGGTGCGGCGAGCTGGGCCAATTTGGCCGGTCGCCGTCCGTTTAACCACGGCGGAGATGCAGGGGACAGGGGCGGCATCGGGCCGAGCGTGTGCTCGAGCGACTGCGGCGGCTGCAGAGGCACGGAGCGTGGACGGCTGCGAGCAAGGGGGGGCCTGGGGGACCCGGGGAAACGGCGAGGCGCGCGGCGTGCGGCGACGACACGGCGACGGAGAGGTAGGCGATGACACTTTTGCCAAAACCCCCTGGCTCCTGTGCACTGCTTCTTTTCCTTCTTCTTTCTCTAATTACGTTTTAGCCCTTCTGTTAAATGCAGCAGCACTTCCTGATTTAATTTGAGGCACTAAATCAATTTATAAAAATTTGTCAAAATTTGTGGGGCCTTCCCATAATGTACAGAAGCTCCACAAAAATTGGCATAAAATAATAAAATGTTTTGAAACATTTTCTTTTATAGTGTTTTAATTAAGGCATTTTAATTTATTTCAATTTGTTTTGATTTTAGAATTTTAAAACTAGTTCAAAAATAATATTTGAGAGGGGAAAGTGGTAGGAACAAAATGGGGAGTGTTTATAAACCCACTCCACTGAATTTTGTTTGAAACCATTTGAAATTCTCACTTGGAGAATTTGTGGGACACAAATGTCACTTTTATTTTTCTTGCTTTATTTGCTATTTCAATTCTTTTCTTTTCTTCTTGCTTTTATTTAGAGCAAACAACAAACCACTAGCAAGAAGGAATAACACAAGCAACAAGATTAATTACCACAAGCAATATTTTGCAGACAACACATAATATTAACAAAAGTTTTTGTTGGCTCTCATTTTTGGAATAATAATATTGATTAATATTTTTGGGATGTTACAATCCTTCCCCCTTAGAATAAATCTCGTCCCGAGATTTGCTAGGCCTGGGTACTAAAGAGGTCTGGAAATTCACTTCGAAGATAGTCTTCGCGTTCCCAAGTTGCTTCTTCTTCAGAGTGGTTAGTCCACTGGACTTTGTAAAACTTGATCGCACGTCTTCGGGTAACACGAACATCTTCTTCGAGAATTTTGAGAGGTCTCTCACGATAGGTCAGGTCTTGGTTCAGGTCGATGGAGAGGTGGTCGATGTTTTTGAAAACATCAGGCTGGTCAGGAACTTCAAGACACTTCCGGAGCAAGGAAATGTGGAAGACATCATGATAATCTCCTAACTCTGGGGTAACTCCAGCTGATAGGATACTTCTCCTCGACGAGCAAGGACCTTGAAGGGTCCAATATACCTTGGCGCTAACTTTCCTTTGACATGGAAACGCTGCATTCCTTTAAGGGGTGTCACTCGGAGATAAACATGATCTCCGATACTGAAAGTGAGGTCACGGCGCTTGGTGTCAGCATAACTCTTCTGACGGGATTGGGCAGTTTTGAGACGTTCACGAATAAGCTGAACTTGCTCTTCAGCTTCACGGAGGGTATCTGGTCCAAACAATTTGCCTTCTCCGTATCGGACCAATTCAGGGGTGTACGACACTTCTTGCCGTAAAGGGCTTCAAAAGGGGCCATTTGCAGACTGGACTGATAACTGTTGTTGTACGAGAATTCTGCAAACGGAAGGCAATCTTCCCACTTGGAACCATAGGATAGAACACATGCGCGAAGCATGTCCTCCAATATCTGGTTCACTCGCTCAGTTTGGCCATCGGTCTGGGGATGATAAGCTGTGCTAAATGCTAGCTTGGTTCCGAGGGCTTCATGAAGGGATTTCCAGAACCTTGAGGTGAATTGCGTGCCTCTATCAGATACAATCTTCTTAGGCACACCATGCAGGCTCACTATTCTGGAAATATACAAGTCGGCCAACTGATGTCCCCGATAGGTGGTGTTGACAGGGATGAAATGGGCAACCTTGGTCAGTCGATCAACGATGACCCAGATTGAATCATGGCCTCGGTTGGATTTGGAAGTCCGGTAATAAAATCCATTCCAATCTCATCCCACTTCCACTCGGGAATTTTCAAAGGTTGAAGCAATCCAGCGGGTCGCTGATGTTCAGCCTTAACTCGCTGGCAGATGTCACACTTGGCTACGAATGAACCAATCTCTCGCTTCATTCCATGCCACCAAAATCTTCCTCGAAGGTCTTGGTACATTTTGGTTCCGCCGGGGTGGATTGAGTAAGGGGTCTCATGGGCCTCCTTCAGGATTAACTCCTTAAGTTCCGTGACATTGGGCACACAGATACGGTCATTGAATTTCAGCACTCCCTCAGCATCTTCGGTAAAACCGGGTGCTTTGCCGAGGGAAATCTTTTTCCTAATTCCCTCTATGCTTTCATGACCTTTTTGGGCTTCTTTGATTTGATCCATCAGGGTTGGGGTTAACTCTAAATTGGCGAGATAACCATGGCTAACAAGCTCTAGTCCAAAATCTTGGAACTCTTTGAACAAGGCTGGCTGTTCGGCTTGGATCAGGGCATTCAGGGTGCAAGGTTTGCGACTAAGGGCATCGGCAACAACATTAGCCTTTCCAGGGTGATAATGGATTCCAATATCATAATCCTTGATTAATTCCATCCATCTCCTCTGTCGCAGGTTCAGATCTTTCTGGGTGAAAATATATTTCAAGCTTTTGTGATCTGTATAGACCTCGCAGCGATGTCCCGCAAGATAGGGACGCCACTTCTTAAGAGCAAAGACCACAGCAGCTAACTCCAAGTCATGGGTTGGGTAATTCTCTTCATGCGGTCGCAACTGCCGGGACAGATACGACACAACTTTGCCTTCTTGCATCAGAACGCAACCAAGTCCGAGGCGTGATGCATCGCAATACACGTCGAAACTCTGGGTGACGTCTGGCATGATCAGGATTGGGGCTGAGGTTAGTCTCTTCTTCAGTTCTTGGAAACTATCCTCACACTTCTGAGTCCATTCAAATTTCTTGTCCTTCTTCAACAGTTGGGTCAGAGGTTTGGCTATACTGGAAAATCCTTCGACGAACTTGCGGTAATAACCGGCAAGTCCGAGAAAGCTTCGGATTTCAAAAACATTGGTTGGGGATAACCAGTCAAGAATGGCTTGTATCTTCTCAGGGTCAACAGAAATTCCTCCAGCGGATACAATATGCCCAAGAAATGCCACTTCACTGAGCCAAAACTCACACTTGCTAAGTTTGGCATACAGCTGGTGCTCTTGGAGGGTTCCAAAACTAGACGCAGGTGTTCAGCATGCTCCTCTTCGGTCTTGGAATAAATAAGGATGTCATCAAGGAAAACTACCACGAACTTGTCGAGGTACTCCATGAAAATCTTGTTCATGAGATTCATGAAATAGGCTGGGGCATTGGTCAGACCAAAGGACATGACGGTGTATTCAAACAAACCGTAACGGGTGGTGAAGGCGGTCTTGGGAATGTCTGTCTCTCGGATCTTCAACTGATGGTAACCTGTCCGAAGATCGATCTTTGAAAAGACTCGGGCTCCGTTCATTTGATCGAACAGATCCTCGATCTTGGGAAGAGGGTACTTGTTTTTAATGGTCACGTCATTCAGCTTGCGATAATCCACACACAGGCGTGTGGTACCGTCTCTCTTGTCCACAAAAATAATGGGTGATCCCCATGGTGAAGCACTTGGGCGGACAAGACCTTTGCTTAGCATATCAGCCAACTGCTTCTTCAACTCACCAGTTCTTCCGGATTCATCCGATAAGGCTTTTGGGATATGGGGGATGTTCCTGGGATAAGCTCAATTATGAACTCAATATCCCTGTCTGGCGGCATACCAGGCAATTCTTCTGGGAAAACATCCTTGAACAGATGAACAACACGGATCTCATCTAGGGCGGGTCGAGCTATGCTCTCATGGCATCCGGGTCTGGTCTGGCTGGTCTCAGATGCATACTCCACTTCAACTCCATCATCAGAAGTGAGAGAAACAGCTCTTCGGGCACAGTCAATACGACCGTGGTACTTGGCTAACCAATCCATTCCAAGAATAACATCTATGCCTTGGTTTCCTAAGATAATTAGGTCGGCTGCAAACCTTCCTCCTCCAATTTCTATGGGGGTTTCGGAACACATCTGGTTGGTTTTGGCTAACAGTCCTGGGGTTTGTACCAACATTGGTTTGGGTAAAAGACTCCCGACTAAACCTCCCTTAGAAACAAACTCTTTGGTAATAAACGAATGGGTAGCACCAGAATCAAACAGAACAGTTGCAGGTACTGAGTTGACAAGAAACGTACCCAGCACAACATCTGGCGCTTCTTCAGCCTCTTCAGCATTGATGTGGTGCAGACGGCCTCTGACAACAGCAACATTCCCGCGGGGTGCGGCATTCTTGCCATTACCATTTCCATTGCGGCCTGACCATTGTTCGGTGCAGGTGCATTGGGGCGTTGGACAGGCTTCTTGGGATTGGGGCATTCTCTGGAGTAGTGACCTTTGTTGCCACATTCAAAGCAGACAACATTGGCATTGGGGTTGAAGTTGTTGAAGTTTCCTCTGGGACGGTTATTGTCATTGGGGCGGTTGAAGTTGTTCGGGCGGTTAGGGAAATTGGGGCGTGGAACTTGGGGTGGACGATAGGCAGGCCTGGGGTTCTGCTGAAAGATACGGGTTTCTGGCTGCTCGAACCTTCCTGAGCATTCATCCTCCTCTTGCGACCTTCATACATAGACTTGCGCTTGGTCTCCAGTTGGATGGCTTTGTCCACAAGTGACTCCAATCACGGAAGTCATGGATAACCAGAGCACACTGCAGTTCATCATGAAGTCCACTCATGAAACGCTCCATCTTCTTCTCTTCTTTGTCGGTGTCATCAGGAGCATACCGAGATAAGTCGGTAAACTCCTCAAGATAACCGACCACATCTCTACTTCCCTGCCTCAGCTTACGGAACTCATCCTTCTTCCTCTCAATGAGTCCATAGGGAATGTGCTTCTTGCGGAACTTCTCCTGGAACTCAGCCCAGTTGATAACATGACCAGCTGGCTGGAGAGTCTTGGTAGTCTCCCACCAAGCTCTTGCAGGTCCAGCGAGATAGTGGGTTGCATACAGCACTTTCTCATTCTCTCCCACAGCAGCAACTTCCAGATTGTTGTCGATGGTGCGAAGCCAATCATCGGCTTCTAGTGGGTGAAGTCCCTTGGAGTAGGTGGGTGGGTTGGTCTTCTGAAAATCACCCAAGGTAGATCGCTGGTTTCCATCGCCATTGCCGTTACCACCATTGTTGTTGTTGTTGTTGTTGTTGTTGTTATAAGCGGCTGCGAGTTGTTGTAAGGCAGCGAGATGAGCTTGGCGCTCTTGCCGGGCATTTTCACGCTCCTCCATGATAAGCGCGAGAAGTTGGGTGGGGGTTGGGTCCGGTGGTGGTGGTGCTGATCCTGATCCTTCCGCATTGCTGCGACGGGGTGGCATCCTGAAGCACACCGGGTATAAGAGACAAGGCAAGAAAAGTTCGACTAAGGGAAAAGATGATCTCTCAAGTGGTTGATTAATCCTAAGATTTATATGAAAATAGTTCACACAGATTTAAACAAGACAAACATACTTATATTTCACAAACAACACATCAAAGAGTTCACATCAACATCAAGCTTACAACCTCAAGCTTACAACATCACCTTACATCTAGGATACATAACATCTGGTTTCCAAAAGAACCACTACTACTACTCGACTAGCTATAGGGGGTCAACCTAATCCTGCGGTAGTGATCAAGTCACTCGCCTACTGAGGTGGAACCTCCAGCTCTAACACGTCAGCATCTGACTGGTAGGCTGGCTCCTCGGGATCCTCCTCCTCGTCCTCGAGAACTGGCTCGAGTGGCTCCTCCTCCTCGTCAACTAACTCCTCCTCATCATCCTCCTCCTCACAGTCCATCTCCTCCACGAAGTCATCATCGTCACTGAGGAAAGCGTCGTTCTCCTTGCGGAGATCCTCGCCCTCCTCCTCCATCTCGTCAGTATGGTGCTCTAGATCCTCAATCAGTCCATCCTGCTCTGCCACCTTCGTGCGGAGCTTCACGATAGTCTTCCTCAGCTGGGCCCTCTTCCTGAGAAGAGCAACCTTCTCCACCATCAGCTTCATCTCGTTCTCGCGAAGCTCAACGAGCGACTCGCGGTCGAAGTGGAGCTGAATCCTAGTGCGCAACAGATCATCCTGAGTGCACTGAAGTAAGATCTCCATGTCCATGATGTAGCTCCCAAACATCGGGTGGTAAGGTGAAGGAGTAGGGTGTCCATCACAGTTGCGCCTCCCGTAGAACCGGAAACGGGAGTCTACTAACTCCGCCTTGTGCTCCTCACAAAGTCGGGCTAGCATCCTCTGTGTAGCAGTACAGAGACCATCAACCCAGGTGGCCTCCTTGGTGGTGAAGATGAGCGTCCTGGAACTGGGAGACTTGATGTTCCTGCGAACTGACGATCTGATGAGCCAGCTCAGCCTTCCGACACCGTGAACATCAATCTGAGCTCCCTCAAACTCTGGAGCGGGGCGACCTAACAGCTTGGTCAACTCGAACAAGTCCCTCTCAAACGTCAGCTTGCTGTCCTTCTCCAGCTGAACGAACTCGGTCCAGTGGAGTGCCATCTACAGTTTTTAAGCAAAATTTTAAGTTAGTTAGGTGACAAGTATATCAAAATTTTAATATAGTAGGGCAACAAGTGAGTCAAATTTTAACTTAATGAGAGGTGTACAAAATTTTAGGGATACCAAGGAAAATGTAACATTTAATGAGAGTAAAATTTTGCATAAGTAAGAGGATTGGAGATAAGCAATTTTCGAAAATACTTCATTCCTTTCTTTTTAGAAATTCATCTTTTGTAACATTTGACAAACGACCATGCTAACTAAGGTTTCCTAAAGTCAGGATGGCTCTGATACCAAGTCTGTGGGGACCCCGGACTAGCTGTCCGAAATACCCGATTATGCTTAACACAACGATCCCGTGATCAGTCTGTCGTTGCACATAATCCGAATTGGATACCAAAGTTTACATCCATTACAGTACCGAATAAAAGTCTTACATAAATGGTCATTTAGACCAAGTTCTTACATAGGTGCCTTCATGGGCCAAACCAATATATCAGCGGAAGCTACGGCGTAGTAGACATCATATTCTAACGATGACAACCCGACAGGCAGCTGACTTGTGGAGATCCTTAGTTGGCGTAGAAGTCGCCATATTCCTGCTCGGCGTAGTGCTCCTCCTCGTAGTCTGGCTAGGACAATAGCCAGGGACGAAACCAATATGAGTACATTTGAATGTACTCGCAAACTACCCCAACATGAGTATGCACTCTTATTTGTTTTAAAACATCTCTATATCTTTATTGAAAAAGGTAAGAAGAGTTTTATAACCATCTTTGAAAGAAGTCACCATCTCATTTTGTTTCTCAAAAACTCCTCCTTTTCATGACCATGGCTCACCATAGTCCATTTATTCCCACAACTCCTACCACTTCATTTGGTATAGCTGTGTAACCCCATCACCATTTCAATTTCTTTTAAACTTAAAAGCTTTTCCAAAAACTTGCACATGGTCAAAGTAGGGTCTCCCAGCTGTCCATATCCGAGGACTCGGCTATTCGAATAGTTTTAACCCTCTGCAGAGGTAGCACGCTTTTATCCCACATCCATCCGGCAGCTCATCGTGTCCGCCACGTCTCGCCATACAGGTGTATGCGAAGTAAGCCGCCGACCATAGCCTGTCCTTTGCTCATGCTAGTATAGGATCCTACCGCTACGAAATTATCATCCTTTCCATCAACACCCAGTCCAGATTCCCCGTCGGGAAACCTAAGTGTGAGGACTCGTAGTTCTGCCCGGCGAGCGAACCCTTCAATCCCCCATCCTCAGATGCCAGGACCCAGGTCAGGGGGTAGGTCGCCATGACCATCCCCTCATGGAACGAGGTCATCCTCGTTGTTGAGGATCCCATACTAATATGAGCAAATTATATGACTACGCCCTTTTCCCATATGTGGTGGATGTGGTCGCACAGGGTATCGGATGGTTGACGTAAGTACAAGGACACACTGTGCATTTTTCATAAACATCACCATTTTCCACTTCTCCATTCCAACACCGACATCTCGGTATTCATAAACTCACAAGTAATTTCAAAGGAGTTTTGAATAAAACAAATTGTTTTCCCATCCTATAATTTATATAACTACTACTACATAGGTGGCAAAATAATTCCATATACTTTTGAAATGGTTTTATAAATCTTGCTTAGAGTAAAACATGTTATGAAAGTAGATGCATATTTGTAGTGCAAGCTCAGAGAATAGCTTGCCTTGCTTGGCAAAGTGATCTTGCTCTTGTTCTTCAACTTCAGCAAACTCTCCTTCCTCGATATATCCGACAACGTTCTCGTCTAATTAATAAACAAACAATGCAACCAATCACTAAGCTATACAAGCAATCATCTCAACACAACAATCATAAACATCACAATTAGCTACTGCACACACAAACCACACAATTTGGTTTTCAAATAAATTGAATTAAACATTATTTAATTAAGTCCAAATTATGGCAGAAACTAGTTATTCATGTTTAATTCCACAACTTGAGTTCTGTTGGTCACAAAAATACAAACTAAATTCTATAGAAAGCTACTGATGTGTAGAAGACAACCCAATTTGAATTGGATCATTTGGAGTTACCAAACTCCCTACACATTGGATTGAATCCAGTAGCTTAATAATCAAGTTTTAGCTACCATTTAAATTCTATTGCTCCAAAAATTAAACCCTTTTAGGGGTAACTAAACATGGCTATATGTGAGCTAACAAAATTGGTCCTAACTCATTTGGGTCAACCAATAAACATATTTGTTTGTTTTAGTCCAGAAGGGTTTATCTTAAAGTCAACAATTAATACTGCTTAATTAATTCTACCAAAATTAGGGGAGCTAACACAAGGCAGTACTAAGCTAGCAAAATTGGTTTGGAATTATTTGGACTAACAGAGTATCAGAAACAAACAAGTTTAGATTTTAAACCTTCTGTGGCATTTTCAATAATACTTTTTAACTATTTAATTAAATGACATGAGACCAATTGGTTGGTTAAACAATTTCATAAGCTTTCCAGAACAATTGAGTTTGATTTATTTGGATTCCTAATTCTCAAGTTATTGAATTTATAAAATGAGTCCAGTACTGAATTTCCAGAGAAACTAAAATTAGAAATCCTAACTGTTCTGGATAATGTTGAAATCCCTGACAGGTGGGGTCCACCAGTCAGTGACTCAGACGAAACGGTGCGCGCGCGGGAAATGTTTAAAGATCTGACTAGCGGGGTCCACCAGTCAGTGGCTAAGCGCGCGAAGCGGTATGCGACCGTGGATCAAAGATCCAACGGCTCACAGAGGCCGCGTTCATCGACGACCTAAAATAGGCGGCGCCGTTGCTCCGGCGGCGGCGAGCAGCTCGATTGGCTCACCTGAGAGGGCTAGGGACGGCGGAGATGATGCAGATCGACGGCGGCGATGTGGGGGAAGCTCCTGGCCGAGTTGCGTTTCCTGGGAAGGAGTGGTTCGTCGGCGGCGAGCTCCGGAACTTCCTCGGCTACGGGCACGGGCTCCGGCGACCTCCTGGCGATGCTCTGGTGCACGAAAGAGAGGGGAACAAGGGGTGAGTGAGTGCGGTGATCGCAGGGATGCAGGGAGAGGCCAGAGGGAAGGAAAGGGGAGGCCAGCACGGCGAGGCCGTGGTCGTCGCCTACCTCGGCACGGCGAGGTTGCAGCGCACTGCCACGGGCAGCAGTGGCTTCCCGGCAGAGGCTCCGGCCTCCTGGCGGTGCACGAGAGAGGGTGGTGAGTGAGAGAGACAGTGGGGCGGTGTGGAGAGAGCGCTGGGCTCGGGTGGTTTAAATAGGCGCGACGGCGGCGCACGGTGGTCGCAGTCCAGCGCGTCCAGAGGGCGAGAGAGGCCAGCGCGCGGTGTCTGGGGGTCCGGGCGTGGGCTAGGGTTCTCTGCGTAGAGGATTGCGTGGCGAGGTGCGGCGAGCTGGGCCAATTTGGCCGGTCGCCGTCCGTTTAACCACGGCGGAGATGCAGGGGACAGGGGCGGCATCGGGCCGAGCGTGTGCTCGAGCGACTGCGGCGGCTGCAGAGGCACGGAGCGTGGACGGCTGCGAGCAAGGGGGGCCTGGGGGACACGGGGAAACGGCGAGGCGCGCGGCGTGCGGCGACGACACGGCGACGGAGAGGTAGGCGATGACACTTTTGCCAAAACCCCCTGGCTCCTGTGCACTGCTTCTTTTCCTTCTTCTTTCGTCTAATTACGTTTTAGCCCTTC
This sequence comes from Poa pratensis, assembly GCA_947311845.1. Taxonomy (NCBI): domain Eukaryota; kingdom Viridiplantae; phylum Streptophyta; class Magnoliopsida; order Poales; family Poaceae; genus Poa; species Poa pratensis. Next base: position 7,327,880 of record CAMZMU010000103.1, on the reverse strand, counting down.
TGTTAAATGCAGCAGCACTTCCTGATTTAATTTGAGGCACTAAATCAATTTATAAAATTTGTCAAAATTTTGGGGTCTTCCCATAATGTACAGAAGCTCCACAAAAATTGGCATAAAATAATAAAATGTTTTGAAACATTTTCTTTTATAGTGTTTTAATTAAGGCATTTTAATTTATTTCAATTTGTTTTGATTTTAGAATTTTAAAACTAGTTCAAAAATAATATTTGAGAGGGGAAAGTGGTAGGAACAAAATGGGGAGTGTTTATAAACCCACTCCACTGAATTTTGTTTGAAACCATTTGAAATTCTCACTTGGAGAATTTGTGGGACACAAATGTCACTTTTATTTTTCTTGCTTTATTTGCTATTTCAATTCTTTTCTTTTCTTCTTGCTTTTATTTAGAGCAAACAACAAACCACTAGCAAGAAGGAATAACACAAGCAACAAGGATTAATTACCACAAGCAATATTTTGCAGACAACACATAATATTTAACAAAAGTTTTTGTTGGCTCTCATTTTTGGAATAATAATATTGATTAATATTTTTGGGATGTTACACCCCCTCCGGCGTGTTCATCATCAACATCTACAGCAAGAACTTCTTCACCGTCATCACTATGATGAAGGGGGAGTAGTCCACCCCTGGACTAGGGTTTGTGGTGGTAACTTTTGTATCTCTCCTCTCTCTTGAGCTTCACTAATTAGTACCGTATGAGCTGCTGAACATGATTACGGTCAACTATGTAATACCTTTGTGGTGAATATTGTGGTGTGAGATGATTTGTTATGCATTTACCGTTGTGTTGGAGCTTTTGTGATTTGTCATACTTTGAAGTATGATGTATGTGGGTACGGGATGGCCGATGTGACACGGCATAGGTATTGAGTGACACAGTACCGCCCAACGTCCTTTATCTGGGGGTAAAAAGAAAGAGTATGATGTGGGAGTGAGAGAAACCACGCTAGCGTTACGAGGGGTGACCTAGCAACACAAATGAGTATTTCTTTCAACTATGTGTTTTAGGACATATAGCCGTCATAAAAAGCTACCATTAAAACATGACAATTGTGTGTACTTTATCTATAACATGATGATCACCGTAGATGAGAGAGAGAGAGGATTAAGTGAACCCATGAACCATGTCCATTGTTCCTATAAGAAACACACACTTGAGCTTGTCCTCTTGCTACATAGAGGATTGGGCTTTCTCTCTTTGAGAGCTTTCACTTGCTACTACCTTTGTCTTGTCCTCTTGCAAAGAAGAGGATTGGGACACTTTTACGTCCATCAAACCAACCATCTTGTTCTCTAAACTTGTTTAGTGCATAATCAACTAAAACTTGTGACACTTTAGTTGTAAGGAATAGATAACTTTTCCTTCTTGCTCCTGCGGATCGATACCTTACTTCCACATTGAGAGGTGCTACATTGATCCCTTGCTCTTGAGGGTTATCAGTACTGGAGATTTTTGGAATATTCGATATCGGTCGAGCCGGATTATCCGGTACATTCGGATTGTCCGGTCCTGACTTTGTCGGAATATCCGACTCTCAAGTTTTCTCTCGAAATCGGTGATACGTCCATTTTGCATCACTATTTTATATCATAATTTACTGCTATTCATCGATATATTTCATATTTAGAAGTGTTACTTATGTTATTTTACCTATTTTGCATGTTTGATGAATAATGGAGAATTGGACACCGGAGTCAGGATTCTGCTGGAAAAAGCACCGTCGAGATGCACTATTTCTGAAGATCAATAAATCGAAGGAGACATATGGAAGTTCCTATTTTACCAGAAGATGGAGGAGGCCAAAAGGGGGAGCTGAGATGGGCCATGGTGGGCCCTCCTCACCCCTTGGCGCGGTGGGCCCCCTGCCGCGCCGACAGGTGGTTTGGGGGCCCTGGCCCACCTCAGCCGTTCCCCCTTCGCGTACTTGACCCCCTCGGAACCCTAACACACAGGGAGGGCCATCGAAATATTCCGCCGCCTCCACGAGGCGGAAAACACCAGAGAGCGAAAAGCTCCCCTGCAGGAAGAAATCTGCCGGGGGAAATTCCCTCCCGGAGGGGGAAATCGTCGCCATCATCACCGTCATCGAGCTGGACTTCATCGGGATCATCATCATCATCATCTCCACCGCCAACACCATCATCACCGCTGCACCCCGTCTCCGTTATAACATCTAGGGCTGAATCTTGTCTATTTCATAGGGGAAACTCTCCCGGTGTTGATTACTCTTGTTATTGATGCTATTGGGTGAAACCATTGGACTAAGGTTTATGTTCAGATTGTTATTCATCATCATATCACCTCTGATCATGTTCCGTATGATGTCTTGTGAGTAGTTCGTTTAGTTCTTGAGGACATGGGAGAAGTCTTGATGTTAGTAGTGAACTATGTTGAGTAATATTTAATGGTTTGATGCTTAAGTTGTGGTGTTATTCTTCTAGTGGTGTCATGTGAACGTCGACTACATGATACTTCACCTTTATGGGCCTAGGGGAATGCATTGTGTATTCGTTTGCCAATTGTGGGGTTGCCGGAGTGACAGAAACCTGAACACCCGTTGGTATATCGATGCATGAGGGATAGCAGGATCTCAAAGTTTAAGGCTGTGGTTAGTTTATCTTAATTACTTTCTTGTATTTGCGGATGCTTGCAAGGGGTATAATCACAAGTATGTATTAGTCCTAGGAAGGGCGGTGCATTAGCATAGGTTCACCCACACAACACTTATCAAAACAATGAAGATTAATCAACTATATGAAGCGAAAGCACTTGACAATATTCCCGTGTGTCCTCAAGAACGTTTGGTCATTATAAGTACAACAACCGGCTTGTCCTTTGCTGTAGAAAGGATTGGGCCACTCGCTGCAACTATTATTACTGCATTTTATTTACTTGTACTTTATTTATCTGTCATATCAAAAACTCCTAAAAACTTGTCTGAGGCATTTACAGTGAATCCTTCATCAAAACCGCTTGTCAACACCTTCTGCTCCTCGTTGGGTTCGACACTCTTATTTATCGAAAGTACTACGATACACCCCCTATACTTGTGGGTTATCAAGACTATTTTCTGGCGCCGTTGCCGGGGAGTGTAGCGCTATTGGTAAGTGGAATTGGTAAGGGAAACATTTATTGTACGTGCTGTTTTTATTTTTGCCTGCTGCTATATCTCATTATGGAGGGGTCTTCTCTTGAATTCCTATTTGGGAAAACAACTACCACTGCTAAGGTAGTAGAGGAGGCGCCAGATGAGCAGGTAATACCGTTCAAAATTCCTATGAAAATTGTTGAACGTGTCACAAATAACCGCTATGCAGGAGATGGAACTGTCCATCCTGGAGATCATTTGTTATTTCTGCATGAATTGTGCGAGTTATTTAAGTGTGCAGGTATCTCGATGGGAGAAGTTAAGAAGAAATTATTCTCTCTATCACTGTCTGGTAAAGCTGCACATTGGTATAAACTGCTGAAGAATGGGTATTCTCTTGGATGGGAGGAAATTGTACCTCTCTTTTACTCCAAATTCTATCCTCCAAGTGAGATTCATAAGGATCGGAACCTCATATATAACTTCTGGCCCTATGATGGAGAGAGTATCGCTCAAGCGTGGGGGAGATTGAAGGCATTAATGCTCAAATGTCCCATTCATGAGCTTCCTGGTAATATTGTTATTGATAACTTTTATGCAAGACTCTCCTTTCAAGATAAAACTCTATTGGATACCACTTGTGCTGGATCGTTCACTCGTAATAAAGAAGAGTTTAAGTGGGACCTTCTTGATCGGATTCAGGAGAACACTGAAGGATGGGAGAATGACAAAGGTAGGGAGTCAGGTATAAACTATGACTTTGAGTGTGTTAAAAATTTTATGGATACTGATGATTATCGCAAAATTAGCACTACTTATGGTCTTGACTCTCAAATTGTTGCAAACTTTTATAAAGCCTTTGCTTCCTATTTCGGTTTGCCGAAGGAGGGTTTTAAAAATTATCATGAACCATATAAAGATGAATCTGTTTCTCATATATCTAAAGGTGTTGAGGTTAATGTTGCTGATCGCATTATTCCAGAACCTTATATTGAAAAAGTTCCTTTTCCTAATAAGATTAAGGAACATACTATCATAACTGGTGTTGTTAGTAAAAGTAATAAGAAAACTACCAAACCTGATGAGCAAATAACTGTTGAACCTGTTGTAGCATTGGTTAAAGATCTTGTCACTGAAAATTTAGAAGATAGACACATTATCTTTTGTGAGGATGCTTCTAATATTGTCTCACATCCTAAAAGTTCTAGGAAGTCTAGTGTTCCTGTGCTTTCTGTTGGGATAGGTGATCATTGCTATTATGGTTTATGTGATATTGGTGCAAGTTCTAGTGCTATTCCTTATGAGCTTTACAGGGAAATTATGCACGAAATTGCTCCTTGTAAACTTGAAGAGATTGATGTGGTTATTCAGCTTGCTAATAGGGAAACTATCTCTCCAATTGGTATCATTAGAGATGTCGAAGTCCTTTGTGGTAAGACTAAATACCCTGCTGATTTTCTTGTACTTGGGTCGGCTGCCAATGATAGTTGTCCTATTATTTTTGGTAGACCTTTTCTGAATACTTGTGGTGCTGTTATAGATTGTAAGAAAGAGAAAATCTTTACTAAATTTGCTGGTGAATCTTATGAATTCAATTTCTCTAAATTTGCTAAAGCACCTTATGAAACTGAATTGCCTAGTGAGGATTTTGAAATTGCTCAACTTGCATCTATTGTTCTTGCTCCTAACAATGCTTTGCAGCAACATATGGAGAATCATGAAAGTGAGAACTTCAGGGAAGAAAGGAATGAGCTTGATGAAGTATTCCTTCGTCAACCTATGCTCAAACACAATTTACCTGTGGAAGATTTGGGTACCACAATGCCACCCAAGGAGGATCCTGTTTTTGATTTGAAACCTCTGCCTGATAATCTTAAATATGCTTATATTGATGATAAGAAAATATATCCTGTTATTATCAGCTCTAAACTTTCAGGTACAGAGGAGGAAAGGTTATTGGGAGTGTTGAGGAAACACCGCGGAGCTATGGGATATACTCTTGATGACCTGAAGGGAATTTCTCCTACTATATGTCAGCACGCCATCAACATGGAACCTGATGCAAAGCCTGTTGTTGAGCATCAGCGTCGTTTAATACCCAAGATGAAAGAAGTGGTAAGAAATGAGGTATTAAAACTTCTTGAAGCTGGTATTATTTATCCTATTGCTGATAGTAGATGGGTAAGTCCTGTGCATTGTGTTCCTAAGAAAGGAGGAATTACCGTTGTTCCTAATGAAAATGATGAACTAATTCCTCAAAGAGTAGTAGTTGGTTATAGGATGTGCATTGATTTTAGAAAGGTTAACAAAGTAACTAAGAAAGATCATTATCCTTTGCCTTTTATTGATCAAATGCTTGAGAGGTTGTCCAAGAAAACTCACTTTTGTTTCCTTGATGGGTATTCTGGGTTTTCTCAAATTGCTGTGAGAGCGCAAGATCAAGAGAAAACTACTTTTACTTGTCCTTATGGAACTTATGCTTATAGACGTATGCCTTTTGGTTTATGTAATGCTCCTGCTACTTTTCAAAGATGCATGTCTGCTATTTTTCATGGCTTTTGTGAGGAAATTGTGGAAGTCTTCATGGACGATTTCTCCGTCTATGGAACTTCCTTTGATAATTGTTTGCACAACCTTGACAAAGTTTTGCAGAGATGTGAAGAAACTAGCCTTGTTCTTAATTGGGAGAAATGCCACTTTATGGTTAATGAAGGAATTGTTCTTGGACATAAAATTTCTGAAAGAGGTATTGAAGTTGATCGAGCTAAAGTGGAGGCAATTGAAAAGATGCCTTGTCCCAAAGATGTTAAAGGTATTCGTAGTATTCTTGGTCATGCTGGTTTTTATAGGAGGTTTATTAAAGATTTCTCTAAAATTTCCAAGCCTCTTACTAATCTTCTTCAAAAAGATGTACCCTTTGTTTTTGATGATGATTGTAAGGAAGCTTTTGAAACTTTGAAAAAGGCTTTAATCACCGCTCCTGTAGTTGAACCACCTGATTGGAATTTACCTTTTGAAATTATGTGTGATGCTAGTGATTATGCTGTAGGCGCTGTTCTTGGGCAGCGAGTAGATAAAAAGTTAAATGTTATTCATTATGCTAGTAAAACTCTTGATTCTGCTCAAAAGAATTATGCCACTACTGAAAAAGAATTTCTAGCTGTAGTTTTTGCTTGTGACAAATTTCGACCCTACATAGTTGATTCGAAAGTCACTATTCATACTGATCATGCTGCAATTAGATACCTTATGGAAAAGAAAGATGCTAAGCCAAGGCTTATTAGATGGGTACTTCTTTTGCAAGAATTTGATTTGCATATCATAGATAGAAAAGGTGCTGAAAATCCTGTTGCTGATAATTTGTCTAGATTGGAAAGCATTCCTTATGATCCTATTCCTGTTAATGATAGCTTTCCAAATGAACAATTGGCTGCAATAAGTGTAAGTTCGCGAGATAGTCCTTGGTATGCTGATTATGCTAACTTTATTGTTTCCAAGTACTTGCCTCCAACCTTTTCAGCTCAGCAAAGAAGGAAATTCTTTTATGACTTGCGGCATTACTTTTGGGATGACCCACACTTATATAAAGAAGGAGTCGATGGTATTATGCGAAGATGTGTTCCTGAATATGAACAACAGGAAATACTGAGGAAATGCCATGGAAGTGCTTATGGAGGGCATCACGCTGGAGATAGAACTGCGCAGAAAGTTCTACAATCAGGTTTTTATTGGCCTACCCTCTTTAAGGATGCAAGAAAGTTTATTTTATCTTGTGATGAATGTCAAAGGGTTGGTAATATCTCTAGACGCAATGAAATGCCTATGAGTTATTCTCTTGTTATTGAACCATTTGATTGTTGGGGATTCGACTTCATGGGTCCTTTTCCTTCTTCACAAGGTAATACTCATATACTTGTTGCTGTTGATTATGTCACTAAATGGGTAGAAGCTATACCTACTAAAAGTGCTGATGGTGAGACCTCTTTAAAAATGCTTCAAGATGTCATTTTTCCTAGGTTTGGTGTACCTAGATATCTTATGACTGATGGAGGTTCTCATTTTATCCATGGTGGTTTTAGAAAGACTCTTGCTAAATATGGTGTTAATCATAGAATTGCTTCAGCCTATCATCCTCAAACTAGTGGACAAGTAGAATTGTCAAATAGGGAGATTAAATCTATCTTGCAAAAGACTGTTAATAAATCTAGAAAAAATTGGGCTAGTAAGTTAAATGATGCTTTATGGGCTTATAGAACTGCTTATAAGAACCCCATGGGCATGTCTCCTTATAAAATGGTTTATGGTAAAGCTTGTCACTTGCCTTTAGAATTAGAACACAAAGCTTATTGGGCAGTGAGAGAACTTAATAGAGATTTTAAACTTGCCGGTGAGAAAAGGTTGTTGCATTAAGTTCTTTAGATGAATGGAGAAGTGAGGCTTATGAAAATGCTAGACTCTTTAAAGAAAAAGTTAAGAGATGGCATGATAGGAGAATTCTTAAAAGAGAATTTAATGTTGGTGAGAAAGTTCTATTGTATAGGTCTCGTCTCAGATTTTTTGCAGGAAAGTTACTCTCAAAATGGGAAGGACCATTTGTTATTGTGGAGGTGTATCGTTCAGGTGCAATAAAAATTGCTTCATTGAAAGATAACTCTACACAAGTGGTAAATGGTCAAAGACTCAAGCATTATATTTCTGGAGATTCTATTAATGAAGAGGTTGATACAATTAAAGTGGTGACTCCGGAAACTTTCATTGAAGAACATTTTTCTGGGACTGCAGAATTCGATTCGAATAGGTAACAGTTTCGGTAAGAAAAGTTTCGCGAATAACTTTCTAGAAGATATTTTCGTCGTTTTTATTAAATATGGAAAAATAAGAGACCGAACCGGATGGGAGACGGCACCCGTGGTGCCCAAACCATAGGTCGGCGCGGTGGGCCCCCAGCCGCGCCGCCTGGTGGTTTGAGCACCCCGGAGCTCGTCTCCGATCAGGTTTCCTCCTGTACCTTCCTTATGTTGTAAAACTTTTTGCTATATAACTCACCCGAACCCCCGAGGTTCGTATCTCGCCTTTTCATCGTGTTTCGTTTCGAGCTGTTTCTGTCCAGATATTGTTTTCAGATTTAGAAGCGCCATGGTCTCCAACAACAACAACAAGGGCAAGGAGCCTTTGGAAGACGAGACTCAAGACCCCAAGCTGAAGGAGGAAGTCAAGAGCGAAGATGAAGGAGAAGTGGAGGAAGACCCGCGCGAATACCCGCGCGCTACCGTTGCAAGCATCGGAGTGGTGGCAAATCCATTCAAGCCCAGGCAAGGGCGCGGATGAGCACCGGAGGGAAGGTTCCACGACACTTCTTGGCTCCCAGGACATCTTCCCCAGGCAAAATAACCCCTTCCATACTCTTATCCATAAGCATCAAATTGAGAGGATCCCGGAGGCTGAGTTGCCTAGTGGTTGGAATATAGATCGTTCTAACAATACAGGAAAGAGGGATTCTGCTGCTGAGGAGTGGGGAAACAACTCCAAGAGTTGGGACTCGCAGTCTGACAAGTTTATGAATCGCATCGAACACAACTCTGAGCTGATTCGCGCCCTCACCTACAAGATTGATGAACTGAAGGAGCTGGTTGATAAGCTTATCAACAATCCACCACCACCGAAGGAGTAATTCATCATAAGTATTGGCATCCCCTTGGTTTGTTCCAAGCTTGGGGGAGTGCCGCGGTATCACATCATTATCTTTACCTTTTACTTTTCCATAAAGTCATATCGTGAGTAGGGAAGTTATCTTATATGATGGTTTGCAATGTGGAAGTATCTCTCTTTTAGTTGGTTATCTATGTATCCCTTGGTGTGAGTTGCCGTTATGAAATATTAATGAGAAGTTTTATCATTTACTTTCTGCATACTTTATTTTAGCTTGCAATTCTCTTTCATATTGATAACCTTGTTGTTAGTATAGGGATCACTTTTTAGAGCACCAAGTTAATCTTTTTGGTTTTGGCAAACTTAGCATTGGTCAGTAGTAGACAATACTTTGAGACTTAAGTAGAGAGAGGGAGTGCATGCAAATATATTATTCCATGATCTTTCTTTCTTTGTAGCTCATAAGCTTAGTATTCTTAAGTTAAACTATTTGTGCTTCTAAGGAAGATTGCATGATTATTCTTATCACTTGTATAATTGTTTGTATCCCTCAACTCTTATGCTTGCTACATAACCTTGCTAGCCAAAGACCTGTATCGAGAGGGAATGCTTCTCATACATCCAAACCTTGAGCCAAACCATTGCCATTCGAGTCCACCATAACTTCCTACTATATGGTATTTTGCGCCATTCCAAGTAAATACTTCATGTGCTACCTTTAAATTATTCAAAACTTATTACTCCTAGTTTTGTGTCACTGTTTATTAGCTCATGAGGGTTCTGTAGAGTTTCTCTAGCACTTTTGTCAAACAGACTTTCACCAATGGACTAGTGGCATATACACCGCTTATCCAACAATTTGCAAAAAGAGCTGGCAAATGGGGTGCCCAGTCCCAATTAACTACAACTTTCATTAATAATTCTCTTCACATGTTTTGCCCTGATTTATCAGTAAGCAACTTAATTTGCAAATAGACACTCCTCCATGGTATGTGAATGTTGGAAGGCACCCGAGGATTCGGTTAGCCATGGCTTGTGTAAGCAAAAGGTTGGGAGGAGTGTCAACTATAAAGAAACTAAAATACATGTGTAAACAAAAGAGAAGAGGGATGATCTACCTTGCTGGTAGAGATAACGTCCTTCATGGGAGCCGCTCTTGAAAGTCTGGTTGACAAGGGGTTAGTGTTCACTTTACTACGATTCGTTGACAACGACATACATAGCTCAAACAACTATTTTCATACTCTCTATATGCTTTGCAAAACTTAAAAGCTCTAGCACATGATTTAATCCCTGCTTCCCTCTGCGAAGGGCCTATCTTTTACATTATTGTTGAGTCAGTAAACCCATTCCTCTCTATCTCAAGCAAGCATTTGAGTTGTTGAGATCCAATTAGTTATATGTGTTGATACTTCTAATCATATCTCTCATTTCCTTGTTTCGCACAATAGCTTTTATCCGAATGAATATAACTTTGAAAGTTATCAATGACTGTAAGGAGACTGTTATGATTAAGGCATGTAAGTTCTGCTATATAAGCTCTGATATAAAGACTCTTCTCGAAAGATAAGTATGATCTGTTAATTGTTCTCTGACCAAGAGTTTAAGTTTGCCTTCACCAATCATGGTTCTCTTTATGCACTTCATCGTGGTTCCCTTTACTTATTTCAAGTTAGATTATATGAAGGGAAGTTGCTGTCTAGAATGACTTGTGTATCAATGAATGTGATGCTTCTTGTCCGTATTTTATTTATCGACACTTTGCTCCATAAACTTGTGGTCATGTTTACTGAGCTCAGTTTTCGCTTGGGGACAAGCGAGGTCTAAGCTTGGGGGGGTTGATACGTCCATTTTGCATCACTATTTTATATCATAATTTACTGCTATTCATCGATATATTTCATATTTAGAAGTGTTACTTATGTTATTTTACCTATTTTGCATGTTTGATGAATAATGGAGAATTGGACACCGGAGTCAGGATTCTGCTGGAAAAAGCACCGTCGAGATGCACTATTTCTGAAGATCAATAAATCGAAGGAGACATATGGAAGTTCCTATTTTACCAGAAGATGGAGGAGGCCAAAAGGGGAGCTGAGATGGGCCATGGTGGGCCCTCCTCACCCTTGGCGCGGTGGGGCCCCCTGCCGCGCCGACAGGTGGTTTGGGGGCCCTGGCCCACCTCAGCCGTTCCCCCTTCGCGTACTTGACCCCCTCGGAACCCTAACACAGGGAGGCCATCGAAATATTCCGCCGCCTCCACGAGGCGGAAAACACCAGAGAGCGAAAAGCTCCCCTGCAGGAAGAAATCTGCCGGGGGAAATTCCCTCCCGGAGGGGGAAATCGTCGCCATCATCACCGTCATCGAGCTGGACTTCATCGGGATCATCATCATCATCATCTCCACCGCCAACACCATCATCACCCGCTGCACCCCGTCTCCGTTATAACATCTAGGGCTGAATCTTGTCTATTTCATAGGGGAAACTCTCCCGGTGTTGATTACTCTTGTTATTGATGCTATTGGGTGAAACCATTGGACTAAGGTTTATGTTCAGATTGTTATTCATCATCATATCACCTCTGATCATGTTCCGTATGATGTCTTGTGAGTAGTTCGTTTAGTTCTTGAGGACATGGGAGAAGTCTTGATGTTAGTAGTGAACTATGTTGAGTAATATTTAATGGTTTGATGCTTAAGTTGTGGTGTTATTCTTCTAGTGGTGTCATGTGAACGTCGACTACATGATACTTCACCTTTATGGGCCTAGGGGAATGCATTGTGTATTCGTTTGCCAATTGTGGGGTTGCCGGAGTGACAGAAACCTGAACACCCGTTGGTATATCGATGCATGAGGGATAGCAGGATCTCAAAGTTTAAGGCTGTGGTTAGTTTATCTTAATTACTTTCTTGTATTTGCGGATGCTTGCAAGGGGTATAATCACAAGTATGTATTAGTCCTAGGAAGGGCGGTGCATTAGCATAGGTTCACCCACACAACACTTATCAAAACAATGAAGATTAATCAACTATATGAAGCGAAAGCACTTGACAATATTCCCGTGTGTCCTCAAGAACGTTTGGTCATTATAAGTACAACAACCGGCTTGTCCTTTGCTGTAGAAAGGATTGGGCCACTCGCTGCAACTATTATTACTGCATTTTATTTACTTGTACTTTATTTATCTGTCATATCAAAAACTCCTAAAAACTTGTCTGAGAGCATTTACAGTGAATCCTTCATCAAAACCGCTTGTCAACACCTTCTGCTCCTCGTTGGGTTCGACACTCTTATTTATCGAAAGTACTACGATACACCCCCTATACTTGTGGGTTATCAATCGGCTAAGGACTTTACAAGCAACCAGTTCTGGGAAGTACTGAAGTTTTCCGGAATATCCGATTCTAGCTGATTCGGATTATCCGGTGGAGTTCGGATTATCCGATCCCTACTTATATCGGAATATCCGATTCCCCTGTCTGCAACGGCTCTTTTTCTGGGAGGGGTATAAATACCCTCCACCTACCTCAGCCAGCTAACTCTGCAGCTCGTGTTCTTCCTCATTGTTGACCTTCTTGAGCTTTGCTAACTCTCTATCCCTCCATGATTCTTGCCTCCATTTAGTGGGAAAAGAGAGAGGAGATCTAGATCTACCATTCCACCAATCAATCTCTAATCTAAGTGAGGTGAAGCTTCTTGGATCTAGATCTTGGAGGATTTGGTGTCCTCTTTGTTCTTCCTCTCTTCTCCCCCCAATAGCATTAGTTGCTTTGGTGGGATTTGAGAGTGAAGGATTTTGAGCACTTCTTGTGTTCTTGCCCATTGCATCGGTTGCATCGGTTTGAGTTCTCCACGGCGATACGTGGAAATCGAAGTTGAGAAGCTTGTTACTCTTGGTACTTGGGGTGCCCTAGAGCTTGTCCTCTTGGGTACTTGGAGTGCCCTAGACGGTCCTTGTTGATCTCGGAGTTTTGGTGCCTCGCGGGATAGTTGGGAGCCTCCAATTAAGTTGTGGAGTCGCGCCCCAACCTTGTGATTCTTGTGGCTTTGGGAGCCGCGGGAATTCGGTGAGAGCTTCCAATTAAGTTGTGGAGTGTGCCTCATCCTTGTACGGGTTCGGTGACCACCATCAAGTGTCCCATAGTGGTTCGTGGTTCTCTACATTGGTAGAGGCACGAAGGAGATTACGGTGTGCATTTGACGGCTATTCGGGGATCACTTTGTGACTCCGCACCGCTCCAACGAGACGTAGCTTCCATTGGGAAGTGAACTTCGGGATAAATCATCGTCTCCAAGTGCCTCGGTATTTCTATACCCGAGCTTCCTACTTATGCAATTTACTCTGTGATAGCCATCGAGCTTGAATTAATATATCTAGCTCACATAGTTGTATATCTTGTTTAGCATAAGTTGTTGTTGCACATAGGTAAACCTAGCTTGTTTAGGTTTTGTGCTTGATCTGTTCAAGACTTATCACCTGTGGTGGATCAGATTGAACGAAGACTGAATGCTTGTGCTAGGTTCTTGGATTATGGGGGCCGTGTTACCCTGGTAGACTCTGTGCTCTCCTCACTGCCATCACATTACCTCTGTTCACTGAAACTACACAAGACCATCATCAAATTATTTGACAGAGGACGCCGCCACTGCTTGTGGGCAAAGGAAGATGATGCTAACTCCCCTCAGTCCCTGGATGCATGGTCATTGGTTTGTAGGCCCAAGAAGCATGGTGGCTTGGGTATCAAAAATCTGGAAATTCAAAACACTGCACTCCTCTTGAAGCAGCTCCATAAATTTTTCTGCAAGGCTGATATCCCCTGGGTAAAACTTGTGTGGTCATTGTATGGTGACACACCTCCTCATGCTCAGCCTGTGTGTGGATCTTTCTGGTGGCGGGATGTTTTCAGCTTGATCAACATTTACAGAAGCATTACAACTTCCCTGGTGGGTTCCGTGAGATGACCTTGTTCTGGAAAGATTTCTGGCATGGGGGCTCACTCCTATGCGATACATATCCTCACCTTTTCTCCTTTGCTCTGAATACTGACATTTCTGTATCCGAGATGATGCACAACAATGCACCTGGACTGACCTTTGCATTACCCTTATCTGTGGAAGCATTTGAGGAGCTTCAAGAAGTTGATGTGATCCTGGCTGACACTGCTAGAGGCCCGGGTGGCACTAGTTCCAGAATGTTCGTTTGGGGTAATACTGCTTACACCGCTACCAAGTTCTATAAATTCATCTTCTCACAAGTCACTCAAAACAAAGCACTTGATCTGGTTTGGGCATCTAAATGCTTGCCCAAGCTCAGAGTTTTCATGTGGCTTATGATTCATGATCGACTTAATACTAAGGACCTAATGACCCGTAAGCATTGGAACTTTGATGGGGGTCCTCATTGTGTGCTTTGCTCCCAATCCACCTTGGAAACTCGAGATCACTTGTTCTTCAACTGCTCCTTTGCAGCCGCCTGTTGGGATGTTGTTCGAATTAATTGGAACTGCCTAGTACCTATCTCCACTCGTTTTGCAGATGCTAATCTTACTTTTTCTGGACCCTGCTTCATGGAGGTGGTGGCCTGTGTGACCTGGAATATTTGGAAGATCCGGAATGACTACATCTTTAATGAGCAAGCAGCTACACTTGGAGCGTGGAAAGTTCGATTTCAGAGTGACATCCTTCTCCACCAGCACAGAGTCAAGCATAACTTAGTGGCCCCTCTCATTGCGTGGACTAGATCTCTGTTTACCTAACCATGTATTTCCCTTTTGCTTTCGATCCCCCTGAACACTCGCTCCTCTCTTTGTATTGTACTGTACTGTTTTGTTACTTGAGGTGAGGTCACCCTTTGGGTGACTTCATCTGTAAATCGAAAATCACACCGTAGGGGTTCTCCTCTACGGTAATGCCCCTCAAAAAATAAAAAAAAAAAAAATAAATTAAACGCTAGTTTTATTCCGCATTTATTCAAGCCTAAAACGTAAAGAATTTTAAATCGCCTATTCACCCTCCCCTCTAGGTGACATCCGTGTCCTTTCAAGGAATAAATACATGTTAGATTGAGAACTGAACATACTTATGAATCCTTGTCTTTGGTGGTCCTGTAGTGCGAAAATACATAGAAATTTGAGACAATACAACAGATTAGAGGAATATCATCCTGCTCATGGAACATGCCAAATTGAAAGTTAAAAGATTGCAATGCTAACCAGGACCAGTTGAACAGTAGGAACCTCCATGCATGCTATGTGGTGAATTAACATGCATACTCCTGTACTGCAAGCCAGTTTGCAAAAGATGGGCGGAATTCACAACACCGGCGGAGAGGGCCGCAGGGTTCGATTGCTATCAAGCTAAAGCTACCTAGCCCAATCCCACCTTACGCCATGGCAGCAGGTAACTAAATCACTGCCGTGGGGCATACTCGCTAAGCTCTCGTACCAAGAAGAATCTACTCTGCCCCGAAGAAGGGAAAACTGACTTGATTGGGAATTGGGAGCAGGGGCGCGGAGGGGGTAAATTACCTCGTGAGGCCGAGAGAGAGGGCGTCGTGAAGGCGGGCGCGGAGGTAGAGCACGCGGTCCGTGAGAACATGATCTGCGGCGCCGGCGCCGCTGCCCTTCCTCCTGCTCTTCTCCTTCCCGGCCGCCATGGAGGCCGCAGGGCGCATTGTGTCCACACGATGACACGCGCACGTCTTTCGGCGGGTACCGGCGGCGCTGTCCTCGAGGCCGCCGCACCACATGCTCCCGTCTTTGAGCGATTACCGGCGGGCGGCGTAGAGCAGAGCTCACATCCCGTCGTCCACCTCCACCTTGCCGGCGTCCAGCGGCACGGCGTTGTCCTCGAGGCCGCCGCACCACACTCGCAAGGCATGTACCATTTCAGTATTTGATCTGGAGCATTGATCAAATTGAACGGCTCAGATTTAATGTATCAACACAGCACAACACAAGTTTGCTCTTTTAATAATAGTATAGATCAGTATAGCTATCCTTTCTATGGCAGCAATCCGGTTTCGCTTCGTTTTTTGAAACATAATTTCTTTTTTATCGTTTTCGTTCTTTGTGTATAGGTAAGTTATATGTTATACACGGCATCAATAGAAAACTCGCCATTTTTGGAGGTCCTACTTAATTTTCATTGGCTTTGGAATAGTAGAATAATTTTGAAAAGACAGTTTTTTCGTCTCAGTCACTTTTTAGAAAAGTGCAATCGTAGTTTAGAGAAAAATGCAATTACACTCTCAGTGCAACTTATTCAGTTGCACATTTCTATCCAGAAGAGTGCAGTTCCACTTTTTTTTAACTGTCGTTGCACATTTATAAGATGACTTAGACTTAAGGAAAAAACAGCCGACTGAGACATAGGCACTCCATGTTTTTTTCTAGGTCCCGTGTCTGTTCCTTGTCCACCCTTACCCCGCTCGTCAGCAAATATTTAATACACAATCCCTCCACATTCCCTCCTACTTGGGTCGACATCGGCCAAGTACCAGTCGACGCCATGGCCGACGCGATGCCTCCATTCTCGTCCGTCACCACCGAAGTGCCATCTTTGGTCTCCTCCATCATGTCGAAGCACCCACTGAAAGGAGTAAAACAAGGAGGAGATCCAGAAGTAAGCGGCTCAGCGTGCAAGGGAAAGGAAGGCGAAAGAGGTGAAGGCCGCTACCGAGGCGCAACCCGCGGCCGTCAACACCTGCATCGAAGCCATCGCTCGTGCCCAAACTGATGTAGTGGCACAGCCGACCCTCCGCATGTTGGCCGCCTTCCTGTGGCGGCGATTCAAGACTCAAGATGCTCCTAGGACCGCTTGCCCAGGAACTCGTCGTCGTCGCCCGTGCTCTCACCGTCCCCACCGACGTACCAATCTCCCCGATAACGTGCCGCAACCGGCTATGAGCCGGTTCTCTCCGCGCTCATGATCCCCTGAGGTCGGAGAGTCTCTGTTTGTCCTTGCTCCGCATTGACTCTTGACCACAACGCCCTAGCCGTTGGCGACTCCGATCGATGCAATGACAACCATGAACGATCACACATGGTGCACTCCTGGAGACCAACAACTTTGTTCGGTGAAATTCCCATGCTCGCCACGATTTTCATCTTTGATTGGCCACGACTACTATATTGTTGATTTTGTGTGAATGTTGCTCGCAAATGGGATTGTGCAGACCTACAATGATCAAGTTATGAATGGCATGATCAATAATGGTTGGCAAGAGGTTAGGGAAGGGAGTGGTCAACTGGCGTGAGAGAGCATGTCTAATGGTGCGAGACATGGCATGTTTGATGATCCGGTAGAGGGAACGTCCGATGTTGAGCTTACACAAGTAACACAAAGACGTGACAAAAGAACCGGATCATAAGTATAAGGTGTAGTGTGACGCATGGATGGAGGTTGGAAAAGACCCTATCTATGGTGCCAATCAAAAAGGGAGCGCCTATTACAGAAGAATGTATCATTATTTCCATGAGAAAAACTGTTACCTGAAAGGGCAAGGATGTCGCCTATAGGGGGGGGGGGTGAATAGGCGATTTAATTTTTTTCCGGTTTAGTCTTGATAATTGCGGAATAAAACTAGGTGTTTAAATTAACAAGCCAACAACCTAAATATACTAGGTTCACCTATGTGCACCAACAACTTATGCTAAGCAAGGCAAGTAACAAAGTGATAGCAATATAGAATACTTCAAGCACAAATGCTATCACAATGTAAAGTGCATAAGTAAAAAGCTCGGGTATAGAAATAACCGAGGCACGCGGAGACGAGGATGTATTCCCGAGTTCCTCCTTTTTAGGGGAGTACGTCTCGTTGGAGAGGTGTGAGCCACCACAACAGGTTGGTCTCAATGCCACAAAGGCTTCACCTTCTTCTCCGATGAACCGCACCACAAAACGTCTGGTTCACCTTTCACTATCGGAATCCTTCGAGGCGGAATCCGGAGCCTTTACAACAACAACTCGGGGCACAACCCACAACTGGATTGGGGGCTCCCGAATGGCTACAAGTGACCACAAAAGGTCTCAACCATCATAATGGCGTCTAGGGTCCAAAGATCCAAGAGTAACAAGCTCACAAACTTTCAACTTCCACGAATCCTCGTGGAGAGCACAAACCGATGCACAAAGCAAAGGCAAGAGCATAAGTGCTTAAATCCTTCACTCTCAAATCCCACCAAAAGTAACTAATGCTTATGGAGAGAGAGGAGAGAAAGAACAAAGAAGAGAACCACACAAGAACTCTAAGATCAAGATCTACTAGGTTCCCCTCACTTAGAGGAGAGATGGATTGGTAGGATTGTAGATCAGATCTCCTCTCAGTTTCCCTCAAAGATATGCAGAAATCATGGGAGAGATTGAGAGGTAGGCAAGCTTTTCCAAAGGTCAACAATGGAGGAGAGAGAAGAAAAAAACAAACTCAAGAAGTTAGGGAACCATTGGGGAAGAAAGCCCCATAAATAGGTCCCTTAAAAATCTGCCCGTTTGAAGAGGTACGGGAGGCCGGCCTTGGGCCCGGCCTGGCCGGCCTCTTGCCAGAGGCGCGTTGACTTGCAGAGAGGCCGGCCTTGGGCCCGGCCTAGGCCGGCCTCCAGCCACTCCAGGCCGGCCACCCACCCGAGGCGCCCAGCCATGGACCCGGCCTAGGCTGGCACGGTGGAGTGGAGGCCGGCTGGGTACACGAGCCGCTCGGCCTCGAGGAGGATGCCAGGCCGGCCAGGCCGGCCTAAGAAAGGCAGGAGACCGGCCAACCACCCGAGGGGCCTGGCCTTGGGCCCGGCCAGCCAGAAATAGAAAGAGATCTTCATTGACCTCTAACTTTTGCAAAAAAAATTCAAATGGGATGAAACCAATTTTGTTGGAAAGATAGCAACAAGAGCCATAAATAGAGTAAAGTCACCACACATGGGAAGGTGTGGAACTTTCCTCACGGATAAACCGATAATATTTCCAACACGAAAACGCGACAAGTTTTCCATACGAAATCCGTTTTTGATGAACTAGGGCTTGGTATGGAGATGAACACAAGCCCTAAATCCTCACATGGATAAAAGCCAAATAAGAACCAAGACAGATGATATGCCGAGAATGCAAAGGTTTAAGCTCTCCACAAAGATGCGATCAAGTTACTCATTTGAGAGCCCCTCTTGATAGTACGCCGTCTATCCTATAACCCGGTCTCCCACTAAAAACATGAGACCGGTAAATAGAAACCCTATCAAGATCATACCTTTGCCTTGCGCATTCCACTTGAGCTAGATGATGACGATCTTGATCTCTTCAAGTGAAACACCTTTCTTGATTGTGTTTGCTAGCACATTCTTGATGAAGACTTCTCCAAATACTCCCCCATACTCCATTATGGAAGAGACTCGCTAAGCTCCGTCTTCATGTATCCATTATGGGAAACACCTTTCTTGATTGTGCTTGCTAGCACATGCTTGATGAAGACTTCTCCAAATACTCCCTCATACTCCATTATGGGAGAGGCTCGCTAAGCTCCGTCTTCATGTATCCATTGCAAGATTCAATCAAATGATATCTTTCGAGATGGATCATATTGAACTTGCACTTCATAATCTTCTCTCTCTTCACAAAAATGATGTCCTGAATCCTTCAAGACATACTTGCAATATGCTCAACTCTACACATGACCATTCTTCATATAAACCCTTAAATAGAACAATGATCATCATGTAATCTTTTAGAGTCCAACACTTGAACTCTAATCTTTTCCTATGGACAAGATCTATAAGAATATCTCAATGCAAACATTAGTACATAAGGATTGTCATTAATTACCAAAAACCACGCATGGGGCAACACATGCACTTTCATTACCCCCTTCAAATTTGTGAGTGATCACAATTTAAATTCTCTAATTACAGCATAGGTGGCGGCCCGCTGTCTCCGGCCTTGAAGATGTGCGACATGGTGGCGGTGGAAGGGAATGGAGTACGGCATGGCCGGCGACGAAAAGAAAGGGGAACGGGGGAGAACAGGCGTGTAAGAAGAAGACGATCAGCGAGGCGAAGGCCTTCTTTATACGCCGTCGGGTAAGTGGAAGGGGCGGTTCGTTGAGTGTCAATGCTATGTGTGCGAAAATCCCAACGCCGACGCGTGGCTCTGGTGCTGGCACCAACGGTGTGTAAAAATGCGCTGCACCCATCGCGTCACGTCGCCTGGAAAACAATCCGGCGAAGTGGCCGCCATTACGTGGAACGTCCTCTTCTGCATGACGATATTAATTACATCTAACCGAGCGTGTGTGTGTCTATGACGGAGGTGCCCCACCTGTCGGACGTCTTTGCGGCCGGTACCGCTGTGACCATAGAGTGCTCGGAGCGGCGGCAACGCGACCCATCCGAATGCCCAAGAGCCGGCCACACTACGTACATCACGCTATGCCCTTTACATTACTGAGCGCTAGCTGATCGATGCCGAGTTGCCGACAAGGCCACACGTGACGTTGGCCGTCCACAACGTGCTTAATTAGTAACTTTAGTTCTGTCAAGTCGTGAGAAACTACAACGTAAAAACAGTCCCCCCCTCCTCCCGGGTCGCCCCCCCTCGGGCGACTCCGGAGGCCCCCAACCCTAGCCAAAAAAAAACCCTAGATCCGGCTTCCCTCGGCCGCTGCCGTCGCCGTCGCCGGCGGCGGTGGCGGCGCCCTGCCCGCCAAAGGCGGAGGGCACGGTGGGCGCTCTCGTCGACGCCCGGCGAGCGGGGCAGTGGCGTTTGGCGGGCGCGCGGGGCGACGGACGCCGGGGCGGCGGCCTCGGGCTTGAGGGACGGCGTCAACCCTGCGGCGGGTGACGGCCGTGGTTCGTGCTGCCTGCCTTCTCGGCCATGTGGGCGGCGAGGGGGCGGAGGTCGGAGTGCGCGGCATGGGGCCGCGCCGCCGGTTCCTGCTCCAGATCTGAAGAAGAAGCCTTCCCCTGCTCGTTTCGCGCGTCCTCTCGCCAGATCCAGAGCTTCTACGACGGATCCATCTGTGCGGGATGGTTGGTGCGGGCTGGTTCGGTGCCGGGGGAATCCCTTGGCCAGCGGTGGTGGCCACGTCGATGGCGACGCCGCGCGCGTCGTTCTCCTTCTTGAAGGCTTCGGCGAGGTACCGATACTCTCCCCACGCCCTCCCCTGCTTGGTGAAAGCCTGGCTTCCTGTGTGGCCGGCGGCGGCGTCTCGACGTCGCGTTCCTTCCTGGAGGCGCCGGCTTGGAAATTGCAGAGGAGGCGTTCGTGCGGAGCGTGTGTTGGGTAGGCCGTGGCGGCTTGCTTCTTCGACAGCGGCATCTCAGCGTGGTCAAGCTGGTGCCTTGGTTTGGTGCTCCTCGCTGCCCAGTCGCCCTGTTCGCCTGCGGGTCGACGCCCACGAGCCTGGGCGAGAGGGGAAAGGGTTCTCCTCTGCGGCAACAGCGCCGCCGGCCGATGAAAAATCCAACCTTTGGTGGTCCTGCTTACAGCGCTGGTGTGGTTGTCCTCTCTCTGCCGTTTCTTCTCCGGTTCGCGCCTTCGTCCTTCAGCTTCGGTCCGGTGTTGCGGTGCTCTGTGGTGGCGGTGGCCGTGTGATGAAGCTCCCGGAGCGCTCCTGTTCTCCTCCTATCCGGCACCCTAGCTCTCTCGGTCCCCGGTGTTCTCGGGTGAACCTTCTTCGTCCACGACGGTGCGGCGCCTTCGAGCCTAGGCGAGGGACACGGGGTTCCTTCCGTGGCGAAGACGGCGGACCTTGAGGCTAGGTGTATCCTGGTGAAGACGACGACGTCCTGCTCCTCGGCGCCTCTCCTCGACCTGTTGCTTTCCTGGATCGTCTGCAATGTTGGAGGCTTTGGAGGCTCAAGCTGTTTTTCTTGTTTATCTTTTGTTTGCTTGTGTCTCTTTGGTCTGTAAGCTGTGTGTTCAGCCTGTTGTATCGGCCGCTAAACTGTGTGGCTTTGTTAATTCAAAGCTGGGCACTCTGCCTTTTTTCTAAAGAAACTACAACGTGCGCTACTGCCTCCGCCTCCGAGTGACAAATATAAAATTTGGAATTGAAAGTCACCATCTATTTTGATAACTATATTGCTCCACATATGTGGTACGCAAATGTATCTCATGCATGATAGATCTTGTCATAACGATGGTGTTACAAAATGTTTGTAATCTTTACTATTAAATAGAAATCGACCCGTGATGGTTGGTGATGGTAAGTCGTTAACTGGATCTGAATCGTATCTCCTCCATCGAAGGCCTTGTCTCCTCCGTACGAGTCCATTTGGTACGTCTCCTTTGCTGAATCGTTTCCTAGGTGTCATATGTCACATAATTTTGTACGTCATCCCTCCACTCCCTCATTACTCTCGTCGTGGCGCGGCTCGGATTCACACCGCTGTTCCCCGCGGCCCAAGGCGCTTCCCCGTCCCTCGTGGCCTGCTTGCCATCTGCCTCAGCCATGCACGTCGCCGAGCCGTCGAGATCATGCGCTGCCCTTTCTTTCTACAGCCCAACCGGACTTAATGTGTCATTTTACTTATGTATTTGTTGAATACTTGTCTTGAACCTTGATTTCACATAGTTTGTTAGCAATTATCTTGTGGATGAAGTATAATGTTGGATCGTTGCCAATTGATTTTAAATTATGCATCTTCTATGCAATTGAACGAAAAAACTATGCTTGGAGTGTGGTTTTTTGGAGCACTTAATTTTGGCCTGGGGTTCGCTCCAATCTTGACTCTGCCATTGGTCACCTTGGATGGCGCGCTATGGAAGTTTCACTCCCTATTGTGGATAAGTTCACCCGTGGATGATGTTGTCTCCTACCAACGCACGGGTATTATGCTTACATGATATAAGTTGTTTGGTGTTATTTTAATGCATATTAGAGATAACGTGTGCAATTTCATCTGATTGTCAGATTTAGGAAAGTGACCATGCATGGAACAACCGAGCAATGACAACTATACGAGGACAAGCTCCACGTAGGAAACTTATATACTCTAGAGTTTTCAACATACTTGCACCTATGAGATAGACATCAATGCACTCTTGAAACCTCTATCAGTATGCCAAGATATGTAAGAATGGTACTTATAGACGCGAACACGTACATGAACCTACAATTCATATAAATGATATTTGATTACTCCTTGGAGGAATGTGACTTTTCTATTCTCACTTATTTTTCTCAATCTAGGAGTATCCGATTCCAACATTTTTAATTGCAGCGTCACAAACACCAAACAACTAAGGCATTTTCCTCGAACAACATCTTCTGCATTTAGTGCAAGTGTTCTCATTAAAATTGTATAACGAGAATCTTTATCTTGATATTTAGTGGCATTATTATCATGGATGTGTGAAGGCTAATAAGAAAATATGGTATCTAATCTTATACGTTGAATAAAACAGAGTTATAAAGAAATAAAAAATGGCAAGAATATTTGAAAGGCAGGTGAGAGTCGTTTCTTAGAAAATAATGCGTATCAGAGTTTGAAGAGAGTTGAAGATGGCGTTTCTCAGACATGAATCAGATAAATTATGCCGATATTAATTTAAAAGTGTTAATCTTAGACCTGAATCTTATGGTTGTACACACACTTATCAACTAGACTATCAAAGTCCCTCCACGTGTGACGAGCATGCTCCCTATTTTGATTATAATTAAAATAATAATTAATGAGCTCACTCTCTCCAACTGTATTATTCATTTCGTAATAAAAATAAAATTTAAGCGAGAACACAAGAACCACTTCTGATTAGGGTGCATTATCTAATACAATCCAAAATAAAAGGTGTATCAATAGTAAACTCACCATGCATTTAGAAAATAAAAAATGATACACATCATACATTAATTATTAAATGTTCATGTTCGTAATCATCAATAATTAATTAAGGGCATCTAATTTATTTAAATAGAACTCTACTAAATTATAAAAAATCTAGAAAAGTGGAAAATGTTTAACAATTTATGCCCGGACGCCCTCAAATTATACTTGTTTGGGGACGTAGGGACACCATGTGCACACCGATGGGGAAGGTGTCCCAAATAACACCCCCAAACATAGTACACAAGTGTAAGTTTATCTTTTCTTGTTTATTAAATATCTAAAATAGCACATAGACGACTTGAACACACACGGGCCGCCCTTGCAGCGTAGTCACAGACAATCCAAGTGCGAAAATTCAACTATGGCTATCCAAATGACAACATGAATCCTTATTTGGATGGGAGTGGTGGGCTTATTATGGCCGTTCTGCTATGTAGAAATGACATGATTTTAATGCTAAAAATTCTTCTCCCTTCTAGTTTATTTTCTTGTGAGCTCATTATTTCTGAGTGTGGTCTATTCTTCAGAAGTGGGAACACCGCGCCCTATTTATGGAGGTATGCTCATGGTTGGAGCAACTGACAAACGTTATTTTTGTCCCACATAGGTGGCGGCTTAGGCTGCGGATTGGTCCTTCGTCACCATAGGCTATTATGTATCATATTCTTCAGAAGTGGGAACACCGCGCCCTATTTACGGAGGTATGCTCATGGTTAGAGCAACTGACAAACGATATTTTTACCCCACATAGGTGGCGGCTTAGGCTGCGGATTGGTCCTCCGTCACCATAGGCTATTATGTATCATATATGCCTATAAGCTATCTTTTTCCACCTTCCTTTTCTTAGCAGTTTGTGTTCACCTTCGATGTGTAGAGGCCGGGTGTGGCTAATTGATTATATCATCTTCATGTAATCATTCGAGTTAATAAAAACCACCCTCTTTGTCAAAAAAATGACAACATGAATCGACTAATCCCTTGGATTGTCTGTGTCTACTTGGCCATGTAAGTCATGTTTCTTTCATTGGTTTTATCTTTTCACGACAATAGCTTCAATAATTATAGCTTTATGCATCAAGTATTTATTTGTTTATCATAACCTACCCCTTACTCGTCCGCCGTCACACCCTATGGAGAGAAAGTGCCATGTGGGTCCATTGATTCTCATCTAATGTGGTGGGCGGCACCTGTATCCGCGTGTAAAGTTGGGAGCGGACGAAGGGTGTCCGCTGAGAACCGAACTAATAGGGTTCCCGTTAAAAGCTGAATTTTTACTTGGCCCCCCTAGCAAACTTATGGGGGTGGAACGTGGAAAGGCTATCGGGGCCTCTCTCCGTATCACGCGGACCCATTGCACATGTTGCAATGCGCAATAGTAAATGCAGATGAAATATTAGTGCTCCCAACACTTTAGGTGCTACCAATAAAAAAAATCAGACGTGTCAAAAAATTATATGAAAAAGTGTAAGTGTTCATAAAATATGTATTTACAACCTCCAAAAATTAAGATCCAAATTGGAAAGGAACATTCAGAAACAAAAAAAAAGACAAATCTACCATGAATAGTGTCATCGAGTGTCACAAAAAGACAAAATAAAAAAATGACACTTTCTCAGTATTCATTTCGAATTTGCAATTGAATTTTTGTAGGTTGTAGACATATACTTTATGGACACTTACACTTTTTTGAATTTTTTTGACACATTTAAAATTGTTTTTTTCTAATGGTAGCATTGGTATCTCTTAAAAAGTGCCGGGGATCACTGCATATTCTCTCAGTAAATGCATCAGTACGTAACTTAAATAAGAAAAATAATCAAGGCATCAAATGGTCAAACACCAAGTATCTTTATATAATAGTATATGAATGCTATAATCGTTTGCGACGGTGTGCTCAGTCTTTAGTATTTATCTCTGCGAGGAAAAAATCTGTCAATATCTTACTAGAGTTGAGACGCAACAAACCGCAGTAGTACGGCAATAAAAAGTAAACTAGTGTCACTGTCTCGCCTCTAGAAAAGGTTGATTGATTAGCAATTGGCTAGTACCGTTCGTGCAATTGGTCCAGGTGCAGGCATCAGCTAGCGGTGCCCGCGTGCAATTTGCAGGAGAGCTATCACAGTATATTTATATAATTGGCAGTTTCTGCACCCTCCCGCAAGTGGGTATCCGGTCCGTGCACAGATAAGATCAATCTGTCCATATGTTCAACTAGCTAGCCAACCAGATTCACGCATGGCGGCTCAAGCTGAATTAGCAGCTTAGCATGACACTCTAAGCTGAAGATATGCATCGGGACTCGGGAGAGAAATTCAAATCAAAGACAGGTTAATTCACCAAAACATATAGAGCAATGAGCACAAGCCAAGGCCCAAGAAGTACACAACTTACGGTGCTTGAGTAATTCACCACTAGACCTCACCTTGCTTTGGCCGGGAAGCAGCTAAGGTAATGTCACCGCAGGCCGGCCTAACATGAGGAGCAGGAGCTAAGGTGTAGCCAAGAACAACTCGCCGATCCATGCGTATTACGTATCACTAATCGTAATGACTATATACTCAGCGTGGATGGATCGATCGGCAAGTCATCCTTGGCTGCATCATAGTCCCCGAGCCTAATGTTAGGCGACGGGCAAGCGAATCTGATCGACCAACCGATCCATGGCTGAAGAGCTTAGCCATGCTAGGAGGAAGAGGAGAAGTAATGGGAGAGGGACAGAGATAGAGGACACTTTGATTGACGGGTTGGCCGGGCCTTATATAGATGCAGCAGGGGGGCTGGTGAGAAGTATAAATAAGCTTTAAATAACACTGAAAAGTTTGGATTAAGCTTGGATATATAATGGAAAACATTGAATGCAATATCATGTGAAGATTTTGAAGATGACATGTCCTGGAAGGATCTTTTGCGTAGCCGAAGACGATGGATGCGGCACATGCAGCAGGTATGGTCCAAAGGGAGCTAATAAGGCGATGGCGATGTATGCAGCCCATGCAGTGCTGTCGTGGGGGATGTATACAATTGCTTCAGTATTCGGTACCAAATCGTCTCTCCTTTGCATCAGTATTCGTTGCAGAATCCTCTCTCCATTGCATTGCATTGCATTGCACATTTGCATCAGTATTCGGTGCAAAATCCGCAAAAATCCACATTTGCATCAGTAAGGCCGTTATATCCGTGCAAAAAAAAAAGTATAGACTAGGATGATAATTAATCTGCAAAAATGATGTGGTTTGAACAAATCCTGCCGTGATCCTGAAATCCCTGACGCTCAGCCTTGCCGTTTTACGACATCATAACTAGATTCCTCTCGTTCTCTGACTGACGGATTGATTAGCTAGCTCCTGGTTAAGAAAACCTGTCTAAAACCGAGGAAACATGCGTGCGTGGGTGTGAGCCTGTGAGGTGACTGACTGCGATGAATCAATCATGCACTCGAACTCATGATGCGTCCAGCCGGCCGCCGGACGGTAAGTACGTACGGGGCTGTGCCGCTGTCTGAATTCGATGGCCATATTCTCAAGTGTTCAGTGTACCTCCCCAACTCCCTTAGAATTAAGTCTGTCGACAGACATCCTTCCCTCAAAAAAAAAAGTCTGTCGACATCCAGTCAGTTTGAGAGCAATTAAGACATTAAAGTGCTAGGCAGAATGAAATTCCTGTAACGAAATAATCCTTTTAGGGGATGATGAGGCAAGAGAAATACAATTCTTGTGCAGAACTCGATGCCCATTCCATCCCACTATGATAATATTTTCTTTTTGAAAGCCGGTGCTTCTTCCCGTTCCCGCTGAATGGGTGAAATAGTTTCAATCCGTGACGTGATAATGGCACGCACAACAAACGTCATGTGGCGGATTGCCCACAATTCATTCAGGATGTTCAAACCTGCTGAAGGCAACATCTATGACGTTTCAGAGTCTTCTACGCGTATGCTATGCTACTCGCTTCTTCGCCTGTATCCTCTCTGCTGGTTCCTCGAGCTACCAAAAAGGTAACTGAAATAGGTGAAATGATTGGGAGAAGAAGCCACAAGCGCAAGGCCGATGCGCGCATCAGTATCGCAGCAGGAATAGGTGAAATGGCAAATCTCAATTGATGATGTGCTGACGATTAAATTTGACAGCGAAAGACTGGGGAGCAGTGACCCGAGGGGCTGGTCGACGTGAATCCGGGGCGCACATAGGCCGAAACATGTCACGAAATTGGCCTCCACGGATTTCATCGCAATACAAAGGCCAACAATGTAGGACTGCTGACGAGGAACATGCAAGAAAAGACTGACAAGGTAACAAGGATGCATTCATAACGCTAAAGATCTGGCCAATACTAAGGACTGAACTAACAAGACAACAAGGAAGAAGTATCATTTCGTCCACTCATGCAGCACTAACTGTCTCAACACATAGTATTAGTCCTTCTAAAAGAAAGAGGAGCCACAGCTGCTGATAGTTCAGGAAAAATAGCATCTCTTCTCCAAGGTGTCTCGCTGATGGCACTGCTGTTGCTACTCTGCAATCCTAACCTTCTTCTTCTTCTTCTTGGATTTCTCTACCTGTGTTTGCGGCATCTCCGATGTTATGTTGCTTTCGGTACCACGAGCCTGGGATCCTTGGGAGGACTTCCCAGACACATTTGAGTGACCCAAGTTGCTTTCGTCCCTTCTCTTTTGCTTGTGTTTAGACGCGGGCTCTGCGCTATGTTCACCTAGAGAGAAAGCTGATCCTTGGCTGCTGCGGTTCTTCGATGCACTAGTGAACCAAGACATAGTCTTCCTGGAAGAACCTGGAAGGTCATATGCACCGATAAGTGGCTGCCACGATTATCATGAATATTTATTTACTGACTGCAGTTGCTCCTATTCCTATATGAAAAAAAACGACATTTTGAAAACCGGCAGGCAACACTTCCTCGGAGATGAAAACTATGGCATGACAGCATTTTAGTGCCATTGAATTCCACATCTTGAAGATAACAACATGAACATGATCAGTAAATTCTATGGGGCTAGTTTGGCGATGTTTTGAATATGCAGCTATGGCTTATTTTAGCAGAGGTAAAATACACTTGCATTCTTGTTCTTTCTCTTCAAATGTCACAGATGAGCCTTCTTCATGTACTTCATTCAGATTTTCTTGGCAAATCCGCTAAATCTTCCAAGGTTAACCCATCGTAATCTAGTGATTTCGACAGGTCGATGGGCAGTCAACTGGAGTGCCCTCATGCCTAACTTGTCTACGGTATTGAGAGCATAAACGTGGTATTAATGATATAAAAATTCTGCAAAAAGAAATACCTCCAGATCTCCTACTGCTAGGAGTACGACTCCCAAAACCTGGTTTCTCTATCTCCAACTCTTGAGGTTCAGGGTAACGAACCAAGCAAACTCTGCGTGAAATCTTCCCCACTGGAATTTATTCATTATTTATTAGTGAAAAGGTCAATTTGCATACAGAGAGCATAGAACACAAACAAATATAATGGGAAATAGACTGACTGTGCTCATAACAAATTGGAAAGAACAACACCCCAGAGAACTGAGATAACTCCCAGTTTTTGTTAAACCAGTGTGAAGCAAGCGCAACATGTTTGTTTTCTTTCCCAAATTGTTTGTGTGCTTGTGTTAAAAATAAGAACAGAATAGAACTACTGCAGGTTATACGTTTCAAGAGTTAAATACAGTGTATACTTACATCCTTACATAGTTGGAGGATAGCTATTACACCAACTTGTTTCCAAATACAATTATGGCAAATATATGACAGTGGATCACTTGTTCTCTTGAAACTCACAACAATGCAAGGATTATTTCTAGAAGAATTTTTTTTATCAGTTAGCACAAGAATGTTCCAACTCCTAGAATGCCAGTCCACTTCCAAGATTCAATTTATCTCCTCTTTATTGTGTTGACATTGATTTCCATAGTTGCTTTAACACAGTACACAGCACTAAGCATATAATGTAACTCATAGGTTTTAGACATTTGGAGAAAACTTTCAATAATGAAGTGTCATATACTGCTTTGACTTCTCTTATTTGTTAATTCCCTTGACGACCACAACATATCAAGTCGATAGGTAACGGGTGCCATAACAAATTAAGTTACACACTTTAAGAATAAAATGTGGTGCTGCAAACCATCATTGACTAGTATCCAGTGAATTAATGTTTTGGCAAACAAGCAAAATATTAGTATGTGTTTCTAGCTAATGCAAACTAAATTAGGGTGTACATACCCATCAACTGAGTCATCAATATTGTTTGAAATATTAAACTAAGACAAACATAATATTTCAGCCAATTTCACATTTCTTCAAGAATGGAAAATAAATAGCAGCATACTAAGTTGACATTTCGAGTACCAGCTTTCATTTCAGATCCTGATGGAATGAATACGGTTGCGTCTGGCTGCTGAGCAGCAAAGCTGACGAGTTCATATGATTTCCCTGACAAATAATGTGCATTAGATATAAATGAATGTTTGTTGAGAAGTATTAATAGTAATTTTAAATGAATAATCGTAAATTAAGCCTATGAGAATGGAGAAGGCACTAGACAAGTCAGCTAGTACTGAAAATAATTACTGTTGGAATGATGGGTGACATCTTATCCAAGTAGCTTCTGGTTAAGAAGAAACAGCCATTACATGAGGAAGTTTACATGGAAATTTCAGTTTAAACACCAAACATGTAGAGTCAGAACTCAGAAGGAACAACATCTTCTTGATATGAACTGAAGTGTAACATCATATTAATTCCTATTTCAATTTCAATGAGTCAATACGGACTAATATTTTGTTGTGTAAAGATAAAGCAAATTTGAACAAGAGGAAGTTTACACCGAACTAAGAACTCAAGCCGATACTTCTTTCGCCTGAGGAACTTAGTGACCATCAAAGAACCAGCATTGCTGAATCATATTAACAGAATGAGAGACCAGTTCCACCATGGATAAGCAAGTAGTTTCATTTGTCTGATTAATATGCTACTCCGAATCTTTAGAAAAAAGAAATCAAAGTTCAAAAAATAGGCCCGATCAACACTGAAGTGTGACAAAATTTGACCAAAGCAAACTCAGTTGTTACTGAATGTTGAGAAATTTTAAGATCACTGAAGCATGTAACCAACTAGTTTAATTCCCGTGCGTTGCTACGGACTTTCAGTTTTTTTCCTTGTCGATATTTGCTTTATTGCCATCCCACTCCAACGAAGCCACCACTTTACTATGCACTCCCCTACTCTATCTCACTTGCTGCTTCTCGGTGGTGTTTTATCCAACTCTATCAATATGTCGTTGTAGTTTCCCATAGTACATGGCTTTAGAGGTGCTACAAGATAACAGAAATAAATATGTAAGCAACATTCATAAACAATTTCAATATGTGTGTGCTTTCTTAACCATAGAGGCTGGCCCACTTCCTAACCGGTACTATGCGACCAATATCAATAGATTCATTTTCTGCTTTTGCTTTAATTTAGTGATTACTCCTTAGTTGATCCTTGCAAGTATGGTATTTATCCTCGAATAAATTTAATTAAATAACCCTTGACAACCAGATTACTAAATATAGGTGGACAAAATTTGCCAAACAACAAAAGCTGAAAACTTGGAAGGAAGAACTTTACTATTATAGCATAATAATGCCCGTGCGTTGCAACGGATATAAAATAAAAAATCTACAATCTAGTGTTGTCAATCCTAGAAACATTGTAATTCGTTCACATAATTCTTGGCCATGCATTAAAAACTTGCAAAATATTTTGAATTGCATCAAACCTTTTTCCTAAATTTTCTGGAATTGCTGCAGCAAACCATTTAAAATGGTGACTAAAACTATTTTTGTAAATAAATAAAACGAGAAAAAAGGTGGTAAGCCTAAGAAGGCCGCAACATCCAACATGCAGTCCATCTCAGGCGTAACTACTTAATAATATAGCTGAATACCCGTGCGTCTCCGCGGGGATACAAAAAAGTAGACGGACAACGAATTAAACAATGGTTCTACTTTATAAAAAAAATCTCTCTACTTTATACCGCGAGAAATATTGGCGTATCAAACTTCTTAGTTACAAATAATGTAATATGCGCATAGTATAATGACTATGTTTGTCTCCTTGTTTTTCGACAAAGAATGCTTCTGACTTTAATAATCATAAAGACAAACAAATATGGTGTATAGATGAGAAAACCCGATTTAAAATAAAGATGCCTTCCCTTCATTAAATTTCTCCCACATCTCGCATATATTTGCTTAGGACATGTGGATCAGTAACCAATAGCTTAACCTTTTTCACATAATTCTGACATTGCACTACCAGACTGCAACTCAAGTTAAATAGCATGCGTCTATCATCTTAAGAGGGAGGCCACAAAAAGGCATACATTCAGCTCAGCCTGAATTGTTACTACATATATTAAACATCCAATTCGGTGGATAGTTGATAGTTGTGAGCTTTCTATATGAGATGGATAATGGGAACACCACTTCCAGGTATAAGCATCAGCACCAGATCGACAGACATTAGGTAGAGCTGTGAAATGAGAAGAAAAATGGGAGACAGAGGAATTCCCTTCGCCATGTGCAAGTTCGGCTGCAGCAAGAAATTCTTGAAGAGGACCAAGCCGTGAACCGGACCTGGAGCATGCAAGCACACAACTTGAATCAGCCGGAAAGATCCAGAGGAGCATCACAGTACCACAGTCCTCGCCATGTCCATGTGCATCTACACTGCAATCAGCAGCGAGCTCTAGTTCAGATTTGCAGTCCATGATTCCATGAACGTGACCAGCATGTCCACCTACATGGGACTATCACGGGATACGGCCGGACTTGAGCAGGTTGAGGGCTAGCTGCGGCAAAAGGCTGGCCAACTCCTGGAGCATGCAAGCACACAACTTGAATCAGCCGGAAAGATCCAGAGGAGCATCACAGTACCACAGTCGTCGCCATGTCCATGTGCATCTACACTGCAATCAGCAGCGAGCTCTAGTTCAGATTTGCAGTCCATGATTCCATGAACGTGACCAGCATGTCCACCTACATGGGACTATCACGGGATACGGCCGGACTTGAGCAGGTTGAGGGCTAGCTGCGGCAAAAGGCTGGCCAACTCCTTGGCAAGAAATCACGATGGCGGACGGAGGCGGTGAAGTAGACGGCCACAGCGTCCTTGGCCGATGTTGTGCCAGATCCGTCGCTGAGTAGCGTGGCGGACGCGTGCCGGCAAGCGGCTGAGTCGCGTCGCGCGTGAACGATTCCGCCGCCGCTGAGTTGCCGTAGCATGCGGACAGAGATCACCCGGGTGGCGGCGGTTCGGTTGCGGGGAAGAAGGAACCCTACCGCCTGGCTTCTACTGCGAGCACGCTCTGTTTTCTCGAGGAGAGAAGAAAAAGAACGAGGCCGTTAGGATCAGCAGTGCGTTGATGGGCTTGGCCCGTATGCGCGCGCTCGTGGGACTGGCAGAAAACGGGGCAGAAAACGGGACGTGCGTACGAAACGAACCATCACCGCCGCAGACTCCCATTTAATAGTAAAGATCAAGTGAAAACTATTTCAACATAATACATGGCATCTATCTTACCAGAGGAACACTCCAAATTTCCCAGGTTTCCATCGTGGTGAAGCTTAAGAGAAACTTCTTTGCCATGAAAATCTGAAGCATCCACCTGTGAGATAACAGAGAAAAATGTTACCAGGGAGCCCAAATGCAGCATACCAGTAACACGCCACAGAAGTAGGTGAAAATCCAACTTCCAAATTACATGGTTTATAGGCCACTGGATCAACCAAAATTCTGTGGAGTCTGATGGCGAGATTTCAAGCATATCCTCCTCTCCACTCTCCTGAAATGCCGGTCCAGGCTCATAGCTACAAGGTAGCAGCAAGGTTCAGATGCAAAAGAACACACACTTAACTTACAAATATAAGAAGCAACTTTGTATTCATAGTTTCTGAATTGCAATGTCCAATATATTGTTATGTTTCAAGTCCAGCTACTGGCATGTAGATAGGGCTGGAATTCGAGCCGAGCCGAGCCGGCTCGGCTCGACTCGTTTAAGCTCGGTCAACTAGCGAGCGAGCTCGGCTCGGCTCGTTTAACAAACGAGTCTAGAACTGAAACTCGGCTCGGCTCATTAAACTCGTGAGTTTGCTCGTTTAACTCGTTTAGCTCGGTATAACTGTTAACATGCATTATAATACAATTTATGTTTATTTCTTTCGAATTATTTGGACATGTATGATGCAATTATCACAACAATCTATAACAATATGACAATATCAAGTAATATCTTGTCGTTAAACTATGATAATCAGGAAAAATAATTCAAAAACACAAGAATAGTGTAATGATTTTTTTTTTACCGAGTTAAACGAGTAACTCGGAACTCGGCTCGTTTAACTCGAACTCATTTAGCATATAAAATGAAAACTCGGCTCGGCTCGTTTAGCAACGAGTTCAAGCCAATCTGAGTCGAGTTCCGAGCTACTCGTTTAACTCGCGAGTTTCGAGTTTTTATTCCAGCCCTACATGTAGAAACCCGGAACGTAGAAATCCGGAACGCTGGTGCCGCCCTGCACCACACACCCGGTACAACGCCGACGCCTCAGCACCACACAGTCACACTGCCGCTCTTTGGTGGCGAGGTTCGCCAGTACCACGCACAGAGCCTGCGGCACCGGCGGAGAGAGGGGTCCCGGCGATGCTAGGGTTTGAACGCCCCCGGGTCGGCCACAGGAGCGGGTTGTTTCTTTTGTTCTTCTAGCACAGAAGACTTGACGAGACCAACAATCAAGCGGGTGGGAGAAGTTAATCATACCGGGTTGCTCCTTTAGCCATCTCTACCGCCGGTGGAGGAACTCCGGCGCAGGGAGAGAGGAGTTGGCGTCGGCAACGGAGTTGGAGGCGGCGCGGCAGCGGCGCCGGGCGCGGGTGGCGATGGCAGGCGGTCTGGCCGGCGGTACGTGGCGGCGGGAGCAACGTGCGGGAGGAGCAGTTGCGGGAGGAGGAAGAAGGAGCAGCGTGGTGGCGGCCGGCGGGGTGTGCGAGGCGAAGTTATCGTCGCACGGGTCGACGAAAAGGAGCACCCGGCGGACCGGAGATCCGGTGGTAGGCTGGCTGGAGGTCTGCGGGAGCTCCAGTGTGCGCTGGGCTAGGCTAGGGGTCGAGAGGAGATGGCCGAGGGATCGGTCCGCGTCTTCTGGGCTGACGGGACAAGGCGCGTGGCATCTCACATCTCAGCGTTAAATTTTCAGGCCAAGTCGACTTCAACTTTAGGCTAGGGATGCAAAAGTGGTTCCACTTGTTATCCCTAAACTCCGCTAGAAAAACCTAATCCCACTTATTATCCCCTAAAAAAACTAATCTCACTTATTCTAATAATTGTACATGTCTAGTATAAATTTTTGGTCCAAAATTTGTACTAGGCATATATAAATATTGGAATAAGTGGGATCCCATTTTCACATCTTACTTTGGGCGGTATCGAAACTGTTCCAAAAACGATACAAAGAGTCCGCACATGAAGAAAATATTCACTGAAAACAGATAATCTCTCGCATGTTTCACAAGTATTGCAATGTAGAGTTTTGGTGAGCTTT
This sequence comes from Poa pratensis, assembly GCA_947311845.1. Lineage (NCBI taxonomy): Eukaryota > Viridiplantae > Streptophyta > Magnoliopsida > Poales > Poaceae > Poa > Poa pratensis. Next base: position 7,292,709 of record CAMZMU010000103.1, on the reverse strand, counting down.
TTCCGCATCTCCGGAGGTTATATGTGCATTATTTTTAGATTCAAATTTTAAAAATAAATATTTTAAAATTGTCCACCGAATAAAGGACCGTTTTTTCGTCGCGTTTTTCACGTCGAGATTTGATCTCATAGAAAAGATACAACAAAGTATCTGAAAGGTTCAATATGCAGGATGCAAAGTTTGTTACCTCGCCATCACAACTGAGTTCAGGATAATGTCGTTCTAACATCAAGAAGGAGAAAGAAGAGATAACTAAACTACGGTACCAATCAGGCGTGGGCAGTCTCATGCCATGGTGTGCATTAGGTTTGATATTTTCTATGCAGTTGGAGCTGTTAGTCGGTTCATGATAAATCCAAGTGAACCTCTCTAGAATGCAATGAAGTGGATTCTCATATATCTCAAAGGTATTTCTCGATCGTGCTTATGCTTTATAAGCGGTTGTCCCGTATTGCAAGGCTATACATATGTAGATTATAGTGCTGATGGAGATTCTAGAAAGTCTATTTCTGGATGCCTGACGAATTGTGCAGGGGGAGTAGTGTCATGACAATCAAGGTTGCAGAAAATGTGTTTAATCGTGAACCACAAATGCCGAATACATAACATCGGCTGATGCTTGCAAGAAAGTGTTGTGAATGAAAAACTTCTTACAAAAGTTGGGCATGAAGTAAGAGAAATATAATATTTTTTGTGATAGTCATAGGGCGGCTATCCATGTTGTCAAGAATCCAATCTTTAACTCTTGAACCAATCACATTCATGTGAGGTATCATTGTCTTTAAAATGTCTCGTAACTTCCAAATTGATACAACTTGAGAATATCCATACCGACAAGAATCGTTTGGGTATAATGATCAAGACATTACCAAATGAGAAGCTATATGTATATTGTTGCATGGTAGCAGGCATGGAGGTGCTCAATTTGTTGAGCATCCTCCTTGAGGATTGGAAGGAGATGACCATTTGAGACATTCCAGACGGACCAAATAGGTGTAGATGTCCACTACCCAATAGGGTTATAACTTAGTATTATTTTTTACTTTGCACATGTGCGAAGAACTTAATGTGTGAAAGTGAAATTCTTTATGTTGATTTTTTGAGATTTCTTTATGTTCATTTTGTAACCAGTACAGAGTATGGGATTGCAGTATAAAATTAGACCATCAAGGTGGATTGCATATGGTCTACTTTCTTGGTAGCTAACATACTTTGGACTTAAAAAATATACTCGCTATATTGCATAACATAAGATGTTTTAAGATATTCCAATACAGGCTATATACGTAAAAAAATGTGTGAATCTATACACTAAAATACGTCGACATACATCCTATTAAGAAAACTAAAACATCTTATAATATGAAACAGAGCGATTATATCAATTTAGAGGTAGGGCACATTTTATATCATCCTACTACAAATGATGAGGGGATAATGGGACAGGCCGGTGTTGTGGACCAGTCGATAGAAAAATCGATACCAACCACTTTTTTTACCAGACCATTTTATTGCGTCGTGACTCATGCTAGACATGAGTTGCAACTGAGATTCTTCTTGTTGTACATGGGGTTGCAACTAAGAAAAATGCTCTGAATTGTTGGATTGTTGTACTAGTCATGAGTTGTAACATACTCCCTCCGTTCCATAATATAAGATGTTTTAGTCTTTTTCCACATGCACATGCACACACATGTATCTAGCAACGTTTAAGTGCATGTGTCCATTTTTTTAGTATGAATCTAGACATACATGTGTAACACCTAAAACATCTTACATTGTGGAACGGAGGGAGTAGATTGCACCTGAAACTTGTTGACGTCACCTGAGTCAACCGAGAATTAGTCACTCCCTTTTATTTAATTTAGTTCGAGGTTATGCTATACATTGAGGAGTCAGCAGGCACCGGCCCGGAATCCGAGTCTACCACCCCAACGTCGTAGAGCATCTCCAGCGTACGCTGGTTGACATTGCCGATCATCCGACGTAATCATCTGGCCCGGAGTCGGAGAACGCCAGACAGCTATCCAGCAGAACCCCGTTGGGCACATCCAGGTCGACCGTCACGCCACCGCTGAAAGTCAGAGCGACCATCGGCACGGTGACGTTGCTGTATCCTGTGAAGTTGTAGCACGTGTCGTCGTTGCCTGGCACGAGTGGGTACGCGGCCATGTCGGCCCGGAACGCCGACTTCAGTTTCTCGTAGGCCGTATCGGGCAGCCGCGTGATGATGGAGCCGCAGTCTATGATCATGCCGCCCTCGAACACCTTCCTTGGGATGCTGAGGTGCTTCCCGCCGACGCTGATGCCGGTGAGCCTCACCAGGTAGAACGTGGACTCGTGCATGAAGCGGGTCATGGGCGTGAACAGGAAGCCCGAGGTGTTGCTCGGCGCCCCGAGGGCGAGGAACCCGGCATCGCTGTTCACCGACGGGAGGCAGTAGGAGAAGGCGCGGCCGTAAGCTTTGGACGTCTGGACCGGGAGCGACTCCGGCGCACCGCCCAGGCCAAGGAGGCCGTCGTACTTGTCGTTGGGGCCCCCCTGGTGGTAGCCGCAGCCGAAATGGAAGTTGCTGATTACGACGCCGGGAGCCAGCGTTAGCGCCTCGTTGCTGTACACGCCGGTCGTCTTGGATCCGTCCCCGTACTCCACTCGGAACCCGCAGTGGGTGCCATTCGTGCAACCATTGTCGAAATGATCGGACTGGAGCGTCTTGCACAGGGCGGAGCCACAGGGGATTGGGGCGTAGGTAGACGACTTGCTAGGGTCGAACAAGGGGTCCTTCTGAGGGTAGCAGTCGCTGGAGTTGCACGGCTTGCACTGCACCCACGACAGGTCGCTTCCAGTGTCCATGAGGACGACCTGCTCCATGGCCGGCGTGCCGAGCCCCAGAGTGACGACGTACTCCAGCGATTCGACAGAATCGCCTATGTACGCCGGGATGCTCACCTTGCCATCCTGATCCTGCGTCGTGGACGCGCTGCTCATGATGTAATCCGCGCGGGCGCGGCTTCTGTGGAGTGCCTGAGCGAAAGATGTCTTGATGGTGGACTGCGACGGTGCGCATGGCCCGTGCCTGTGCACCAGCGGCACGGTGGCCCGGTCCGGCCACGACGTCACTGAAACATTGCAACATCTAGAATTACGTGCGAAAAGTCTCACTTGGCAAACTGATATGACGCATAACTGTAATTTAGGATCGTCCGTTTCAGTGGTCCAATGGATGGGATTTAACGTTTATTGTGCGGTGATTCAACGCTCATAGTCAACGTAAAATCCTATCGGTCGGACCACTGAAATGGATGGTCCAGATTACAGCTGCGCGCCATATCAGTTTGGCAAACTTCGCGTTGTGGAAACGCCAAGTTCAGCTCGTGTACGTACCCGTGGATGTGGAGCAGACATCTTTTGGCTGAAATGAGCTGATGGTTGACACTACGACGAAGCTGTGTGGACCGGCGCCTGCAACAATGTAACTGTAGCTGCATAAGATCAGGAGGATACACAGGATCAAGGGAGAAGCCATTGCAACTTGGTATGGACCTGAACTTACTCGAGTGTCTGGGACCACACAAGTATATAGACCAACCACAAAAATCTACTCCGTATAGTAGCTTGGACAGAACGATCACCAACAAAAAAAAAGGAAGATACCTATGCTGGACTGAGTTGTCGTCGTAGCAGTCAAACGAAGCACAATTTTTCTTGTCGAGTTATCCTGCAGTGCTTTGTAATGTAGGGTCAGTACCATTCATCCTACCTTGTAATTAGGCAACATTCGTGTCAGGGGCGATCTATTCTTAGAGTCCATCTTGTAATCATGCGTCCAGTGTGTCGAGTCGACTGTCAAGGAACCAGTTAAATGACGTTTGGAAAGGAAAATGTGGCTTTTAACGGGTGAATAGCTCCTGTGCGACGTCGTTGAGGGTAATTGTCCAGCATGCGACGACGTTGGCTGAAATAGCCCTGGTGCGACGTTTTTTAGCGTGGAAATAGCTCAGACAGGACTAACTGATAAAACGGCTGTCTGGCTCTTAACAGAGGCTGAGATTAGGTTAGGACTTGGCTGGTTATGTGCTCCGACTGGTGGGATCCACTCAGTTGCCACGACCACTCCCGCTCGATCCGCCCTTGCTCGACGGCGCGCCCCCTTGTCCGGCAGCGGCAACGATTTCTTCTCGCCAGCTGTGGAGCGCCTTCTCGGCGGCGGCGCAGCTTTCTCTCGTGAGTAATTTCGCAACCCTAGTCTCGTTCCGCTCAATTTTGGATGCGTCTGTGGCCTGTATCTGTTTCCCGGCCGATTTGACAGAGAAGACTGGAGAGGTGCGCGTGGATTGAATGAGATGGAGCCCGGAGAGAGTTCAAATCGGTAATGCGCACCCTCTTCTAGCTTATTTGAACTCGATTTGGTTTTCGTCCCCTGCACCCCTAGCTGACTGCCGCTTCCCGCCCGCCATTGACAGGGGAGATTCTGCGCCTAGCTTCGAATTTACAGTTGAATTCTTTCCTTGTAAGGCCAAGCTAGGTGATGGTAGCGTTCGAAACATTGAGAGAGACACGAGGATTATTTGGGAGGTCAAATATACAGATATTGATCCCCAATAACTTCATAGCATGGAGGAGAAGGCAGTGAAGAATCTGGTGGAGAGAATTGGGGAGAGCGTTATTTGGGGTCCAGAACAAGAGGTATCACTGGTACGGTATGATGATTGCAAGAACGCTTATGTCCGAATTGAGGATGGAGAAGATATGGTTGATGAAATTGATCGACAAGAAGGTTGGACAAGAAAAAAGCAACCTTTTGGGCAGAGCTCATTGATCTGAACCCAGATTCCAGGGTTGGTTATGTGCCATCAAAGATGGCTTCACAGATGGCAGATGCTGAGTGGGTTGCAGAGAAGCAGATGTTGTTGTCAATGCTCTCTGAACTGACAGTGATATGTGAAGAAACGGGGGCTGCTGCAGATGCAGAACAGGGGGGCTCCCCAGATGCAGAACAGGGATGCCATGATGCTAGGAAGGTTGTTGCTGATTGGAATGCAGTAGAATTAGCTGAACGCACAGATTTGGTCATTGAACCAATAGCTGACACTAAGATGGCCGAAATGTTTGGAATTCCAGTTGATGACAGAGATAAGGAGAAGGATGACTGTACTTTGCCTGCTGATGGTAACACAAATTCAGGCAATGAAAAAGTGGATGGAAAGTTGATGTTAGATGCTGCAGATGATGTAGATGATGCACATGCTGATGAGCTGGTGCATGTGTATGACAGAGAGAACCCTGTCATTGAGGTGGGGAAGATGTGGCCAAACATGGATGAGTTTAGGATGTGTTTCAAGACCTATGCAGTGAGACATGAGTTTGATGCCAAGACTCTGTGGACTGATCGAAAGAAATTTTATGCTAGGTGCCAAGGTTTTGATGGAGGTGCCAAACCTTGCAAGTGGTACATATCTGCTAGACGACAACCTGATGGCCATACAATCAGGGTAAATCAAATTCCACATGAGCATACATGTATGAGCAGTTCACAGCAAGTTTCAAGGATGACATCACAACTTTGGATTACACAAAAGATTACTCCTATTTTAGCCAAGACACCAAACACTATGCTGGCGCCTAGTTGACGGGAGAGTATTCGAGGATGATGATGATGGATGATGACTACCCCCCCCCCCCCCCCCCCCCGGCAACGGCGCCAGAAAAAGAGCTTGATGGAGTGAATCACGCATTCGTTGGGAGACCCCAAGAGGAAGGTATGATGCAGTCAGCAGCAAGTTTTCCTCAGTAAGAAACCAAGGTTATCGAACCAGTAGGAGCAGCAACTCTTCAGAAGGTTGTCAACGCGAAAATGATGCGGCGCAACACAGGGATCGGCGTGACGTGGAATCTGCACACAACACAATCAAACTACTTTGCCCCAACGAAACAGTGAGGTTGTCAATCTCACTGGCTTGCTGAAAACAAAGGATTAAACGTATGGTGTGGAAAATGAGTATTAAATTGCAGAGAATGAAAAAGGAACAGTTTGCAGTTTGTGGTTGTTTAATCAGTGTAAAAGAATGGACCGGGGTCCACAGTTCACTAGTGGTGTCTCTCCATAAAAGATAACTAACATGTTGGGTGAACAAATTACAGCTGGGCAATTGACAAATAGTGAGCGCATGACAATGCATATACATGACATGTTGATACTATGATATTTAATTGGGCATTACGACATAATACATAGACCGTTATCCAACAGCATCTATGACTAATAATCCACCGCCGGGTTGTCATCCGAGTCCCCCGTTGGTATTAAGTTGCAAGCAACGGATAATTGCATTAAGTAAAGTGCGTAATGTAAACAAACACATATGCCGTGGACATAGCATCGTTAGGTTATCCCTAGTGGCAACAGCACATCCACAACCTTAGAACTTTCTGTCACTGTCCCAGTTAAACGGAGGCATGAACCCACTATCTAGCATAAATACTCTCTCTTGGAGTTACAAGCATCTACTTGGCCAAAGCATCTACGAGTAACGGAAAGCATGCAAGATCTTAAATAACATAGATAGATTGATAATCAACTTGACATATATTCAATATTCATCGGATCCCAGCAAACACAACATGTAGCATTACAATAATATGATCTTGATCATGTAGGGCAGCTCACAAGATCTAAACATGATGGCACAAAGTGGAGAGACAACCATCTAGCTACTGCTATGGACCCGTAGTCCAAGGATGAACTACTCACGCATCACTCCGGAGGCAGGCATGGCGATGTAGAAGCCTCCGGTGACGATTCCCCTCTCCGGCAGGGTGCCGGGAAGAGGTTCTGAACCCTCCCGAGCTAGGGTTGACGGCGGCGGCGTCTCTGGAACTTTTCGTGGATATTTGCTCAGGTACTTAGGGTTTTCGCGTCGGGGGGAATAAGTAGGCGAAAGGGCGGCGGCTGCGACCCCCGAGGGGCCCACACCACCCTAGGGCGCGCAGGGGGGCCCGCGCCCTAGTGGCGTGTGGGGCCCTGGTGGCCCTCCTCTGCTGCTCCTTTGTCCGTCAGGTGTGTTCTGGAAAATAGGGACCCCGTGTAGTTTCGTCCAATTCCGAGAATATTTCCAGACTAGCTTTTCTGGAATACAAAAACAGCAGAAAACAGGAACTGGCACTTCGGCATCTTGTTAATAGGTTAGTCCCAAAAAATGTATAAAAGTGATATAAAGTAGATGCAAAACATGTAGCAATTGGTATAAAACAAGCATGGAACATCAAAAATTATAGATACGTTTGAGACGTATCAGCATCCCCAAGCTTAGTTCCTACTCGTCCTCGAGTAGGTAAACGATAAAAACAAAATAATTTTTGAGGTGACATGCTACATCATAATCTTGATCATATAATATTGCAAGGCACATGTAAATGAATGAAGTGATCCAAGTCAATGGTCTATAATTTGCTACCAAATAGATAATGAGTAAACAATGAATCACACAAGCTAAACGTTTTCATGAATAGTACTTTCGAGACAAGCATCAAACAGTTTTGCATAAGTGTTAACTCATAAAGCAATAGTTTCTAATAAAAGGTATTTAATCAACACAAAGGAAGAATTTAGTTTCAGCATTTGCTTCAACTTTCAACATATTTATCTCATGGATATTGTCAACACAAAGTAGTATAACAAGTCCAATACATTGCATATAACGCATGTTGTAACAAAGTTGACACTAGTGTTTGCTTGTGGAAGACAGAAAGAATAGGAAAACTGACTCAACATAAAAGTAAAAGAAAGGCCCTTCGCAGAGGGAAGCAGGGATTAAATCATGTGCTAGAGCTTTTAGGTTTTTGAAAGCATATAGAGATTGCATAAAATATTTGATACTCCTCCCAACCTTGCTAACACAAGCCATGGCTAACCGAATCCTCGGGTGCCTTCCATCAATCACATACCATGGAGGAGTATCTATTTTTGAGAGGTGTTTGTTAATTGTCAACGAATGGTAGCGGGTGAGAACAGTATTCTACCTGTCAACGGACTTTTAAGAGCGGCTCCCATGAAGGACGTTATTTCTACCAGCAAGGCAGATCATCCCTCTTTCTCTTTGGTTTACACACATTCAGGTATTTCACTGTTTGTCATTGCTTACTGATGAATCAGGGCAAAAGTGTGAAGAGAATTAATTGGTTAAAGTTGTAATTAATTGGGACTGGGCACCCCGTTGCCAGCTCTTTTTGCAATTATTGGATAAGCGGATGTATATGCCACTAGTCCAGGTGTAAAAGTCCATTGACAAATAGAATAAAGAATAACCACACTAATTCCTCATGAGCTAGTAAACATTGACACAAAAAGGGAATAATAACATTTTGAATAATTTAAAGGTAGCACATGAAAAATTTACTTGGAGTGGCAAGGAAATACCACATATAGGTAGTTATGGTGGACACAAATGGCATGGATTTTGGCTCAAGGATTTGGATGCACGAGAAGCATTCCCTCTCAGTACAGAGTTTAGGCTAGCAAGGTTATGTAAGCAAACAAGAATATCAACCCGTACACCAAGTTTTATATGACAAACATATTGCAAACGTTATAAGACTTCATACCGTCTTCCTTGTTAACCAAACCCTGTTATTAGAAAATATCTAGACCTTAGAGATACCACCGATGCAAACCAAATTTTCAACAAGCTTTACGGTAGTTCTTCACTAATAGGCTTAACTCATGTGATGCACAATTTAATCATGATCTACTTGTTAACTCAAAACAATTGACAAGCATCAAGTTATCCATTAGTGATCTACAAGATTAAGCAAGTTTTTCCTTATACCAATTACCACATGCAACATTTTCTGAACCAACCAAACACCAATCAATTTATTTCATCAACTCTCCAAACAAATATAAGTGAAGCAAGAGAGTACTTTCTACAAAAGAAAGCTAATAGCTCTGAACAGCGCTAGATATGAATACTCAACAAATATAAGTGAAGAATAGGAGTATTCTCATGAAAAAGCGGAGCGTGTCTCTCTCCCAATCAAGAATGCTAGGGTCCAGTCAAGCTTTATTGAAAATAAAAGTGCAATACTGAAAATAAAAGCACACAGACGCTCCAAGAAAAGCACATATGATGTGAAAGAATTAAAATATAGTTTCACTAGAGATGACCTGATAATTTTGACGATGAAGAAGGGGATGCCTTGGGCATCCCCAAGCTTAGACGCTTGAGTCTTCTTGAAATATGCTGGGGAGATCCATGGGAGCCTCCCCAAGCTTAAGCTCTTCACTCTTCTTGATCCTATTATATCATCCTTCTCTCTTGACCCTTGAAAACTTCCGTCACACCAAACTCAAAGTAGATCTCATTAGAGGGTTAGTGCATAATCAAAAATCACATGTTCTATAAAGACGCAATATGATTTGTTACTTTAAACATTAGCTACAGCCACTGATGTTATGTGAAGCTCTTCCACCCAAAAAAGAATTTCACTCAACACTAGTAAAAGAGAGAATGCAAAATAAAAAGGCATAATCTGTCTAAAACAGAACAGTCCGCAAAGACGAATTTTTTCGAGGCACTTACGACGCTCAGATCGAAAACTTGAACTAATGAAAGTTTCAGACATTCATAAAGATTACGCACAAAAATTTCAGATTTAATTAACAATCTGGTGATTTTAGGAATTTCGTACAGTGAACAGCAAAAATCTGTTTCTGCGCAGCAATCAAAATTAAGCATCATCTTAACATTAGAGGCTACTCTTGGCACAACAATGCGAGAAAATAAAGATACAAAGGAGTTGCTACAGAAGTAAACATCCTCCTTGACTCAATAAAAGAAAAATTGCAGAAAAAAAAAATGGGTTGCCTCCCATAAGCGCTTTTCTTTAACGCCTTTTAGCTAGGCACAAAGCATGCATCAAGTATTACCAAGTGAAGAAGCATCAACATTGTAATTTGTTCGAACAATAGAATCATAAGGTGGCTTAATCTTCTTCCTAGGAAAGTGTTCCATACCTTTCTTGAGAGGAAATTGATATTTTATATTCCCTTCTTTCATATCAATAATAGCACCTACAGTCTAAGAAAAGGTCTTCCCAGCACAATAGGGCATGATGGATTGCATCAATATCCAAGACAATAAAATCAACGGGGACATAATTGTTGTTAACCATGATAAGAACATCATCAATTCTTCCCAAAGGTTTTTTAATAGTAGAATCAACAAGGTGAACATCCAAGTAACAATTTTCCAAAGGTGCTAAATCAAGCATATCATATAATCTTTTAGGCATAACAGAAATACTAGCACCAAGGTCACACAAAGCATTGCAATCAAAGTCATTCAATTTCATTTAATGATGGGCTCCCAACCATCTTCTAACTTCCTAGGGATAGAAGCTTCATGTTTAATTTTCTTCCCTAACTTGTATGAGAGCATTAGTAATATGTTTAGTAAAAGCCATGTTTATAGCACTAGCATTAGGACTTCTAGCTAGCTTTTGCAAGAACTTAATTACTTCAGAAATATTGCAACCATCAAAATCATTATCATCAAAAGTAATGGAGTTATTATCTTCCTTATTGCTAGAAATTTCAGCATCTTTATCAAGGACAGTTTCAGAGTTATCAGGCAATTTAGGACATTTTGCAATAGAAGTGGAAACATTACCAACACCAATATCTTGCCATTAATGGTAGGAGGTTTGTTAACACTTGAGTTTGAAGCATTTTCAGAAGTAGTAATAGTATAAACTCTAGCAATATTATTCTTTCTAGCAATTTCATCCTCTCTTTCCCATCTAGCATGCAATTCAGCTAACATCCTCACATTGTTATCAATTTTAACTTGTATAGCATTGAGAGTTTTGCTCTCTTTAACATCATGAGGCATGTTCTTTAGTTTCAACAAGTCAACATCAAGAGCAAGACTATCAACTTTAGAGGAAAGCACATCAATTTTCCCAAATTTCTCCTCAACAGTTTTATTGAAAGCAGTTTGTGTACTAATAAAATCCTTAAGCATAACTTCAAGATCGAGGGTACACTCTTATTATTGTTGTAGGAGTTACTATAGGAATTTCCATAACCATTGCCACTATTAGAAGGATAGGGCCTATAATTGCTATTACCAAAATTATTCCTATAAGCATTGTTGTTGAAGTTATTATTTTTAATGAAGTTCACATCAACATGCTCTTCTTGAGCAACCAAAGAAGCTAAAGGAACATTATTTGGATCAACATGTGTTTGACCATTTGCAAGCATAGACATAATAGTATCAATTTTGGCACTCAAGGAGAGGTTTCCTCAACAGAATTTACCTTCTTACCTGTTGGAGCTCTCTCGGTGTGCCACTCAGAATAATTAATCATCATATCATCAAGAAGCTTTGTTGCAGCACCCAAAGTGATGGACATAAAGGTACCTCCAGCGGCCGAATCCAATAAATTCCTTGAAGAAAAATTTAATCCTGCATAGAAGGTTTGGATGATCATCCAAGTAGTCAGTCCATGAGTGGGACAATTTTTAACCAATGATTTCATTCTCTCCCATGCTTGAGCAACATGTTCATTATCAAATTGCTTAAAATTCATTATGCTACTTCTCAAAGAAATAATCTTAGCAGGAGGATAATATTTTCCAATAAAAGCATCTTTGCATTTAGTCCATGAATCAATACTATTTCTAGGCAAAGATAGCAACCATTCTTTAGCACGTCCTCTCAAGGAGAAAGGAAAAAGTTTCAGTTTAATAATATCACCATCTACTTCCTTGAGCTTTTGCATTTCACAAAGTTCATTATTAAGGTGAACAGCAGCATCATCAGTACTAACACCAGAAAATTGCTCTTTCATAACAAGATTTAAAAGTGCAGGTTTAATTTCATAAAATTCTGCTGAAGCAGCAGGTGGAGCAATAGGTGTGCATATGAAATCATTGTTGTTCGTGCTAGTGAAATCACACAACTTAGTGTTCTCAGGAGTACTCATTTTAGCAGAAATAAAAACAGTACAGAAAATAACTTGAAAGTAAACTAGATGCAAGTAACTAATTTTTTTGTGTTTTTGATAATTGAAAGCAAACAAGATAAAATAAAATAAACTAAGCAAGACAAAAACAAAGTAAAGAGATTGGAAGCGTGAAACTCCCCTTGCAGAAGACTGCTGTCTCCCCGGCAACGGCGCCAGAAAAAGATGCTGTTGTTGACGGAGAGTAGGAGATGATGATGATGATGATGAGTACTCCCCGGCAACGGCGCCAGAAAAAGAGCTTGATGACGTGAAACACACGTTCGTTGGGAGACCCCAAGAGGAAGGTATGATGCAGTCAGCAGCAAGTTTTCCCTCAGAAAGAAACCAAGGTTATCGAACCAGTAGGAGCAGCAACTCTTCAGAAGGTTGTCAACGGCGAAATATGATGCGCGCAACACATGGCGTGACGTGGAATCTGCACACAACACAATCAAACTACTTTGCCCCAACGAAACAGTGAGGTTGTCAATCTCACTGGCTTGCTGAAAACAAAGGATTAAACGTATGGTGTGGAAAATGAGTATTAAATTGCAGAGAATGAAAAAGGAACAGTTTGCAGTTTGTGGTTGTTTAATCAGTGTAAAAGAATGGACCGGGGTCCACAGTTCACTAGTGGTGTCTCTCCATAAAAGATAACTAACATGTTGGGTGAACAAATTACAGCTGGGCAATTGACAAATAGTGAGCGCATGACAATGCATATATATGACATGATGATTACTATGATATTTAATTGGGCATTACGACATAATACATAGACCGTTATCCAACAGCATCTATGACTAATAATCCACCGCCGGGTTGTCATCCGAGTCCCCCGTTGGTATTAAGTTGCAAGCAACGGATAATTGCATTAAGTAAAGTGCGTAATGTAAACAAATACATATGACCGTGGACATAGCATTGTTAGGTTATCCCTAGTGGCAACAGCACATCCGCTTGGAGTTACAAGCATCTACTTGGCCAAAGCATCTACGAGTAAAGGAAAGCATGCAAGATCTTAAATAACGTAGGGCATAGATTGATAATCAACTTGACATAGTATTCAATATTCATCGGATCCCAGCAAACACAACATGTAGCATTACAATAATATTATCTTGATCATGTAGGGCAGCTCACAAGATCTAAACATGATGGCACAAATTGGAGAGACAACCATCTAGCTACTGCTATGGACCCGTAGTCCAAGGATGAACTACTCACGCATCACTCCGGAGGCAGGCATGGCGATGTAGAAGCCTCCGGTGACGATTCTCCTCTCCGGCAGGGTGCCGGGAAGAGGTTCTGGGCCCTCCCGAGCTAGGGTTGACCGTGGCGGCGTCTCTGGAACTTTTCGTGGATATTGGCTCGGGCACTTAGGGTTTTCGCGTCGGGGGAATAAGTTGGCGAAAGGGCGGCGGCTGACGACCCCCGAGGGGCCCACACCACCCTAGGGCGCGCCAGGGGGACCCGCGCCCTAGTGGCGTGTGGGGCCCTGGTGGCTCTCCTCTGCTGCTCCTTTGGTCCTTCAGGTGTGTTCTGGTAAAATAGGGATCCCCGTGAAGTTTCGTCCAATTCCGAGAATATTTCCAGACTAGCTTTTCTGGAATACAAAAACAGCAGAAAACAGGAACTGGCACTTCGGCATCTTGTTAATAGGTTAGTCCCAGAAAATGTATAAAAGTGATATAAAGTAGATGCAAAACATGTAGCAATTGGTATAAAACAAGCATGGAACATCAAAAATTATAGATACGTTTGAGACGTATCACACTACAGCAAAGAGACTTCAAGTTGACCTGGAAAAGATGTATCCCATTGTGCTGAAATATACCACAGTGTGGAAGGCAAAACAAAGGGCAATGAAAGCATTATATGGTGATTGGGCAAATACATTTAGGATGTTGTATAGTTTTAAAGCAGAGGTGGAGAAGAGGTCACCTGGCAGTGTGGTGGAGATAGATACTGAGGTAAAAGAGGATGGCAAGGTTTATTTCAGCAAAAAAATTATGTGTTTAAAGCCTTGCGTAGATGGATTTAAAGCAGGGTGTCGTCCATATTTGAGCATCGACTCATCTTTTTTGACTGGAAAATGGAATGGTCAGTTGGCAGCATGCAATGCTCTTGATGGACACAACTGGATGTTTCCTGTTGCCATTGGAATGTTTCAGTCATAGATAGAGGCATCATGGACATGATGCAGTTGAAAAGACCCCTAGGGTCAGTATCACCTTTGGCCATCCACACAGATGCATGTAAAGGGCTAGAAAATGCGGTGAAGTTTGTTTTCCCTCATGCTGAGCAGAGGGAGTGCTTTGGCCATATGTGGATGAATCTGATAAAAAAATTCAGAGGAGAAGAATTTGGGCGCATGTGGCCGGCAGCAAGAGCTTACACCTCACAGACACATTCCTATCACCTTGGTAAGATAATGGCAACATGTAGTGAGAATGATTTTGCTTCATGGTTGAACACCTACCATTCTCTGTTATGGTATAGGTCAGGTTTTAATACTGCAATCAAGTGCGATCATATCAACAACAACTTGGCAGAAAGTTTCAACAACAGGGTGAAGGAGTTGAAAGACTTGCCTGTGCATGACATGGTGGACCAAATCAGGATCATGATCATGCACTTGTGGGAATTGAGAAGAAGAATTGGTGATATTTTGAAGCGGATAAGCTTCCGACAGTGGTACAACAAGTGGTCAACAGGAGCAGAAAGCTTTCACATCTATCTGTTGAGAAATCATCATTGAGGGGTGCTGAAGTTAGAGATACAAAGAGTGGCAAGAGGCATGTTGTTGACACTGATTTGCATGAATGCACCTGCCTAGAGTGGCAACACACTGGGAAACCATGTGAGCATGCCATAATTTTTTTGGCATCTAAACCCAAGTTAAATATGCACCCATATTTGCATGATTATTACTCGGTGCAAAGATTCAAGGCTGCATATGCAACTCCAATTCCAGCACTGACAGACCAATCGCAGTGGCCTGAGGTGGAAATTGAATTTTCTTTGTGTCCACCCCTCACTAAAAGGAAGGCTGGGAGGCCCAAACAGAGCAGATTCAAAGCTTGGTTTGAGAAAGGTGGGAGTAGTAAGAAAAAGAAAAAAGATAACGATGGAAAGCCAAAAAGGCCTAAAAAAGGTAACAAAAACAGATGCAAGTTGTGTGAGGAACTTGGGCATAGAATTGGTTCCACACAATGCGTTACACTCCGGAAAGGCCAAAGTATGTTAATTTTGTTGTTTGTGTGTTTTTTTTATTTTGCTGCTTTTTTCTGTCTAACCAAGTGATATGATTTATTTTTCAGAAGGAAGCGTGCAGAAAAAGGCCCACCTCTTGTTGTTGAACAATGCTGGCCACAGAAAAAAGCAAGACTCAGTGGCAGTAGAAAGAAGAGAAGTTTCAGTTCACAAACTGAACCTGTTCTTGATGCACGGGAGCAAACTGAACCTGTTCTGGACCTTGTTATGCAAGCTGAACCTGTCCTGGACCTTGCTGTGCAAGCTGAACCTGTCCTGGACCTTGCTGTGCAAGCTGAACCTGTCCTGGACCTGGCTGTGCAAGATGAACCTGTTCTGGACCTTGCTGTGATGCAAACTGAACCAGATGTTGCTGATGTTGTCCAAAATGAACCTCTTGGCCGTGCTGTGTGTAGGCCTAGTGGTTTTGGTAAGAAAAGAAGGAGTATCAACAAGTTGCTTGCTGTACAAGTTGAGAAGGAGAAGAAACCGAGTGGTGCCCGTGGTAAGAAGAGGCAAAATAAATAGAATGATGTTGTACTAAACTTGATTTGTTGTACTAAACTTGATTTGTTGTATTTGTTGTAATAACTATGAATGGTGTTGTTGTAATAATTTGCCACTTGGTCATTTGAATTCAAATTTGAACCAAAATTCAAACTTTTATGCCACTTGTGTTATGCTAAGCTTGGATGTTGCAATGATTTCAAACTATTATGCACTTTGTTTGATCTAAATGGTCATCAATCCGAGGCCTTTTGCTAACTCCTGAAAAATGTGTTTCAAATGAGCTCCAAAGGTAGGGTAAACGGCCCCATTTCTAAGCAAGTTTTTTTCCACCTTGTCTAAATGAGCCAAATAAATTTCCTATACATCTATTCTACCTATAAAGTGTCACTCCCAAGCTTGGATTTTCAATTTCATGTTTCAAACTTGTTTAAATGTTGGTCAAACTTGGGTTTGACCGAATTTGAAATAAGCATAAAATATTCACAAAACATTAAAAAATAAAAAAAACCAGTGCACATGTTCTTAGTTTGTCATGTACTAACAACTCCAATTGATAAACAAGGTCTAGATATAATTAAACAAAATATGCTTCAATGTGGTGTGAAATGTCAAATCTCAAACTATGAACCCTCATGTGTGAAGAGAGGTGGTTTGGGATTTGCAACATGAAATTTTTAAAAAACTCACAGAAGCTTCATTTTGGTGTGACTAAGAAGTATCCAAGCTTGGATTTTCAATTTCATGTTTCAAACTTGTTTAAATGTTGGTCAAACTTGGGTTT
Source organism: Poa pratensis (assembly GCA_947311845.1). Lineage (NCBI taxonomy): Eukaryota > Viridiplantae > Streptophyta > Magnoliopsida > Poales > Poaceae > Poa > Poa pratensis. The sequence continues at coordinate 7,276,154 of CAMZMU010000103.1, read as the reverse complement.
GACCGAATTTGAAATAAGCATAAAATATTCACAAAACATCAAAAAAAAAAAAAAAAAACCAGTGCACATGTTCTTAGTTTGTCATGTACTAACAATTCCAATTGATAAACAAGGTCTAGATATAATTAAACAAAATATGCTTCAATGTGGTGTGAAATCTCAAATCTCAAACTATGAACTCTCATGTGTGAAGAGAGGTGGTTTGGGATTTCCAACATGAAATTTTCAAAAAACTCACAGAAGCTTCATTTTGGTGTGACTAAGAAGTATCCAAGCTTTGGTGGGGTTTTGACAATTTTCATTTTCAAAAACTTTCAACCCATCTACTCTCTCCTTTGAAATCCATACTACTCTGTACAACATTTCACATTTGAGTGAAAGGCATTTTCGTGCAAATGTATGTACACCATCTTTATATTTTTTTTCTCGTTACTATATGACATAAGAAGACTATGTGCGCAGGTTTTTTAAGTTTTTGATTTTTTTTTGAATTAATTATGCTCATTTGAAAGTGTTCGAGGTCTCTCACTTGATTTTAGGATTTTTCGTAAAAATGCATATAAACCATATTTATATTTTTTCTAGTTACTATAGTACATTACAAAACCATGTGCGCAGGTTTCTTAATTTTTTGAATTTTTTTGAATTAGTTATGCTTAACCCTAGTTTAGTCAACCCTCACAAAACCCCGTTGACCGAGGCGAAACCCCGCATAACCCCTCTAACCCTAGCTCGTATTTTTGGCCGTTGGATAAGCCCTACGTTGGCCGTCCGATCAAGCCTTCTAGAAGGAAACCCGCAGACTCCCGCGTTTTGGCCGTTGGCCGTTGGATCGACGCCTTCTAGAAGGAATCTAGCACAGACGGTTGCGACCGGCTGATCCATGGCGATCCACGAGACTCGCGTTCTGCACTCTGATTGGTTCGGGGGTGGGCAGTTTGGGAATGGATTGGTTGACTATGTGAGCACGAATTTGAGTCACTGGCTCGTGGTGCCCACCGTGTATTGGGTCCACATGTCATTCGCACAGTCTAGCCTTTCCATGCATGGTGTCCGTTGTGCTACGCGCCCGTCTAGCCTCTCCATGCATGCATGACCTAGTGGCAGCGATTCAGATTGCATGCCTCCTTCCACGTCGCATGGCAGCAATTTCGGCCGCCGATTCAGACGCACGCTGCCACTGAGCCCGCCGTCGCACCGCAGCAATTAAACGCGCCAGACTTTGATTCAGACTAAAAAACCGAGCTCTTTTCAGACTTTGACCCGTCGCACCGAAGCAATTATACACGGGAGAGTAATCTCACGCCGATACACATGCCAACCCTCTTCTCTCTGCCCATTTATACATCTCTCTTCCTCTCCCCTCTCCACACAAGCCACAGCCAGATCCATCTCCTCTCTTCTTCCTCTCCTCTCTCGAAGCACAAAGCCACACAAGCCAGATGGAGTTCACCGGAGTCACGTACTGGCCGCCGCGCACGTACCCGGAGGAACTCTACCCCCCGGCGTGTTCGTGGAGAACAGACTCCGCGTGTGGGTGATCTCGAGGTGGAGGTCCCAGTTCGAGCTCGCCCGCGAGTTCCTCGCCTCCGGCTATCGCCACCTCAACCGCCCAGCGGGCATGCGGCCCATATTTAGCCTCCACGAAACCCGTGACAATCTCGGCAACGTCGTGATGCTCATGGCCACCTTCGCCAACTCGTTGGACGCCTGCTTCCTCCTCGGGACCGTCTGGTGGTGCGGCTGTGAGTTCATCGCATTCACGATGTACAACATGTACACCAACTACGATGCGGCCTTCCCCACCCCCTGCCATGTGCACAGGCTCCCCTACAACATCAACGACGAGGAGTGAGCAAGAAGGGGCGCCCGAGCAAGAAGATGGTGCCTGGAGTGAAGATGGTGGCATATATGCCACTATTTAGTTTATTTTCAGTTTATTTACTTTCCCTTGTCGTACTTGGGCATATATGCTCCTATTTAGTTTATTTTCATGTAAGATGATGCCTCTATTATCTATGTTGTAAGGGGATGCGCTATATCTATGTATCCATGTTTGTTCGTGCTTATATAAAATATTAGTGTTTGCTCGTACCAAAATATAACCATGTTTGAATTAATTACCAATTTTTTTGAACATAAGTTAACCACCAACTTCTCTAGCTTCACATTCACAAATGTGCTCCAAAGCTAGGGGAAACGACCCCATTTCTAAGCAACTTTTTTTCGACCATCTCCAAATCAGCCAAATAATTTTCCTTAGCATCTATTCTACCTATAAAGTATCAATACGAAGTCTCACTATATTTTGAATTAATCTTCATATTATAATTAAAGGGTGGGCAGATTGAGACGCTAAGGAAATTTTTAAACCAAAACTTATTCAGTATAAACATGCTGTAAGATGATACAAGGAAATAATAAAATAACAAGAAGAGAGGGCAGAGGGAGACGCTAAGGAAATAATGAAATAAACTATATATGTGTGAAATAACATAAGCTGAATAAAAAACAAGAGACAGAGGTGAGTTCGTTGTCCATTGGGCCTGGCTAGGTTTATTGGGCCTAGAGTGTGCACGTATGTTTTTTTTTCCGGACGAACACTTCTTTAAACATTCGGCCTGGCTAGGTTTTACTTGGGCCTGGCCTTTTCTCGTACTCGTTGTTTATTTTTGTTCTTCTACTGAACTGAAAATTGCACACACATCTGCACACTGTCATACAAACTGAAACAAACCAAATAAATGGTGGATTCGTGATGCATTTTTTTCAAGTCTTAGCCATACAGAAATTGTCCATTTCAAGCTAAGTGCAACACTAATTACATTGTTTAATGACTAATGATCAGCACATAGACAACTCCAAGAGCAATTGCACATAAATAAAAAATCGCAGCCATCAGATTGTCCTGCTTCTTCAGATCGAAAAGTTTCTTTAGCTGTTTGTTCATCTTCTTCAACTCGGCCTTCACTTCCGCAAGCCCATCCGCATTCTGCACCCCATTCTGCACCGTAGCAACCCCCGTAGCAGATCCCAATTGCTCCACCGCCGGCGGCAAATTGGGCACCAGGGATGTGCCCGCCTTTTCAATCCTCTTGATGTACACATCAAGCCACTCGAAATGGTCGCATGGCAGCAGATCCTGAAAATAGGAACCAAATATTAACTCTAATTCCCCGGCTCTGGTTTGAGGAAATTCCCCGGCTCCAGTGCCATGAAAACCCAAAATTGAGGAAAATAAAATGAAATTGGAAGAAGGGAAAGTCAGATCTCACCTTCCCCGGCTCTGGTTTGCTCTCGCATTTCACATACTCGCGCCCGGCGTTGCCATTCTTGTCGCTCGTGGTGACCCGCCGCTTCAGAGGTGCCGTCCGTGGGCAATCAGGGCACCTTCCCAGCGGCACTGGACCGTAGCGCGGCCATTGACAGTGGGAGGCGGAAGCGGAGCTCGAAGACATACCTCTACCGCCGGCGTTGATGCGCGCTGTCGTCGGAGAAGAAGGGGGACGAGAGGATGCGGGCAACGGTCGGAAAGCTCGCTCGCGGGGATGGCTCTGGCACGGGGGCGAGATGGATCTGTTTTGTACCAGCTGATGACATGGACAAGAGGTGGGTCCCGCGCTCGGAGGTGCTCCTGTGGGTCCTTTGCTGATGTGGATAAGTGGGGGTCCCACCAGGCTCACATAATTCCAACCCCTAACCTGTCCCTTGCGGTTAAGCCCGACTGTCGCACGCGAGCTATTTCAGCAACGAGATGGCGTCGCACCCAAGCTATTTCAACCAACGACGTCGCTGTCCGTCGATTAGCTTGGAAAAACGTCGCACAGGAGCTATTCACCCGGCTTTTAACCCCTATAATCAAGATCTTGTCGAACTATTCGGGTCGCCATCAACATCTAATCGATCACTTAACGGAACCTTCGTTGAGGCTTGTGAAAATACAAACATTATTGGATTTTCCTCATAAGAACATCAAAGTGTTCTTTTTATTTAACTTAGAAAAAATGCGGAAAACTAATATTTCAAAGCTCACAAAGTAAAGTTCTACCATTTTTACTAGTTTATTAAATGGTTATGCTACTTATCAATCGCATGAGAATTAGCTTAGTTACTATTCGCATGACGTCATTAGTTGTAAGTGGACTTGCAACTGATTCAGACCATTTGATTTGCTTAGTGATTCGTGCATCAGTTGCAGTCAACTTGCAACTGGGATTTGATAACGTCATGCGAATGAGAATTAAGTTAATTCTCATTCGACTGAGTTGCAAGTGGACTTACAACTGCTCCGGACCATTTGATTTGCTTCATGATTCGTGCTAATCATGAGTTGCAACTTGACTTGCAACTGGGATTGATGACGTCATGTGAATGAGATAATTCTCATTCGACTGAGCGGTAGAGAGACCCTTTATTAAACTAGCATTTCCTAGCAAAACACACATTTATGATAAAGTAGAACCTATGTGACATTTTCCCACATTTTTCAACATGGAAAAATAAAAATACACTCAACAAAGGAACTAGAAGTACTGTAAGCCTTACGCAAGGCCTATCCTCAGTTTCGTCATAATAACTGACCCCAATCTCAGTTTGCCATTTAAACGATCGAAATCTCAATCTTGTCACTCTACTGTTAGTTTTGTCTTCATTTTTCCACTTTGTTTCTTCACCGTCAATTTTGTACTTAGTTTTGTCATTTCTAGTTGCTCCACTGCAACGGGTCCACTAACTACCATCGACGGATCGGTGTTGAGTATTACCTGCGACGGCTCCATCGTAACCGATGGGATTTATGAGCCTGGTAAGCGATTTTCCAGTAGTGGAAGACGCAAGCAGCGAGCGCTCCATCCGGCGCGTGGTGAGGTGGGCTTGGGCCAACACGTTCTCCAATGTGCGGCTAGCCATCGACCACCATGCAACATGCTCGTGGAGTTCTTGCAGTGTGGTGGATACGAGACGATGAAGTGTGCAAGCTCTACCTCACACTCATTGAGGAAGAGCCGGCACCAATGGTTGTTGTCGAGGTGGAACCAAGGGTTGGCCCGCTACTCGGACCTCAGATTAAGGAGGCGCCAATAGATATCTTCCGTGATGTTGGCGCTGGTGGGGAATGAGCGCACTGACACACCGTCGAGGCCCGGGAGCCAGCGCTCCGGCTTCCTGGTGTCCGGTGACGCCATGACACCTGCCTAGGCGACCGATAGTGAGACTCCGCTTCAGCCGCTGGGTCTGCCGCCGGCATTGTCGTTGTTCGCCATGGTCTACGTGAGTGGTGTGGATGGAGCGGGGGAGGAGGAGCCAAAAGATGATGGTTGCAGCGTTGGGAGGGGGTAGACAAAGCGGTCAGGATGGTAGGTGGGGGCGCAGGGCATTAATGTCGGCCACACGTGGGGTAGCCCAGTTGTCGCTGCATGGCAAAGTGGCCGCGCCCTCCTTGAGAACCACAATTAAACAACGCTGACTGCTTGAGCAGCTATCTGTGTCGATGACAAGGTTGAGCCACGTGTCGGTGTCCCGGCGTGATGGCGTTTTCTGGGCGTGTCATACCTGAGCCGGCCCCCATGATTAGAGGCGGACAAGGGTTGCTAGATAGTTTATTGGGCCGTCCACTTAGATGGACGGCTATCGTGGCAGCCGCTGGGGCCTGATTTCATGTCTGGCACCCCCAATGAGTCTACTCGGGCAGCTATTAGAGACGCCGGTGAAAATGGTTCAAGGACCGCACATACACTTGGCAAAGATAAATTAAGCAAGTGCAGATTCATGATGATAACTAGAAAGATATATCACTATATGTATGCAACAAAACAAAAGATAAATAAGCACACCGATCTCTGGCTTTTAGTCAACCGGATCTGCAAGGCCGGTGGGGTTCTATGCATGTAGTTTTATTCCTGTGTTACACGAGGCCGCGCTGGCCCAGCTTTAATTCGTAACCGTTTTTTCTTTTAGATCAAAAATTAATTCGTAACCGTCTGTCTCTCTCGTAGAACATCACAGGCACGTCCTCTGCTTTGATCTCCTCATCATTAAGTAGGAGGCACTTCTCGCCATATACAGTAGGTAGCTGACTTGATCCTCCTTTAAGCTTGAGGACGTACGTACTTCTTCGTCTTCCCTTCCGGCAGGTCGGTCGCCATGGATTCCACTCTGTTCGTCATTGGCATCGTAGGTACGCACATGCATGTACTCTCTCTCTCTCTCTCTCTCTCTCTCTCTCTCTCAGCATCTTCTTTGCTTGTTGTAGGAAACCTCATCTCGGTTCTGGTATTTGTTTCTCCCATGTAAGAGCTTACTATCGATCATGCGTTGCATTCACAGAAGCATCTATTTTGTTTAAATTTTTGCTTACACGGATGCATGCTGGGCAGCACGACGTTCTGGAGGATTGTGACGAGGAGGTCGACGGAGGAGTTCGAGGCGGCGCCGTACGTGCTCACGCTGCTCAACACGCTGCTATGGCTCTACTACGGCGTCACCAAGCCGGGCGGCCTCCTCATCGCCACCGTCAATGGGTTCGGGGCCGTCATGCAAACCATATACGTCGTGCTCTTCCTCGTCTACGCCGTCGACCATGGCACAAGGGTGAGACTAGCTAGCAAGAACATGGTCGACAGACATATATAAAATTATTTGTGTTTAAAAAAAATGCATGTTTTTATACATCTTTTTACACCCGAATGCATGGTGATTACATATCCGTAAAAAGAGAGGAGCGATCTTAGGGAGCTAGCTCGTCTTGAGTAGTTGTTTCCCCTTCAATTGGACAGGGGGTGCTCAAGTAAATTCATCACAAAACTATTTAATGACTGTTTTTGGTAGCAGCCTATTTCATGTTAATTACTCTGTTGAGTTGCACTTGTTGCCGTATTGATTTATTTGGTGGCCTCTTTTAGTTGAGTTATGATGTCATGGTGACTTTTTGTTGTTGTTGTTGTTGTTGTTGTTGTTGTTGTTGTTGTTGTTGTTGTTGTTGTTGTTGTTGTTGTTGTTGTTGTTGTTGTTGTTGTTGTTGTTGTTGTTGTTGTTGTTGTTGTTGTTGTTGTTGTTGTTATAGCTCAACAAGGAATGCACGATCAATCCTGCTAAATTAAGTTTTAACGTAAATGACAGACGTTTCTGAACAATTACCATGTTACTCTTTGCAGGTTAAAACAGCGAAGTTGGTGGCCACTTTGGACATTGGGTTTTTCGGACTCGTGTTCGCAGTGACGAAATTTGGCATTGATGGGCTTGACATGAAAATCAGGATTATAGGACTGATATGTGCATGCCTTAGCGTGTTCATGTACGGTTCCCCACTTGCGGTTGTGGTAAGAGATTGTCGCAGACCCACAAATAAATCGTCTATCATATCTTATCATATTTGATTGTTATATGGTCTTGTTTTTTTTTCCAAAAATCAAATCGGTCCCAGGAGCACCTTGCCTAAGTGAAAAGGATATTTGAATGTAGGGAAAATGAAAAATTTAACATATATACATATCGATGTCTCATGGTCAAGCATAAACCGTTAGGGCAATTTTGGTTTATATAGACAGGTCTTAAGATAAGATGCGGGTGAATTACACTTGGCAGACACTGCAGGAGATCGGACCTGCCGTGACGAGCTGAAATCGTCACACTATAGCCAAAAACGTCATGGAAAACGCCCGGACAACTAGTCTCCATACATATATGAAAAATTAATAAGAGTGATATACTTATTTTCAGTTAGTTGTATTCAGCGAACTCATTTTGCAAGATTTTAAGAGAAACTCACTTTAAATTGAAGCAGTGCAGTTGATGTAATTCTCCGTAGATATAACACATACTCATAGTAAATATTTTCTTTCTTCCAAGAAGCATGAATATCTTCTTCAAACTGTATAGTACCAAAAGTAATTATGTTTGTTTTTTAAAAGGTATTGACAGTCCTACATAACTATACATGGCACATTCTGAAATTACACAACAAGTATTGTTCATAAACATAGTACTATTTGTTAGACGTGGGAAGCACTATCAGATCATGTGTGATCATGCATATGTATAAACAATGATTTCGTGAGATATGCAATATTTTGGTCATGACTACCACTTCCAATAGATAAGACTTTCTTGTACGCTATGCGTGCATCATACAATCATGCTTTAGATGTAGAATGTTTCGGTTGGTTTATTAAGTGAGTAGATTCATAGTCCATTTCGGTGCATAAGTTAATGATTTTTGGTTTGGTTGTCCGATCAATAAACTAGTAGAGCTATTTAAATAAGTACAACATCTTTTTTGACAGCTCACAAGTAGTATATCTATTGTACAGTTTGCCAAATTTATTTCAGGGCTGAGTAACCAAACAAAAAAACTTAGTGCAAGAAATAAATTTGCCTACTTCTATTCTTAAATGTGGAATGGAAATTTATAACTACAAATAGTCAAAAACATTGCGTGCTCAAGATTGTGGCATCAGAAACCGTACATAGAGCATATTATTCGTAGACAACATAAATCTGCATTCCCGGCAAAAAAAACATACATCTGCATTTATAAAAAAAAAATAGACCTACCAAACGTGCAAGGACAGACATGGAAGTCATCTAGTTTTAAAAAGAGCATACAAATGAGCGGTTGGATCGTGTACAGTGTACTTCAACACGACATGTGAAATATACATATATATATTTATATATATATATATATCTGTCACGTTATAGTATATTATAAAGAGGATGCATAAGGCTTGTCGAGTTGTTTGACTCGACACAAAGCATACAAAATAGTTTTAGAGGACACAACTAATTGATCCGTAGCTCGCGCTGATCAATACCTTTCTGTTTTTCTTTATGATGGATCAATATCTTTGTGTCGTAATGCCATGGAACTAGTAAATCTTGATTAATGTGCGTTATCATATCGTATGTCATAGTGCCATGGAACTAGTAAATCTTGATTAATGTGCGTTATCATATTGTATTTTTCTTAAGCTCGGAGCTACGTACTAGTCACTATCTTCCCGGCTATATAAAAATATATCAGGGACTTCCCAGTGTCAAGTCAGAAACACGCGTCCTTGCCAGAATGAATTGGGAGTACACAATACTACTTCCTCTGTCCTATCATATAATAAATAATATATAAATTACAACCAACATAGGAGCATATTGGTTGTAATAACGCGAACTGAGCCTAGCTCAGCTGGTTTGGTTCCTTGTGGTGGAACCGACCCACCCAGGTTCAAGTCCCAGACTTGGCAAGGGTGCTCGCATTTTCCTGGATTTTCCAGGATTTAACCGGCGCTATGCTTTCAGTGGTAGGTGACGTGCCCGTCAACAGCGAGGCGCCCGTGGTGACTTCGTCAACCTCAAGATCTGCCGGACCAGTCTCTCGGAGGTGCTCATAGGGGTAGGGTTTGCGTGCGTGCGTTCATAGGGGTGTCTGTACGTGCGTGTTTGTGAGCGTCTGCGTCTGTACTGTGTTTCTCAAAAAAAAAAAATATTGGTTGTAATAACATCTCATATTAAGAGACACATGTAGCTATTTGTTTTCCAAAATTCAAAAACCACATTTTTTTTAGTAATCTGAACAAAATCCTGAATGCAGAAAATAGTGAATCTTACCAGCTTGAAAAATCTTAACTCAAAATATTTCATAGTATGGGCTACATAAAAATAACAAGATCTGTCAGATTTTAGAAAGTTGAAATTTTGCACTGTTCACTACTTTCAAATTTACATTTTTTTCATTTTTACACAGCCTAAAATATAACATATTTCTGGTTTACGTCGGTAGAATATAACATCATATACATTCAATTTTTTTTTTCAAATTCTCTTGAAACTCTAAAAATATGATTTTTTGAATTTTTTTCAAAATAAAGAGCTATGTGTAGCTCGGGCTTCATATCACCTCTCTCAGGAATGGAGCACTATACTGTCATTTTTGTGGTGGCAGTGCACTTATACTCTTTTCAATTACTTTTGCAAGTTGGCCAAAAGAATGGAAACGCAGCCCTGCACTAGCTCTTTTCATGGGCCTTGTTATGAGTTCTCCAACGCTTGGAGCTATCTTGCTGTTTCATTAAATTTGATGACCCCGTTGACTAGAGAGAAAACTCTGAAAATCTTTATACTTGTCGATCTCTGGCTAAACAGAGAACGGTGATCGCCACAAGGAGCGTGGAGTACATGCCATTCTTCCTGTCCTTCTTCCTCTTCCTAAACGGAGCAGTCTGGGCTACGTATGCCCTACTCGACAGAGACATCTTCCTTGGCGTAAGTAATACAGTATATCTTACTTAGCTTAACTAAGTGCCAACCTTTGCTTAATTTGTGCGAGATATCTTATGTCTGCAGGTCCCAAATGGAATAGGATGCTTCTTGGGCAGCATCCAACTCGTTATCTGTGCAATCTACATGGACAGGGACTCTCAAAGCAATGACGAAGCTGCTTCAACTTCTCTTCTCTCGTCCGATGCCAATAGACATGGCCTGAACAATATCTCTGCCCATGTTTAGTATTTGTGCAAGGTGTACCTAATAATGCCTTGATTGTGTAAATCTATATAATTTCTCTTTCATATGCATGCGGACATCTTTAGAGCATCTCTAGCATATCCTTTAAAAGGCGGGAAAACCAGCTTGCGATTTTTTGCCACAAAACTGCACCTATTTAAATATAGCCTGAACGACGGTGTCAACGGATTGTATTATGTATTCAAAGAATCCCGCTGATTGGCAGGGAGGAGGTAGGACACATATGAGATTCAGTAAGTACCTCTGTACATAACCTGCAAAAGGTTTGTATTTCCAGATTTGTTATAAACAACATCATTTCGACCATTTCAAATTGTCCAAAGTAAAGCACAAACTCCCATCCGAATTCGTGTGGGAGAGAACTAGCTGAGCATGCTGCGTCGGAGTTTAATGGCGGCGACAGGTCATGAAATGTGACGCGTGCGGCAGACGCACCGTCGTCACATCCCTTCGCTGCTTGGGGAATGCCCGGCTCGCCATTACGCGCGGAACGACCTCCTACACGTCGTCATTAATCGTTTTGGGCTAGCTCTGTGTATATGACAAGGGGGCCTTATCAGAGGGCATGTCCAGATAGTGTCCGGCACCCCCGAGCAGCCCAAGTTTAGATGGTGGCTCCGGGATGCTAGACAGATTCGGCTAAACCCATACAGTTGAGGGTGTTGATGTGACCGTTTTTGGTCTAGACCCCAATGGGGTTTTAGGGAGCAATTGGGGTTCCGGTGGAGATGCTATAATGATTAAGAGTATACCTTATTTGTTTTTAATCAAATCAGCCGGTGGGGTTTTAGGGAGCAATTGGGGCTCCGGTGGAGATGCTATAATGATTAAGAGTATACCTTATTTGTTTTTAATCAAATCAGCCGGTGTTTTCGCAGGAGCAGGTGTCGTCTAGGGTCTTCATTCTCTAGACGACTCGATATGGTGCATGCTCGTAAAAATGTTATTCCAATACATTTGCTTATCGACGTTTCAAATGATTTCTTCTCGGGGTGGCGTGACACGACGCCAAGTGATACATGATGGTTTCCTTGGTCAAACTTAGCATTGACTTTTCGGCTCAACTAAGTGCACAACAAAAACCGATGTCCTTGCTCAGCTGCTCCTGAAAGTTTTTTTACCTCAATCTGATTCTTAATCCTTACGATAGCACAATCTATGCACAGATATGCAGTAAGAGGAACTGTTTGCATGTTTTACTATCATTGTTTCAGAGGAATGCACCAAAGTGGCGATTATATTTGTCGCTCAACAGGTAGTAGTATGAATTAATTCATTTTTACTGTTGATCATAAAATTGCTCTGATACCATGGGATATGAACTGGAATTGCCTGAGTTAGCAAAAATCCATCGAGTGCTACTGGTATCTCAACTCAAGAAGACTATCACATCTATAGATATTCAAACCATAGCATCTGACGATGACGACCAGATTGTGCACGCTCACTTCAAAAACAGAGATACCACAAAAAACAAAGACAGAGTACCATATGATATACAGTTATAGTGTGACGCGAGAAGGCAACGCCTACTGGTATTCTACCAGTGACGAGCCTTTGATCATCTGGCCATGATGCTCATTCACCGCCAACCAAGCTTGTGAACTGCGAGTCTGCAGTTCTGCACAAGGTGTGGCTCATGCGCAAGACAGGCTTCCAAGCAGGGCAATTCCCAGACGGGAGAGCACAACCCACACAGGAGGTAGCTTCAGGTCTGGAAAAACAGAAACGGTCGTCAGGCAATGTTTTATCTCCTGTTTGTACAATAAAAGGGAATCGATATCAGAGCATGTCCAAAAAAAGCCATCTCTTGTAAGAATCCCAGGTAAGGTGGCCAGAACTGAGCTTGTAGGATGTCATTATTTTGCAGGATTTGTTTTATCTTACCACATAAAACAAGCACAGCAATATGATGGACAACCATTCGAAAAATAAGAGCATAAAAAATAACCTTTTCCTTCAAGAAGAAAATTTGAAACACTGTTGCTATCCATTACGCTTTATCCACATTGTCAACTTCATCGTACTCGCTTTGCCTTTGTTTCCGATAATGGAAATAAAGGAACTGAAGAATAATCTGGAGAAGATGGTTAAGGATTCTTCCAATGTTACAACTGATCCGAAACTAGTATGAACTGTGATATGGTTTTATGGTACTCTTCAAGTACCAGCAATCAGCTTCAGTACGGGTATATTTCCGGTGAAGTAACATATGATCGTAAGACACAGCATTCTCAAGTATACAATAACCTTATTTGAGATGGTGGCAAGAAAGGCATCTGAAAAAATGAATCTAAAACAGAGCATCTCAAAACAAAATCAGTTGAAACCTCTCCCAGACCCAAGGTCTGCAAAAAAACACTATTTTTATTTGTAAAGAAGAATATGATTAGAAGTAGGATCCAATGATCCTCAAGGATACGAAAGAATCGAGCAGAACACATCCTCCAGCATCCACAAGCCATGGGAGATTTGGTCTAAGCTTTGCCCAGTCCAAACTATTCACAAGTATACTGCATTGGAAAAGAAGGGATATGAGAACCGTAAAAAAGCAGCCAAGTAAAGCTGGTTTCAGATTTAAAAATGAATATAAAATGATGTCCTCAGTATCTTAGTTATGGAATCTTAGAAGGAAGTGATATCGGATGCCCTTGCTTGGCATTGAACATGCCAGCACAAGTTTGTATTGCAATCCGAGAAAGTCTAACTTTTGAGGTGCGGTGATTCGGAGGACGAGCTCCATGGAGCTCGTTTTTTGAAAAATTAAAAAACGACACTTATAAGTTTGAAAAAAGTGTGAAAAATATTCTAGATGTAGACAATGATTATTTCTACCAGTGTGCAAAAATTCAATGAGAAATATTCTGTATTTGGGCTGTATTAAAATGACAAATTTCTGGATCTGAGATTTGAACAGTGCAAAATTCGAAAAATTTCACAATTGTCAGGATTTTTCATTTTTGTGTAGGCCTGAATACAAACTATTTCGGCTTGAAATTTTACAGAACCGTAGAATACGCCATTCTCAATATCTATGAGTTTTTCAGAATTTTTTGAAACTTTAAAATGTCGATTTAAAAACATAAAAAGGGCACTATGGAGCCCGTGCTCAAAAGCACTTCCAAACTTTTGAGGCTACATAGCTATACTAAGAAACTTAAAAGAGCGAAGAACATTTTTTAGTAAAAAATATATTATGACAAATGCATCTAAAGTAATTTCAATACTATTAAACATATAAAGTTCAGTTAGTGGTTACCTCCCTACATATGTCGTATTTCCCACTAAAGCAAAGGTAAACATAAGCGGATTGAGCCCCTGAATAGAGTTACAGGTCAAGTAAGTTAGGCAGCATAAGGTAATGATCCAAAACAACAATGATCCATGAAGTCAATACAATTCAACAAACATGTGAACACAACCTACATACATTGGCTTCTTACATACAAAATGCTTTGTGTAGTGAAATTTTGAAATAGCATGCCCCTATCAAAAAAAACAGGGTGCTTTAAAATGCTTCTGTTTAAGTGAAAATTTGACAAAAGTCACTCTCCAGTCAAAAAAATTGGATATGGGGTCTTTAGCCCAAACAAGGTGCAGCAACGCTGTGCAGTGGAAAGACCATTAAATATTAACATGAGAAGGCCTAAGCTTAAACACAGATACTAATACAACTTTTCTCCTAAGCAACATATGGAATTAACAACTACGGACTCAAGAACTACGGGGTTTTCCTCCGAACTGTATCCATGTGTATTTTGTATGCAAACGCTTTTATGACAGATTGGCGTGTGGGCTACTAATTCCTCTTAGGGCCTAATTGTACATTCATCTATTTTCTCAATAATGCCGAAGTTGACAAAACTTTGAAAATGTCTGCAGCAACAAAATAAGACTTGAGAATAATTATTGATGAAGATGGGAGATAAACTTGCCTCGGCATGGCCTCTTTGCATCTGCATAGTAGTAGAGAGATGTTAGAATGTACCAAAAACATGATGTATTGCACTATACAGATGTAACGAATTTCTCAAGGTTAACCATAATTATGTTATTCAGCCTCAACAGACAAGCATTTGCAGCATAAACAAGTAGGGTAGGAACAGCAGTAAGCCAGTAACTAAAAGTAGAGTAGGAACAGTAGTGGGTATGGTATGGATGTTTTCTTTTTCTGCCAGTCAACTTACAAGTACCTTTTCTGGCTTTATAAAATCATAACACATTCTGTTAAATGATATTTGTACCATACTTAGCACTAAAACTAATAGGAAAAATATTTCCAGTAACCAAAAGAGAAAAAAGAATAAAACAATTGTTCTGTCTTACATTTAAGTAAATCTGGGGTAGTCGCCCGCCCATATAGATTACTGCCATCGCCCAACCAAGAAAGCTTCCAATTCCACTTCCAATGTCTGCATGATCATCCTATAGCACAACAAGATACTAATCAGATCACTATCCAAAAGAAAACATAGTTCAAATTGCCCAGTAAACCAGATACTCTGGCAAAGATCTGAGACTCAGAGAGCAACTACAGCTTACCGCCAAAACTAAAAGCTTTCTTCCGACAGGTATGACAATTTCATTGGGGCATCCGTGTGTGCGGATCCAACCAAAATATGCAAGACACACATACCCAAGAGAACAGAAATCCATGGTACCTGAATTCAATCAATAAATGTTTTGGATAGACTCAATCCAGTATACATACTATCAACAGTATTAAAGGGAACGTACCACTGCGAGGGAATTTTTTGTCATAGCAGCTGGTGCAGACTGTGCTGGAGCAAACTCACCAGATTCACTCTGGTCATTCGTTTGTGAGAAGCTCCTGTTGTCTGACGATTATTGCCCAACCATGTACCTGCAATAGGTACTGGGCTCCTCGATAGAGATCTTGCTGACCTGTAAAATCAACAGGGGGTTAGATTCTCATGAACGTCTATCTGATTGCCACAGTGTTCTGTCGGCAGACAAGAGTAAACTGCAACAACCAGAATCCATTTAGATAAAGCAAATTACAATAATCAATGCTTTATCCAAACCAAGTAATTGGCTTTAAGGAATGAAATATGATGAAACATTACACATAGTAGTAGTCTGAGCTGGGGCTGATTGCACCATGACGTTGCCAGAATAGTTCTGCGTTCACCTGGATTGGGGAGCTTGGAATAGGAATAGCCACACCTGACTGGATGTTGTTTTTGGATGCCTCATCCCTTTGCCCCAAAAGCTTTTCACGCAATGAAGCCCGCCACGCTGATGCTTCTGAGGCTGAAAACGTAAATTATTGTCCCCACAGAAGTGAGAGAATAGTTTAGGAATGTCCTTTGTGAATGTAGCTTGTGGTCACATCATGACTTATCACCGATAGTATCATAACACCGTTCACATTGTATTAAGAACACTTACTTAGCAAAGAAGAGAGCAATATACTAAATAAGTTCGTGAATCTGGAACAAGAAGTATTATTTGTATACGGTGTTTGCATACAAGTGTTCATATTGTATGAAGGACATTAGTTACTATGCAAAGAAGAGAGCGATAAACTTCATAAGTTTATGAATCTGGAACAAGTATTGTTCGTATACAGTGTTGCTGACAAGTGTTCACATAGCTATATTCACCCAAAAAGTTCATGCAAAATACGATGAAAGTCACCAATGTTTTCAAGCAATCACCTTGCCAGTTGCGCCGGTTTTCTTAACTTTAAGACGGTAGATGTGGCTATAGTATATTGACTGTCCAGTGAGAATCACAGTTGTGATGGTATATAGCTGCATTGCAAAAGGTTAAGTTTTCAGATGACAGAAACTGCAGAACAGCATTGAAACAACCGAAGTCCAAAAAATAATGTTCTTACCAATGCCATGTAAAACTGTGTCGGCAGCTGCATTATAAACAGAACGGAAAATATTAGATTCGAAGTATTTTTAGAATAAAAGGTGCTTATTAGTGCCCCATGTACCTCCTATATCACAGTTGACAATTAAGTTGTATACAAAATGCAAGAGTAGTATATTGGTAAGCATAATCAGATTTATCTGCAGCATAAGTAAATCATTACATAAATTATTAGATATATCTGAAACTCTCCCATTTTCAAATATTATGTTCAGAAATAATATATATTAACGTCCATGCTCAAGTATTCTCCGCCTGCAGATAATTTTGTTGTGCATCCAACAAAATTATACTAGCTCTTGCTGGTTCACAGAAGAGTGCAGGTTGGCAGAAATGGTTAAGTTGCTTTTCCAGGTCATGGATAACACGTCCTCATATTGTCCAGATAAAACCGCAGTCCAATAATTCACTAAATCAGAAAGAAAAGTACTAATTTGCTAGGATATGAACATGACTAATTGAGTAACTGGTGCATGTGCCTCGAAAAAAATGTTGCGTACAAAAAGAGTGGAATAATCAATGATTCTTACAGTAGCAGGTTCCAGGAAGCAGCCGACAAGGTTAAACAAATCCCTGCATGATTACAGAAAAAACATAGAACGTTAGACAGAGCATAGGGCAGATATACATCAATTTAAGAGGGACATGGGAAATATGAGACAACATACCCAACTACCCAAGTCATTAGAAAAGCAATGGAAAGCCCTTCTGTTGACTTCTGTTTGTAATTTGTTATGATCTGCGGCACCTCGGCAACACCCCAGCTGAGGACACTAGCCAGTCCAAGACCCAGGGCAACACCATCCTTGGTGCTGCACAGGCAGTACTTCAGGTAGGTTTGAGCCCATTGCGCACAATGCCGAGCCGAGGGGCAGCTCGGAGGCGGTGTTCCACTGAAGATGCCCATTTGTGTAGGCCTGCTGATCAAATTATACAGACGATGAACAGTGCAAAAAGGCTGTGCTGTTGATCAAATTATACAGAACATGAACAGTGCAAAAAAGGGTGTGTTGCCTATATTGACACATGTTACGATTTTTTCCGCGTATTTGTTTTTGAAAAACAATTGCAAAATTGAAGAGCTCAGAACATGGGGGTGTAGGGGGCGGTTGAAGTTCAGGAATAACGAGCAGGATCAACAAAGAACTAAACAAAGAAAAAGGTGAAGAAACAGGATGTCATGAAACATGAGTGAAAAGGGAGATGCGGAATCTTTTGTGAAAAGGGAGATGCGGAACTGACAAAACTGAATCGAATTTTATGTTGAAATTGTACAGAATTTTGAAATCGATTAGGGACTTGGCTTAATAAATTAATATGCAAGTGGCCGACAGGATTCTCTTCTCACGAGTCCCACATGAACCACCCACTAAAGCAGCCAGATAACACGAGCACAATCGAGCTCGTGATATCTCCCTTCTTTCGTTTTCCACCTATCCCCTTCCTTTCTGCCATAGTGTTATGTCAAGTAAAAACACGATACGGATCTACGGCACCGATTCCAACAATCGCGTTCAGATGGAACCCTGGAGAGATGAACCCTCGGGACGAAGAACGGGCAAAAGCCCAACCCAATCGAGACATGGTTACAGCTCGCGACTCAAATTTGAATCCCGCCTCTCTAGCAGCCTAACGGCAACCCGTCACCGCCCTCCTAGAACAATAACCCCTCAAAAGAAATCTTCAAAAGAATCGAACGCCGATGGGTTAAATCGAGACCGATGCCGACGGACGCGCCGGCGCCGCCAAGCAATGTGGGACGTTCACGGGGCGCAAGAGAAGAAACAAGAGAAGAAGGAGGGAGTCCGTACCGAGTTCCTGTTGTCGAAGAAGCGAGGGAGAGTTGGAGTTGGGGAGAGGGAGGGTGGGAATCGAAGCCGAGAGAGAGAGAGGCCGGGATTTTATCGCCCTCGCCGCCGCTTCTTCTCGGCTGTGGTGTGGTGTGGGTGGCTGGCTCTGGCGAGACCGGGATTCCTATTTTAGAGGTTCCTCGTGTGACCTGCCGTGGCCGCGTGGCAGCGCTCGCTCCGCCTCGTGCGGCTGCTCGCCCTCGGCCACGTACCTGGACGCTCGACTGCTTGACTCTCGTGAGCCCTACGTCCACACCTATATTTTCGTTTTCGTGACGGATACGTCAGCAGGTTACAGCTTTTTTTTTTGAACAGGGGGTCGGCCCCGAAGGACCGAGAGGCTTCATTTATAATCAACACCGGTACAAATTACAGATAAGGCATCAAGAAATCTAAAAATTACACCCATGCCCTTACATTTTGCACAAAGGACCCTAAGAAGAATTTTGGGAACGCAAATGGATCCAGCTCCTACTCCGGTGCGATTCATCCAGAGCTCGGGGCAGCCACCTTCCTCGTCGCCGGGGACTACGCCACTTGGGACCAGGGGCGGGAGCGCGCTGCACCGTAGCTGAAGGGCCTCCAAAACGGCGTAGAAGCCAGGAGGTTGAAGAAGACCTTGAGACGCCGGCCGGAAAAAGCCGTAGCCGACGCCGAAGGCGGGAGCGGTCGCCTTCCGACCATGTTGAACGGCGACGGCAGAAACGCCACCGTGAGAAAGCTCCCCAGAGAAGCACTGCTTCTTCCCTGGTGCAAACCTAGCAGCAAGTAAGCACGAAATGGATGCTCTCCTTTGCTCTCGCCACCAAGACGAGTAGCAAAGAATTCATCCAAATCCACGCTACCACCACTGAGATCGCGATTAACGAACCTAGTTATTGAAGAGGTTGCCGAGATGACGATGCAAACCTTTTCCTCCAACCTCTGGAGCTTGATTGCCTGCTTCATCTCCTCTGCAGTGCAGCAGGAGCGGTACCAGGACTCCTGCGAATCACACCTCATAGCACCTCCTTTGTAGTTGCAGAAGAAACCAAAGCATCGCTCCATCTCCTCGCCTCCACGGCCGGCCAAAAGGAGCTCCTCTTGGTCATCTCCACAAGCAGAGAGATAGTACCAGCGCTTATTGAAGAAGACCGCCGCAGATCCGCCGCCTCCACCCATCCTCCACCATGGAGATTTGACGGAGGAGCTTACCACGGTACGCTCGACGCCGCGCCAGGACGCCAAGCTTGTAGGTCTTCAGGGGAGAAAGACGGTATTTCGCCAGACTCCACAAAGGGCAAACAAAATCTAATCCTACTTCTGTACACGGCGGGCCGACACCCTAGGTCATCTCTGCACTAGCCGGCGAGGACGCCGACGGCGAGAGCGGCCGGATCTGGGAGCTGTCGGTGGACTCTCAAGCAGGAGAGGAGAGAAGAAGCCGAGAGAAAAGAGAGACAGGTTACAACTTACAACGGTCCATTATCATCGCAAGCATAAGAAATCGGCATGTTTGTTTCTAAAGCCGGCCGTAGAGTAAAAGGTGTACGCTATTTATTTATTTATTTTTGAAATGAGATCTTACTCCCTCTCTCATGCAATGTTCTAATACCCTTTTCTGAATTGCATTTTTCTAGACATGTTTTAATAAGTCTATTCACTTCTTCAGTTTGTATGTATATCCCAAGTATCAGGACGATCAACATTGCATGGCTTTCATCTAAAAAACAATGGATTTTTATATTCATTTTACTTCCATATGAGTTCACAGTCAAAAGTTTGCCGACTACAACGGTATTTGGATGTAAAAAGTAAGAAATAAGTAACATCCTTTTTTAGGAAGGTTTTAGTTCCTCCATTTTGGTAAGATTTAGTTGGTGGGTTCAATATTGTCTAATTCTAGTGATGAAACAATCACTAAAGGAGAAGGGGAGGTCCTCTGGATATATTACTTGAAACGTGTTTCAAGGTCAGGCTACGCAAGCATAAGAAATCGGCATGTTTGTTTCTAAAGTCGGCCGTAGAGTAAAAGGTGTACGCTATTTATTTATTTATTTTTGAAATGAGATCTTACTCCCTCTCTCATGCAATGTTCTAATACCCTTTTCTGAATTGCATTTTTCTATACATGTTTTAATAAGTCTATTCACTTCTTCAGTTTGTATGTATATCCCAAGTATCAGTACGATCAACATTGCATGGCTTTCATCTAAAAAACATAATGGATTTTTATATTCATTTTACTTCCATATGAGTTCACAGTCAAAAGTTTGCCGACTACAACGGTATTTGGATGTAAAAAGTAAGAAATAAGTAACATCCTTTTCATGAAGGTTTTAGTTCCTCCATTTCGGTAAGATTTGGTTGGTGGGTTCAATATTGTCTAATTCTAGTGATGAAACAATCACTAGAGGAGAAGGGGAGGTCCTCTGGATATATTACTTGAAACGTGTTTCAAGGTCAGGCTATTGACCTCTTTTTAAAGAAAATCTTTGGCCAAGATACGTAAAGGTTATAGAAGGAGGATACGTAGAGATGTTAAAAAAGGATAAAGGAGATGACAGGTGCACTCGATAAAAGGCACATCGTATCAAGCACACACAATGACCCTCGCCTCATAAACATCATGGAGCACTGCATCACTGGCACCATAGAAAGGAATGACAATTCCTAGACTTTGCAAAATGCCACAGCTTCATCTGCATAGCCGGTCCTGATCACCAATTCACCGTAGCGTCATACTAGAGCACACACATGTCAACGAGCGCCGCCGGTATATATTAATCCCAAACTCTGCCACATGGGCATGATACGGGAGCACATGGAGGCCACGAGACCACCCACGAGCACGAACCTCGAGCACATTGCAAAGTAAGGTAGGACACTTGCGCTGTCAATGGAAGATGAACCGAGACCCCGTGTGGAGCATGAAACTCAACGCCACACACCGTTTGATGGAAACGATTCCAACTATTTAAATACTATTGGCGTGAGCAAGGCCTGACAAATCGTTGAGACTTCAGGTTCAGAATATTGCAGCAATTGGTTTTTTCCGGACAAAGATGGCACGGGGTTTATGTCGGTCATCTGTCTATTTTGTCCAGCCGGGCTATTGGGAGCACAGCTAGAGAGGTACTCTCTTACCCTCTCAATGACATGCCTCAAGGCTTTTTTTTCAGGAACGCCCAAGAACGCGCGAGAGAGCGCGTATTTTTTATATAGAGAGGAAAAAACAAGGTTACAAGAATCCACAACAAATACAAATGGTCAACCGATCCAAGGAAAAAAGGTTACAAGAGTCCACAGCAAATACAAATGGTCGACCTATCCTATATATAGACGTCCAAACGGACCTCTTCCCCTTGCTCCCCACCGCTCTGCTTTGAGAGTCGCTTCGAGAGCGCCGTCGCTGCCCCTTTCCTCCCTGCTCACCGGAGGCACTGCCGGCCGGCGAGGAGATGGAATAGGTGGTAGGCTGGTCCTGTACATAGTAGATCTAGGCTTAGAGTTAGGCTTTGCCTATATGGCGTGTGGCTGCGTGCCGTTTGAGAGTAGGTCGGAGGATCCCGGCGACCGGATCCGCCGCGCCGTTGCCTTCTTCCTCCTAGTTGCAGCTTGCTGGTGGCAGGCGGTGCTGCAGACGACGTCGACGAAGGCGCGCATCTCTCCAAATAAGGTTCGCATCGAAGGTATCGAATTTGGGCTTTCTGGCCAGCTCTGGATTCGAGCTGTTCTTCTTCTTTCTGAGATTGAGCTCCTGTGGCTGGAGCTGGTGAGGAAGAAGAGTTCTGGCGACCTTCTCAATAAGGCCAAATCCCTAGTTTTCTTCTGCATCTATTGGTTTGATCTGTCTCCTCTGGTCTGTGGCTTGAGGCCGGAGTTTGACCGTGGATTGGGGCTTTTCATTCCGAGGCAGAAGGCTAGGTTTACTGGATTTTCTGGAGCGGAAGCACCCATCTTTCTGTGCCACAGTGGTTGTGGGAAGGAAGATTGGCGTTTTGGTTCTGGATTTCCTCGGGGAGATTCTCTGACTGCAGTATGCGGAGTTCATCAACTGCGGCGAGCTCGCGCCGCGGTTATTCTTGGCAGAAGAAGCCACTTC
The DNA here is from genome assembly GCA_947311845.1 of Poa pratensis. NCBI lineage: Eukaryota > Viridiplantae > Streptophyta > Magnoliopsida > Poales > Poaceae > Poa > Poa pratensis. The sequence continues at coordinate 7,253,801 of CAMZMU010000103.1, read as the reverse complement.
GTGCTGTGGCGTTTCTTGCGCCATAGCGTCTTCAACCTCCAGGCCGGCGAGCCACTGCGGAGGCCCTTCATCAGTTCTGCCGCGACATCCAGCGTCACTCTATCTCCAAGTGGTCTTGTCCCCGGCGATGGAGATGACGGCCGCTGCGTCGAGCTGCGAATTTTCGGTGGAGAAGGATCTGATTGCACTCCTTTTTCTTTAGGCAAGGTCCTTTTTGTAAAGTCCAGGGACTTGGTTGTAATTTTCGTTTGCTTTGAGGTCCTTGATGTAATATGTATTCCCACCGACTAAATGCAGTCTGGACCCTTCGGGGTCCTTCTCCTTGTTCCAAAAAAAAAAAGACCTATCCTATCCGAAGGAGAAAAAAAACTCACAAAAACTCTTTGAAGATAAGCTCAAATGAGATTTCCAAGAAAGAATAAACATGCTCAGCCGAGCACCATGCATGCATGCCGTGGACGGTCGTGGCCGCAGCGGCGCCGTCCGAGCGAGCGAACGCAACACGACACCCCGGCGTCTTCTTCACTATCGCCGCGGCCGCACGCAGCGTCGTGTCGCGGCGTCCCAGCCCTCCAAACAGTGAAATAGACCTACAGTAGCTGGCTGGCAGATGGAGTTAGGTAGATCGCGGGCGCTAGGTTCAGACGCACCGATCGATCGCCGCGGACGACGACACTGAAAGAAGGGCTGAGCTGGCCGAATTCCTTTTGATCTCCATACGGCTTCAGGTTGGCAGCTTCTACAGTAGTACTGTACTACTAATACATGTCATCATCATGGTCTCACTCTTTTTTTATTGCGTCCCACTTTAAGTGGGTACAAGTTGTAGTATCTGATCAGACACACAGCTTTACACACGCACACCACACACACCACACTCACATCACTAGCTGTGAACCTAATCTAGACCTACAAATTAGACCCGACTTGTCTGTATGGTACAAGATTGTTTCCCTCATGGAGCTCACAGGCTAGACCAGAGACACTTATTGATGATGCGGAATACTGTTCCTAGTGAACAGTACCACGGACACTGTTCCTATTGAACAGTGCCATTAGCGTGAGACACCCAAAATTCATCCACAAGGGATCGAACCCGGGCGGGAGGAGCAGCCACCGCTGGCTCCTACGACTGGGCCAACCTCTATCGTGGTCTCACTCGAAGACGACGAGTCACTCGCCCGATTTTTCATCTGCCGCCTGCGCCCCCCAAAAGTGGCCAAAACCCCCACCATCGGTTGCACCTGCGCGATTTCGTCGCTAGTGGAGAAGGCTCTGCTCGCCTTCGAGTCATCAGAGACAGCAAGGACAATAAATCAATAATAATGATGACGCCAAACCAGAAAGAGGGGAAAAGCTGGAGGGATGAATCATTCGGAGCATATCCGCTCAGCCTCGACAGCGGTCCTAGCTATTCCAAAAGAGTTCAGTGTCGCAACGCTAACGCTATACTACTGTCGATCTACTAGTCTAGTGCTTCACCACCTTTGCTTCGAGGGAAAGATGGATAACATAAAGAAACGCAGCCGCCATGGTGTAAAGGGTTAGACATACCATCATGGGGATGGTTTGCGATTTAGTAGTAGTAGTTCGGGATTAACGTGGCCGTCATCGCAATCATGCCATGTTGATCGCGAAAAAACAAATTCACTTGGTGGTATTTATTTGTCCTTTGCCAAAGTTGCTTCCCAAGAAGATTCAAGCTGGACTACGTACGTTTGAGGGAAAAGTTCAAGCATGGAAAAGTTTTTTTTTACAACAGTCTACAAAACCTTCTACAACAAAGACTCATTGTTCAAAGTTTGACAAAAAAAAAATCGACTGCTCTTTATTGAGTATTTAGGATGTTCTCAGGGATACATAAGCCAACATGAGGATTCAGGAACCACAAACAGCGACCCGTTCGTGGATTAAGAGTACTACGAGCAAGTCGATGAGCCTCTCCATTGGAGCTTTTTTTTCCATGTCTAAACACCGTCGACTCGAAGAGAGTCGCCTTGATCACCGCTACAACCATGATGTACTCACCGTAGTAGGGCCTCGTCAAGTTGTTGATCACACAGTGGCGGAGTTAGAGCAAACTCAATCAGGGTACACTACCATGTAATATGTGCTGATTTGGCTCACCAGGGTGAACTAATCGTTCATTAAAGATTTACAGGGGTGCACACACTGATTTTTTTTAGCTAATTACAAGGTAAAACAGAAAGCTACCGGGTGCGTGTGCACCCCTTGGCACCATGCAGCTCCGCCGGTGTGGTCACATCCAGTCAATCCGACGCGATGCAAAGACGGCTGGCACCAAGATCCTACGCAAGAGGTAAGGCTTCACGACACGCTAGTGCTTCCAATGCAGCTGGGTTTAGGCCAACCGTAGTGTGAGGGTGGAGGCTCCCAAGAAAGCTCTAGAATCACTCCGACACACAGCTGTAATCGCACCTCCCCTACATGTTTTTGACGTCGTTGCGTCAACATTTATCTTCGAGATACCTAGGGAGGTGCTATCCATCTCTGTTGTGCTCGTACCGCATATTGCATCTGCTATGCTTTGTGGTTTTGGAGCCAGAGCAAGATCATCGAGGAATCTCCTCACAAACAGGAAAGTAGACACTGGACTTACTTGATCTCCATCTTGAATGACACGTCGCCGCGCATACCATATTGCCCACATTGTCAGCCATCTCAACAAACTCATCGTGAGAGAGCAAATCCATCATACCAAAAAGCCATTGTTTCGCTGAAGCTTCTTCTGTCATCCTCATGTAGTCATGTGCTGTGTGATGTCTTCATTAACCAAACCCCACACGCTTTGAGAGCTTGACAAAGTTTTCATTTTTTTTGAGGTGTGGGAGCTTGACAAAGTTAATCGCAACAGAAGATGCTCAACGGATCTCAAAAAAAAAAAAGCTCAACGATTTGCCCATGCTGTAGACAGACTTCGCCGGCTGGAGACGCAATTGTCTGGCCCACAGGCCTTGCATTGAGATCGAGACCGCAGCCCACGTAAAACCCGCCGGCCCAGATAAATGGTAGACCGAGCTTCGTGCACTCGAAGAAGGAAATCCAGGGGCGGCACTAGCAGCGAAGAAGACGCAAGCAGCAGCAGTAGAGAAGAGAAGCCAAGCCGTCTCTCCCGGGACCAAATCGAACGAGCGAGTGAGAAGCCATGGAGCGGCTGCAGCGGATCTTTGGCGCCGGCGGGATGGGGCAGCCGCCGTCGGACTCGCCCCTTCTCGACTCCTCCGAGCAGGTCTACATCTCCTCCCTCGCGCTCCTGAAGATGCTCAAGCACGGTCAGTCCCAAACCCTAGACCGCTTTCGTCCCCGATCTCTTCTTCCCACCTTCTCCCCGGATCTAGGTTTGACTGCGGGGTGATTGTAGGGAGGGCCGGCGTGCCGATGGAGGTCATGGGCCTCATGCTCGGCGAGTTCGTCGACGACTACACGGTCCGGGTGGTCGACGTCTTCGCCATGCCGCAGAGCGGGACGGGGGTCAGCGTCGAGGCCGTCGACCACGTCTTCCAGACCAACATGCTCGACATGCTTAAGCAGACCGGCAGGTATGGCCGCCGATCCGGATCGTAGATCTATTGGTCCTCGCGTTTTTCCATCTCTCGCATCAGATTGATAGAGCGAAAAAAAATGGCCTCATAAACTTATTGTGCCAATTGAATCACGCACCTGTGAAGATACTTTTTGTTCAGATTTGTGTGGTTGATTTACTGCTAGTGCTAGCTGTTAATTTTCTTGGCACTATTGGCACACTAGATGTGAAACATATCAACTTGTTCCGTGTTGCTTTATGTGGGGGAATAAACGATTGCGGATAATTGTTTGTAGTATATTCTTAATTACATTTTGGTTCCTGTAGTTCGCATAAGCTTATTTGAATTGTTAGTAATTTATTTGCTCACCCCATGCTTGAGTTTATACTTCCATTTATTCGATGCTTTCAACAGTAGCATATGGCATTTAGAATGATATGCAGTTGCTAGGAGCACAGTTTATCATGAGTTCTCTATGTCTAGTTGGAAGTTTCAAGGATCCATAGGCAGTGATCTAGTGGAGGATTGTTCATTTGACTCCTTGTTTGTTCTCTGTATTATGTTCTATGCTGTGCATTCGTGGAAGCAATTTCTTTGGTAGCTGATATACTTCTCACAGCCCTGCCATGATCACCAGCACTTGGGATTTAATTCCTTCATAGCATAAAATGAACAGAAGTTGAGCTTGCAGCGAAAACTGGGTGAACCAATCTGATAATATATGCTTAAATCACTTTGTAAGAAAGGGATAGTTTGACATCTAAATTTTTATGCACAAAAAGGAGTTACTCCAATGCAACAGACATGTAAGCTCCCTGTGCAGCGAACATCCTGTGCACCCTTTATGTTCTAATTTCTGCATATTTAAATAAATGGATAGTGATAAGAAATCATCACGACCAGCTTTAGATAGTCAGGTACTTATTTACTGTTTGAGCGTAATGTTTGGTTCTCGAGGGGCTGAATGTGGATGAGAAGAAAGGTATGCTTTGCAAGAAGTTTTCATAAAAAAATCACATATCTCTAAGTTCCACTATACTAAAGTTCTATATTTGTTTTTAATAAAATGTTGGCCATAGCTTTAGCCTCTATATGTTTTTCTTTGGCAAATATATCAGTTAACAGGATTTTCTTTTACAGACCGGAAATGGTGGTAGGGTGGTATCACTCCCATCCTGGATTTGGTTGCTGGCTATCAGGTGTCGATATCAATACTCAACAGGTGCATGCATTCCCCCACCAATCTTTATATAGGCTTGTAAAAAGAGTCTGTTGTCTTGAGACAAACAGACGTGTAATTAAGTCTGTATGTCTTATCATCTTGAAACTGAACCTGCAGAGTTTTGAAGCTTTAAACCCAGGGCGGTTGCCGTTGTGATTGACCCCATTCAGAGTGTCAAGGGGAAGGTGGTCATTGATGCATTTCGTCTCATTAATCCTCAGACCATGATGCTTGGGCAGGAGCCACGACAGACAACATCCAATGTTGGGCACCTGAATAAGCCATCTATTCAGGTAAAATGCTAACTAGTATGATAGACTAAAAACTTTTGTATTGTTCATTCTTATAAATGATTGTACCGTCTGTTTATTGCCAGGCTCTTATTCATGGGCTGAACAGACACTACTACTCCATTGCAATAAATTACCGCAAAAATGAGCTCGAAGAAAAAATGTTGCTGAACCTTCACAAAAAGAAATGGACTGATGGATTAATTCTAAAGAAATTCGACGCACATTCAGAGACCAATGAGCAGACTGTTCAGGTGCGTAGCATTCAACTTTCTACTCTCATTCGTAGTTCCTTTTTGTTGATAATGCGAAATGGAAGTCGACACTGTTTCTTATTTTTGTGGGTGTTCTTTCATCCAGGAAATGCTGAGCCTAGCCATCAAGTACAACAAGGCAGTGCAAGAGGAGGATGAGCTATCCCCTGAGAAATTGGCGATAGCTATTGTGGGACGGCAAGATGCAAAGAAGCATCTAGAAGAACATGTCTCAAATTTGATGTCGTCAAACATAGTTCAGACCCTAGGGACCATGCTAGACACGGTTGTCTTTTAGTCTGCTACTAGTGTTGTTCCAACCATATATACACTCACCGGGTCCATCATTCATGTTATATCCAAAGCTTGCCACAAGCTAAGATTGGTGCGAGGTACATTCGTGTTCTAACAATTGCTTGGTGAACTTTATTTTATGTAGCATTATCTCCTGCATGTTGTATGCCAGTTAATTGTTAATGTCGCATCATTTTTCAACCGTGTCTTGTATTATTGTAAACCCTGGTTACGCTGAAATGATCATGGTTGTTGAAGTCAGTGGGATCTTATTGTCTTTCTGAGGCAATCATGATTGGTATGTTGCTGACATGACTTGTGGTGGAGTAGTTTATCTCTTACTACCTCCGTATCAATATAAGATATTTTACTGTTTTTCTGATACGGATGTATCTAGATGCGTATATGTGTATATATGAGATATCTAAAACATCTTATATTTTAGTAAAGAGGGAGTAGATAACAGACAGATGGCAGTAGCTTTCTAGCATGTTTTGGCGTTAACTACCATCTTTTCAGGTCTTGAAAACACTTTGTTTCGCCTGGAGAACACAGCAGTATGAATTGTGAAGGTGCTGATTAAAGGCAATGATTCTCTCAACCGCTATTTAAATTTAGATATTTTTACTAGACAAAGTTAAACGTACATGACTACTACTCCCTCCCGCTTAGCCGATTTCTGTCCTACACCTCCGAGAGCCCTCCAAACTTGGGGGCCTTTTTTGGGTGCTAGACATTGCCTAGACTTCCTTTTTGGGTGCTAGACATTGCCCAGACATGTCCTCTGACAGACGTGGCCCACTTGTAATACATACACAACGTCGCGCCACGTGCCGCCGTGTTAATAAGGACGTGCAGGAGGCCGTTCCGCCCGAGTAATGACGCACACTCACGGAAGGCGATGCGACGAGACGGCGGCACTATTACCAGCACGCGTCGCAATAACGTCAGAACGATTCCCCCGGCGGGCGCAGAACGAAGCGTCGAGTCGCGCCGTCCACGTGTTGACGTTGCAGCAGCTCCCCCTGGTGGCGGACTGAACACGCGTCATCGACATCAATCCGTGTAAGGGGAACCGGTGCTCGGTGTTAATGTTCGCCACCCAACCCCGCTTCCCCGACCATATTTAAAACGCCGTGCGGCGTGCCTCTCCTCTCACCACACAACCTCTCCATCTCCCTCTCCCAAGTTCATCTCGCTGCCACCCAACATGGTGGGCAGCCGCGAGGAGCCGGCGGAACACGAGCTTTGTCTTCTCCGCGACTACCTCTCAATGTAACGTGCGCGTCACCCCGACGAGGGCCACGGCGAGCAACGCCGCGAGTAACTGGAGCAATGCCGCCAATTACATGAGGAGAGATGTGGCACGAGGAGACGATCCAACACGCCTCCACATATGCTGAAGGTCGAGAACGCGCGGATTTACATCCGCCACAACATCCCGTTGCCAGACGCGTTCACCTACCGGAGGCGCATCGACTACCCCAAGCGGCAGTGGAGGGACATGCCATGGGAGCAGTGGGTCGACCCCAAGTACTCCATCGCGGCGCTGTACTGGCACGCCGTGGTGGACAAGGAGTACGAGGCACGCCGCACCATCTTATTCCTCCTTGCCGGCATGCGGTCGCCACCTAAGGAGTGGTTCGCGTCGGACGACGAGCACGAGCTGGCACGCGGTGACAGCGGGGACGAGGAGCTTCCCTTTCCACCGATACAGGAACTTGCCCTAGCAACATCGCCGGTACCGGAGAAGGGGGCGCAGGATGAAGCGGAGAGGGCATGCATGCGGACATTGAGGCTTCCCTCCACCGAGGCATGCAAGCTCTTCAAGACCACCGAGGCTAGATCAAACCCCACCACACGCCGGCGGCGAAACCAGAAACCTCAGCCGAGGCTATGAAGGTTCCTCAAGGCCGCCGCCGACAATAGTAGATGACACTTCCGGCGACAGATCATTGAGACATGCAAGTTTCTTGATGATGTCGCCGCCGGGATAGGCATCTTCCTCACGGCGTGTAGTGGTTGGCGAGACGCTATAGGCCGGGTTTCGCTGGCACCGGGATATGCCTCTTTCTCTCGTCGTAGTGATGACGACGACGCTGGGATAGGTCTCCTCTCGCCATAGGTTAAATCCAGCTTGTTAAATTTTGTCGTGTCTCGGGTGACGGACACCGGGAGTAGATGATATTCCCTTTTTAGGTTCGGCACGGGGCGCGAAGGAGGCTTGAAGACGCCTTACCCGGGAGCAAGGACGCCAAGTTCTTCGTCGAGAGGGAGAGATCAATCAACACAGCAGGACACACCGAGTTACCCAGGTTCAGGCCGCCCGGAGGCTAAAAGCCCTACTCCTGCATGTCTGGATTGAGAGGTTCATCATGGTGTGGTGTACAAGGGAGTTGTGGGGTGAACCCGGCAGAGTCTCGGCCGGAGGTAGACGAAGAGCAGATCCTGCCCTGGGGAGATCACCTCTCTCTCTACCTTCCGAACCCTAGTCTAGTCTTGCCTGAGCTCTAGCTTGCTTCTATCTTGGTTCCTCCTCCCCTCTTCGGTGCCATGGTCCTCCTTTTATAGGCTAAGGGGATCCGACATGGGCACGCGAGATGTGTGAGGGGTCTTGGCGGGAAAAAAACCCTCGGCGGTCCTTGGAGGAGACATGGCACTCTCTCCTCCAAGCATTCTGAGGAGGGCGGCGTGGTCGTCCGCCCTTGGAAAATGTGGAACGGACAAAGCCTGTCCGCCCCACCAACTACGCTCGTGGCAATGTCACCAGGGCGCGGCCTTCATCTTGGCGCCCAAGTCTTCCACCAGCTTCCGGCGAGCTGGCGATCTTATCCTCTAGATGGTACGGATGGATACCCGGGGGTGCGCCTGGCCTCCTGCCGGGAGCACGGACCCGCGGGTGTCCTGCCTGGTTCTCCGGGCGAGGGGGTGACCCGGAAGGTCACCTGGTACTTAGCCGCAGAGACTTGATGTCGAACTTGTCGGTGTCCTTGAGGCAGATGGGCTAACCCATCTGCTGTACTTGACTCCTTGCCTTGTCCATCTTCGTGATGGGCCCCAGTGGAGGACCCACTTTGGCAGCATCAGGGGAACCCCATGTTCCACTGCTGCGACAGTAGCCCCCGGGCATGGTCCCGGCGGCTCTTGCTTCAGTTGCTGCCGGGGCTATGGCCAAAGAGTTGGCCAAAGTGGGTACCCCGGCGCCTTGCTTCGGTCCATCAACCGTCGTGATGGTCTTGGAGTTATTCCGCTCGGGGGAATAACTGAGTATGCCTCCTCGATTCCCGCTGCGGGGAAGTTGTGAAGACGGTTGGAGAGAGAAGCTCCGCGCGCTATAAAAGCGGACGAACGCCTCGCAAGTCCCATCCTCTTCTTCCTTGACCCATCTCTCCCTTTCCAGGCCAACAGCTCCAATGGCGAGAGGAAAGAGAGGAGTGGGACGGCCTCGAGCTTCGGCCCCGACGGAGAGAAGCTCCGGTGGCTGCGGAAACGCCGCCTCAAGAGGGCGAGCGAAGCGAGGTGGTGGAGCAGAGGAGCCGTGAGGTGCGGAAGAACTCCTTCTCCGTCCCCACGGGCTACAATCCACATGAGCTTCGCGCCCTACGAGTTCATCCTGGACTTGCGCCGCAAGATCCGCAGCCGGATCGACCTTCCGGACTCCTTTGCGATGGCGATGGAGAACAACCGGCCTCCGGGCTTGTGGCTGCAGGTGGAAGGCTATCCAAATGGCCGCTCCTGGATCTCGGTGGAGTACACCATCGACGACTCCATGCTCCTTGGTCAGGGGTGGAAGTCATTCGCTCGCTCCCGCCGCCTGACCCGGGGGCAATACCTTGCCTGCAAGTATGACGGAGACACCACACTCGCCGTGAAGATCTTCCGTGCTACAGGAGGGCGCGTGGAATGCTGCGCCGAGAGTGAAAGCTGCAGCAGCTCCCGCTCCTTCGACGAGGACGAAGATGAGGAAAACTCATCTAGCGTCAAGGCCGAGGAGAGCTAGCTTCCCTGAGGGCGAGGAGTGCTAGCTCTAAGTTGACGAGGGAATATTCCCCGGCAACAGTGCCAGAAACAATGCTTGTACGTCACACGTCAGTTGGGAACCCCAAGAGGAAGGTATGATGAGTGCAGCAGCAAGTTTTCCCTCAGTATGAAACCAAGGTTTAATCGAACCAGTAGGAAAACGAGGTTTGCTTCGAAGGTGTTGGTGAAGGAGTGTAGTGCGGCGCAACACCAGGGATTCCGGTGCCAACGTGGAACCTGCACAACACAATCAAATTACTTTGCCCCAACTTAACAGTGAGGTTGTCAATCTCACCGGCTTGCTGAAAACAAAGGGTTAAACGTATCGAATGGAAATGATGTTTGTTTGCATAAAACAGTAGAGAACAATGATTGCAGTAGATTGTATTTCAGATGTAAAAGAATGGACCGGGGTCCACAGTTCACTAGTGGTGTCTCTCCAATAAGATAACTAACATGCTGGGTAAACAAATTACAGCTGGGCAATTGACAATTGATAAGTGCATATAACATGCATGTGTGAGCTGTGGTGTCTACTATGAGATTCATTTGGGCATTACGACAAAGTACATAGACCGCTATCCAGCATGCATCTATGCCTAAATAGTCCACTTTCCGGTTAACATCCGTACCCCTTCCAGTATTAAGTTGCAAGCAACAGACAATTGCATTAAGTAATGTGCGTAATGTAAACAATACATTCATCCTTGAATAAAGCATTGCTGTTTTACCCCTAGTGGCAACAACACATCTACAACCTTAGAACTTGCTGTCACTATCCCAGGTTAAATAGAGGTTGAACCCAACTATCATGCATAAATACCCCCTCTTGGAGTTACAAGTATTCACTTGGCCAAGGCTTCAACAAGTAACGGAGAGCATGCAAGATCACAAATGACATAGACATGATAATATAATATTCAGCTCCACATAGGTATCAATATAAGTCAGATCCCAGCAAACACAACATGTAGCATTACAATAAGATGATCTTGATCATGATAGGCAGCTCACAAGATCTAAACATGATGGCACAAGTGGAGAAGACAACCATCTAGCTACTGCTATGGACCCATAGTCCAAGGATGAACTACTCACGCATCACTCCGGAGGCGGGCATGGCGATGTAGAGCCCTCCGGTGATGATTCCCCTCTCCGGCAGGGTGCCGGGAAGAGCTTCAGAAACCCCCCGAGTTAGGGTTGACGACGGCGGCGGCAGCGAATATGTTCTGGATGAAAGGCTCGGTGTTTTAGGGTTTTCACGTCTCGGGGAATAAATAGGCGAAGGGGCGATGTCGGCGGACCCCCGAGGGGCCCAAACCACCAGGGGCGCGGTGGGCCCACTGCCGCGCCGCCTGTGGTTTGGCCACCTCGTGGCTCCCTTCGTCTCTCCTTCGGACTCCGTGTACGTGCTGGAAAAATAGGGACTGGCCTTTTGTTTCGTGCAATTCCGAGAATATTTCCAGAAGTAACTTTCTGAAACCAAAAACAGCAGAAAACAGGGAACTGGCACTGTGGCATCTTGTTAATAGGTTAGTCCCAGAAAATGCATAAAAGTGATACGAAGTGTATATAAAACATGTAGCAAATGGTATAATATAAGCATGGAACAGCAGAAATTATGGATACGTTGGAGACGTATCAAGCATCCCCAAGCTTAGTTCTACTCGTCCTCGAGTAGGTAAAACGATAACAACAAATAATTTCTGAGGAGACATGCTTTCACACAATCTTGATCAATATATTGCAAGGCTCATGTCATGAATGAAGTGACTCAAAGCAATGATCTATAGTTTGCTAACAAATAGATAAAGAGTAAACAATGAATCATATAAGCAAAAACTTTTCATGAATAGTACTTTCAAGACAAGCATCAAAAAGTTTTGCATAAGAGGTAACTCATAAAGCAATAGATTCAAAGTAAAAGGCATTGAAGCAACACAAAGGATGATTAAGTTTCAGCATTTGCTTTCAACTTGTAACATGTATATCTCATGGATAGTTGTCAACATAAAGCAATATAACAAGTGCAATAAGTAAATATGTAAGAATCAATGCACACAAAGTTGACACAAGTGTTTGCTTCTAAGATAGAAAGGAGTAGGTAAACTGACTCAACATAAAGTAAAAGATAGGCCCTTCGCAGAGGGAAGCAGGGATTAAATCATGTGCTAGAGCTTTTTAAGTTTTCGAAAGCATATAGAGAGCACAAAATAAGTATTTGAGAGGTGTTTGTTGTTGTCAACGAATGGTAGTGGGCACTCTAACCCCCTTGTCAACCAGACTTTCAAGAGCGGCTCCCATGAAGGACGTTATCTCTACCAGCAAGGTAGATCATCCCTCTTCTCTTTTGTTTACACATGTATTTTAGTTTCTTTATAGATGACACTCCTCCCAACCTTTTGCTTACACAAGCCATGGCTAACCGAATCCTCGGGTGCCTTCCAACATTCACATACCATGGAGGAGTGTCTATTTGCAAAATTAAGTTGCTTACTGATAAATCAGGGCAAAACATGTGAAGAGAATTATTAATGAAAGTTGTAATTAATTGGGGCTGGGCACCCCGTTGCCAGCTCTTTTTGCAAATTATTGGATAAGCGGATGTATATGCCACTAGTCCAGGTGAAAGTCTGTCAGAAGTAAATGACAAGATTGAAAGATAAAACACCACATACTTCCTCATGAGCTATAAAACATTGACACAAATAAGGAGTAATAAAGTTTTGAATAGTTTAAAGGTAGCACATGAAATATTTACTTGGAATGGCAGGAAATACCACATAGTAGGTAGGTATGGTGGACACAAATGGCATGGGTTTTGGCTCAAGTTTTGGATGCACGAGAAGCATTCCCTCTCAGTACAGAGTTTAGGCTAGCAAGGTTGTTTGAAGCAAACACAAGTATAAACCGGTACAGCAAGAATCACATAAAAACATATTGCAAGTATTATAAGACTCTACACTGTCTTCCTTGTTGCTCAAACATTTTACCAGAAAATATCTAGACCTTAGAGAGAACAAATATGCATCCCAAGTCTCAACAAGCTCTACGGTAGTTCTCCACTACTAGGCTTTAACTACATGATGCAAGAGCTTAAACATGATCTACTTGAGAGCTCAAAACAATTGCAAAGCATCAAATCAAACAAGACAATGATCTACAAGAATGCATATGTCTTTTCCAATACCAACTACTACATGTAGCATTTTCTTTCTTCCAAACAAACACCAATCAATTTATTTAAACATAAACTCTCCAAATGATAATATAATGCAGCAAGAGAGTATTTATAAACAAGTGCTAACAGCTCGAAGAGATGCATGAAAAACAGGAGCTAAAAGCACTGCAGTAGCTAGTTAAGAATACTCAACAAATATAAGTGAAGAACATGAGTATTCACATGAAAAAGCGGAGCGTGTCTCTCTCCCACACAAGGATTGCTAGGATCCGAATTTATTCAAACAAAAACAAAAATAAAAACACACAGACGCTCCAAGTAAAGCGCATAAGATGTGAAAGAATTAAAATATAGTTTCACTAGAGATGACCTGATAAGTTTGTTGATGAAGAAGGGGATGCCTTGGGCATCCCCAAGCTTAGACGCTTGAGTCTCTCTGAATATGGTTGGGATGAACCACGGGGGCATCCCCAAGCTTAGGCTTTTCACTCTTCTTGATCACATAATATCACCCTTCTCGCTTGATCCTTGAAAACTTCCTTCACACCAAACTCAAGACAGTTCTCATTAGAGGGTTAGTGCATAATCAAAAATTCTCATATTCTGTAATGATACAATCAATCCCAAAGCTTCTGGACATTAGCTACAGCCACCAATGCTTTGTGGAGCAAAGAAATCCACACAAACACAGTAAAAGAGCGAATGCAAAACAAAAGGCAGAATCTGTCAAAAACAGAACAGTCTGGAATGACGAATTTTTTCGAGGCACTTAAGTTGCTCAGATGGATCTGGCCTAAAATAATGAAAGTTGCGTACATATCTCAGGAATATGCGTGATTTTTCTCAGAATTTTTTGAATTTTCTACAGGGAGATAAGCTCAAATCCGTGACAGCTAAAAATCTGTCACTGCGCAGAAATCCAAATCTTGCATCAACTTTCAATATAGAACTTTACTTGGCACAACATTGCGATAAAATAAAGATACAAAGGAGTTGCTACAGAAGTAACAAAACTCCTTGAGAAAAACTAAAAATAAAAGATAAAGGGTTGCCTCCCTAAAGCGCTTTCTTTAATGCCTTTAGCTAGGCTAAAAGATTTTAATGATGCTCTCATAGGAATAGAACTTGAAAAACAAAAGAGAGCATCAAGAGGCAAATATCAAACGCATTTAAGTCTAACCCACTTTCTATGCAAGGGAACCTTGTAACAAAATAAATTATTGAAGCATAAAGCAACTAGCATAGAAAGATGAAACAAGTACAACTTCAAAACTTTCAACATAAAGAGAGGTGTTTTAGTGACTTGAAAACTTTTACAACCATATTTTCCTCTCTCATAATAACTTTCAGTAGCATCATGAACAAACTCAACTATATAACTATCACATAAAGCATGCTTTTCATGATCTACAAACACATAATTTTTATTAAGTTCAAAAACAGTGGGGTCATTAAACCCACTTTTGACAATAGTAGTATAATAAATATCATTAGGCAATATAGGACCATCATCAAGAGCATTATCATATATAGCATTAGGGAGCCATTGTTTTATTTCTGAAATTTCGTTTTCTTGAGTCAAGGAGCTTGTTACGTAAAATTTATCAAAAGGAGATATTTCAAAAGAATCATGGCATTCAACAATATAACACTCTTCCTCCTTAGGTAGGCATGGAGGGCAATTAAATAGTGTAAGAGTTGAAGAGTTACTGTCATTAGAAGGTAGATCCTCCTTTTGTTCTTCACTCTCCTCCTCTTTTTCATCCAATGAGATCACAGTTTCAGCAATTTCCTCTTCCTCAGGTTCCTGCAAGGCACAAGTTTCATCTTTTTGAGGAAACATCCTCTCAAGATGTTCAGTAATGTAAGAATTATTATCCTTGTAGGTATCACAACAATATTTAAGTATGGCAATACATTCAGATTTATAAGGGGCATCAGTTTTATGTTCAAGATAAGAACTAATTTCAAGGGCACCCTTAAAAACAATAAACTCTTCAATTTGTTCAAGATTACCAAAATCATAGTTTCCTTTAGCATAGGCAGCCAAGGTTTCATTATCAGTATACTCACATTGGAAAGGGAGATGTTTGTGCCTTCTATAGCAAAGAGATTCATTAAAGCAGTAGGATTCATCATATGTAGAACACAAGTTCTTAGCAAAACCATTCAATCTTCTTATTTGTTCCCATAGATGTTTTCCTTTTGGAGAGAAGCGGTAATTCTTATAACGAGACCCAGTTTCATAGAGATAAGACATTGAAAACAACTAGTCATAATAGTAATTCGAAATAAAAAGGAACTAATTTTTTTGTGTTTTTGATAAAGAGAGCAAACAAGACTAAATAAAAATAAACTAAGCAAGACAAATAACAAAGTAAAGAGATTGGGTGTGAGAGACTCCCCTTGCAGAAGCAATTCGGTTTTCCCCGGCAACGGCGCCAGAAAACGTGTTGGTGGCTCTAAGTTGACGAGGGAATATTCCCCGGCAACAGTGCCAGAAACAATGCTTGTACGTCACACGTCAGTTGGGAACCCCAAGAGGAAGGTATGATGAGTGCAGCAGCAAGTTTTCCCTCAGTATGAAACCAAGGTTTAATCGAACCAGTAGGAAAACGAGGTTTGCTTCGAAGGTGTTGGTGAAGGAGTGTAGTGCGGCGCAACACCAGGGATTCCGGTGCCAACGTGGAACCTGCACAACACAATCAAATTACTTTGCCCCAACTTAACAGTGAGGTTGTCAATCTCACCGGCTTGCTGAAAACAAAGGGTTAAACGTATCGAATGGAAAATGATGTTTGTTTGCATAAAACAGTAGAGAACAATGATTGCAGTAGATTGTATTTCAGATGTAAAAGAATGGACCGGGGTCCACAGTTCACTAGTGGTGTCTCTCCAATAAGATAACTAACATGCTGGGTAAACAAATTACAGCTGGGCAATTGACAATTGATAAGTGCATATAACATGCATGTGTGAGCTGTGGTGTCTACTATGAGATTCATTTGGGCATTACGACAAAGTACATAGACCGCTATCCAGCATGCATCTATGCCTAAATAGTCCACTTTCCGGTTAACATCCGTACCCCTTCCAGTATTAAGTTGCAAGCAACAGACAATTGCATTAAGTAATGTGCGTAATGTAAACAATACATTCATCCTTGAATAAAGCATTGCTGTTTTACCCCTAGTGGCAACAACACATCTACAACCTTAGAACTTGCTGTCACTATCCCAGGTTAAATAGAGGTTGAACCCAACTATCATGCATAAATACCCCCTCTTGGAGTTACAAGTATTCACTTGGCCAAGGCTTCAACAAGTAACGGAGAGCATGCAAGATCACAAATGACATAGACATGATAATATAATATTCAGCTCCACATAGGTATCAATATAAGTCAGATCCCAGCAAACACAACATGTAGCATTACAATAAGATGATCTTGATCATGATAGGCAGCTCACAAGATCTAAACATGATGGCACAAGTGGAGAAGACAACCATCTAGCTACTGCTATGGACCCATAGTCCAAGGATGAACTACTCACGCATCACTCCGGAGGCGGGCATGGCGATGTAGAGCCCTCCGGTGATGATTCCCCTCTCCGGCAGGGTGCCGGGAAGAGCTTCAGAAACCCCCCGAGTTAGGGTTGACGACGGCGGCGGCAGCGAATATGTTCTGGATGAAAGGCTCGGTGTTTTAGGGTTTTCACGTCTCGGGGAATAAATAGGCGAAGGGGCGATGTCGGCGGACCCCCGAGGGGCCCAAACCACCAGGTGGCGCGGCTGGGCCCACTGCCGCGCCGCCTGTGGTTTGGCCACCTCGTGGCTCCCTTCGTCTCTCCTTCGGACTCCGTGTACGTGCTGGAAAAATAGGGACTTGGCCTTTTGTTTCGTGCAATTCCGAGAATATTTCCAGAAGTAACTTTCTGAAACCAAAAACAGCAGAAAACAGGGAACTGGCACTGTGGCATCTTGTTAATAGGTTAGTCCCAGAAAATGCATAAAAGTGATATGAAGTGTATATAAAACATGTAGCAAATGGTATAATATAAGCATGGAACAGCAGAAATTATGGATACGTTGGAGACGTATCAAGGAGCTTCAAGTCGGCGGTCCTGAAGATGTCCTTGACCTCCTTCTTGGCCGCCTCGTCGACGTACTTCTGGAAGTAGCGTCTTCCATTGTACGGTGGTGCTCCTCGCGTGCCGGGAGCCAATCTTTTTGTTTGTAAAAATTAGCCCCCGCTGTAGATCTTGAATGAAGAACTTGTTCTCCTTTTTGTCTCTTGGCATTCGTGTCGTACTTGATGTGAATGGAGCGGTTTTTTCGCCAAACGCGCCCCATTAACGCGGCAGCCGTAGCGCCAAGGGATAGGTGGAGCATGGGAGGCCTATAAAAGGCCCTCAAGACTCCAGCTCCCTTGACACATCTTCTCGCCTTGCTCCTTTCTCTTCCCCCCCCATAGATCTTAAAGCAATGTCTGGAGGGGAGGAGATGTCCATGTCCGACGTGTCGATGGCGGAATTGGTCTTCCGTAGCGTGGTGGAGGCTCCCAATGGAGCTGAGGCCCGAGCCGCTGTGGGAGGCGAAGCTGCGCCTTGTCCTACCGTTGCTCAAAACCTCGCCCGCCTAGCGGCCGTCTCCGGTCCTGCTGCTCAAGAAGAAGCTAGGGTTAGGGCGATCCGCAGGGCGTACCTGTGGTCCATTCTGAGAGAGAGGACAGCTGGGATTCCGGCGTTGTCCCAACTCGTGGCTGAACTCGAAGCCATAGAGCAGGTGACCACTCTAACTTTTAGTTCCCTCTGTTAATCAAACTTGAGCTTGACTTGGCCTGTCTTCGTGCTTCAGGCTGAAAATCAGTCCATGGGTGAACTGGCGGACGTGATCTTCCGGGTCTTTGGTCGGGGAGTGCCCGGATGGGCTGCCGGGGCTCTTGACCCTCGAGACGCCTGAAAAAGTTCTGCGCGGGTGCACTCTCTTTCCCCAGGCGTCCCCGAGAGTCAAGAGCTCACCCGGCAAATAAAACGAAACAGAAGACAAGTCTGCACAGCCAGTGACCCTGGACTGGCCTTAGTAGCATAGGCTTGTTATGTAATCAAGAAGTTGCACAGCTGAATGTAATTCGGAATTGTAATTCAGAATTTAAATTCAGATGAATGCAACCTATCCTCAACTCCCGGGGTCATGTCCCAAATCTTCCTTTGCACTAACGCGCCGTCAAGTTTCAGAGGAGGTCCCTTAGGTGCCAGATACCCTGACTGTTCCGCACACAGCAGTAGTACCCCTAAGAGCGCTAAACCTTCCGGGTGTCTGACTTCACTGTCCACAGGTACTTGGCCAGAGGGAAACGGACCGTTCGCTGGGGTGGTAGCATTACCCCCGCAAAGGCTCTCATCAACTGTCAAGCATGGTGCGCAGGTCGATGGTATATTGACTCCGAGCGAGATGCTATGCCTAAGTGCAGGATGCTGATGCAAGGACTTAGCTGTTTTTCTGCCGCGTCCTCGATCCATCCTGTCCCTCCTGGGTATCCAACTCCTTAACCGCTTTCCACCGTCAGCTCTTGTCCCGGGAAGGCGCTGCACACAACAAACTTTCAGTAGGAAAGAATGGACCCTCTTTTCATGTCGAGATAGTGTTTCATCCGGAGCAACCCGCAAGCAAAGTTGAATGTGCATTCCTGTGCTTAGGTTCGTTAAAACACAGCACTACCCGTTCACTCCCTTTCCGCGGCAGTACGGCACGATCGGGTGGCAGTGCCTACTGATAGGCCACTCGCGCTCGACCCGTCAGCCACCGGCACCATGTCAGCCCCCTGCATGGGGGTTGTTACGGATAACACACATCTCGACATAAATTGAGGCTCACGGAATTGAAACACTTATTTTTTTCTTGGCGATGACTTCTTACACCCTATTACAGAACACTAGCCCCTTGGGCGTGCTTATCGGATTCGACGTTTGGCGATTCATGTTCGTAATTAGGGGTAGAACTTGCGGAGATTCTCGATGTTCCGTGCGTTGCCTTCCGGCCTGCCATTCTCGTCTTCCAGATAGACTGCTCCGGGTCTCAGTGTATGAGTAACCCGGTAGGGTCCTTCCCACTTGCTTGACATCTTGTTCAAGCCCTCGAGATTTTGCATCTTGCGGAGAACCAGGTCTCCCTGCTGTAATTCCCGGGATCGAACATGACGGCTGTGATACCGGCGCAGCCCTTGCTGGTATCGAGCAGACCGCAATGACGCCCGACAGCGCATTTCCTCCAGGATGTTAATGTCATCGATCCTTTGCTCAGCTTGGGCATTTTCATCATATGCGAGTACCCGGGGGATCCGTGCCTTAGCTCTGTTGGCTGGACAGCTTCAGCTCCATAGACAAGGAAGAAGGGTGTCTCTTTGGTTGCTCGGCTTGGAGTTGTTCTGATGGACCACAACACACTGGGTAGGTGATCAATCCAATTTCTCCCCTTGTTCTCCAGCTTGTCAAACGCTTTGGTTTTCAGACCTCTTAGGACCTCCGCATTGGCTCGCTCCACTTGACCGTTGCATCTTGGATAGGACACTGATGCAAAGCACACCTTGATGCCCAATTCTTCACAGAAGCTGAGGAAGGCTCGACTTGTAAACTGAGTGCCATTATCCGTGATGATTCTGTTGGGTACTCCGAAGCGGTAGACAATCCCCTCGATGAACTTGATGGCGGCCTGGGCCGTCTGGCGTGGTACTGGCATTACTTCAACCCACTTCGTGAACTTGTCAATAGCCACTGGGCCGTCTGGCGTGGTACTGGCATTACTTCAACCCACTTCGTGAACTTGTCAATAGCCACAAAGAGGTATTCATGTCCGCCAACTGACTTTGGCAACTTGCCGACGATGTCTAGCCCCCGGACTGCAAACGGCCAGGATATTGGGATTGGTTGCAGTGCTTGAGCTGGCTGATAGATGTTCTTCGCGTAGTATTGGCAAGCTTCGCAGGTCTTGACCATTTGCTCGGCGTCGTGCAGGACTGTTGGCCAGTAGAATCCCTGGCGGAAAACCTTCCCCGCCAATGATCTTGATGCAACATGACTTGAACATGTGCCCTCGTGGATGTCTCGTAGAAGTACTTGGCCTTGTTCTTGCGGTATGCAGCGGAGCCTGACTCCGTTGTCACGTCGCCGGTAGAGCTCGCCGTCGATCAGGATGTAGAGCTTGGCTTGACGAGCCACCCGCTCGGCCTCGTGATCATCCTCCGGAAGAGCATGCTCCGTCATGTACTTGACGATGTCCAGGGCCCAGGGTGGGTGGATTCTCTCCACCGGCAACACCATTTGACCAAGGAGGAGCATAGCTTCCCTTGGTCTTGGTCCAGCCGGGTCTTGCGCGCCTTCTGGGCTGGCTTCCCGGGTTGTCAAAGTAGACGGGTCACCAGCCCCCAGTGTCGATGTAGACCTTGTCTTGAGCCTCTCGGGAGACACAGAGGGTTGCCGGAGCACCTCAATGTATATCCCGGGAGGTACTGGTTCTCGCTTGGAAGCCATCTGTGACAGCTCGTCCGCGGTCGTGTTGTCATCCCTAGGGACGTACACGGCCCGGAAGCTGTTGAAGCGCCGCTGAAGCTTCCACACCTCCTCGACGTACGGTGCCATCTGAGGGCAAGCGTACTCCTTGTTCACTTGTTTGATGACTAGCGGAGAGTCACCCTTGACGATGAGCTTGGTGATGCCGAGGCCAACGGCAGCACGAAGTCCCGCAAGCAGGCCCTCGTACTCCGTCGTGTTGTTCGAGATATTCTCCTTGTACTGCATCTGGATGACGTACTTCAGACGATCTCCTGTGGGGGAGACCAAAACGACTCCGGCGCCTCCTTGACCCTTGGTGTAGGAGCCGTCGAAGTTCATGGTCCAAGCGTCGGGATCTTCTTTCCCGGGAAGGCTGGATTCCTCCATCGGGTCGTCGAACGATGTCTCAGTCCACTCCGCCGTGAAATCAGCCAGCGCTTGTCTCTTGATGTTGTTCGTGTGCTCGAACTTGAGGCCGAAACCTTGAACCTCCATTGCCCACCAAGAGACTCGTCCGGTGGCGAGGGAATTCTCCAGCGGACTCCTCAAGGGGTACTTGGAAACCACGGTGATATGGTGGCTCTCGAAGTAGGGCCTCATCTTGCGAGAGGCGATGAGGATCGCCAGCAACAGCTTCTGCATCATGGGGTACCGCTCCCGGGCATCGCGCAGCACCGAACTGATGAAGTAGACCGGGTGCTGTATCTTGCGGGTCACCGAGTCCTTGACGGGCTCAGCTGCTTCAAGAGGGAGCGCGTCAGCCCCCAGTGATGCTTCTTCTGCGACGTCGATGACGGCGTCGGGGGGCATGCCAGGCTCAGGGCCTTCCGGCCCTGCGCCACCTGGCTGCTTCTTCTTGCTTGGTTGCCCCGGGAGGATGTTTCCGGGACGCTTGCCGCCGACCTTGTCCGGAGGAGCGTCACGCTCTACTACAAGAACCGCGCTGATCACCTGATTGGTGGCAGCGATGTACAGTAGTAGGGGCTCCTTTTCTGCTGGTGCCACGAGGACAGGAGGCGAGGCGAGGTAGCACTTGAGGGACTGAAGAGCTTCTTCAGCCTCCGGGGTCCATTTCACGGGACCCGTCTTCTTGAGTAACTTGAAGAAGGGCAGGGCTCGTTCTCCAAGTCTTGAGATGAAACGCCCGAGTGCTGTGATGCACCCATTGAGGCGTTGTACGTTCTTGACTCGCCGTGGCGCCTCCATGCGCTCGATGGCCTTGATCTTGTCGGGATTGGCCTCAATCCCCCGGTGGGAGATTAAGAACCCAAGTAGCTTGCCGGACGGGACCCCAAACACGCACTTGTCGGGGTTAAGCTTGAAGTTGATCCGACGAAGGTTGTTGAAGGTCTCGTGCAGATCTTGAATGAGGGAGTCCTTATACCGCGTCTTGACCACGATGTCGTCGATGTATGCCTCCACGTTGCGGCCCAGCTGGGATCCAAGACATGCTTGCATGGCGCGCTGAAAGGTTGCGCCGGCATTCCGGAGACCAAAAGTCATCCGGGTGTAGCAGTAGCAGCCCTTGGGTGTGATGAAGGCCGTCTTCTCCTGATCCTCCACTGCCATCATGATCTGGTGGTACCCGAGAAAGCATCCAGGAAGCACAGGAGCTCGCACCCGGCGGTTGAATCCACGATGAGATCAATCCGGGGTAGTGGGAAAGGATCCTTTTTTTTTTACGCGTCTGACAGTGGGGAAGACCCCCACTGCGTCATTTTCCATTTTCTATTGCATGCAGCTGGTGAAATATTTACAACCTTATTACATTAGTTCCTGGGAGTTCATAAAAGATCTAACCAAGCCTGCATACCTTCCTTCAAACTAGGTCTAATTCTATGCCTAATTACATTAACAGATTCAACAAAAAAGGAATAACATAGCCCTAAGCTTCTTATTTCACCCTCGAATATAATTCTGTTTCTGTGGTTCCATATACTCCAGCATCCTGTGATCATGGCAATATTGAAAAACTGATTTGTGGATCTGCCTTTGGCATCAACGAGCATATCAAGAAACTGGATACTAGTATTCCATTCCATTTCAAGTTTTTCCCAGAAGCTTTGACTGAATGTGCAGTCGAAAAATAGGTGCAGCATGGTTTCCTTTTCTGTGCTGTCACAAAGAACACATGAATTTGATTCAACATGAAAGTTCTTCCTTTCCATGAGATCCTTTGTATTCAGTCGGTCTTGTATCATAAGCCAGAAAAAGAATTTATGTTTTGGAAGGCATGGGGATTTCCAAGTCCACTGAAATGGTGCGGGAGCATCAGGTTTATTTAGAAGTGCCTGATATACCTTTTGTGTAGAGTACTTTGCATTATTCCAAGGGAAAGTCCAGGTATCTCTTTCTTCATTGTCTGCAATTTCAGCCATCGTGCCAATCAATTGGTCTAATTGCTCTGATGCTATCATAGACAGAGGTAGTTGAAATAGTGGGAGCAAGTCAGCTGTAGTATGTTGCTTCGCTGCATGTACTGTAATGTTACTGTCGAGTGAGAATGAGTGCAGCTGAGGGAATTGGTTTTGCATCAAATCACCATGCCATTTATCTTTCCATAGGAGGATACTATTTCCTGCTCCTGGTTTAACTTTTGTGAGTACTTTGAAATCATCAAGAAATGACACACAGCTTCGCCACCAGAAAGAACCTTTCTGTTGATGCATCGTAGGTACTGATCCATCCAAATAATGTGCTCTCCATAGCAACTGAACCCAAGGCAAATCAGTATAATTGAAGAACTTTGATAAATTTTTCATAAGCAGTGCTTTATTTTGGTCCCGTAGACTGAGAATTCCCAGGCCTCCTTTTCTTTTTGGTAGGCAAACATTCTCCCATTTAACTAAACACTTCCCTTTTTTCTCAATATCTTTGCCGTGCCATAGAAATGTCCTCATTGATTTTTCCATATGGTCAATGTGTGTGTACTGAACTTTTAATGCACACATAATATGATTTGGCATAGCCGAGATCACAGCTTTTATCACTACAATTCTTGAACAATAAGAGAGCAGATTTGATATACCAGACAATCTCTTGTCCATTTTGCAAATAACAGGCATTAAATCATCCATTTTTGGTCTGGAAGTACCCATAGGAAGACCCAGGTAAGTAAAGGGCATGTTTTCCACTTTGCAGCCAAATGAATCTGCTAATTCTTTGCATCTTTCAGCACTCAAGTTGATAGGTACCATAGATGATTTATGGTAATTGATCTTTAATCCAGTGGAGCTAGAGAAAGTTTGCAGTATATTTTTGAGACTATTAATTTGATCCAAGTCAGCAGGCATTATGAGTAATGTGTCGTCTGCATACTGCAGTATCGGATAGCTCTGACCATATGCATTATCCAGAGGGAGTGACAAGGCACCATCTTGCCATGCTTTATTAATCACAACTTGAAGCAATTCGGCTGTAGCTACAAATAGCAAAGGTGATAACGGATCTCCTTGTCGTACACCTCTTTTGCACTTGATAGTTCTTCCTGGGACTCCATTTAGTATAATAGAAGTAGAAGCAGTGTATAGGATATTCCTAATCCAGGACAAGAAAACATCCCCAAAACCCATGTGTTTAAGCATTGCTAATATAGCCTTGTATTCAACCATGTCAAAAGCCTTTTCGAAGTCCAGCTTGATAATGACAATTTCTTTTTTGGATTTATGACACAGATGCAAGTACTCGAATGCCCAAGCAAGGCAATCCTGAATGGTCCTTGTTTTAATAAAGCCATACTGATTTCTGTGCAGTAAAGGTATTATAATTTTTTGCACTCTGTTTGCAAGGATCTTGGTGATGATCTTCAGCCCCATACTGACAAGTGATATAGGTCTAAAATCATTTGGCCTCTCTGGAGAACTGACTTTGGGTATTAGAGCAATATGGGCTGTGTTGATGCTTGTGAGATCCAGATTATTAGTGAAGAAATTATTACAGAGACTATAGAACTGTGGCTTGATAACATTCCAGAATTTCTTCATGAACAAACCATTGAAACCATCAGGTCCTGGCGATTTATCACTGGGCATATGCTTAATAATACCATCAATCTCCTCATTTGTAACTGGTAGCTCTAACTCGCTTAGATCTTGTGGGGTAATTAGTTCTGCAAGTTCATATCCCATATTAATATCCTCAGTTTTGCCCAGCCTATTATTGAAAGAATTCCAAAGGATAGCTGCCTTTTGTGTGTGTTCAGTAGCAATACTACCATCCTCCTGTGTTAAACAGGCAATATGGTTGTGCCGATAGTTCCTAGTGGCAATGGCATGGAAAAACTTTGTATTTTCATCACCTAACTTGGCCCATCGTATGGTAGCTCTTTTTTTCCAATATATCCTTTTAGCCTCCAATAGCTTGGTTGTGTGCTGCTTCAAGGCATTTCTGAAATTTCTTTCGGGAACAGAAAGGACTCTTTGTTCTTCAATTCCATCAAACAGAGCTAACACATAACTGCATTTATCAATAAGTTCAGACAAGTTCGACAGATGTTTACTCCATTTTTTAATACCATGTCTCAAGGATTTAAACCTTGCAGTTACATCCTGTGCAGCATTTTTATATAGACCAGTATGCTGCCAATTCTTTTCTACCACATTTTTGAAATCCTCAAATTCTAACCAGAAATCTTCAAATCTGAAAATTTGTGCTTTTGGAACTGTTGTTTCAATTTGTATATGAATAGGGATGTGGTCTGACCCAATTCTGGACATAGGCAATGCCATGGTATTCGGAAAGGAAGTTGTCCATGCATGAGAGGTAAAGATCCAGTCAAGCTTTTCTAACAGTGGTTCACTTTGCATATTACTCCATGTATAGGCTCTACCTTTCAGTGGTATCTCCTCCAAATCATGAGCTTGAATAATACTGTTAAACATAAGCATGTTATTAATATTACCTCCTGGTCTGTTCCTGTCCTCTGTGCTTCTGATCATGTTAAAATCACCCATGATAATCCAATGGTGAAATGTTGACGAGTCTAATTGAAGAAACCAATCCACAAACTCCTGCCTCCCTTCATTGTCACATGGAGCATATATATTGGTAACCACAATTATCTGTGCTGAGAAGTTACATTTTAGTTCAACAGTAACTTGAAATCTGGACTGACTAATTACGTGCCCATCAAATGCGTTTCCATTCCATATCGTAATTATTCCCCCAGAATTTCCAATAGATGGTTCATATATGAATTGGTTTAAACGCCTAGGACAGAACTTCTTGAGATATGCACTATCAAAGTGATCTCGTTTTGTTTCTTGAAGGCATAGAATATTGCAGTTACTTTCATTTGCTTTGTTTCCAATATCATCCCATCTTTCCTGGGAATTAATCCCTCTTAGATTCCAGTTACATATTCCCCAATTTCTATTTGTATTCATTGGAAAACCTCATATAAGTGATACACAGAGAACAGGTACTGTTCTCAATTGCAGTGCAAGTAATTTCAGTATAACATGACCAGGAATCAGATGATGAACAGTGCAGCTCCCAGATACAACCGAATATGATCCAAGGTATAAAAACAACATATAGTATACTGCAGCAAACCCAGGAGCAAGGCCATAATTTCCAGCAATAACACAGGCAATAAAGCACACTGAAATCGAATAACTGATGGGCAATAAACCACACACTATGGATAGTGGAGCAGTGGAAGGCCCTGCTCATGGCCCTGATAGGAATTTCTTCACACATCATCATTTGAACTGTCGTAGTTCAATGCTTCGTCCGACACCACACCAGGTGGCATCTTGCAGTGGCTAGTTCCTATAGCCTGGAGAGTGGTGACAGGGATGTGTGGTGGCGGTGCTTCATTGTGGTCTATAACAGCAGCCTCGAACAGTGGAGAAAGGTTTGCTGCATCAGATGCTCCCATCTTTGCTGTTTCAGCTGCTTCCTTTGCTTTGCTGTCCTTGAAACCTCCATTGAGTTCAGCAATTCTATCACTTCGCCTCACACTCTGAGTATCTCTGAGTTTCTCCTTCCTCTACCTCTTGTTCTTTGGCTTGTCTGTCTGGACCTCAAGCTGCATACCATGTTCATTTTCGTTCTGATTTTCTGGCTGAAGCTCCTGCTGGTTCACATTGTTATGAAGCTCCATCTCAACAGCACTGTTGTCTGGCACCACAGCAGTACTGTTCAGCTGGCTCTCATTGTTCTGAGGATTTATTTCTGTTCCAACAGCAGCACTGCTCTCTTGCACCACAGGCTCTTTATTTTTGCAGAGTGCACTGATCTCTAATGTACAATTCTTAATTAATCCAGTTGTTCCTGAGGATTCAGTTATGTTGCATCTGGCACCTGATATCTTGAAATCATTAAGCATAGGCAGCAGATCTCCTGCATTCACTACAAGCTTTCCAATCAGATTTCTCAAGCAATCAACTGGGTCAGATAGCTGGTTTCCTTCATGCTGCACATCAAGTGTATCTGGGTACAAACCGCCTGCAGCAGGTGCACCATCAGCAGGTGCAGTATTATTGGGTGCCACTCCATGCTGGGTGGTACGACAGTGCGGGCTCGGAAGGGTTTCAGATATATGAGATGGGCTATTTATCGAAGGAGTAGTATCTCCTGAGGGCTTATCGATCCGAGGAGAATCAGGCTCTTTTGAAACAGCTTTCCAGATCAATTTCTTCTTGTTGCGCCTGCTTAAACAACTTCTAGCGATATGCCCAAGATCGTAACAAACTTTGCATCTGATCTGGCTTTTACAGGAGATTTTCTTGTGCCCATCGGATAAGCAATTCGAACAGAAAACTGGACGATAAACAAATCTAGATTGCTTATAAAAATGTGAAGATGGAGGCCCAATAACACGAGGAACAGCACGATTCAAAAAATGGGTATCTGAATTACCTGGCCCAGATTGGTTGCCTGTATTTAAATTTGAATTCCCGTCCAGCTGGAGATTCGCATCTGATCTTAAATCACGATCAGCGTTGGGAGATACAGATCGGAGATCATCTTGATGGCCCCTCCCGATAGGGATTGCATTAGCACCAGTTAATAAATTTGCCCTTACATCAATTGGAACATATCTGACGGGATACCGAGGCTGTACAACAGATTTATGAACACGAGATTTATTATGTGATCGAACCAAAGTCCATTCATTGTCTTGTTCTGCATACCATAATTTCTCTTCTCGCTGCCAATTAGGTCCACCGAAACCCCACAGATCGAAATAGCATATGAAATCCTTAGATGTGAAAGATCTCATTTTCTGAATCATGAATCCCACAGCCTTAGAAGCAACATCAAAAATGAAAACCCTGCCTCGTAGAGGCGAAACTCGAATTTTGGTGTGATCTGTTCCGAGACAAGCCGAGAGTGCAATACTAACATTCAAAGGATTGAGTTCAAACGAAGATCTTCCAAAAGAGACAACCAACGAAAATCCAGAGCGGGGCGAAACAGGATGAACCGGAGTCGCCACATTGATCCAGACTTTTTCACGGAAGGAGGAGCCAGGGACGAAATCCAAACGGTGCACAAGGGAGGAGGGATCCGAGACGAGATCATGGGGAAGATCCTGGAGATCCATACCTTGGGATCGGTGGGAGATCTAGGCGAGAGTGGAGTCGCCATGGGAGCCGCCTAGGGAGAGAGGAGTCGCCATTCTCAAAACAGATATCTTCGTACAAACATCGTACCACAGGGTTCTTGGGGCAGGCCTTGTTCAAGTCGGTGAAGTCGATGCAGAGCCGCCACTTGAAGGTCATGGGCTTTGGCACCACCACAGGGTTGGCCACCCAGGTTGGGTGGGGCACCTTCCTGATGACGCCAGCTTCTTCCAGCTTGTCAACCTCGGACACGATGAACTCCAGTTTTTCCTTGCTTTGTCTGCGTAGAACTTGTTTTATCGGGCGAGCGTCTTTGCTGACCGCCAGTTTGTGCTCGATCACCTCACTTGGTACGCCGGGTAGCCCTGACGCTTCCCATGCGAAGACGTCAGAGTTTTCCCGAAGGAAGGCGACGAGCGCGCTTTCCTATTTGTCGGTGAGGCGGGCGCCGATGGTGATGGATCGACTCCCGTCACTGGTCAACGCCACCTTCTTGGTCATTTGCGGGTCTTCATGAAATGACGCCTTCTTGGAGGAAGTTGATGTCGAGCCTCCGGGGTACCCTCCGTCCCCAGAGAATGCACCGACATCAGCTTCCTGTACATCTTGCGGAACGTCCGAGGTCGCCGCCACCGTCTGGTTCAGCTTCTGAACGCAAAAGATAGCGTCGTCGACGTCGGCCTTGATCGTGATCACTCCCCAGACCGCGGGGATCTTCATCATGTTGTAGGCGAAGTGCGAGACGGCCATGAACTTGGCTAGGACCGGCCGGCCAAGTATGCCGTTGTACGGAAGTGGCGTGTCCGCAATGTCGAAGACGATGTCCTCGGTGCGGAAGTTCTCCTGGTCACCGAAGGTGACAGGGAGCGTGATCTTCCCCAGCGGCCGAGTGACGCTTCCATTCACGCCTTGGAACACGCCGGTGTCTTGCAGGCGAGAAAAAGGAATTTGCAGAATGGCCAGCACCTTCGCCGTCAGGGTTGAGGCTGGAGCCTCCGTCGACCAGCATCTTGGTGACCTTGTAGTTGTGGATGACGGGCGAAACGATCAGAGGAAGCGTTCCCACCCCGGCCACACTGGCAGGATGGTCCTCCGGGTCGAAGGAGATGACCTGCCCAGACCACTCCAGGGGCTTGGGCGGAGCAGAAGCAACCGCGTTAAGCTCCCGGACCAGCCTCTTACACGCGCCGTTGGATGGAGGCAGAGAGGCTCCCCCGTGAATGCACCCGACAACTCCGGTGACTTCCTGGAACCTTCCGCCGCCGCCTCCCTGAGGAGCCGGAGCTTCCTTGTTGGAGGCGCCTTCCTGGTTGTTCTGTTCACGACCGCCTTGGCCGCCGCGTCCTCCTCGTCCCCCGCGGCCACCGCCGCGGCCCCATCCACGGCCGCCTCCGCCTTGGCGACCGTGGGACAGTCACGAGCGACGTGCCCAATGACGCCACAGTTGTAGCAGCCGTCCAAGCTTACCCCGTCGGCCCGACGCTGCTCTCGTATGGCGAGGTTCTTGAGTTGGCGGCAGTCCTTGAGAAGGTGGTTGCCGTCAGGATGAATGTGGCACCATGGGTCGTCTTCTCCCTCAGAGGCCGCCGCAGGCTTGGCCTTCTTGGGAAGGGGTTCGGTGACGAAGATGCGCTTGTCGGGTCCAGAGTCCCGCTTCTTGTTCTTGGCGGGGCGGCTTTGTCCTCGGGTTCATCCTCCCCGGGGAACTTAGCCCCCTCCTCAGCTCGGGCGCATCGATCCGCCAGCTCCCAGAGCTCGCAGGTGGATTCGACGCGGCGATTGCTCAACTTCTCGCGCATCCGGGTATTGCGGACGTTGGCGTGAAAAGAAGCGATCACCAGCTCTTGCTTGATGCAGGGGATTGTGTTCATCTTCTGGGTGAAGCGCTGGATGAACTTGCGAAGAGTTTCACCCGGAAGTTGCTTGAAGTCGTGGAGGTCGCTGGGAGCCCCCGGGCGCTCGTACCCGCCTTGGAAAGCCCCCAGGAACTGTTCCTTCAGGGTCCTCCAGGAACGAATGGAGCACTTGGGAAGGTTGAGAAGCCATGTCTGGGCATCTCCCTTCAGGGCCAGCGGGAACCAGCTGGTCATCATCATCTCGTCGGCCCCGGCGACTGCCGCAGCTAGGGAGTAAAGCTGCAGGAAGTCCCGGGGGTTCGTAGTGCCGTCGTAGCGGAGGACGTCGATCTTGAACTTCTTGGGCCAGGTGACCCATCGGAGCTCAGGGGCAAGGGCGAGGCACCCTTCAGCGATGTCGTCGTCCCGATCCTCCCGGCGATGACGCTCGCGACGACGTTCGATGCGGGTGCGCATATCCTCGGTTAGACGGTTGTTGAGGTCGTGGCGAAGATCCCGGTTGCGCGTGGTAGATGACCCGACGGAGATGGCCTTGCCGCGATCGCGGTTCAGCCGGTTCGCCATCGGTGGAGCGGTGCGAGGAGGCTCCGTCTCGCCTCGGCGCTCGCCAGGGGTTGACCCTGTGGTTCGTGCCCTTGCGCCCTCCAGCCTCGGGACCGTTGACGGTGGGAGCTCGAGTTACGTCGGGCTCGGGGCCGCCGTCGGCGAAGTCGAGGAGTGCCTCCACACGGGCTCTCCATTCTTGGTAAACCTTGGGATCGCCAGAGCTCGGAGGGAACTGCATGAGAGCCTTGGCAGCGACAAGAGCGTCGTGGCGAGCTGTGCGTCCGAGGGCAAGTGCGTAGAGGACTTGCTTTTGAAGCTTCGGGGACCTCCACTGGCGCGGACGTGATCTCGCCCCTCCTTGGCGTCGTGACCCTTGCCCGCGCCGTTCCCGACGCTTTTCTCCCCAGAGCGTGGGGGCGGCTCGGAGGACAGTCCAGGAGCCGCCGGTTCGTCAGGGTCGACGTTCTTGTTGGTGTTGGCCCTCTCCGACGCCACCTTCTCCGTAGGTGGCGCCTGCGGAGGAGCAGGCTGACGCACATCCGCAGCGCGGCGCTCGGCGGAAGCCTGAGTGCGCGAAGGAGACGCGGCCTTGGAGGTAGCGGCGTCGATCTTCTTCCTCGGCGGCATGCTTGACGAAGAACTTGAAGTTGATGAAGAAGAAGACGAATCCAGCGCTTGCACCCCCTACCTGGCGCGCCAGATGTCGTGTCTCGGGTGACGGACACCGGGAGTAGATGATACCCCCTTTTTAGGTTCGGCACGGGGCGCGAAGGAGGCTGGAAGACGCCTTACCCGGGAGCAAGGACGCCAAGTTCTTCGTCGAGAGGGAGAGATCAACAACACAGCAGGACACACGAGTTACCCAGGTTCAGGCCGCCCGGAGGCTAAAAGCCCTACTCCTGCATGTCTGGATTGAGAGGTTCATCATGGTGTGGTGTACAAGGGTGTTCTGGGGTGAACCCGGCAGAGTTTCGGCCGGAGGTAGACGAAGAGCAGATCCTGCCCTGGGGAGATCACCTCTCTCTCTACCTTCCGAACCCTAGTCTAGTCTTGCTGAGCTCTAGCTTGCTTCCATCTTGTTCCTCCTCCCTCTTTGGTGCCATGGTCCTCCTTTTATAGGCTAAGGGGATCCGACATGGGCACGCGAGAGGTGTGAGGGGTCTTGGGGGAAAAACCCCTCGGCGGTCCTTGGAGGAGACGTGGCACTCTCTCCTCCAAGCATTCTGAGGAGGGCGGCGTGGTCGTCCGCCCTTGGAAAAGGTGGGACGGACAAAGCCTGTCCGCCCCACCAACTACGCTCGTGGCAACGTCACCAGGGCGCGGCCTTCATCTTGGCGCCCAAGTCTTCCACCAGCTTCCGGCGAGCTGGCGATCTTATCGTCTCGATGGTACGGATGGATACCCGGGGGTGCGCCTGGCCTCCTGCCGGGAGCACGGACCCGCGGGTGTCCTGCCTGGTTCTCCGGGCGAGGGGGTGACCCGGAAGGTCACCTGGTCCTTAGCCGCAGAGACTTGATGTCGAACTGTCGGGTGTCCTTGAGGCAGATGGGCTAACCCATCTGCTGTACTTGACTCCTTGCCTTGTCCATCTTCTTGATGGGCCCCAGTGGAGGACCCACTTTGGCAGCATCAGGGGAACCCCATGTTCCACTGCTGCGACAAATTTTGTTTAGGTTTTGCAGATAAATTTGCTTTAAGTTCACCATATTTGTTATTTTTTTTTTAAAAATGATCAAAAAAATTGGCGCGGGCGTTTGGGGGGCAACACCCCCAATGTGGCGGACACATGTCTGACACCCCCAAAGAGGGCTCAATTGGGGGTACCGGACACGCTTTTAGCGACTGCCGACAGAGATGCTCTAATATAAGATGTTTTAGGTATTCTAGTACGGACTATATACAGAGCAAAATGAGTGAGTCTACACACTATATGCATATGTATTTTGTCCGTGTTGAAATATGTAAAACATATTATATTTTGCTACATAGGGAGTACTACGTAAACTATAAGGTAATTGTGGCAATTAAGTTCTTGATAACTAAGAGGTAATCACAGTAAGTAAGTGTTGGATCGCCCCAACTCAGATGTTCACAAGAGTAAGATAAAGTAAATCTCACGTCTTCAATTGCCTCGGGTCGGTATAATTTGTCCTGAATGGTTTTTTGGCAAACTTTCAGTCACTAATGGTACGTCAGAAAACTTTCTATCAAGTACGGCTCCTCCCTAAAAATGCCACACTAAAAGATATTATTAACATATAGTCACGCCATTCAATTAGTCTTATATGAGTTAGCGAAATACAATTTTTGTAGCAAAATACAAAAATTGCTAAATCATTAAATGACATTTTTGCAATCTCAGAACCTCTGAGATTGTCAAAATCACGTATTTTGTGCCTGTGGAGAATGTCAGAGGAGATTGCAAAAAACACTATTTTAAATTGCTCATTTCGAATGACTAAGCATTTTTTCACTTCCCAATCTAAATAAGCCAAAGTGAATGATATTTTTAGGAGGGATCAAATATTAATGTTTTTTTTGGAAAACCATTATAGTTGTTATAGTTTGGCGAAGAGTCATGTAGGACAGAAGATAGTTTGGGCGCTAGGTTGGTTTGATGCTGCAGGCTACAGCGCCTCGTACGTGTACGTATGAGTCGGCTAGGGAATTGACCACATGGTCATGACTAGGGATGTAAATGGTCATGTATATGGCGCCACATAATCCCGTATAAGTGGGCTGCTAGTCATTTTTCCAGGAAACATTTTTTTTAAACTGTTGACCGAAATAAATGGGACTATGTGGCGCCGTATGCGTGACCATTTACATCCCTAGTCATGACCTCCTTATCTCTACGATGGGTTTGCAAATGATTCTTGATCGCCATTTTATGATATTTTTGGATGATTTTGTGGGCTGTTTTAAATAAATTATCTATTTTAGAGCCACTCTGTTATATTATGTTTTTTCTTTGACAGCTAGCATTCAATGGATTTCGAGTCAAATGCGCCAACGCTTTTACTTTGAGTGCTCGTTCTTCGGGTTTTTACTTTTTCCACATTCATTCATTATTCGTGCTGAGGTGGAATCGAACCGCAGCAAGCAGGAACGGCCGGTCCACGACAGAATCCTAGTGTGCGTAGCGTCCATAGACGTTGCATTCTGTACAAGTCACTGTTTCCAAAAGATCTAGTGACTGTGGCGCCTCGATCTCAAAAGTGAATTTGAACTTGGAGACCATGAACTTTATTAGAGAGCGTTAGAGATGGTGACCATCGTTAGCAAGCTAAAAAAATTTAAATAATACGCGAAATTTATGTAATTACGAAAATAATACGCGTTTTTTTATTTTCAAAAATATTACCCAGTCGTCCTGGCCGAAGACGATTAGTACTAATCGTCCTGGCCGAAAACGAGTAGTACTAATCGTCCTAGCCGAAGACGACTAGTACTAATCGTCCTAGGCCAAGACGACTAGTCCTTGCATATGGAGAATGCATGCAGGAAAAGACAAAAGTGCAAAGGCACCTATCGTCTTCAGCCAAAGACGATTGGTACTAATCGTCTTTGGCCAGGACGATTAATACTAATCGTCTTCGGCTAGGACGACTGGGTAATATTTTTGAAAATAAAAAAAACACGTATTATTTCTTGAAATAACTAAAAAAATGCATTATTAAAAAAAAATTAGCAGTTAGCAAGAAGGTAAAACCTTTAAATTTGAAACATTGTATAGTACATGCTGAACACATAGAAACTTGTGATTTTGGGTATCATTATGTGGTTCTATATATAGTGAGTCTTGGCTCCCATGAAAGATACTTTGAGAAAAAGGAGAGTAAAAGGAAAAATCATAGGTTTGACAGTGGCCGAAGGCGCTAGAAAAAAATGCAATCTTCGAGAATCACTTACCTCAAGGAGGGAGAAGCCATAATTTTCATATCTGAATTTTGAATAAACGGCCGAAGTGTGGATTCGATATATCGTTGGTGGGAGCCAGATACGTCCATCTGCGCTAGCTTACGCCATGTACATGCAAAGTGTTTAAATAGGTACTTACAAAAGTAAACCAATCTTTTTCATAAGTACCAATGCCTATTCCTATAGAAGCGGTGTCTAGTTGAGCATTTTCATGTACAAATAAGCATTGGTGTTTAGTCAAAAACATGTTTTTTTTTCGAATTATGAACTTTATTGATTAATCACGTGAGTTACAATCTTTCCACGGAATCTGGTCTAAGAAGGGTGGTTTATAATTGACCCACAAGCACCTTTTTCTTGAACTACTAGCTATCTTAGCACAAGCATGGGCAGCCTCATTAGCTGAGCGCCCAATATGGCTAATCTTGATGCCAGGGCCGGGCTGGCAAAATCCGGCGCCATGTGCCAAACTGTAAAATAGGGCCCACCTTGATTGAGAAATGGACGTTTTTTATAGAATATATACTTTTTGTACCAGGCAGTGTTTTGGGTCATAGGACTAGTTACTCCCATTGCAGAAATAAAATTTAAAAACATTTAAAATGTTCAAAAAAATTGGGTGTATAGCAGGACATTTTATGTTCATACATAAAGTTCCGTGAAAAAATACGTTTTTTGTGAGTTGTATAGAAAAGACAAATATAGGTGCTATAAAATGAGTGTTCACACGACATTGTCTTGTCTTTTTAATACAAGGCACAAAGAAGATGTTTTTTTCTTGAAATTTTGTGTGCCAATATAGAATGCTAGAAGGTACACTCGAATTTCTTTCGATTTTTTTGACATCTTAAAATACGCATTTGAAAAGTGGGAGTATAAGCTCCTATTACCTAGAATGGATTTCCCCTCTTTATAGTGTAATACGATGCTAAATTGGAATAGCTTATTTTTATTTGACATGGTTCAAGCACAGACCTGATGGTTTGCGTTTTGGATGGGAGTGTTAAGAGCATGTTTCGAATCCCCACCTCTTCTCAAAAAAAAAATTCTCCACGTCTGTTTTTTCAACTATATGGCTGAAAACAAAACAAGATGGGTCTTGTTGTGTAAACGGTATATGGGTTTCGCTTGGTTAGTCTATGCGAGATTATGCCAGGCCGGCTGATTGACTTCAAGTTTTCAAGAAGCCCACAAAACTGCACAGCTACAATAATGCTTGGGAAAATATCGGGGCCCCTGAGAATTTGGGGCCCTGTGCCGACAGCACTTTCAGCACAACGATAGGCCCGGGCCTGCTTGATGCTAGTAATAAACCCACACAGCTCCTTGATCTCCTGGCATAACGGGGCAATTTCCGATCTTCCTCCTCCCGGATCTTCTAGCAGAATGACAACTTCTTTTGAATCAGTTTCAATGTCAACCGCATGTAGATGGCGATCCACGGCAAACTGAATGCCATCCCGCAACGCTCTCGCCTCCATAAACAACGGGCTAGCCACGTCATTATACCACAGAGCTTGAGCTTGCTGAAGGTCACCGTTATGATCTCTGATGACCAGCGATGTAGTGCCTTCACGAGCCTCCGCAGAAAAACCCGCATCTACATTCAATTTCAGTCTTCCCGGTACACCTACATAAACACCTTGCATTGCACATACCCCTTAGCTTTCGCCACTTAGTTAGGCGCGCGAGTGGAGTACTTACGTACGTCGCCACCCGCAAACCACCTCGATCGAGCTTGCTGCGGGCGTCCACACATTTTACATCTGCTGATCAATGGTCGCCACCTATTCGATCACCACGTCGCTCGCCTCCGATGTCTAGGGAGCAACCTGGGACAGGCCGCATCCGGATGGGCGATGGGCCGGGACTTGTCGTGGCCCGATCGGTCGAATGATTTGATCGATTGCAGGTACGTCTTCTGTGCAGACTGAGACGTGTCCTGCCTGCCAACGGCAACGACCTCGCACTATAGCCGACTGAAAAAACCCTGATTAGAGCATCTCCATCGGCGCGCCTAACTGCGCTCCTACTGAACGCGCCGACACTAAATCGGCCCCCTACGGCGCGCCCAATAGCCCAAATATTGCTGGCACGCCCCAATACAGCGTCCGGCAACCCCGCTTCGCGCGCAGGTTCTAGGGACGCAAGCGGGCGTTCCGGCAACAGCGGCAACACGCGCCTCGTCGAATCCTGATGGGCGGGGCCGACGCGTCAGCAACACAAACCATTTATTTTCTTCCCCAACGTCCCTTGCGCCCCAACCCCCCTCTCCTCCATATTGAATCGCCGGCACCGCCACCCCCCTCCGCCTTGTCGACGCCGCCTCCAGGCATAGCCTACTATCTTCCCCGCCATACTGTCGGTAGTATCTTCTCGTTCGCCGCAGTTGGAGTCTGGTGCTACACCGCCGATACACCGCTGCCGCCTCCCAAAACCACCCCGCCCACAAGGTGTTCGTCGCATTGCGCAGCTCATTTTTATCTCGCTAAATTCGTTGCTACGTTTTTTGCTTAACCTAGCCAATTTGTTGCTACGTTTTTTGCTCATCGAGAGTGAACGTGCTGATCCTCCACAAGATGACCATCCATACTATCATCAGGATCCTCTTGCCCAGGTTGGTCATGATTTGTCTCCGGGTTTGACTGCAGATTTTGCCACTTTCCTCACAATGAACGCTGAAATCCGTGATGAAGGAGCACACGAGCAATTGCAAAATGATTTAGTTGCGCATCTATGGGCACTCAAATGACAGCAAGAAGACCATCCTAATTGACTGTCCAATTAATTTTAATTTGAATAATTGTATGAATTATTTTAATTATATTCATGAACAATTTATGTGTTCAGCTTTGTAATATGAATTTATTCTAGACTTATTTTAGAGAATACTGTTTTAAATTATTTCTGGGTGCGTCTATGGGGAGCGCCCGGTGGACGGCAACGCTTGCTGGACGATGTATTGGACGCTCTGGTGAAGATGCTCTCAGTTTGCCTGCCAACGACCTGGCCACAGCCGACGTGGCCGTGGTGGGCTCTCCTCCCAAATCAAGAGCGCCAATCGACTGATCATTTCTGATTCGGACAGAAGCGGTCATGCTACTGTTCGCTACTACGACTAGCTCTCATGGGTTATGGACCGTTCACCTCGAAACCATGCTGGTCGCCAGCTTCCAGTTGATGCCATGCATCGGAAGCTACTGATCATCCTCTCGGACTAGCTACTCATCATCGCCTGCACTACTGGAAAATCGCTCTCTGCCGAGTGGTCTCGGATTTGCCGAGTGCAAAATGTCGGGGTCACTCAGCGAAGACGGTCTAAGCCGACGCCGCGCAGAAGCCACTCGGCGACGCCGAGGAGACTCGGCAAACAGCACGTTCGCCGGGACTGCGTGGATAAAGCTCTCGGCGAAGAAAATAGTCTCGGCAAAGACCACACAAAACACTCGGCAAAGAGCGGATCTCGGCAAAATGGACGACCACGTGGCGCCTGCCGTTGGGTCCCACCTTTGCGCGGCGATGCGTGCAGTTCGCCGAGTGTCGTACCCGGCAAAGATTTGGCCGGAAAAAAAAATTGAATTGGCCTTTTCTTCACCGAGCGCCGCACTCGGTAAAGTGTGCGCGGGAAAATATTGAGATTTGGCGCCTTTTCCATAAAATGTTCGCCGAGCGTGTCGGTGGAAGGCACTCGGCGAAGAAAACGCGCGGAAAAAATTTGTTTGCCGCGCAAACTGAATCCTCTTTGCCGAGTGTGTCGGTGGACGGCACTCGGCAAAGGCATGGGTGGGAAGGAAATTTTAGTTCCGCGCCATTTCTTCGCCGGGTGGCTAGCTTCGCCGAGAGTTCCTCTCGGCAAACTAGGTGGGCGGGAGAAATAATTTCAGTACGCGCCAATTCTTCGCCGAGAGCCAATCTTCGCCGAGTGTCATTCTCGGCGAAACGTACATTTTTCCCGCTCTTCCCCCTCTCCGGCGCCTGCTGTTTTGGCGCCAGTTTCTCAGCCCTAACGACGCCTATAAATAGTCCACCTCTCACACAGGTTACTCACTCATTCTAGCTTGTGCTAAAACACAAAACATTCGGGTTCCCTAGCTACGTCCTACAGTGAATGCAACGGCATTCGACCGTGAATCACTGTAGGGCTGTAGCTAGGTGAAACCGTGTGTTTTGTTTCAGCTATATTTAGGTATTCAACACAAGTTGTTTTTCAGATTAATTCGTGTCGTCCAACACAAATCACCGGCTTCACAAACCGCACTTATCCCCCTCGAAGGTTATGCTCTTCTATGCGGAAACCCCCATTTCGGGTGCAACGGATGGAATCATGTGATAACATGAGCCCAAATCAGGTTAATTATGTTCACATGGCCCACCCAAACACAACCAAGTATAAAAGTCCTTTGAGCTACCCCCTTTCGACGCCCGTCGAAGGGTAGACGACACGGTTGACTTCTGGTCAACTGTGGGTGGGTTTCGACGGAGGCGGGGGGTTCGGGGTGTCGGAACCACACCAAAACATAGGTGGTGTCACATAATATGCATGAGAGTGTGGTGGGAGGTTGTTAGAGACATCTCGGGACTCCGAGGTGTGACCGGCTTCAGAAACCGCACTTATCCCCCTCGAAGGTTATGCTCTTCTATGCGGAAACCCCCATTTCGGGTGCAACAGATGGAATCATGTGATAACATGAGCCCAAATCAGGTTAATTATGTTCACATGGCCCACCCAAACACAACCAAGTATAAAAGTCCTTTGAGCTACCCCCTTTCGACGCCCGTCGAAGGGGTAGACGACACGGTTGACTTCTGGTCAACTGTGGGTGGGTTTCGACGGAGGCGGGGGTTCGGGGTGTCGGAACCACACCAAAACATAGGTGGTGTCATATAATATGCATGAGAGTGTGGTGGGAGGTTGTTAGAGACATCTCGGGACTCCGAGGTGTGACCGGCTTCACAAACCGTACTTATCCCCCTCGAAGGTTATGCTCTTCTATGCGGAAACCCCCATTTCGGGTGCAACGGATGGAATCATGTGATAACATGAGCCCAAATCAGGTTAATTATGTTCACATGGCCCACCCAAACACAACCAAGTATAAAATTCCTTTGAGCTACCCCCTTTCGACGCCCGTCGAAGGGGTAGACGACACGGTTGACTTCTGGTCAACTGTGGGTGGGTTTCGATGGAGGCGGGGGGTTCGGGGTGTCGGAACCACACCAAAACATAGGTGGTGTCACATAATATGGATGAGAGTGTGGTGGGAGGTTGTTAGAGAAATCTCGGGACTCTGATGTGTGACCGGCTTCACAAACCGCACGTATCCCCCTCGAAAGTTATGCTCTTCTATGCGGAAACCCCCATTTCGGGTGCAACAGATGGAATCATGTGATAACATGAGCCCAAATCAGGTTAATTATGTTCACATGGCCCACCCAAACACAACCAATTATAAAAGTCCTTTGAGCTACCCCCTTTCGACGCCCGTCGAAGGGGTAGACGACACGGTTGACTTCTGGTCAACTGTGGGTGGGTTTCGACGGAGGCGGGGAGTTCGGGGTGTCGGAACCACACCAAAACATAGGTGGTGTCACATAATATGCATGAGAGTGTGGTGAGAGTGTATTACCAAATTGTTAATAATTAATGAAAAATATGAATTAAGAAATTTGTTTTAAATATTTATTTATTTATTTATTTGCCGAGTACGGCACTCGGCGAAGAAAGTACTCGGCGAAGATATGGCAGGGACTTAGGAAAATTTCGGCCGCATCGAGCCGAAAAATCCCCAAATCCCCCTTCGCCGTCGCACTCCCTCTCCACCAAACCCGACCCCCTGCCCCCGCCGCCGCCAGCCGCCGCCCGCCGCCTCCGGTCACCGCCCTCCCCCTTCGCCATCGCACCCCGCCCCACCCTCCTGCTCCTCTCTCCCTCCTTCGCCGTCGCACCCGCCCCACCCACCTGTTCCGCCCTCCCCCTTCGTCGTCGCACCCGCCTGCCCCACCCTCCTGCTCCGCCCTCCCAATTCGCCGTCGCACCCGCCCCACCCTCCTGCTCCTCTCTCCCTCCTTCTCCCGCCGGTTCGCTGTCGCCCCGTCCGCCGCCGCGACATGGAAGGCGCCGGCTAGGTTAACTGCCACCCCACCCTTCTGCTCCGCCCTCCCCCTTCGACGGCACATCTCCTGCTGCCCCTGACGCTGCTCCACCTGCTGCCCCTGCCGCTGCTCCACCTCCTCTGCTTCGAACCTCCTCCAGCCCGATCTAGCTAGGTAATTAGTTTTAATTTTTTGCATAGGGTTAGTTGCTAGTTTAGCTGCTGGTTAGGGTTAGTTGCTTAGTTAGGGTTAGCTGCTGGTTAGGGTTAGTTGCTTAGTTAGCATAGTAGTTTAGTAATTGCTGTTTAGGGTTAGTTGCTTAGTTGCTGTTTAGGGTTAATTGCTTAGCTGCTGTTTAGGGTTAATTGCTAGGTTAGCTGCTGTTTAAGGTTAGTTTTAAATTTTTTCTTTGCTTTCTGCACTTATTTGTTTAGGGTCAGTAGTTAGTTAGGTTAGTAGTTGGCTTGGTTTTAGGATTGTTTGTTAATTAGTTAGGTGATATTTTGCTTAGTTAGTCAATGTTATTTGTTAGTTATTAATTGTATTTCTGATAATGTGTGCAGGGTATGCAGCGAGGTTGACGACGGGAGCGTCGTTGTAGGACAGGGCTGGGGCAGTAGCTACTTCCCCTGTCTTTTCGTCGGTCACGCTTCGAGGGTAATGACGCTCTTCCGCTCCTCTTGCTAGGTTGCATTATTTTGTAGTTCACCAAACAAGTCGCGTAACCCTAGGAGTCTCCTGCTCGGAAGGGTTATTGTTATAAAGATGAAACTCTTTATATATATTTATGTATACACCTTGTCAAGGGTATATGTTTATATATAAAGAGATGTTTGTATATATTTATGTATACACCTTGTCCAGGGTATATATTTATATACAAAGAGCTATATCTTTTATAACCGTGGCCGTTTCGAATTGTCCACGTTTTGGACAGCTCGAGTATGTGTAGCTTGTGTTCTTTTCCATGTTCTACTCCTATCCGAGACATAATTTCGGTGGCGCCTCCCATGTTGTTCTCCGGATACACAATCTCTCGAAACTTTGTCGAGACGTGTATTGGGAGAGCAGCGGGGAGGTGCTGCCGAAATTCTGTCTTGGATAGGAGTAGGACATGGAAACGAACACAAGCTACACATACTCGGGTGGGATGGCCTTAGCTTTACCTAGTAGATATAGGTGAGTGCATTCAACGCGTAAAATCTATAGTTATGTGAATAATTAAATAAATGATGCATGAATCTTTTTGTTAAATATATGTCTGCATTAATCAGTTTAGAGATGGAGGATCGTGATTGGATGTACAGTGGCCGAGCCGGTGCGAGTCAGATGACCGGTGAATGGCTGACTAAGACCTTAGAGTTTTTGGAGTTTGCATTTGCTAAAAACCCTGGGTTAACTTGGTGCCCGTGCAAATGTTGCAAAAACCAGCGTCGCCAAACAAAGGAAGACATGGGTTTTCACCTTGCCAAGTCTGGGTTTATGCCAGACTACCATCGTTGGACTTTGCATGGCGAGCGTGCATCTCGAGGGAAGAAGGTCGCGCGGCAGCGCACCGAGGAGGCATCAACAGCTTTTGATACTGGGGCTGATAGAATGCTAGATCAATTCGCTAATGCACGTGCACCTGAAATTCCAACTGAAGATGCAGATGGGGAGGTGGACAAGAGCACAAAGGAGTTCTATGATACTTTGTTTGCCTCGCAGAAAACTCTCCACGCCCATACAAAGGTTTCTCAACTTGATTCCATAAGTCGCCTAATGGCTGTCAAGTCCCAGTATCACGTAAGCATTAATTGCTTTGATGCATTCCTGCATGTTTGTAGCGGACCTGCACTTAGAAAATGGCAAGGTCACTGTGTATTGTGCAAACCCCTGGATCGATTCATTTGCACACACAGTTTAAGACGAATATCACAACATTGTATCAATTATTACACGATGATCCAGTACTTAGGAAAAATATTCATTACAACTTTGCATAGCACAAAGGCTAGCTTGAAAAAGTAATGCAGCAGAAATTTATTCTTCATGGAGTCTCCATCATCTTCATGCGCCACAGGCGAACATGTTGGTTGCAGACTCGAAACCCTTAAACCAAATCTCACTCGTCGTCGGAACAATCTGCCACAGGAAAAATGTTGCAACAAGGTGGGTCAGAACCATATAAAATGGAACTGGCAAGTGACACTATGTGCACACTTAGTGGAATAACTCTAATAGCCTATATGCATATTTGGCTGGTCGAGTTCAAAGGCTAAGTTGCAGAAAGTCAATTTTTCCCTAACTCTTTTGAAAACCCTTTTTTTCTAATCGAGTCATCCATGGCATGAAAACCACTGTCTCATATACCCTTGTTCACCCTCCAAATTTTACTTGAGAAGTTGGAATGTTGGGATCCTCCGTTGACATCCTTGATCAGCTGCTCAAATTTGTCCGTAACCGGGGACACGGCTAAGTACTTAGTTTTGACACTCTCGAGAGGTTGTGCACGTTCACCATTTGACTCAATCAGCCCAAACTATCCTCTACACTCCAGCAATGATAAGGAAAAGGAGAAGATCGAGACGAGACTTTTCAGAAGTTGTGTCCCCATGATCATACCAGGAGACCACCGCCCACCTATCAACCCTACATCTGTCGATCTCCTGACCCAGGTTCACACCAACTTACTCCGTCAAGACAGAGCCCATATG
The DNA here is from genome assembly GCA_947311845.1 of Poa pratensis. Classification (NCBI taxonomy): domain Eukaryota; kingdom Viridiplantae; phylum Streptophyta; class Magnoliopsida; order Poales; family Poaceae; genus Poa; species Poa pratensis. Next base: position 7,210,762 of record CAMZMU010000103.1, on the reverse strand, counting down.
ACAAATGGCTGCACTGGAAGCAATCTTCACTTGGAGTTCTTCAGATCCCTTTGTTCCATGGGTGGCAATCCACAAGTGCACATACTCAGGTTCACACCATGAAAATGGGCCTGAGTAGCCACTCAACTTCGCCTCCTCTATCAAACCAATCCACCCAGGAGTTTCTTTAACTTAGTAGAATTTAGCTTTTTATAAAATAACTATTGCATAGCATCAATATTTCTACTAAGTTATTATATAGGTACCTAGACACATAGGAATAGGTAAATTCTAAACAAGTCTTGCATAGCAATACTAATAACACCTACACATGCTTAAGGAAAATAAACTAAGTCATGCATAGACAAAAATACTTAGGAATTTTATGAATGTGCCACTTGCCTTGGCAACAAGGAGAGCAGGAGTAGCAGTTGCAATAGTCTTTGTTTCCCTCCGAAAATTGTAACACATAGAAACACCACAAATAAACATACAAGCATTCAAAAAAATCTAAGGAAAATATGACATGCAAGATATGACAAAATATTCTAAGGAAAATATGACAATTATGAGATGCAAGAATTTTACTAAGTGTTTCTAAGTGCAACTCAACTCTTCTAAAAATACTAAGTCATGCATGTATGTGTGCAATGCAACCAAATTTTTATCTACTGTTTTAAGTTATTTCTATATGCATGAAAAAGTGGCAAGGTTTTATTTAATTTTTAAAAACCAAGTTAAACATTATTTGAGCAACAAAAAGGTTATTAACACAAATTAAAAGTATTCTGTAGGTAAACACATATTCAAAAATTAGAAAAAATACTACTGGACAGAGGGCATTTGAACAAATTTTCTGCAATTGGATTCACTCAAAAATAAATTTTATAACTAAAGTTATGTCAAAAATACTCAAACTCCTCAATTTGAAATTTGAATATTTTAAGTTTGACAAAACAGAAAAATAATACAGCAGAAAGTTTCTACTCGTTCTAAGGATTTCAAATATATAAAAATATTTGAATTTGGATAAACAGAGAAAAAGTATTGATAAAACTAAGTTACAGGGGTTTTTTCTGCAAAACTGATAAAAAGAAAACAAAACAGAAAATCTTCTCCACGCTGGCGCTGACGAGGCTTGACGTGGCGCTGACGAGGCTGCTGACGAGGCATCGACGTGGCCGCTCCTGATTCGCCGGTACCGTTTCGCTTAACAGATCTAATCTAAGCCGTTCAAAATAGATCTGACGGCCCAGGTCCAGTTGACCAGAACCGATCGACGCGGCTCGCCGGAAAAGCTCCGGTGACCTAAAACTACAGCGGCGCCATGGCCGGAGTTCATTAAATCGAAGATCTACGGCCTAAGGGGGCGAGTGAACCATACCACGACGAAGAGGAGATCGAGGCGAGGTTGGTGGCACGGCAGAGATCTCCCGCGTGTCCTTCTCCTCCTCGAATCGTTCGCCGGAGTTGATGCAGGCGGCGGCTAGCTTCTGTCGATGAAGGATAGCTCGATCTGGGCATGAAAAAAATACGGGACCTTGTCAGGATGAAGCGCAAGGGAGAAATAAGAAGAAAGGAGGGCAGGGGGAGGCTTGGGGTTGCTGGAGTCGACCGGAGTTGAAGAAAATGGACGGCGGCCGTGGCTGTGCTTCGTGGATGCGTACGAGCAGCCTGGTGGCTCTCGTGGTGTGGTTTCTGGGGCAAAATGAAGAGGAGGGGGGGGGGTGGCGAGACGGAAGCAAGAATCACGGCCTTAAACGCACGGATTGATGGAGGATCGCCGGGCTGTCTCCTGCCGTTCTCGCGAGCGTGATTTGAGGACGAGGAAGACGACGTTGACCTGGCTGTCGGTGCTGACATGCGGGGCCCGCATGTCAGTGAGAGAGGAGAGAGGGATGGGCTACAGCTGCTGCTGGGCTGCTTGGCAGGGAAAAAGAGGCCCAGTTAGCTCGGCTAAGCCCTTTTTTTTGTTCTTTTTCCTTTTTCTTTTTCTGAAAACTTTTATAACTTTTAGAATATTCATCCAAATGGATTCAAACAACTTTGTAAAAATTTGTAAAACCAAACTTTACCAAACTAAACTATTTGGTAACACTTTTGAAATATTTGAACTACAAAAGTTTTTATTTCTTTGAAACTTTGAAAACAAGGGTGCAAATGCAAAATGCAAAGTGATGATGCACGCCATGTATGAATTTTTATTTTTGTGAAAAATTGGGATGTTACAATGTTATTGCCTCTCTTCTACCGGAGTCACATATTCTGCCAAAGAACATGTACGAGTCGAAGAAAATCTTCAGTTCACTTAAGATGGAATATACGCCGATAGATGTTTGTCCAAAGGGCTGCATGTTATTTAGAAAAGAACACATCGGTGAAAAATACTGTCTCAAGTGCAAGTCCTCTAGGTTTATGGAGGTCGACAACGGTGATGGTCAGAAGACGCAGCTCACAGTAGCCAAAAAGGTCCTTCGGTATCTTCCATTCCTACCGAGGATCCAACGGCTTTTTATGACCAACGAATCTGCCCAACAAATGAGATGGCCGATAGATGGGAAGAGGTATCGTCCTGAGAAGATGGTACATCCGTCTGATGGTGTTGCATGGCAGAAATTCATTGAGAAGTATCCCGAGAAAGCCGGCACAAACAGGAGTGTAGCAGTTGCCTTATCAACAGATGGGTTCAACCCATATGGTATGTCTGCTTGCACATATAGTTGTTGGCCGATGTTTGTCATTCCGTTGAATCTTCCCCCTGGCGTCTGCATGCAACGACAAAACATGTTCTTGTCGCTGATAATTCCAGGGCCTGAATATCCGGGGAAGAATATGAGTGTGTACATGGAGCCGTTGGTGGATGATTTGTTGCTTGCCTGGCAACAAGGGGTACGGACGTACGACGCCGTAACAAAGGAGCACTTCACTATGTACGTCTGGTACCACACGTCCCTGCATGACTTGCCGGCACGCGCGATATTCTGCGGATGGTGTACGCACGGGAAGTGGCCTTGCCCAGTGTGCATGCAGGCTATGACTTTCGTTTGGCTGACGAAGGGCGGCAAGTATTCTTGTTTTGATAAGCATCGCCAGTTCCTTAAACCTGGTCATAGATTCAAGAGAGACGCAAAGAAGTTCTTGAAAGATGTAGTTGTTGATGCATATGTACCAATACCTACCATGGATGGTGCCGCCATTAAGGCTCAGCTAGAAGCTCTTGTGCCCAATGCAGATGGGAATGGCTTTGTGGGTTATGGAGACACACACCAGTGGACACACATTCCATGCTTCTGGAAGCTCCCTTACTTTAAGGATCTCCTTCTTCCTCATAACATTGATGTAATGCACACTGAAAAGAATATCGCCGAGGCCCTTTGGTCCACACTAATGGACCTCGAGAAGTCGAAGGATAATGTCAAGGCTAGAGTCGATCAGCAGGAGCTATGTGATAGGCCAAACATGAAATGGACCCTCCCGGCACAGTCAAAAAGGATGGTCCAAACCAAAGGCCCGTTTCACCCCAACAAGGGCCCAAAGGAAAGAAATTCTCCAGTGGGTCCTGGATCACCTATTCTTCCCTGATGGCTACGCAGCTAACATAATGAGGGGAGTGAATTTGGTTGGGTTGCGGATAGGTGGGCTCAAGAGTCATGACTATCACGTATGGATCGAGCGGATAATGCCGGTCATGTTTCGAGGCTATATCGATGAGGAAATTTGGCTAGTCTTGGCAAAGTTGAGCTATTTCTTCCGCCGGCTTTGTGCTAAAGAATTAGATATCAAGGTGATTGAAGAGTTGGAGGAACAGACACCCGAGTTGATTTGCGAGCTAGAGGCTATCTTTCCACCAGGCATGTTCAATCCCATGCAACATTTGTTGGTGCATCTCGCGACCGAGGCAAGATTGGGGGGGCCTGTGCAGACCCGTTGGATGTTTGCAACTGAGAGAGAGCAGAAGGACCTTCAAAAGAAAAGCACGAACAAATGCCGCATCGAAGCATCCATAGCTGAGGCAACACTGAACGAGGAGGTGTCAAACTTCACCACTAAGTTCTATAGTGACAATCTTACCACTGTTCATAATCCAGTGCCTCGTCTCAATATGGCCAACCCGGAAGATCTACCTGAACTTAGCATTTTCATCGGCTCCGGTGGCAAATCAAGTGGCCACAAGAAGAAGAAATTATCATATGATGAGTGGACGAACATTACATCTTATGTCTTGAAGAACACGACGGAAGTACAACCCTACATTGAGTAAGTGCTCAGTGTATTGTTCGGCACACTTCCATTTCCTAGTTTGTGGACTAACTCCGTTTCTTGATCGTTGCCATTCATAGGTTATTTGAGACAGAAACCTGGAAACATCGAAGACCATGTACCGACAATGACAAGTTGGTTCTTTTTAAAAAGGGGGTGAAGGAGGCGGCGGTTTCATTCCGTGGTTCAAAGCTAAAGTAGGGAATATCCCCTTGTTTCATTCCATGTTTGTGCAAGACGTTTCGTCACACTAACATATCATACTTGTTCCTATTGCACTTGTAGGGAATATCTGACCCGAAATGAGGCCCGAGTTGAAGAAACTTACCTCATGCACCTATGCCGTCAAGACCTATAATTCTTATGACGTGAATGGGTTCCGCTTCCATACCGATCATTACGAAAAAACTCGGCCAAACCCGAAGACAAGAAATTCCGGGGTCTTATGCCAAGGGAAGGACGGCCTTGATTACTATGGAATAGTCCAGGAAATAATTGAACTGGATTGTGAATTCGGCAAAAAGAAGAACCCTGTTGTCTTCAAATGCCATTGGTTCAATCCAAGAAGAGTGCGACGAAGACCTGAAATTGGGTTGGTCGAAATTGAGCGAGAATCCGTCTACGCGGGAGATGATGTCTATATCCTAGCACACCAAGCCATCCAAGTTTTTTATCTCCCGTACCCATGCAAAACTGTGAAACGTCTAATAGGCTGGGATGTAGTGATCTCGGTACCGCCACGTAATAAAGTACCTACCCCTAACGATGACGACTACCACCACCGCCTAAACCCGAACACCTACGAGGGAGAGTTTTATCAGGAAGATGGGCTGTCAGGCCAATTGAACATCAACTTGCCTACTGTAGATGAAATGGAAGAAGACGACGGTGTCATTATAGTCGACCATGGGCAAGAGGACGGTGAGCTGGTTGTCAACCGGAGAGACGTGGAGCTTCTTGAACGGATGCACCTACCCGATGTAGAGGAGCCGAGCGGTCCACCTCTAGACTACGTTCCAGATTGGTGGTACACTCGTGATAGTGATGATGATGATCCTGGTCCAAGTTATGATCCAAACAATGTAGACACTGGCTTCTGAAGCTTTGTACTCGTCGATTAAGAATTTTTGTCTGTATGAACCATTTGTGATGTAATATTTTGTATGAACCATTTGTATGCCACTTCTGAAGCTTATTGTTTTTGTTGTATTCTTATGAGTTTTGGTAATTTCTTTTTATGAGTTTTCTTTAAGCCTATTCATTACTATTGTGTTTTTACTTGTACTAATCAACACATTCTTTGTGATGACAGGTGATTGAGACATGGCAGGGGGGAAGGAGAAGCCGGGCTCCAAGGAGAAGCGGCTCGCGGCGAAGAAGAGTGTTGCCAAGGAGAAGCACCTCAAGAAGCGGGCTCCAAGGAGAAGCGGCACTGTGTCTAAACTATACGCGCAGGGTGCTGAAGGGTCTAGCGTGCTCATTGGAAGAAAGCGTGACCGGGCCGCTACGGTGGAGACTTCCGCACGGCGTGGTAGACCCGCGGTTGCCCACACGGCGCCCCGGGGTAGGCACCCTCCTGCTCGCTTGAGTAGTCCTCTGCCCTCGGTTTCGTCTTCCGAGTCAGAGGAGGAGGAGCTGGCCGAGGAGCCCTTGGTGGAGGAGGATGCGGGCTCTTTGCCTAGTGACGATGACTACCAGGACCGGCTCTCGGAGGTGTCAGAGGAGGAGCGGCGTGAGGAGAGTGAGGATGATGAGGATGCCGTGGCGGATGAGGATATCTTGACAGATCATCCACTAGACTTGATCGGTGTTGTGCGCGAGGGTAAGGTGTACTTGCGAGGGCCTTCGAGCTTTCCAGAATGCAAGTCACATGGCCTACTTGATGTCACATCAGATGCGTAAGTGTTGGTTGAAAATGTTGTTACATTCTACTTTAGTTACCTTTTCATCACAAGCATTCTGACTTATGTTTTCGGTATGTGCAGGTCATTCAAGTGGGTGGGCCCAAAGTGGGAACGCTTACCTTCAGGCGTCCTTGGCCTTCTTATCAAGAGGCTTTACCCTGGCATTATCGCCTTGAAGAAGGATGGAATCGCCACTGGTGAAAAGGTGCCCGCTTGGTCTTGGAACCACTTCACGATGGTGCCCGACTCCACCCACGGCCACCTCGGCATGCGGCTGATCACCGAGTTCTGGGTTAGTAATTTATATAACTTTACTACCTTAATACCAAGAGTTTGGATTTCAACGTGGTAACCCCTTTGTCGTATGCTCAATGTTTGTAGGACTTTTTCACACTCGTCGATGGTGAAGGTAAAGCGGAGGCGGCTGAAAAGGTGCTGATTAAAATGGCGAAGAAGCTCATCCCCGACCAGCTTTACGAGGCCCGTATTGCCGCTGTTGTCCAGTTCTATGCAGAGTATATGCACAGGACAATCACCAAAGAGGACGCTAGGCCCATACACATGTCGAAAGCCCAGTACTTGAAGGTAACCACATATATTTTCCTACTATTCTCCACATGACTTGATGAATAGTTCTACTCATATGGATCTTTCTTGTGTCAAATAGGTGATTCCTCAATGGCTAGCCGCCCATAAGCCTTGCTACAAGAAGATTGTAGACAAGTGGGCGTCAAGAGGGTTCCAGGTGCAAAACAAGTCGGCACGGGAGAAGCGGAAGATGGTAGGCGACCACGGAGTCCACCGTCAAGGCCCCCTCACACTCGATGGCCTCGTGGCACACAAGGTAAGAAATCATTTTTGTCCTTTCCATTCAAGTTTTTATTTCTGTCCCATAATATTTTTATTTTTTCTTTTGACCTCAATTGTATGCTTTCTTTTGGTGTCAATTAATTGTAGGAGTTAAAGGAGGGAGTGAAAAAGACGAAGATGCATGTGTTCGTTGAGACCCGGAGGCCAAAGAACCCGGATCCGGCTAAACCCTTGGAGGAGCAGTGGATCACCACCACCGCGAAGAATCAACACAAGAATTACTGCTCCAAGTTCAAGGAGGTCAACGGTGACGCGTCCGATCCTTTGACCTCTCCTTTCGACCCCAAGGTTGCTATGCTCGCGGGACAAGGCAAGCTGAATGGCCGGCCTTATATTGGCGGTGCTTCATTCGATTCATCGCGCATCCCATCACTTGCCGAGATTCGTGCTAGGCGTACGAGCTCAGCGCCCGAGATCGAGCGCCGCCCAAGGGTCGGACTTGATGCCATTGCTGCAATGGAGGTACACGTGTCGTTTTTCAACCATCTTTTCCACTATTGTACATGTTTGCATCGCCATGACCGCTTCTTTTACATGGTTGCAATCCTCTAGGCTGAAGTTGAGAGAAATAGGAATCTCGCGGCGGAGGCTACGGCGAGGGCGCAGGCTGCAGAGGAGAACAACAAGCAAATGCATGCCCATATGTCAAGCCAACAAGCATGCCTCCAGTCCCTTATGGCGGTAAGTGCTTTAACTTTTTCTTTCAACTAAAGCATGTGCTTGAACTTTGCGAACTAACCCTCCTCTTCGGTTTGCAGAGGATGCCCGCGGATTCGTCGCTTCCTCCTTTACCTCCTCTTCCTCCACTAGTTGCCCCCTTACTCCTCTTGGTAAGTGCTCTTGGGACTAGCTAGGCAATAATTCATCTTTTGTTTGCTTACTCGTCTAATGTGAATCTTCATAGGAGCATCGATCGGCTGGATCCACACTCTCACGGATGGTCAAGACGGAGGGAATGGTGGAGGTCAAGACGGAGAGAATGGTGGAGGCGGAGCTGCAAGCCCATCATCGGCGCCAACGGCCTCCAACAACCCCGAGTGAATATGTGGCATTGGTCTGCTGGCTGTGAACCATGTATTTTGGACATGTTTAAACTTGTGTTGTGTGCTTATGAACTTGTGGACTTTGTTTTGTGAACTTTTGGACCATTTGTGCTATATTTTGTTATATGTGTCTCATTTTAATGTTCTGGTTGTGCTAGGGGTGATCCAGTGTTAGATATGAAATATATATATATATGCATACTGTTTTTTGCAAATGCAGGGATTCGTAAAAAGCAGGGAAAATCTGGACCAAATGGCATCTTCGCCGAGTAAAGCACTCGGCGAACATGCCTTCGCCGTGCAAGGCACTCGGCGACGACGCGCTACAGATGCCATTTTGGTCACCTGGGAAGCCACTTCGCCGACAAATGCATCTTTGCCGAGTCCAACACTCGGCGAAATGGTGCCAAATGGTCACCTGGGAACAAATTTCGCCGAGCTCTTTCGTTTTGCCGGGCGGTGCACTCGGCGAAGTGGGGCCAAATGGTCGCCCCGTGTGGTCCCTTCGCCGAGCCCTTCTGATGAGCTGGCACTCGGCGAAGTGTGCGTTCCCGGCGACGCTTGGCACACGGCGAAGCATACTCACGGCGAAGTCTGGCACCGGCGCTCGGCGAAGCACCATACGGCGAAGACGTTCGCCGGCACCCAGTTGGAGGACACGTGGCGCCATCTGTGCGTTCTTTCTTCGCCGAGTGCCTTCGCCACCGGACTCGGCGAAGTGCTGACACACGCCTGACGCCCATCTGACAAGTGACGATCCAGATTGCCTTTTCTTCGCCGGGTGTCTTGTCTATAGTCTCGGCGAAGAGTTCGCCGTGCATCCCCGACAGAAAGCACTCGGCGAAGCGGCGTCGCCGAGGCGATTTTCGCCGAGACTTCTCTGCCGAGTACCGTTCTCGGCGAAGAGTTCGCCGAGGCCAATTCCTGCCTTCGTCGTGTGTTTTGGCCACACGGCGAAGAGTGATTTTCCAGCAGTGCTGTGTACGTAGGCAGCGCTTGTGTGCAGGTCTCTACAAGATACTACCGAACAGGTCAAGCACCTAACGTGTACGGATTACTACATGACTCAATGCGATACCGATCATGTTAATAACAATGATAATCAAGAGCGGTGAAATTAATTCGACATTGAGACGTGCGGGCTACATCTCAAGGATGCCGATGCGCCACCGGGCCTCACTTTGCAGCTCTTCTTCTTCTTCCGCCGCTCGGGCTTATCCAAGGGCCCGGCAGAGTCCTGGCCGGCGATCGTCACCGCGGGACCGGACCTCATGGAGGCGTTTGAATGAGTTTCAGGGTTCTGTAAGTTGATAAGCCCAAATGCTTTTTGTGAGAATTAAACAGAAGGTTGGTAACCCTAAAGATCTCAAACACACAATGCCGCACTACAGGAAGCAGGCCAAACGCCGAAGCCGTCGGCATAACCACGAAGACCGTCGGCACAGGCTACGCCGACGGCTTCCCTAGGCGTATGTCCCTCGGCGTAGTAAGGCTTCGGCACAACCACAATTGCCGTCGGCATATAAAAAGCCGTTGGCGTAGCCGGCGTGCCGACGGCTAGACCTAGCCGTCGGTGCTGGCCAGGTGGGCCCCACGACGAGCCGCTGACGTTGGCAGCTGCTACGCCGACGGCTTTGACCTTGGCATAGCCTGGCCACGTGGCGGCGCCTGGGGAGCCCAGGCATGGCGCTATGCCGATGGTACAGCCCTCGGCATAGCCTGCCCACATGGTGGCGCCCGGGGAGCCCAGGCAACACCTACGCCGACGGCATTGCCCCCGGCATAGGTTGACACAGGTGACCAAATGGTCACCTCTGTGCCGACGGCAATGCCCTCAGCATAGGGGTTGCCAGATTTTTTGACGTGCAACTGTGAGAGATAAGATTCACGACGTTATTTTATGTGGGTGGAGACCGCTATTTGGAGGGCACGAATCCCTCCAATTGATAAAAAAAATATAAACATATTAAACTAATTGAGAGTAATAAATAAATACATAAAAATGAAGAGTTAAAAAAACATGGCAACTGTGCCGACGGCAAAGCGTAGCTACGCCTAGGACTAAGCCTAAACCCTAAACCAACTCTACGCGGCTTTTATACTCCGACGGCCCGGCGAGGCCTACGCCGAGGGTGGCCGTCGGCGTAGCCGGGTTACGCCGACAGCTTTTTTTACACCGAGGGACAAGTCGATGGGCTGGCCTATTCGGGTTCTACGCTGATGGCTCCGACAAAAAGCCGTCGGCGTAGAATCTGGCCGTCGACGCAACGCGCCGTTCATGTAGTGCCGCAACGTGCATGCATAAGAAAAGGAAGAAATAAAATGCTCGTACACAAAAGATATCGAGAACGTTGACTTGTCCGGATAAGCCTCGCAAGCTTGTGTCGGCTCGTTGCCGTCGGGGCCGGGCACCGGCAGGTCGCCCCGTGCACCAACAACCGCCGCCAGCGCTTGAGGCCCGGAAGAGCTGGAGGACGCCACCGTGGCTGGATTCTTATCCGGCTCTTGGCGTGATCGTGCTTATCTGGACGCCAAATCGGCCGCGCGCTTGGTGCTAATCATTACTACCCGACAGTGTCCGATTTTTTTTACCTATAGTCCACTTGGTGGCTGTCTGGAACTTGGGATTTTGGATAGGCGCCAGGGAAAATGCCGTCACTTGGATATTGTATCTGACGTGGCGCCTCATATGACGAGTCATCACAGCAGAAACATCCCACTTGGACTAGTCGCTTGCTGGTTGCTACTATAGCAGCTCTCGTTTTTGCAATTGTCTGCCCATTTTTCACTACGAGCATTGAAATACAGAATTATATCCCCGGGCGCCTACGAGAACAATCACTTGAAATTTTGTATCTGACATGGCACCTTATATGACGCGTCACGGCAGGTCGGCAGCAACATTCCACTTGGACACTTGACTTGTTACGTGTAATAAATCAGGCTTTTCATTTCTGACAACAGAACAGAGTTGTCTTCCCGCGCGCCTATAAGAATGCTCAAACCTTTTGGACACCAGTACAAGAAAGAAGCAACCGATCTTTTTTGAAACGGTAGAAGCAACCGATCGAGAATCCGCACGAAACTAAAAGTTCATTTCTTGGATCGATCAGCACATGGATCCCCGGTGCAGCCAACACTGGGAGAGCTCGTTGGAGGATCTGAGCGTGACGACGCCGCTGCTGCCTCTGCATGACGACGGCCGCCGCTCGTGCTCGGCCCTGACGTCGAAGCTGCTCGCCAACAAGTACCTCGTGATCGCAGCGGGGCCAGTGGCGTCGGCGCTGGTGTGCGCATTCGTGGACTTCGGGGACGGGCGCACCGCGGCGCGGAACATGCTGGGCGTGCTGGCGTGGGTGTTCATCTGGTGGCTCACCGACGCCGTGCCGCTCGGCGTCGCGTCCATGGCGCCTCTCTTCCTCTTCCCCGCCTTCGGCATCTCCTCCGCCGACGCCGTCGCCAAGGCCTACATGGACGACGTCATCTCCCTCGTCCTCGGCAGCTTCATCCTCGCCCTCGCCATCGAGCACTACAACATCCACCGCCGTCTCGCTCTCAACGTACGTTTCATTGGAACGGTGCAAGCTACGATGCAGCCAATAATTAACACTGTGCAGCTCGATATAACTGAAATAGTAACGCCCATGCAGATCACGTCGCTCTTCTGCGGGGACCCGGTGAGCCCTCCGCTGCTGCTGCTGGGCATCTGCGGCACCACCATGTTCATCAGCATGTGGATCCACAACACGCCGTGTACCGTGATGATGATGCCGGTGGCGACGGGGATCCTGCAGCGGTTCCCGCGGGGAACAGGGGGACGCCCATGAGCTCCGGCGGAGGTTCTCCAAGGCCGTGGTGCTGGGCGTCATGTACGCGTCCACCATCGGCGGCATGTCGACGCTGACCGGCACGGGCGCCAACATCATACTGGTGGGGATGTGGTCCACCTACTTCCCGGATCAGCGACCAATCACCTTCAGCTCATGGATGTCCTTCGGCTTCCCGGTGGCGCTCGTCCTCTTCGTCGCGCTCTGGGTTACGCTCTGCCTCATGTACTGCTCAAAAAATACAGGGAGAGCGCTCTCGGCTTACCTCGACAGGACGCACCTCAGGAGGGAGCTCAGCTTGCTTGGTAGCTTCTCTTTCTTTTCTTGGTCACCGTCTTGCTTTTCTTGATTTGTTCGTTGATTTTTTCAGTGGTCAACTCTTTGGCTTTCTGAATCTCCGTTGAAGAAAGCATGACACCTTCTCAATTTTCTTACGTCTGATGACCCTTCCTTCTTATTTGTCGCAGGTCCAATGGCTTTTGCAGAGAAGATGGTTCTAGCCGTTTTTGGGGTATGTTTTCTGTACTCTCAGCCCGTACAAGTTCTAGCCGTTTTGCACCTCAAGTTCTGAACCGAGATACGGTGTTTGGCTTCTTTAACAAAAATATAATCCTTGCAGGGCCTGATTGTCCTATGGATGACGAGGAGCCTGACGAACGACATCCCTGGGTGGGGAGTCCTCTTCGACGGCAAAGTTGGGGATGGAACAGTCACCGTAAGAGCACCCGCCATATACAGCCTCTGACAACAACAAAAACTTATCGCATGAGCTCACTGGATATGTGTATGACAACGCATGCAGATCATGATGACGACTCTGCTCTTCATAATCCCGACCGGCAAGGGCGACGGCGAGAAGCTCATGGACTGGGGAAAGTGCCGGAAGCTGCACTGGAACATCATCCTCCTCCTCGGCGCAGGCTTCGCCATCGCAGAAGGCTTCAAGGCGAGCGGCCTGACGGACATCCTCTCGGAGGGACTCGGCTTCCTCAGTGGCGCGCCGCCGCTGCTTATCGCGCCCGTGGCCTGCGCCTTCAGCGCCGCCATTACGGAGTTCACCTCGGACGACGCAGCCACCACGCTGGTGCTGCCGCTGCTGGCGCAGCTGGGCAACACCATCGGCGTGCACCCGCTGCTGCTCATGGTCCCGGGCACCGTCGGCGCGCAGCTGTCGTACCTGCTGCCCACCGCCGCGCCACCCAACGTCGTTGGCTTCAGCACCGGCTACATCACCATCAAGGATATGGTGCTCACCGGAATACCCCTCAAAGTGGTCGGCGTTGCAACTCTTGCCATCCTACTGCCAACGCTAGGTATGTCGTAAATTTTACAATTCCGGTACTACCGTTAACCCTGACTTCGAAATGAGGAAAACTGACACCTAGTACTCCTGCTATTGTACTGACTACTTGCTCCCTTTTCTTGTCTTGATGTGATGCAGGTTCTGTGGTGTTCGGCATGGATCAGAAGTTAATATGAACCTAAGCAAAACTCGGTTTTTCTGAGTATTTTTTTGAATTGTAAACGCCTAAACGGTTGGTTATCTTCTTTGTCCTCCAAAAGGACAGGAGCTCTGCCAAAAACTATGAGAGGGAGATGGGTTCCTGTAGACAGCAGATTTTCTAGTAGAATGTTTTAGGTTGTACAGTATGTATAGCCAAGGTCATTGCCTCATGAATATCTTCTCCATGCTTTTTGTTCCAAACCAGTGAACGTTTCTCAGGCTTAGTTCCAGTTCATCTGAATTAATATATCTCCAACTACGTCACTATTGAAGATGACCTGTTGTTATACATACGAGATGACCCGTTGCGCCACTGGCGCAGTCGGTGTAATCGAGACAATATTCAAGCCATGAGTTCAAGTGTTCAAATCATCCAAGTTCAAAATATTATTCACGGGTTTAAAAATTGTTCATAGAGTTTAAAATAATTATTAACGTGTCTAATAAACTTTCAGGGATTCCAAATGTGCACATAGTTCAAAATAAGTATTGACAGGTTTAATATTGTTTTCACTCATTACATAAAAGTAGTAAAAATGAAATATTTATAAAAGTAAAAGAAAACGATATACAAAAAAAAGGAAGAAAAAATGATGTTCCTTGTTTGGCCAGCCCACTCCACAGCCGCGCGTGGGGGTCGCACCGGTAACGGACGCTTTAAGCATCCAATGCCCTGTCCTACTCCATATGATGGATTGCTCCAAACAAGCAGGCCGGCGCAATGATGGGGCTGCCAGCCCATCTGAAAATAAGTTGCAGCACCGAACGTCTACCGAAATCACTAGAAAGAAATCACTAGAAAAATGTTCCGGAACCCAGCGGATCATCTCGTACTGACAAGTGTCGCATTTTCATTCGTGTGGTACCAACAGTTGCATGTATGTTCGTCAAGTGTCACAACCAGATTGAAAGTGAGAAGCGGGAGAGAGAAAGGGACACCGGAGGTGGGAGAGCAGTTTTTGCCTTTTATTTTTCAAAACCGAAACTTCAAAACGAAATATCTTGAGAACCGTTTATCCAAATTACGAACCGTTTTCACTTTTGAGTTCCTCGCATCGAGATCTTCAAAACTAGATCACATGTTGATAGGTTTCGACGAACTTTTTTTTTACTCCTGGTTATGTATAGTTGTACAAGCTGTGTGTGTAGTGTTATAACCTGTGTCTATACAACATGTGTTTGTGTAGTTGTACAACATGTATCTGTACAACATGTGTCTGTCTAGTTGTATAACATGTGTCTATGTAGTTGTACAAGCTGTGTCTGTACAACCTGTGTCTGTCTAGTTGTACAACATGTATTATGTACTTGTACAACGTGTATCTATATAGTTGTACAACTTGTTAGTTGTACAACCTATGTCTCTTTCGTTGTACAACTTGTATCTGTGTAGTTCTATAACTTTGTACATCATCATGTTTTGTACTTCCAATTATGTGTACTTTGTACAACTTCTAGTTGTACTCCCAAATCTGTGCAGTTATCCATAAATGAAAAACGGCCGCGCCGCTCCGATCAATCGCTGGAGGTAGCTAGCTCAACCCATGCATGGTACGATCGACTGGGCTAGCTAGCTCGTCCAGGCCATGCACTATCACGTGGCCGATGCTTCAGATCTTCAGATTGAGCAAGCCAACGCGTACGCGGGGGGGGGGGGGCTTCGGCCGATCGTACAGCAGCCCGCGCGTGAACGTACGC
Organism: Poa pratensis; assembly: GCA_947311845.1. NCBI lineage: Eukaryota > Viridiplantae > Streptophyta > Magnoliopsida > Poales > Poaceae > Poa > Poa pratensis. The sequence continues at coordinate 7,195,677 of CAMZMU010000103.1, read as the reverse complement.
GAGCTTCGCTAGCTAGGCGCGCGCGCTCGTACGAGGGGCAACGGACGTACGGGAGCGACCTGCGGCTTCGCTCCTGACACGCGGTCTTCAGACGTGTACGCGGGACAACGTGGACGTACGCGACGCGGTCGTCGCAAAACTCGATTTCGCTTTCGCAAGGAGCCAACACGTGGCGCGCTACAGAGCGTGTAGTTCCCTTTCAAAAGGGTACCCTTTCTCTATTTACACCCAACGTCTACTGCTCCAGTCGAGAAGGAGGCTGCATGTGGCAAGATGGTTAGGTGGGTGGTTGTACCCCTAGCCCACCAGAGTTCAAACCCAGGTTTGACGCTGGTGTTTCTCATTTAGGCGGAATTTTCTTCAGTGGGAGGCGACGTTCCCGTCGACAGTGAAGCGCCCGTGGTGACTTCGTCAATCTCAAGACCCAATCCATCGGCTCAGTCTCTCGGAGGTGCTCATAGGGATAGGGTGTGCGTGTGTACGTTCATAGGGATCAGTGTATGTGCGTTCATAGGGATGAGTGCATGCGCGTGTATGTAAGCGTCTGTGTTGTACTGTATTTCGCACACAAAAAAAGGCGACGACATGCGAAGTTGGATCAACAGATTTCTAAGAAGCGGGAGCACTTCCAAAAGAGACTCTCAAGAACTCCAGCTCCACCCTCTCACAAATTTGAACTAGAAAAGCCAGGTGTAGGGGTGTAAACGGATCGGATCAGATTTTGACTTTACCATATTTTTTTCCCAGATTAATAAAGGTTACGGATTCGGGGACGGATAGATATTATCACGGATTCGGAACGAAAACGGAGCAGATTCGGGACGGAAAAAAATTAGTCGGATCGATATGTGCAATGTATATGATCAAGCCACATAACCAAAAATAATAGCTCAACGACATAATAATCTAACAAAGTTATACTCCGTAGTATGTACAATGACCATGCAAGGGCAACAAATGAGCTCCACAATTCACTGACTACAAATTGTGGTCTATTAGTTTAGGCATTTCGATAGAAAATCGGATTATAACCATCGGATAATCCATATTCGGATGCTATTTTACATACCATATCCTATACTGTATCCGGATGTTCAGGTTGGAATCGGATATCCTTATCCGACAAATTCTTCAGAACCGGATATGGATTCTTTAAAACAGATTCAGTGCGGAAATTATCCTATCCGTTTACACCCCTAGCCAGGTGCTTGCTACGTGCTGCTCACGGTTGTACGGAGTAGCAAAAAAATACACAGACAAAAATACACAGACGGGGAAGGCAGGTAACCTTTTTAAAAGGTTACATACTTGCTAATCAATACATGATACTCCTATTTAAGGAACATTATTCAATAAATAACAGATACAAAGGCTCTATGATTGCCTCTAGGGCAATGTCTAACAACGGTACCAGGTGCCATACACAAATAATAATAACATGCAGCTTGCAGCGATATACTACTAGCTCAAGGGGGAAGAAGATCACAAGACAGAACAATGTAGTCCAGCTGGTTCTTGTCCAGGTCGTAACACAATGTAACTGCATCAATGCTTCTTTCTGTTCACAGCAAAATGCGGCTCGAAGGTGAACATAAGACCAACGAATGTAGCCGCGTTTAGAATGAAAAACACCAAGTGATCGCCTGAAAGACCACCAGAGAACATCAGAAATTAGAGCTAACCAAAGCTACGAAATATGGATTCAGGGTGATCCTGAAATCACAGCTTAATCCTCGCTTGTTTAGCATAATATTCTTAGAAAAAATATATAGCTTAAGTTGTGAGCGTGTGATACTGAAACCAGTGCATCAGATCTTCTTGTTTACTGTGTTTCCCTTTTTTTTTGGTTTCGTATGAATCTCAATAAGAACTGGTAAGTTGAATCCTATTGCACTAAACGTCTAAGCTATCTTATCTGCAATAGTATATGGAAATTGAAGACATGGCCTTAGCAAGTACCATTACACTTCTTGCTCTATGTACAACTTATTCAACTCAAACAGTTCCTAGTTGTTCTTTACACAGATATGTGTGAAGCTGAAGCATGCATTTATCTGTTACAACACTTCAATTCAAATGTTCATGTCATCAACAGTTCTAAAAATTCATAAGGGAATGAAGATAATTAGATGACTAATTAATTGTACTTTTGTTAGTACAGCAAAGAATCGTGTAAATGTTACTTGAAAAAGATTAGACTACACATTACCTGGAAGAAATGAAGCAGTTTGGCGCCTCTGAGCCCACGAAAATCTACAAGAAAAATTCAATTAACATGATAAGGTGATACTTTCCCCCGAAAAATGTGATGTCTAAAAAACAAAGGTTTGCAATGAAATGATTAAAACAAACTATTTGGGGAACCGAGACAGCAGGTGTTTTTCAGGAATAAGACAACAGGTGTTTGCCATAGGAAATTATTTTATCGTAGGTGCAATATGTTCCTTCGTGGTTGCAATACAGTTTGTATAGGGCTGGATCATGGATACTTACATAATACCTGCAGAAGCCGGAGCGATAGTTTTAGCTATGGACATTAGCGTTACAGAAAGGCCATTGGCTGATGCTCTCAAGTCTTGACTCTGTTTTTGTCATGTGTATCCGATGGTCAGAAAATGAAAACTATTATGACCACTTTCATGGCATGTATGGACAACTTTTGCTATAATACTAAGCATTACAAATCTTGCAAACATACCACAGCATCATTCATCAAAATATTGCACACGGTGATGGTAGATACCTGAAATATTATAGAAGAACATGAGTAACACTAACTAATAAGGGATACCTTGAGTTCAAATATATATAAGGCTTGTAGATATACAATTGGAATATTTTTCAAAATATGGGTAGCTTGTCTGATTTTCATTTTTGTGTCACACTAACCAGAAAACTGTTTACCAAGAACTGTTAGATATTAATCTTGTCATTTTGTTTAAGTGTTGCATGCGTGCGAGTCGCAGCAGAAGAGTAGGTCAAGAGAGTCAGTTAGTTAGCTGCATGTGCGGGTCGTGTGCCTAGAGTGATTCTAGGAGAAAGAAGTGGTCAAGATAAGATTAGATGGGTGCGTGGTGTTAGTGGCCGAGAGTGGCTGCTGGTACGTGGTGTTAGTGGCCGAGAGTGGCTGCTGGGCAGTAGTGTGTGAGTCTACTTAAGCAGTGTAATCCCTTTTGGTTGAATTAATGAGAAGAGAAACAATGTAGCATATGTGCTCTCACCGGGAGCAAAAGCAAAGCTAGTTTTCTCCCTGGTAAAGTGTGTGTACGTGTGAGTTTCTTCCACCGTGTGTGTTCTTGTGAGATACAAGAGAGAGTTCTTGAGAGGTAGGAAGAAGAAGTGGCGCTGTGAGAGGCAGCGCCAACAAGAACATTGTGTGTATCCCTTAACCATCAGTAAGATAAATAGACCAGGCTTGGAATAGTTTTCATAATAGGAACTAGTAAGCATGCCCAAACTTAAATATTTGTTGTACACAAAATAGTATGATCTTTGCACTCACTTGGCAAGAATTCTTCAGAAAAGACGCGCAATTTACGAGGAAGTGAAGATTGAACCCTGATAATGCAGTCATGAATGGATAGCTTGAAAGAAGTGGTAGTGTCAAGATCTGCATATAAGAATTTCTGATGAGTTAAACCGTTAAAACATAACAAAGCTGATCAAGTAATAGATTTCTTTTTTTGAGATGATCAAGTAACAGTAGTCTTACCGCAGTTGCACGGACTACTGTGACAGGTTCTATAGCTTTTGCAACTGATGGGTAAATCAAAATTTGGTACATTAGGAGGCCAAAACCTGACAAAAGCGACGGTCAATCAATGAACTTTGCATATAACACTAAAGACACTATTTGCTGAGCTCCTACTGAGTTCTCATGGATGCATACTTCATACATGGCTAAAATTTAGCCGCTAAATTAAGCATACATCCATGGTTTGCAAGGTGGTATGTCGTCCTAAGGCGGATGGGGGGGGGGGGGGGGGGGGCCTTAGCACCTAAGCGCCTATGGCGGTCATTTTTCTAAGGCGGAGGGGGGGTGCCTAAGCGTCGCCTTAGGGACGCCTTTAAAACCATGCATATATAGTGAGACACATCAAGCTACTTAAAGCTGCATTATAAGTTTTAGTGTCATATAGATTAGAAATATATTTATCCACAAATTCAATCTTATATTTTATAGGATAGCTTGCCGAAATTCCATTGTAGACATGGCGTTGCTCACCTGCTCTAACTCTTAGATGACGGCATGCTCACTGAAATATGGGCAATATCAGATGCCATTATGTAGTGGCATGAGCATAAATGTACCTATCTTATATGGTAATTGCATTGTAATGTGAGGCAGCTGCACCTCAAGGGCAAGGGAAGAAGACGACTAGAGAAAAGTTTGGTCGTTCTCTGCACAATTCCACCAAATATTGTAGTACCCCTTATAAAGGAGGCACTTGCCGCCGACACAAGTGACTATTCCTATCCCTCCTAAGGTACTTGATCTCAGTCTTTTAAACTGTAGATTCAAATATAACAAAATATGGAAAGATAAATCTGTAGAGATATGCCTAGTTACGTGTGTCTCCTAGGATTATACACCTATGATAGAAATAGTCGTATGTACATGGGGCTAGAGCTTCCCTAGGATCTCTATCTCAGACATTGTCCATGATGTTCAAGACCTTAAGTCCCAATCAAAATACACATAGGTCATGACTTATAAATTAAAAAAACCCAAATTTAGAGGAAAATTCCTATTGCCTTATTTTAGATACCTGTGAGTGCAAGGACATTGCCCACATCTGTAGAAGTAAAGCTTAATCCACCATATTTCTTGTCACTGACAGCCCAAAGAGAAAATACCTGCAATTTATGTTTTTTAGGAAATCAAATCCATAATGACAACGGAAATGCAAACAAATGATATAAAACAAATAAGACAATAACAAAAACGAGATTAAGAAAAAAATGAAATGCTTTCTGAAGAAAAAGATGATATGCTAAGCAAAAAATGGAAAGACATCAGAATAAAAGGCTCAGGGTACCTCTGCATAAGCCACATCCTGAAGTGATAAAATACAATATACAGTGATAGAGGACATCAATGGCCAGTTTGTGAATAAACTCCAATATCCACCACCACTTTCCTCAGCAATAGGTTCAGAAACAGATTCCTCTCCGGCTTCAATTGAATTATTTGAATCGACAGGTTGATTGTGTTTATGTAAAGTTTCCTGTAGCAATGCAAAATATACTAGGGTGCATAAAATACACATGAAACGCCTTAAGCAGTTAAGCTACTCATAAGTGCCTTAACACTACTCCTTCAACAGCTAATTGTCTATTGAAAACCTTATGGCAATGCCATTGAATGAGGTACGAAACAAAAAAAAGGAAGCAAAAGATCATCTTTATCAAAATTCTTAGTTTATGGATATGATGAAGAAATATTATTTGTATGTCAAAACTTCTGTTTCACTAGAGTTTTTTCAAAAAATTCTAGAAAAAGGAAAAAATGGTCTGCTTTTGTGTCCTACAAAAATGGCTAGTTGCCCAACTGATTTTAGTTCAGCTTGCAGACTACGTATTGGTACGTACAATAAATGTGCTACCATATCTTATCACAAACTATCGGCATGTCCTTTAGAACAAAATTTTCCACCACATTCGGTTTATCGTATGACACTAACAAGTGTTGGTCTGAATACAAGGTTACATTGGAAAAATGTTTTCTCCATCGAGATCTAGTATCATTTATGACCTACAAGATAGATGCAACTCCACATATACTCTCTTCAGTTCTCAAAACCTGACATTTCGAAAGCAACACGGTGTTCAAGACATCACTTTGACAAATAATTTATTTTAAAAAAATTATAAAACTTAACAAAAATATGATACTATGAAATATCAGTGTCCAATCTAAACATTTCAAAATATATAGGTAGTCAAGTTTCAAAGTGACCAAGACTCTTTTCCATAGCGTCTTTTTCGAAACTGCAGGGGGTCACAAATATAAATTGATAAAACAGCTATTCTTATCCCAAGACGCTTAAATACAAATAGAACATTAACATCATGCTAGGATAAAAAGCTCACCGGAAGCCAGATGCAAGAAATTAAAGCAACGATGGCGAGGAGTGACATACATAGGCAGGGTAGAAAATATGGAAACCTGAAACAATAAATGTGTAAGCAGAATTAGCATCGCATAAGAAACTGGTATAAAAGGGTGCACGTAGCAAATGCTTACCTCCCAAATATGGATTGTTGAGAGAATATGCCTGGATATTTATCTGCTGGCTGATATAACAACAATGCAAAGAAAAATTAGCTTACAAGGTCTCCAACCATTTCTTTCCATAGCAGTATTTTAAAAAAGGAACATATGGGCTAGAATCCAATTTTATGGTGCAACTAAACAACAAATATGTGTGCTCATTTCCGCAATCCAAAGGGGATGAGGGGTAACTACCATGGGGTGTGCTTACACTTAGCATATCAAAATGCGATCAGACTAAGTTAACTCGTATTCATCCATGTTATATAACAAACTGTATATGTATGCATATTATTGTCATGATGAGTAAGCATTGATGTACATCAAACTGCATGGAGATTGGAGAACCCTACTCGGTACATAGCAGGTAAATGAGTTATATAAAGGGATAAAAGAAGGAAAATTAAGAAATTTTACTGGCAGTTTGTATAATTTGAGAATTTTGTGATCAGTGTAAAAAATTAATGATAGGAATATTTAGAATTGTGTAAAAACAAACTTAGATGTTAATACATAGATTAGTTTTTCGTAAAACAATAAATGAACTATTACCTGTGCAAGATAACCACCAATGGCTGGTCCAACAATGAGGCCTATGGCACGTGAGGAAGAAATCTGAAGGATTAACAAGCAATAGCACTAGGTGAGCATTATATATTGTGCCATAAAGTAACATCAAATTTTTGAAGTAATAACTTGAGAATCTTACAAGCGATAAAGCTAGGTGACTATACTCTTTCCGGCATACTTCTGTTGCGTAAGCCTGAACGCAAGCAAAAGTAAAGTCGATAAGGGTTAATGTAGTAAAACATTAATTTGTATACTGTACTAAACACCAGTCGCGCTAGGGAAATAGTAATACTACAGTTGGAAAGGAGAGTGTGCTGGTGACCATGTGAATGCAGGCTGGTTCGATGAAATTTATCTACTGCCTTGGGAAGTAACGAAAACATCATTCACTAAAACATAATAAGCTTCATCCAAAATAGGCTAACCAAAGAGTCATGCGCATTACACAACAACCATATTGTGAAACATAGTGCTCTCACAAAAGAATGCCATAGATCAAGTCCAGTGGAAAGCACGAGTCATTGTTGAATTAACTTATGGGTGTAAATATGAGCACATGAGCAGTTAGTAAATAATATACTAGTACCAAAAGGTAAGTACACTCATGAATGTTTAGGTACCTTTATTGGTCCCAGCATACCCGACAGCAACCCAAGCAGACATCTTGTGGTTAATGCCATCCAATAACTGGAGCTGAGTCCAAATAGTGCATTCAAGATAATTCTGAAATAGACAATGATAGATGCTTAAATGTTGGTTGTATGTGCGAAATTAGGGAGAAAGAAAAGCTTCTATTGGGGTGTACATGCTAGACTGTATGCTTTGTTGAAAGAATATCCTTACACTGCAATAAGGGTAATTACAATAACAGGTTTCCTCCCATGCTTATCGGCCACCATTCCCCATACTGTAGAGGTGAGTGCTCTACCAATCATATATGAAGAGCCTTCAACAATAGCAAATTAAGCCACCATAAGTTTATCATGGTAGATGAAGTTAAGGTATATCCATAACAACACAATATGCTTACACAGCTATTTTAAAGTGCTCACTGCTTTGAGAAAAACTCACCAACAAAACCAGCATAAAATCCAATATCTTCTACTTGTTTAGCAACGTGCAGGTCCCTTATCTGAAAATAAACATCCAATGCAGATATTGTATGAAAATAATATTTAGCATTTAGAAATTACAAGCTACTTTGAAAACAATATTTAATTCAAAGTAATGTTTCCAGAAAAAAATAACCCCCCCCCCCCCCCCCCATCCTTGCGTGACCACCTATGGCGGCCCCCTGGCCTATAAAGGGAGGGCCGAGATCACGAAAGCAAAGGGATCAGAACCTGGAGCGAGATAAGACTAGACTAGGGCTTGAGAGGCAGAGTCGAGAGGTGATATCCTCCAGGTAAGGATCTGCTCGTCGTCTACCTCCAGCCGACCACCTCCCGTGTAGCTCACCCGGCGACCACCTTGTAAGATACACCATGATGAACCCATCAATCCAGACATGCAGGAGTAGGGCTTTTAGCCTCTAGGCGGCCTGAACCTGGGTAACTCCCTGTCTCTGAGTTGTTCGTCCAGATCTTGGTCGAGGAGACCCATCGCCTGTCACCCGGAAGCAACGTTCCATAAGCCTCCCTCGCGCCCACTACCGAACCTAAAAGAGGTATCTATTACTCCCAGTGTCCGTGCATCAAGACACGACACACCCCAACATAATAAAAATGACATCAACATCCTTTGACCACCTACTGACCACTATCGCCGCTAGAGCGAGCCGCTGACATGCCGTTGTCGCCGCTTCTCAACCGGAGCCAGCCTGACTTTGTTGATGACAGCCAGGAAGTCTTCGTGCATGTGCCCCTAAGGACTAGCACCCTAGAGCCGAAGTTGTCACCATTAAGCTGTTGAATCGATCTGACTGACACCAAACCTGCAACACACGTAGACCAAACAAGATCCACCACTCCAAAGGAGCAACGACCAGACGATTCCCCATCCCCCTCCCCCTCCTCAACGCCATTGACGAGATCGCCGCCACCGAGGAGACGGTGAAACCTTGTTCTTGTTGCGTACAACGCCGCCATAGCCACCATTACGTCTGAAGAGGATGAGAGTGGATAACCTGAGAGCAGCCACCGTGGTGCTTGTCTTCTGTGTCTTAGGGTTTCTCACACAGGCAGCTTCACTTATATACCCCTCTGGGTCACTTGAGTTAATGGGCCACATGGGCCAGAATAGGTAGACAGGTTGCACTAGAGAACACAGCCCATATACAGTCCAACACTCCCCCTCAAGATGGGTGATATATGTCGATCATTCCCATCTTGTCACAAGCTCGATCACACTCTTTGGCAGCCAGACTTTTCGTCAGACAATCAGCAATTTGCTGCCCTGTGCTCACATAATCAATCTTGATAATTCCAGCATCAAGCTTCTCTTTAATGAAGAATCTGTCAATCTCAATGTGCTTTGTCCTATCATGCTGGACTGGATTATTTGCAATACAGATTGCAGACTTGTTGTCACACCATACATTGAGCTGTCCTTCTTTTAGGACCTTCAACTCACTTAGGAGATTTCTTACCCATAACATCTCACTTAATCCTAGAGACAAGGCTCTATATTCAGCTTCTGCAGTTGATCTTGATACTACTGCTTGTTTCTTACTCCATGCGATCAGGTTTCCTCCAACAAAAACACAGTAACCAGAGGTTGATCTTCTATCATCCAAACAACTCGCCCAATCAGCATCACTGTAACCATCAACTGTTAGGTGCCCATTTGCTTGAAACCATAATCCCTTCCCTGGAGTTCCTTTTAAATATCTTAAGATTCGATGGACAGCATCCATATGTCCACTTCTTGGTTCATGCATATATCTGCTCACTACACCGACTGCATATGCAACATCTGGTCTTGTATGACACAAGTACAACAACCTTCCCACAAGTCTTTGATATCCTTCCTTGTCTACGAGTTCCCCAGATTGAGTTGTTACTTTCTGGTTTTGATCCATGGGTGTTGGAGCTGCACAACATTCCATCATTCCCATATCACTAAGAAGATCCAAGACATATTTGCGCTGCGATAGGACTATTCCCTTCTTTGACCTTGCCACCTCTATTCCAAGGAAATATCTAAGTTGTCCAAGATCTTTGACTTCAAATGCTTTGCTTAAACAATTCTTCACCCTTGTTATCTCCACTGCATCATCTCCTGTGATTATAATATCATCCACATACACAGCTAGAATTGTGATCTTCTGGTTTGAATGTCTATAGAATACAGTGTGGTCCCCATTACACTGTCCATATCCCATCTCGCACACAGCTCTTCTAAATCGATCAAACCAAGCTCTAGGGGATTGTTTTAAACCATAGAGCGCCTTCTGTCTTCAATCCACTTCTTCGCTGCTGCCACACATTCAGAATGAGGCAGCACCAAGGGGGCAAGATGATCCAGGTCTGCCCATGCATGTTTCAGCTCTCCCACATGTCATCAATGTTTTTTCATCTTGTTTCAGATCATGTATTGTATCTTCAATCTGGGAAACCAGCATGACGTTTCCCTTGCCTGAGTACATCTTGGACAGAGCATCCCATACCTCCAAAGATGTAGGAAGAGCTTCCACTGATGCAGCAACAGCCGGTGTCAGGGAATTCAACAACCAAGTGAGAACTAGTGAATCTGTAGCATTCCACTTCTTCCACTCCTGCCCAACCTTGTCTTCAGGCTCGTTGACCTCTCCTAACACGTACCCTTCCACTGACTTCGTCCTCAGGATCAACATCCCTCTCCTGGACCAACTGAGATAATTTCCTACCCCTTCCAGCTTGATCTCATTTGGCATGAGCTCAAGTTTATACTGCACCTCCCCACTTGGGTTTGGCTGCCTACCTTCCTCAGAAGAAGCCCCATCTTCCTTCTTTGCAACTAGCAGGTTAACTAGCTGCTCAAGCACCTTTGTCACGTCCCCCATCTCCACTCACAGCAGCACAGCTTCACCACGAGCACCACTGCCTTCAGCCTCCTTCAGATCTGCTGGAACCTGCAGCAGACCACACACCACCCCGCGCTTGCTCCTCAGATCAACCACAGCGGGAGCACCCTCATCTCCGTCCCGATTGTCGCCGGCGCCGCCACCACCGTCGCCGGTGGCTCTGATACCATGAAGAGGATGAGAGTGGATAACCTGAGAGCAGCCACCGTGGTGCTTGTCTTCTGTGTCTTAGGGTTTCTCACACAGGCAGCTTCACTTATATACCCCTCTGGGTCACTTGAGTTAATGGGCCACATGGGCCAGAATAGGTAGACAGGCTGCACTAGAGAACACAGCCCATATACAGTCCAACAACGTCTTTGCCGGTTAACCAAGCTATAAATTTAGGACCCCCCCTCCCCTTGTGCTACTACCGGAGCAGCAAGCAGAGGAGGCAGGGACCTGTCGATTTTTTGCCGATGACGGCGGCGGCTAGTGTGGAACCCTAGATCGCCTTCTCTGTCTTCACGGGTGGAGAACGTTTCCTTAGGGAGTTGTCACCCGAACTTTATTTAACGTCTATGTGGAATAGTGAAAGAAAGAATTGGAATAAAGTTGAGGAATATACTCCATCGCTTTTCACTATATCGGTCCAGAATCCGCTATGTGCACATTGCAATATGAAGTGAAGGAAAAGTTAATGCGAAATACCAATGCACATCCATCAAATGATATACAAGCACATAACCTCTTCCAAAACTTTTAAGTGGGTCTAGAGAGCAGAAAAATCTGCAATTACCACATTCCTGACTTCCTATGTGGACTAATATTTGCATGGGCATGGACAGTTTTATACCAACACGGGAGTGCAAAGAGCCCACAAAGTGAGAAAGATGATTTTTTTAAAACTCCTCTAATGAAGGAGAGCAGTTCTAATACAATTGGTCTTATTTAATAGAAAAAAGAAAAATGCACATAGTCGTAATTTCTCAAAGAAATGCACCAGTCATTGTCGGAGATCATATTCTGACCTTTTGTGTATAGCAATTATACGCTATTTTACTATTCAATTATTATGGTACAACGGCGGAGTGTGACTCCAATTCACAACTAAAAAAAGATCAACTGCTTAAGACAGTGCCAGTTTCGTGGTACTCCTACTTGCAATACTAAATGGGCTACAACGTTAACATGGTTCATGAAATGGGCTTCTGTTCGCGTGGAAAGCATGAGGCATATGACTCAAGAGACTTATACATGGACAGAGGGGGCAACAACAATTTTTGGATAAATTACAAAAGGCAGGATTCGAACAAGAGACTTATGGCTCAAATACCATGTCAAGTTTTATGCACTAGCCAACACAAAAGTACGAACCGATGAAAAGGGTTAGACAATCCACAAATACACTTCAAACGGATACAATGTGTAAGACTTCTCTTTTATGTGAACGAAATGCTTTGAACAAAAGTAGATGTAACATTACTCACCATGAAATACAAGAAGGGGAACAAGGATTGTGTCGGCAAGGCTGCAGTAGCAAAATGCAAAAAAAAATCAATTCATAATTTTTATAATGAAGAGATGATTCACAAGATATAAGCCAAGAGGATACTGTATAGACTTAGTAAAGTCGCACCATGTGCCATAACAGATCGAGCATGAATGAAGGTCTGCCAATGGCGAGGGGCAACTGGGCAGGCAGCAAATCTGCTGTAGAGATCAATAATAAAGGGTGGAGGGACAGAGAGCAAGGGAGGGATGAACGGGGAGAAGCGGGCAACGCACTGGAGCAGACGGTGACGAGCCACATGCAGGCGAACTCGGTGTACGGCAACCCCGTCCGCGTCTCGTTCCTCCGGTCAAGCCTGCACCCGGGGCAGTTGCCGTGGTAGTACGTCTTCTTCAACAGCGGCACCTCCGACCCGTCGCTGCCGTCGCCATTTTTGCCCATCGTCCTTCCTCGGTGAGCAAAGGGGAGCGGCCAGGGAGGAAAGGCGCCGTTTTGGTTCTGCTTCTCTCTGCTCGCTTGGTACCTGCGACGAAAACGCGCCTCCTCTTTATGTGGAGCAAGAGCAATTAAACGACAGAGCACACACCGAGTTTCCAAATAAAATGCCCTCAGAACAGGTCAAAAATAAAATAAGACGCAATTAATTTTCGATTAAACTAGGAACTCATTGGTTCTCCCGGGTAGAAGATGCAAAACTCTGGTTGCCATCTTCTTCTAATTGAAAAGGCGGAGCTCCTGCCGTTTTCTTCAAGAAGAAAAAAAATGCAAACGAGAACGTGCTGGGAGAGAGGAACCTTCCTACGTACTATGTTTTTCTTTTTCTCGTTGGACAGTGACGCGCTGCATTATTGGCGTTGAAAATGGAACAGAAGCCAAAAGGACGTGGGCACGTGGCGAGTTATAAACGGAAGGAAATCCAAAGGGCACGACACAAGCTGAGAGGATCTGCATCTACTATCAGACTCTAGCAAAGATTCCTATCGGGGCGGTCTTGACACTGTATATTAGCAACATTTCCAGCTCAGTGAGCAGTACTACCTCCGTTTGCGAAAGAAGACACATAAATTATTTTTAAAGTAAAAAATGTAATGTTGGACCAAGGTTATGGAAAAATATATCACCAAATATGGTGTTATATAGATATAATATGAAAATATGCTTAATAGTATAAGATTGATTTCTAAAAAGTCTTATAATAGTGAACATAGGTTCTACAAGTTTGCTAAACTTCACATTGTTTGACTTTGGACAAAATTTATAAGCCTTGTTTTCCGGAATAGAGAGAGTGATATTTTAATCCCCGTGGAGATTGTTATACTCGTTGATGTTCTAGGTGCATGTATATTGACCTGGCAGAATAGATACCATTCTTCTCATACTTCCAAGCCCATGTACCTTCCCCGAACTTGCCAAGAGTAATCCGCTGGATTGCTTGTGCATCAGGGAGAAAGAAGTTTTCAGCTAGTAATGCACTTCAGATCATGCCGTTGTGGACAAAGAGTTCACAAACGTATCAGGTGGTTTAAACATTGGTCTCTCTCCTGGCACATCCGGAATCCATCTATCTGTCCAAATATTGGTCGTCTCCCTATCACAAATTCTCTTTACTAGGCCATAGTCCAGGGCTTGACGTCCTTTTAGGATGGCTTGCCAAGTGCGGGAACTGTTCCGTTTCCCAGTTGCAGACTTGAAATCCCCAATTCCCTAATATTTCTTTCAGAACTCTAGCACATGGAGTTTTTGGCCTAGTCATAAGCCTACAAACCTTGTTTACCGAGCATTGCAGTATTGAAATGCTCAAAGTCACAAAAGCCATGCAGCCCCAACTCTTTGGAATGGCAATGTATGACCTCTTTTTCAATGCATTTTCCTTTTTTTTTCCTTCATCTCCACCCCACCAATACCTCACAATAGCTGATGTGATCTTTTTACAGTAAGTCTTGAAAAATTCGAAACCGCTCATAGCAAAAGTCGGTATGGCTTGCGCTACAGATTTTATGAACATTTCCCTCCCAGCTTGGCTTAGAGTTTTTAGGCTCCCTCCACCGACTAGATTCCTCACGGGAACAGATATTTTCTCGAAACATTTGTAATACTATTTCTTACCTAAAGTAGTCGGAAAACCCAATAATTCTTTTCTAGGGCCTCGAGATCGATCCCCAGAATCTGCTTCACTTATGTTTTCACATAATCTGGGACGAAGAATATGGGTATTCCTGGCTAGTGTAGCTGTGTTTTATGCCAGGAAAATACTAAAGAAACTGAGTGCGGCGTTTTGGGTCTCGGTGCCAGTATGTTTTTTACCAAAAAATCAGAAGCCATAATTTAAAGTTTTAAAATGTCAGGATAAAAAATCTAGGTGTAGCCAATGATGTATATTACAAGCGTGCAAAATATTAAGATGAAATTTACTTTGTATTCTAAGCTACACAATAATGACAGTGTGCATCTGTGTATAGTGAACAATGCACATTTTCAAACCTTTATGAGCATTTCAGGAACCTACAGATTAGGGGAATGACAAAATCAACATACGATGTGTAAAAGATTGCAAGCCTTGGAAATCATACACTCGAACATTCAACCAGAGGAAATCGCTTCTTTTGTTTTCCTTTCGATTCTCAAACCCAAAATACATGGATAACAAAAATAATGTCACAATCGAGCTACAACAGGTTACACATTTCAGTGTTGTCCATTAGTTTTCGGGTTATCGTTCCAAAAGCTCTGTAAAACCAACCACCTATTTGTACTATGGGAGCAGTGCACAACAAGATAAACATGTCAGAAACTCAAGGCAAGTGTATGTCAAAACAAACCAAAAATTCGTCAGGCAGGATATGTTCATATCATCTAATCCAGTCAAAGTTCATCCATTGTCTGAACTGGAGGTGGGTAACAGTAGGAGCTGAAGTGGTGCCACTGTCTGTTCTCTCACGGATCTCCCTGTACTCTTGGCATATGGCACACAAGTGGCAGAATAAGTGTGTCGTCAAATCGCCGCATGGTGCTTCCTGCAAAATAAAGATATTTGGGATGATAAGGCAAGGAGAATCATGGAACGCTGAAAATAATAAGGTTGAAATCACATACCGGAAGATTGTACTTTGTTCTTAGTGCTTGGCGGTACCCGCAAGCATAACAAGCAACAGCAGACCCTGGAACTGCTAATACAAGCCCCCCAGTACACAGGCAGCAGAAACTTGTAAGAAGGCCCCAGAGCATGCAATGTGTGGTGCATGATCCAGCAAGAGTTCCAGATCCTAAGAACTGTGCATTCTTTCCAAAAAGGAAGCACGGGCAAGCCGCGCCAATACAACCTACAAATATGATCATAAAATTTCAGTGCATTAAAACATTTATCTTATTCTACAAGTAAAGGTGCTTTACTTCGCCATAATACGTTTACGCGTATCCTGATAACACTTCCAAATTGGGTTCAGATTATTGAATAGGCTACCATTACATTGTTATCCACATACAATTAAATTGAGGGAGTTAACGAAGGTGTCAAGGCGAGGCCAACTTTGCATGCCGAGATTCATGCGGCTTAATTCTGCCTTGACAATCTAATTATACCCAAGAAAATGGTATTTATACGACATATTATTTCTGCAAGTACAGTAGCGTATGTGTTACTGTAATTTCAAAAACAGACAGAAAGGCGGGAGGAAATATCACCAACCAGGATAAGACAAATTATCAACTTGAGCTGGTGAAACAAGGTAAGAGTAAGATGAATTCAATCTTGCATAATCTTATTTGAATTTAAATTCATATTTTTCTCTAGTTCAACTCCATAGCATCATGCAAATGGTAATTAACTGAGTTTGGCACCACAAGTAGTTTTTATTTGTTACATCCTCTACTAGTAACCACATATGAGAAGGCAACGTGAAGCTACTTATAACATCCTGATAAATTGGAGAAATCCTTATACAACTTCGGCTACAGTGAGATTATACAAATAATTTAACGGTGAGAATATGGAACAGGACAGTTGATTCATATAGTGTTATTCTTAGATTATACTACAACGATAAAAAAATCTTCGTCTAAAAAAATGTCTTGGGAAACTAAGACATTACTTCCATATTGCTTCAACTTGAATATCAACTACTAAATGGTTATCTATATCCTAGAGGTGTAGTTGAGCAGCCAATTGGGTCACACCCCATGGCAATTGGCAAGTAATGTAGAGATATTGCTCCTTTCTATAAGAATTAAATGTAACATAGAAGGGTGAGAGCACCACCGCAACAACTACCGATACGACCAAACAGAGGTAGGAAGACTATATTCTCATAACTGTGATTACGTTTTCTCTAAAACATGCTCGTCCCTACTTCCTAATACACCGTATACGAAGAAAACATCAAACTAATCACCACAGTTTAACAAATCTGATAACCTAAAAAAGATATTAACTAGGCTCCCATGGACAGTATCAAGTTATTATTGTTATCCTATCATGCGAACAAGTAGCAGCTTTTATCTTTCCTTCTGTAAATCAACGAGAGACATGTCAGAGAGAAGCATACAGCTCTGTGGATCATCAAAACAAGCACAAATGCCTGACGACCATTGTGTAGGATCCCTGCTTAATGTATGGCGTGCAGAAATGTTCTCCTCCACCGCAGGAACGCGGTCCTCTTCAGTGTCTTGGCCATATAATGGAACATAATGGGGTGGAACATAGCTTCCTTTTCCGGCCATCTGTGTAACACAAAAGGCAAAAAACATTGGAGCTTCACTAAAAGATGAGAAAAACATTCGACCAAGCACAAGACGGCGAAGATACCGAGCTGCACATTAACATTCCAAAATGCAAATTTATAGTGTGCATTGTAATGGTTATTAAGACCACATGTTAAGGACCAACAGAAAAATTCAGCATACTTTGGAAGAGTAAATGAATTAACCCTCGTATATGTCCTAATTTCGATAGCTTCCAGGAACATATACTTGAAAACAGTAAGATAGCATCCCCAGATACTCGTGAGAAAGATAGATTTTCCAGCACGCAACCACCGTTTCCGGGAGTGAATTCCATCACGCGACATGTTGAATTATAGCTTTAGCATTCGTGTTTAGGCCTGATGAGATGAAGCAAGAATAAGAATTATGGATCTATAAAGCTACCCATAATCAAGAAACCGCAATGACGGATTCTTGCAGTTACGCCGACACAGCCCTTGCATTTGATCGCAGATCAGAGAGCGAGAGGGAATTACAATGGAAAAGGATTCCATTAGGGATGACAAGCGACAAAATAAGCAGAATGCAGAACTGCTCACCGGTAAATAAGCAGAAGCTCCGACGCTCAAATTCGTGCCTATCCGCGAGCTCGCCTACCCGACCGTGGAACTTTTCCGCCGAATACCCCGAACTGCTATTCCATAAAACAATTAATCAAGAAAGCAAGCAAGCAGGAATTCAATCCAGGAACGAGGTGAGATTTGCGCAAAGCCAACGAAAGAACGGAGCGTCAGAAAGAGGGAAGGGGGTGGGGAGATTCGGCGGCTGTCTGACCGGCGTCGTACCTGCGCTGCACGCCGGCGGTGGATTTTTTTTCTCCGTGGCGGAGGTGTGTTGCAATGGACGGGAGGGGAAGGCCGCGTCTCTAGAGCTACAGCTCGGGGAAGAACCGAAGAACAAGGAACACGTTCCACGGGCGAATGGAACGGTATTGACGAGCTTTGAGATTTGCGCCGGGACTGTCGGTGCTGGAACACCTTGTTCACGTCGTCTTCTTTTTGGCAAAGCCTCTTCACGCCGGTTCTCTCTCTCCCCCACGGTGTGCTAATGAGAGAAGAGGAGAAGAAAAAAACTAACTCACTTCAAAAGGAAAGAAAAACTAACTCACTGCAAAAAGAAAGAAAAACACTCAAGAGCAGACTTTGTTACTTTATATAGAATAGTGTTTGGTACCAATTCAACGTATAATGCCAGCTTAAAAATGACCCATAGGATGACATGAAGGGGTGAGTCAAATTCTCAAAAGCTTTATAGACGCCTTCAGCTAAAATAACACAGTGGAGGAGCTCCTTGGCCATCAACGCTCAGGTTACCGTGACAATTTAAAATGTCTGAAAATTCTAAAAAAAAATACAAATAAACTGATAAAATATGTCTCTACTTACAATCCAAACTCACCCAACTTAAAAGAGGTAACTCTCGTTCTCGATGGAATTTTAATATCCTATGATCACTTCAGAATTTGTCTTTTTTGTGGTGATATGTAAAATTGAATTAAATTTGGACTATGGGCATCTTACTAAATTTTCTCGTTTTTCTTGGATTTTTTGCCCGACTCTTCGTTATGGTATCACATCGTTGTACTATGTCACAACTCCTGGGTGCTAATTTCTTCTTCTTCTTCTTCTTTTGAAATGAGGTGCTAATTTCTTGATTCAAACTGTAAGTTTTCTAGGACATGGCAGTCTTTAATATGGTACTTTAACCATCATTTTTTGTTTCAAACAATAATACCTCAAGTAAAAATAACCATAGAGTATAGCAATATATTTCACAATCTTGTAATATCACTTTGACTTTGTTGATGCTAACAATCTTTTCTTTTTCTTTGGTGGATGGTCAAATTTTGAAGTCGTAAAATGATTGGAGCAGCATAAGAAAGGTGTCTACACAATATTGTTTACGTGTTTCAATGCGATTCGATGCCACCGTCCAGCGTTGCTAACATTTGACATCTGATTTGTTCATCATGCCTGCAACAGAGCTGAGCTGTGATGTGTTGTTAAGTTGGAAGGAATCATATCTATGTGATATTAGGAAGTAGCTACACACAAAACAAAATTGCAAGTATAACTTAGTATACTTCCCAACATGCATATCTTAGAGGACTCGATAGATGGTAGAAGCATTTTTTGTTTTGTTTTCCTGAACTTGTTTCAAGTCTTCAGCCCCGCCAAGCACAATCAACAGCCAACAGTGATGCACCAAAAAGCTACTGACCATGCACGGAGACACGAACTAAACATCTATCACCATTGGGACTAGATCACTAGAAAGAGTGCTGCAAACAACCATTCGACTTTTTACAGAGTGTACAAGACATCATCCTAAGACTCGCCCAGAGAAGTTCCCCTAAAGCAAAGCACATACACAAGAGGAGGAAGGATTTTCCGTCTAATCAGGGCAATGAACTGGCGATTCTTGGAGTGACTGGCTCGTGCCCATGCACCCTGATGCGGTAAATGCACGTCAGTGCAGAGCTTCCATGGTTCGAAGTGAAGTCCAGCCTAACCATGTTGACGACACCCACATCTGGTGCTGTTATATCGAATGTCTGGACGTTGTTCTTGCCTAGGTCATATGTGAACTCAGTCAAGGCGTAAACCTTTGCAGCAGGGCTTGGAGGTGTCTCGGTAGATGTCCCTTGGTACCATCCGGAAATCTGGCAGTCCTTTGGTGCTGTGGACATGTCATATGCCACATCCTGCATACCGTGAAACATAAGTATTATAGTTGCAAGTTTGAACACAAGGAAATTTTCTTGATGCTAATTTATGTATAGATATAAGTATCATAATTGCAAGTTTGAACACAAGAAATTTTCTCAAGACTACTTTATGTATATATCCTACGATCGTGTACTGGACACAGAGATGTTAGAATGTTCCATCATTAGAACAATCAAATGAAACTTGAATATAAACGCAAAGATGAAATTTCCAATTCGTTGTATACCCACACCACATTTTGTAACCCAGTTGCAAAGACCTGTCTGACTTTAGAGGATATTCAGGAATCAAATGAAATAGCTAAGATATAAATAAACTACATTGATAACCAACTAATGTAACTTTCTTTGGGATTGAAGTAGATACTCAATGTGTACTCAGATAAATGTATCGAATTTGCAAAAAGGAACCTCAAATGTTGTATATGTTGCAAATTTCCACGTGTTTATCAGTAGAGTTTTCTTCTTTTGGTTAATTTCACCAGTATCACCAACAATATCAGTCTATCACCAAGCAGTTTGGAACTTTGGATTCAGCGCCACCATAAAAGAAACAGAAATCACTTGTACAGTTATTTGCCACTCAAGAATATTGTGCACAATAGACAAATAGTAAGACTTATTAGAAGGGTCGGAAAATAAGCCAACTGTTAAAGATGAAACATTGTATGAGCTATTGGGACGTATAGACAAATCATGAAACCGCAAATCAAAATGAACAGAGCCAAGATGGAAAGCTTATGCATGGACCGCAAAATAGTCATTGATAAGCAGTACACATTGTCGACTTAAACTATCAAGAATAACCAGGTTTCAAACAATAAATCCTATCTACAATGACATTTAGAATAAACATCAGCAGGTGATAGCTGATACAACTACTCCCTCCGTTCCTAAATATAAGATATCTAGACACGTTTAGTGTGTATGTTCGCTCATTTTAGTCCGCATCCAGTCAACATTCCAAATACCTAAAACATCTTATATTTAGGAACGGAGGGAGTATGTGCTAAGTTAATAAAACTACTACACTTCATTCTTTTAGTAAGGCTGCCTATTAAAAGAAATAAAGTACTAGCGACTAAAGTTATTTGTTACAAGGTCGAGAACACAAACCTACAAAAATAATTGAGCCACAAGCCAATAAAAAAGGAGTTACTGATTTGTGCTACAAACTCAACAAGGAAAGAAAGCGGCGGTATCAATGATTCATTGGCTTCACCTAAGATCAACCAACTTGCCAATTCTCACATGCGAATTAGCGGTGATGAGTTTCTTGGAAAGATATTAGTTCCTTTACAGTTTTCTGATAAAATGCACAGCATAAAAGCTGCATGAGAATGTTCTATGTAGATAAACAATTCAATGGTTTTTAAAAAGAGTAGTTACTCTAGAGCAAATACAGTATATCGATGACCAACGGAAAGAAAGGCATATGGCACAGTACACACATCAGCTTCATATTGGCACACAAGGTAGAGAGTTTGTCTTGTCCAATCACTATTTAGGATACAAATGCAGAGAAGTTCCATAGAAGAAACAATATTGTTATGTATGATTCATTTTCATTGCACAGGACAGGTTATGCATCTAATGGTTAATAAAATATGGAATAATATTGCTTGTCAACTAAACATAAAGGCTTGAGAATGCTAATGATGAGTGCCTTATGTTAAATGATCATCTGGAGAAAGGTTTTATCTAAAATTGGAGCTTTGAATATACCATGATAGAACTCAAATGCTACAGGAGCTTATGCATCAAAACCCTGAAGGACCTTCACTCAAATGTCACAAAAGCCTTATACTTTATAAGCCCCTTAAAGTTCTTCGCCAAATTGCAACTATTTGCATCTACTAACAGCCGGCTAACCCTAATCTACGTTATTTATTTACTTCATGACTTGATATGAATTAAGGCACATAACTGAGATTAACATTGCCCCGAATAATAACAAAATACACAGTGAAACAGAGACTATATAGTTCTGTGGGTTGTCAGAAATATTACCTTGGACACATGCTCCAGTGTGATTGCATCAGGGATTATCCCCTTCCTCAGCTGGATTCGACGAATCCACTGCTCCCTTTTAGGGGAAAGCACTGCCCAGGCTCCCCAAAGCTCGGCTGAATCATCTTCTGTGACTGATCACCATTGTCACCACCACCAAATGGTAATGCGAAAGAATACCACCACGTTTCCCAGCTTCATACGCCTCCGAGTAGCGGACAACCCTTCCCCCAGCCGACCCAGAGCATAGTCCACCCTGCCAATCCCATCGGCGGCATGCTTCTCTATCTCCCGCATAACAATCTCCCTGGCCAAGGCGCGAACCTGGTCCAGGTCGACCTCACTGCCAGAATCCGAGCCCAGGTTCTCCTTGATCTCATCCAAGAACGCTCAAACTCTTCTTTCCTGAGGAACTCCATCCGCTTGATCCCGCCCAGCGCGTCGTTCAGCTCGTCGGTCCTCGCGTCCAGCAGGCTGAGCTGCCCCTCGAGGGCAAGCCTCTTCTCCTCGAGCAGCGCCGCGAGGTCGCCCGTGCGGCCCCGACCTCGGCGCCGATCTTGCGGTCCACGGCCTCGAGCTGCATCTGCATCCCCCGGAAGGCGCGGACGAGGGAGGCCTCGACGTCGTCGACGCGGGCGTTGTAACCCTCGAGCGCGGCCTCGTCGAGTGGCGCGAAGGGGACCGGGTGCGCCCAGCGCCAGGCCTGGTCGCCCAGGTAGAGGAGCACGGCGAGGAGGGCGGCGTTCTTGGCGACGACGCTGAGCGCGGTCTGCCACCGCGGTCGGCCTGAGGAAGACAGTCCCCTCTTCTTCCCGGCCTGGGAGAGGGGCACGGCGGGGGTGGCGGCGGCGCGCGAAGCCGGGGTGGAGGGGTGCGCGCGCTGGTCGAGGAGGAGGGCGGGGCGCTTGCGCAGCGCGGCGGTTGCGGCGGCGGCGGGGGGGCGGGATGCGATGGGGGTGGGGCTGGGATCTAGGGCTAGCGGGGTTACGGGGCTGGCCGCCGCGGCGGCGGAGACGGACGGGGACGCCATGGGTTCGGGGAATCGGGTTGGAGAGAGAGGCGGCGGTTGAGTCGAGTCGAGTTTGGGGGGAAATGGGTGGGGAATTTTGGGGGAAATCGAACCGAATCGAATGGAGTGTGGAGAGGGAAGGGAACAGCGTGGCACGCACGCATACGCTGCGCTGAATCGAAAACTGAAACAATGCTCCTCACAGTCCATGCGGCCACTGGCAGGTGGGCCGCAGGCCATATATCGTCGCTTTCACATGGCTTTGACTCCTAGAACATCGAATCAAATCGATTTCCTTAATAAACTAGTAACGGTGCACGTGCAATGCACGTGTTGACTGATGTCAAAAAAGTTTAATCAGCAAATTGTAGGGGAGCTGGCTACTCTGTGATTTTCATTAGAAAAAACAACAGTTACAGATATGTAAAAAACTGATCTATACAAACACCATAAGCTATTTGACCATGAATCAAGTTGTTGTGTTTTTTAGGAAGAAACGCGATGCACAATTAACTGCAGATCTCTTCTAGAGAGGATATGCCAGCAAGCCATGGAGCCTTATTCTAAAAAATCCAATCGTTCTTGTGTTTCAAATATTCCAGAGGACACAAGTGTCTAATTCAAGAAAACATGGCCCCAGGAAGGTAGATTTGGCAACATAGAAGATTTGATAAATATCAGCGTTCAAAGACAAGGTGATGCCAAGTGCCCAACATCTTCTAGCAAAAGAACAATTAAAGAAGCGATGTTCTCATGTTTCTCTCATCCTCCTCGAACACATTTCACGGTTAACTCCAGAGTCGAAATGTCAGTTTCTCATATCCATCATATCTCTAGTGTTTAGCCTATCCACAAATAGTAACCAAACAAACTCTTCCATTTCCAAAGCTTGTTCAACAGGGTAACACAAGCAACCCATCAAACATAAGCCTGTAAAAACCTGCAGAAGAATATTTCTCTGCTTGCAAACTGAAAATCCATTTGTCCTGCATAAGTCTGGCAGATGTGATTTCGGCAAGCTGAATGATGATGTCAAATGCCTCTTGAAGTTCAAGGAAAGCCAAAGCAGATACAGGTATGTAAAAAAAACTTATAATTCTTCAATTGATTGGGCAGAGAGAAGAGCACTGACGGATATGTTAGCAACACGTCAACAATTAATCACAACACCGTACCAACTATTCAACTTAGAGAACCATTTCATTCCTACTGGCTCGTGAGAGCCATGCTGCGCCCAACCCACCAACGAATCAGTCTCATCTGCCCCTGAATTGTAAAGCTTGGTGACCTACTCAATGACATAGCTTGGTGGGAGTCATAGCAACTTACTTAGTATCTCTCTTCATCTTTCAGATAAGAATTCTGGCAACAATGACATTGGTTGCATACCTTGTTGCTGCATGCATTCCACAAATAGACAGAATTTTCCCAATAAGCTGATTGCAAGAATATTGTGTGAAGATCAATCCACAAGGTTCATGTAGAAGCCATCCTGCAATGGGGGCGCATCCAGAACCTAGCTAGATGGAACAACAGGAAAGTTGCCGTAAGATTTTCAAACTTAACCATACAGAATTCATCACTATATGGTATTCTCAAACTTCTTGTGGTATCTGTAGTACGAAAACCCATGTATTATTTCGAGCTAAATAGTTTGTATATTATATAACATAAGAAATCAATTCAGAAAACAAAATAGCCATATAACTAACTTGAATCTATATAAAACTTGGCAAGATTTCTTTAATCTGAATTGGCAATAAGCAAGCATAGAAATAATTCCAAAGTAAGTTTGTTGTATTCAATCTCTGCTTATTTGAGTTAGTCACTGATATTAGATTACCTGAGGGTCGTTAATGAATGATTCAATGGTATACTTTCTCAA
Organism: Poa pratensis; assembly: GCA_947311845.1. Lineage (NCBI taxonomy): Eukaryota > Viridiplantae > Streptophyta > Magnoliopsida > Poales > Poaceae > Poa > Poa pratensis. Next base: position 7,170,948 of record CAMZMU010000103.1, on the reverse strand, counting down.
AATCGTGTGTGTTTGACGATTGGATCGAATGAGTGGAAGCAAAGACATATAGAGTATCAGTATCAAGGTTAGAACTGGTGAAAATAATTACCTTTGAATTTGAGTCTGCAAGTTTTTTTAGTACAAATAAGGAGAGGACAAAATTCTGAAATCATTGCAAGAGAAGGCCAAAAAATACGACGTCGTATACAGTGAATGACGGAATCATCAATTCGAGAAATGTTAACCCAACCTTGAGCAGCGCATTAGAGACGCAATGGGCGGCGACGCAACGGTCTCCGACGTGTGGACCGGCGCCCAGCGGGTCGGCGTATCGGCGTGCTACGCAGCTGATGAGGTGCGTACGGGCAGACGCATCGGAGGAGGCATGTTTCCGACGGCCGCCGTTGCAGGGGCAGCGCATCTGTGTTGGCGCGCTGCATATGTGTCGGCAGCGCCGGGCGAGCTAATTCATACATATTTAATGTTTTTATTCATACGATTATATCATACATATGTGTTTTTTTTCATATGTGTTTTTATTCATATGTGTCGGCAGCGCCGGGCGCCGTTGAATGCACGTGTCTCCTAATTCATACGATTATATCATACATATTTAATGTTTTTATTCATTATTATTTAATTTTTAAGGTAATTTTGCTTCGAGCTTGTTAAACATAAGACTACAAATATTTAACAAATTAGTTTAGATACCTAACAAAGATAAAGTAACACCACTCATTTCATACTTCAGTTTCTTAGTGAAAAATTGTGAACAAAAGCAGGAATAAAATCGTACAATGTATCTGTGTTTGAGGAACAAAAATTGTGAAGTATGTTATAGTGATTTACATGTTTTAAAAAAACATGGCAATGGGCGCAGATGCCCCAGCTCTAAATTTTATCTTTATGTTTTGCATAATACTCTCTATTTCTCTGCCTTTTAGCCTCTTTAGGATCTGCATCGATGTGATACTTATGTTAGGCATATATGACCCAATTAGTACCAGAGTAGTGCCTACTTGCAAATTGTTGGTACTTGGTAGTTACCTTGCTTCTTTCCGTTGGTTATGTCCTCGAATGGATTATGGTTGGAAGATGACATACTTGTTTATTTCCGAATAGTGAACAATAGTGCGTCCCTGCAAATTATTACATTGGGGGTGATAAATCAGCTTCCTGTAATAATTGATGCTGAGTCAACAACAAAACTAAAAATTAAGGATGATAGGCAAATCAATCAAGAAATCAAGGATTCAATTGGTGACAGGGATGAAGCAGTAAATTCAATTGCTTGATAGAGTGAATCTTGTGGATACACACATTGTACATGAAAATACAGTAGTATGTCTAGATAATCAGATGCAAATGGTTTAGTCAGGTCAATGCAAGTTTCAACCAAGCAAAAAAAAATAATCTCCACTAATGCTTAAATTGAAGACCAGATTTATATGCATACCCACTCGCTGATCACTTATGGCGACAAGTGAGTATCAAATGACAAGAAAAAAGATAAAAACCAAGGCTGCATCCAGTATTCAGTCTGTGAGGCCCTCTTTGATTCAAAGGAATGGAAAATCAAAGGAATAGGAAGAGGATAGGAATAGCAAAGGGTGGCAAGTGTATTCCTTTCTTGTTCCCTGTGCACAGGATTGCAAAAATGAGCTATGACTGAATTTTTTATTTCCTGTACGTTCTGCCTTGAAACTGACCTACAAAGGAAATTTTCCTCTACTTTTCCTATGCACCGTTCCTACAAATCAAATGGATGAATAGTAGCAAGTATGGAAATTTTCCTAACCCTATGTGTTTCCTCCATTTTTCCTTCAAATCAAAGGAGCCCTGATGGTGTGAGGCTAGCTAGTGAAGAAGGATGGGAGCATGTTGAACTTGAAACTGACTGTCAGATCTTGGTGGAAATGTGGAACATCAGGCATAATGAAAGATCAGAGATTATGTGTCTTCTTCCCCTGTCTAGATATGCAAGCCTAAGATGATAAAGCAGCTGATATGCGCAGTTCACATAAATCTACGATGCTGGGATGATCTTATCACACGTTGGTTACTTTTACCAGCCTTCCTTCACAAATTGTACAGTCAGAAATGTTAAGTGCAAACTGTTATCTGTTTCTAAGAATTCTTGGTTGAAGGTTTATAAAAAGTACATAAGGTATCAGGAACTAAAACATGTTGACGCAGTTCCGTTGCTTGTACAAAAACGAAAACTGTAAGAATTCTGATCGAGGAACAGCAGGGGAAGAACCGAAGAACAGACCTTATGTATCAAAGGAGCTATCGACCAGCTCTTTGGCTAGAGAGCTCCGGTCCAGATCACCAACTGTATTAAGTCTAAATTGCTTGTCCGATTGTCAAAAAAGAAAAAGTCTGATGAGGCAAACCTGAAGAAAGTGCGGCTGTTGCAAACTTGCTGGGTTAGTTCAGGGCGGCGCGGCTTACGGACGTGCAGTCCGTCGCAACGGCTCTTTGGCGGTGGGGATCCGTGCCATAGGGTGTCGAGCGCCGTAGTACTGCTGGGCGGCAACGGTTGCCGGACTGCGGCGGTGGGCGGCAGGGGTCGTCGCAGCGGTGGGTGGCAGGGGCGGTGAGCGGCACCAGTCGTCGGTTAGGGTCGGGGGCGCGCGCGTTGTGGCTGCGTCGTCAGGCGTCGGGGGCGTCGGTAGTTGTCGAGATTGAGGGCGGCCGTCGAGCGCGTGGAGGGCGGCGGCCGTCGAGCGCGTGGAGGGCGGCGGCCGGCGAGCGCGTCTGAGGGCGGCGCCCGCGGGCGGAGGGCGGGCGGGCGGGGCTGGCGAGCGCTCCTTGCCGGGCGGCGGCTTCGCTCCGATGGAAACCGTGCTCGATGGACGGGTTTTTTGTTCAATACATGAGAGGTGGGAGGAGATCGATCGATGGACAGCTCCGTTGCAAACCGCGCTCGCGCTCAGTACTCAGTCCCGTTAATTTCGGATGACGCTTTAACCATTGGATTAATCGATGTGTGGCTGTGATTGTTTGGATCACCCCTGTCTCTGTCTTTTAAGATTATTAGTGGAGATGAGAGGAAATAGAAAGAGAGAAATGGAAGATGCATGCCAAATTTATAGTCAACCCTAGTATATGAGTGGCTGATAGGGCTGCCTATTGATGACATGACAATGATATATGGCCGTCTGCATTCTACTCACTTTATCTGAATTTAGTTGACTTAGATTTGTCAAACATACGGGTTTATCTTCACACTAAAATATGTCTAATCATAGAAAAAATAGCGCGCTATTTCGATGCTAATAGCGCGCTATAACATATCGGAAGAATCTACGCTAAATTTCACTCGCTATAGTGTTATTAGGGAAATAGCACGCTATATCGCGCTAAAATATCATAATGTTATACCGCGCTATCTTTTACCTGTTTATAGTGGTGATAAACTACAATCTGGCAGTTCATCTTCTGAATCGGAAGTTGACATCGCTAATGTTCAGATTCTGAATAATTAATTTATACTATGTTGTTGCTCATGGGATGTTGATGTTAGGCTTCTAAACAATTCGAGAACAGTTTTTATATATGGTTGTGCATATACTATTATGCATTTTTCGACTATATCCTTATTCTTATCGAAATCTTTTATTTTTGAGTTATATATGTTATTTTTTTCAAAACACTATTTGAAATATAGTACACTATAGTGTGTATGTATCACATCTACAACCGCAGCTATTTTTTTAGCACGCTATATTTTACCTTTGTGTAGATATATTTGTATTTAGACAAATCTAAGTCAACTAATTTTGGACTGAGTGATTATATTATTACCCTTGCTCTCATAACAGTATGGGAGATATAGATACACCACTATATCATATTTCAGATGCCCATAATACAAAATAAACTAATAAATATCACGATTAATTGTGTGAAAAATTGTTCTGAGCTAATTAAACGTGTTGCAAGTGGTGTATGCAACATTTGCATTAATAAGCATCATCATATGAGGCAAAAAATCTAATCAATTCTTCTTGGGCATAGATAGTGGCTTTAGCCCTCTCCCAATACATTGTCTTTTAGCGCGTTATCCTATAAACTGATAGAATTTTAGAGACAATTATCCCCAATGTTGTCTTTTTTGTGTTGTTTCTAAGTGAGTTGCAACTAGTTTATGTAGTAATCATTCTAACATGTGATTGGGCACTAATTTGTTTCTGTCTATAGTTAAGTGCAAGATCTTTATGTTAGTTAACAATCTCTTTTCTCAATAATTAGAATGTCATGTCAGCCATACCACGCTAAGAGCCAAGCATTGAGAGGAGCCTTAGACCATCTCTAGCAGATCCCGCAAAATGACCGAACCTAAATATAACCTCCGGTATTAGGTTTTTGGTGCAAAAACGGACCAGAACAGATCCGCTATATTTCGCCGAACCAAAAAATAATTTAGTGCCCCCACTAAATTAAGCCCCACGAACAGAAGATACCCAATATTTAGGGCCAATTTTTCAGCGCCCACTAAACTAAAATACGATTGGCGGGAGGGCACTTTCAGCACCATTCGCTCCAGTCGCCGCCGCCGCCACCTCCATGCTCGATTCTAACCAAATAAAATATAATTTCTGGTAGACCAACTCGGGAGTAGGTGGAGATCGACGGTGACCATCATGGTCGTGTGATTCCGATGAGCGTAGGCGGAGATCGACAGCCAGTGGCGGAGCTAGGGGGACCAGCAGGGGCCTTGGCCCCCCCCTAATGCATGCTACGGCAAGAAATTTTTATGCATAAACATGATATTTAATCGATTTTGAGTGAGAAAAACCATGTTTGGCCCCCGCTAATGGAGGATTACCATGTTTGGCCCCCTTGACCTCTAATCCTGCCTCCGCCCCTGTCGACAGCGACCGTCATGGCCCGACTGACGACCACGACTAGATCACGGGAATCGGCCAGCTAGCTAGCTAGCCAACGACGACCATGGCCAATGCCGGCTAGCTTCATGTACGTGAGCCTCCAGATGGATCAGTGGCCTGCTACTTCGTGTACCCTACCTGCTTGCTTCATGCATGTATGTAAGAGCCTCCAAGGTCGGGATGTACCCGCGTAGAGGCTTGGACGGCGGAGGGGAGGACGGTGCCGGCCTGCCGGGTCCGGAGCAGGAGGAGACTGGGCAGCAGTTTTGCATCTTTGCAACGAAGGTGGGATTCGTAGGCAAGAAGACCAACCAGAAAATACCTTTTACAATAAGTTTTTAATTATCTGTTCTGGCCTAACTCGCACGGTACCACAAAATATTTTTCGGTGGTACTTCAAAGCATGTTTTCGTTTTCCCAAGATCTGCTAGAGATGTTCTTATATAGATACAAATTGTATTCTCCTCACAATGATTCTCTCTACAAGTGGGGCTGGCAATACAGGATGGCTTTATTCTGGTGGTGCTCTTTGAGCACTAAGTATTAATCTTCAGGGTGAAAATCTTAGATCTGACATTCATCGGTTGTATCTGGCAATGGAGTACTTCTAGCCGCTACCTTGTTGAAGGCGTTGTGAGGAGACCGTGACTCTCTTCGGGGTGAAAACCCATGATCCAACTATCAACTATGGTGGTTTGATTGAGCGACGACGGTATTTGAGCATTATTCCCTTCGTGAAGGCTTTGATATTGGAGTACCATTTTCGGGGTGTTGTCTTTGGTGGTGTTTGTGTTCATGTTGCTTCGAGTCGTTGATCACTTGGACGGAGTTTTTATTATTTTTATGTATTTCATATTTTTTGGCTTTGCGAATCTAAATGTCTTGACTAGTTTTTGGAGGCTCGATGTAATTGACATCTTCTGATATTAACATATTTCTTTTTATAAAAAAAAATGATTCTCCCTATTGCCGCACCGCGGGGCCGCTAATCTTGCCTTAAAAACAGGATAATTTAGACAGTATCTTGCTCGTGTCGTCCGCCTGCCGGCCATGCGTAATCGATTTTGGCAATGATGCACACTTCACTTAGCCAGACAGCAAGACACCTCCCAAAGAAATTCCCCGGAAACCTGGCCTGACTGACTGACTGACCATCTCGTCTCAACCAACTCCACTCCACCCAACGCAAGCCCAATGATCTTGCGTACGCCGTGGAAGAAACAATCATGACACCGTCGACTGCCAGTAGTAGCAGTAATCAAACGGCAACGAGTGCTGATAGTGCTACTCATCAGCTCGAACGATCGTTGCTTGCAACTTTGCCAGGAGTAGTAGTGATTTGCTTAGCTTGGTGGAAGAAAGAAACGCATCATCACGCGAGCGAGCCAGCACGAAGTCATCTTTCCATCTGGAGATGCATACACAGGCTCCATCTGACTTTGCGAGGCTTGATTTGAACAAACGGCCGAGCTGCGACCTATCTACCGTTGATAGGTAATCCAGTTCAAAAATCAGCCACAAAAAGATTGAAACTCTAAACATATAATCTCTTGGTGTAGCCAGCCACCTTGGCTGAAAATAGACCGAACAACCACCATTAGTCGAGCACATCCGGTATCCATAAGCCCTCGCTCGTCCATAGGGAGGAGGAAAGACCTCGTGAGAATTTACTACTCGTCAGTTATTTTTAAGCGCCACAAAAAGCAAATATCTCTAGATGAAAGATAACAGTATGGGAAAACTTTTAATGTCATATTTTGTGTTATATGCAGAATAATTTAAAATTGTTCAAATCCAAACTACCCACAAAACTAAAATAGTATGTGATATTTTAGGTAGACATACCTTCAAATGGAGGAGTTTAGAACCACTTTTGAATGGCAAAAGTACAAAAATGTGTAATCTCATATACACCCATTGTTTCAAAATACTTGTCATTTCGAAATGTTCGTTAGTCATACTGTTTGACTATTCGCTCATGACTGGATTGATGATCTGGTTGTGTGTATCGATTGATAACAGATGTTGGGGTTATACTCTCGATTTCGGGAAAAAAAACCGAGACCACTAAATCTACCGCAAAATATAATAGGTGGTGGACTATTGCATGTAGTGGAAGGGTGTCATGCATTGTGTTTTATAACCATATGTTTAAATCAGTAAAGTCAAACATTAGGAGCAACAAAAACTTTTGAGTGTCACTAGAGTTATTTGTCATTTCTTGGATTCACATGGTTTTATAGCAGTTTCAAATTTCTCAGAACAAAAGCTTGAGCAAGTTAATTCAGATACTCTACTCCATCATATATCGTGAGAAAAATACTAAAAGTATTCTATACAAATTTTACTGGATCAACACCTATTTAAATGATGTGAAGGAAAAAATCCTAAAACTTAGGTTTATCAAACAAGTTTTTATTTGCAAAATATGTGTATTAAAAATCATAAATAGGATATAAGAGATATTATTTACCTTTTCATAACAAAAAATATTATTTTAAATTATTCAAATAAGGTTCCTAAACTCAAAAAGGGCAGAAATAGAAAAACTGCCATTTTATGGGTTTTTCTCAATGTTGGGAATATCGCTTATCGGAAACTTATCGGTCGACCCAAGATAAGGGGTAAATTGGCAGGTTTATCGGCATATCGGACGATTTATCGGCCAATTGATCTTATCGGTCAGACACTGAGAAGCGATAAATCAGTCGATTTGTCGGAATATCGGAATATATCTTGAACAATGGTTTTTCTTCAACCAAAAATTTGGGGAAAATTCCCACCTCTATGTTTTGATTTATACACCTATAAAAACCATCAAAATCACAAGTTGTTATGGAGAAAGCGTTCTATACATATACAAAATTTCAAGACCAGCCTCAATCATTTTTGCTAGAGACAAACAATTAATGGAGACACGACACTATCTCCTTAAGTAACTGCCCCGTCTAACAAAATAGTACTCCCTACATAATAAATATAAGATGTTTTATTTTATTTTTCAGATTCAAATGTATGTAGACACATTTTAGTGTGTATTCACCCATTTCAATACTTATCTAAACCATATTTGAAATAACTAAAACATTTTATATTTAGAAACGAAGAGAGTAGCAACCAAGGTTGAGTTTTAAGCATAGTTTGTTTTTGGACGCTAGAATGCTACGTACGGTACTTTGACACTTTGACTTGAAAGTTGAAACAAACCACTCTGATATAGTTATTGCAAATGCCATGATTAAGCTTTTTTTCGTCTCTGGTCGTCTGTTGGTACATGGTGATCGAGGTTAGGCCGGTCGTCCCATTTGGGTGACTACGTACGCAGAATATCACAACAACTTGTTTGGTTAGACTTTTTTCATGGCTTTTGGGTTTGCCTTATAGGTCACAAAAACATCTAAATGGCTTTTGACTTTTGGTTTATACCACAGTGCAACATAAGCCAAAAGCCGAAAGTCAAAAGCACTATTTAGGTGCTTTTTAGCCTTATAAGGCAAAGTCAAAAGTCAAGTAAAAAGCCTAACCAAACAACCTAGGTGGGCGAAAGTACATACAGGACCTCGAAAGAAAAAGAAATTACAAACAAGCCCTGGAAATTTGCAGGGAGGACCCTAGATAAAAAGTCAAAAGCGATCCCGTCCTCCATCTTCTCCACCGGAGAAAAGCAGAGCTCACGCCGCCGGCCGCCGAAGTTCCGCCGGGAACGAATCACTTGGCAGAAGCTTGACGCTGGATCCCGGTGCTGAGCTCGAAAGAGGCCTCCATCCTGGAGGTAGTTGAGGTGCCTTCTCGGCGCGAAGCAGGCCCTTGACGGCCAGATGCCGGTGGCTGACGCGGCCACCGTGCTGGATGCTCGACGAGGCAGCGGCCTCCGGACAGCCACCGTCCACCGCACCCCAAGCACCACCTCCCCCTCGCCTCCTTGGCCGGCCGGGAGTTGGTGCAGAGCCGCAGTGAAGCAGCGCCACCGCAGGACAACGCGCTTATTGGAGGAGCCGGTACCCGAACTCGCCGCCGTCTTCGACCTCCGAAGGAGCAGCTCGTTCGCTGACGCCCCTGCTGCCGCGCGCGCCGGCAGCAGCAGAGAAAAGCTCCAAGCAGTTCTTTTATTGGCGAGCATCCCCACCACTGGGACACTACCGCAAGGAGGAGGAGACCAAGGGCGCATCGTCGGCGACTGCTTTCCGACGACGACCTACTCCCAGACTGCACTACGGCAACACAAACACCTAAAGCTAACCTACCACTACCACTGTACACACCGGCGCCGCCCCTCGCCATCTCCGGCCGGCCAGGCCGCCGGATCCGGCTTGGGTTTGGCCCGGGAGCACGCAGGAGACTCTCAAACGGGGAGGAGAGAAGAGAGGGGGAGAAGGGGAAAATGAGCTCGCTGTCAAGCTCCCACATCCTCCGCTGACTGACAAATAAGGGACAAATAAACCTACCTCTGCTCCCGATTTTGTTGGGTTGCTACGAGGATCTTGTACCCAGCGCAACCACTCCTCAACGGCACGAACCCCGACGCACCCGGCCGCCTTTTTCTATCTTTTAAACTGCAGGGGAGGGTGAGACACTGAGAGTCCAGAACAAGAGAGAGACGGCAAGTAATCCATTTTCTTGGTCTGCTGTTGTTAACTTTTGTTTTCTCCTTGTTGACAAGACAAATTTCCTCCCTTCTCCAGGGGACCGAGCAAGCAAAAGCATCATCATCTCTCTCCCCCCTCCCTCCCCATAGAAAAGAAAAATGCAGTAATCACCAACCTTTACCACCTTTGATCCATTGCCTTTACCTTTCTTCGCCTCTAGCTTCTTCTTTTTCCCCCTTTATTCCCTGCCTAGTTGATGCTACTCCTGCTTTCCAAGCATTGCTCACACTCCGCTCACATCACACACGGCGCTTCGCCATTGCACCAAGAACGCCAAGAGAGAGAGCACGTACGTATCCATGAAAGAGTTCTCGTACGAGGAGATCGAGGCGGCCACGGGCGGCTTCGCGGCCAAGAACGTCGTCGGGAAGGGCAGCCACGGCTGCGTGTATCGGGCCAGGCTCAGGGGCGGCGCTGGCAGGAGGGCCGTCACCGTCGCCGTCAAGAGGGCGTCGCACCCGCAGGGGGAGGCCAAGCTCGCCAACGAGATCGCCGTGCTCACTGCCGCGCGCCACTGCCCGGGCGTCGTCGGCCTCGTCGGCGTGGCGGCGGGGAAGCCGCCGCTGCTCGTCATGGAGTTCATGCCCAACGGCTCGCTGCACGACCTCCTGCACCGGTCCCCTCGCCCCCCGCCGTGGCCGCGCCGCGTGCAGATCGCGCTCGACGTGGCGCGGACCCTGCGCGCGCTGCACGGCGCCGCGCCGCGCGTCATACACCGGGACGTCAAGACGGCCAACATCCTGCTCGGCCGCGACGGCCGCGCCCGCCTCGCCGACTTCAGCCTCGCGGTCACGGTCGACGCCGCCGCGGGCGCGCAGCCGGCGCCTGCTGGCACGATGGGGTACCTGGACCCGAGCTACACCGAGCCCGGGCGGCTGGGCCCGGAGAGCGACGTGTTCAGCTTCGGCGTGGTGCTCCTGGAGCTCGTCAGCGGGCGCAAGGTGATGGACATGAACGCTTTCCCGTCGTCCATCGTCGCATGGGCGGTGCCGCTGATCGGCGCCGGCCTGGCGCGCGAGGTGTTCGACGGGAGGGTGGCCGCGCCACCTCCCGGCGCAGACGCCGAGGCCTCGATCGCCCGGGTCCTGGCCGTGGCCGCGCGGTGCGTGTCGGATACCGTGGAGCGCCGGCCTGCGATGGCGGAGGTGGCGTCCGAGCTGCGCGGCGCCCTCGAGAGCTCCGGGTGGTACCGGCGCCGCCGCGGAGTGGACGTCGTGGAGAGGGTGTACAGGCGCGTCGTGTCGTGGGGAACGCAGCTGCGCGTCAAGACGGCGAGGAGGAGCAAGGTGGAATGCACCGAACTGTCGTCGGAGGGGATCAGCCTCGCAGACTCGTGCCCTCTACCGTCGCGCTCCAACAGTATACGACTCAGATAGTAGGCTGACCGTGCTCGAAACAGGCTTTCGCCCTGCTTTATAAATAAAGCAAAAAACAAAAAAAAACAGCATACAACCGACAATATAAACTCGACACCACATAAGCTGGGGCAGCAGCAAACACACACAAAAGTCCAAAAACAGGAAAAACAGAAAGAAATGGAGACAAAGGCAGATCGACTAAACTACGATGCCCGCAACCGCTGCGCCCTCTCCGAATAAGTACCACCACGCTCCTTGCGTCGAATCATCTAGTACCAGGCAGCACCTTCAAGAAGGGAAGCTCACGCTGCCGCCCGGACCAGCAAACTGGTCCTAGGGTTTCCCCCGGCACACTCCGGGAGACGGACGATGGATAGCCACGACGCCCTTCAGGAAGGATGATGCCACCCAAAGGCGGCACCGCGTCGGTGTCGGCCGAGCCAACAAGGATTTCTCCCGAAAAACCATGTCCGCACTCCCGAATGATCCGATGCACAGGAGCCCGCGAGGGCGAGGCCTCGCCACCACCAGACTCACCACCCACCAGCATGCGCCACCACGGCCACCAAGGCATCATTGTCGTCTCCCCGAAGCAACCGTCACGAGGATGGCAGGACGAAAGCGAAGAGGGCTGATATCGGGAAGAGAAGAAACCGCGGCCGCGCGGGAGGGAACTACCTCCACCGCCGAAGACGGTAGTCGACCGGACGCAACCACAGAGGACACCAGTCCCCGTTAGGTCCGACCGGGCCCGCCTGGCCCGTAAAGCCCCCTTATGGGCAAACCAGTCCTAGAAGGGTCCGGCCGGGTCCAAATTGGACCCGTGAAGCCCGTTGCCACGCTGCAACAGGCCGGCCGCCATCGCTGCTGCCCCTGCACCTCCTACCTCACCGTCCGCTGCCGAACGCGCTGCGGAAGAGGCCTATCCAGCCCGATCCAGATGGGCCCGTAGGGCCCCGCCTGGGCCACAGGGCCCGATCCGGGGCACCATGGCTGGGGACGGCCGAGCTCGCGAGCGAGCCGAGCCTCCCTACAGCTCGCCGTCGCCCGAGGCGCTGCTCTGCCCTGCAGCCCACGTTCGCCGCCGCCACCACGTCGCCTCCCGACCGAGACCGGACCGAAGGCCACCGAGGAGCACCGCCGCCTAGGTGTTGGAGCCCCGCCTCCTCCACCAGGCGCGGGGAATGACAGGCCGCCGGCGCCGGCGCCGACCGGGCCGCGCCCGGCGGCCTCTGCCGACGGCTGCGATAGGGGAGACGAGAGGGAGGGTAGCGGGCGGGAAGGGGCCGAGGCCGCGGCCGTGCGTGGGAGGAGGAGGAGAAGGGGAGGAGGGGCGGCGGGGGCGGCCGGCGGCGGCTAGGGTTCGAGTTGGGGGTTGGTGCCTAAGCTATCCGGTCGGGCTCCTCGCTTCTTGTCCGTGGTAGACCGAGATTTCACCGGCGGCGGACTGTACTTACAATACGTGCGATGGCCGTGCAAATCACAATGCTTAGGTGTGCCGTTCGAACGGAACATGCCATTTGTTTTTACATTTCAAAATTCCTGCAGCAATTAAATTGTTTTCGCGTGGTCGAATTTACAGAGATTGTTAATATTAGTTAGGCTATTCTCGAAGTATATCATAGTGCGACTGTTTGCTTGGTTATTGACATAAATATGTATATATGTTGCTATCGAAGAGATGGGTTGTAACTTGTAAAGAAAAACTACGCCCATGTTTGAATCTCCGGGCTCCCTGATCCATTTTGACTTCAACAAATGGTCATCCATTTCTTCATCTGTATCTTTTTTTTTTCTCTCCATAGAATTCGTCTCATATACCCTATAAAAGTAGGGGTTCAATAATAGAATTTTTTTCGACAAAAAGTAGGACTACATTATCCGGTACTAGTATCTGGCTAGCTAGCTAGCTGGGCTAATACTCCCTCCGTTCTAATTTAATTGACTTGATATTCACCAAATGTGGATGTATCTAGACATGTTACATGTATAGATACATACACATGTGGTGGATAGCAAGTCAATTAAAGTGAAACGGAGGGAGTACATGTCAAACTACTTACTGAACTTGGTAAGTTAGTATAGATAGGAAGCTGAGAAATTTGGCACGGGTAGCTCATGGATTCAGGTTAACCCAGGGTTGAGCAGTAGTAGATAGACTTTTGCTTTAGCCACGAGATGGTCATTATTATTTTGCTCCAACTGGACCACTGTAGACATACTGTACATGTGTAACTGAAAAGCTGGCCGCATGCAGTTCTTGATCTGATACGCGAGCGGAGCAACGATGATGGATGACGTCCGGAAGTTAATCTAAGTCTGATCAATGCACTGGCAGGTTGCCCATTACATAATCCTACTGGGAATCTACTTTTCTTATGCGGGCTGCTTTCTCTTTCTTGCTACCAATTTTCGCTTTTTACCATTTTTCATTTACCTAGCTAGCTAGTGAAAGAGAGAGAAAGATAGATGCACGCCACCTTTTCCAAATGAGATATGGCGCTTGAAATACTGGTGGCTTCCTAGTGTGGACTAAGCGTGGAATTAAATGAAATGCATAGAATGTCATTAATTTTACCGGTCAATCCTTCAGAATAAGTTCGATATGATCGAAGAAACACTGAAAACCAGCGAGTAAAATGCTTTCCATCTCCCTTCTTTTTTTAGAAGATAATTTTTGTTACCATCGTAGACGTATCATTGATCTACCGAGAACCAAGTAATCACAACATGATGACGACACCGAGATTTGTTAACGTAGTTCGGCGAACTCGCCTACATCTGCGGGGCATGACTACGGGCGCTCCTCCCCATTGATACCGCAACCCTGGCCGCCCTAGGCGCCGACAACTCCCCTGCGTGCCTGTTGCTATCAAGTTGTCATAGGTTACACGTGTGGTGCTCCCCTCATTATATGGGAGGCTCAGGCTACAAGAGTTCGACTCGAACACTACTCGTATCCTATCCACACCTAATACAACTTCAAATCCAAACGTAACCTAACTCATACACAATATTCGACACAAACACAACAAACTCCACCTTGACGAATATTCTCCAGCACCTTGAATTCGTCAATGTGTCAAACCTTCATGTACTCAGGACTTGAGTTGTCTTCCATGAGTTTCGCTGCTACTCCCAGACTCCATGTGACTCCACCTGCAACTTTAGTCCCTTCTTTCCGTTTCAACATCATCACACACCGACCACTGATCTGCGTGAAAGTGCTTTCAACTTGAAGGCATTTCACCGTCGCCTTTTAGTCATCTTGAGTCAAATGAACAGTCGTCTTATCCTGGATAGTTTTCGACATGTCCCACAGCTATAGCACTGCGCCTCCTTCTGTATCTAGTCATCCGCACTTTGCCATGTGCACTAAACTTCCGGCATTTCAGACTTTCCAACACTTTCTCAGATTCCCCATGGCTGACCCCTGTCTATCAATTGATGGCCGTCTCGATAGACCCAGTCACCAACTTGAACCCGATACTCGTCAACATTGCTTCAGCACCCCCTTGCATACATATTTGACCACATGTCTGACCGCCTGTGCCCTGGTCTGTCGCCGTGTCCCGTGCTTACCGCACACCTTGCCGCTATAACCGCGTCGAGCATCCACAATCTTGGCCAAGATCTCCTGGGTCGCTAACCCACACCACCTCAGGTCCCACTGCAGACAACCATCAGTCATACCCGACCGATGCCGAGTTCCACGTATCTCTCCGAACCACTGAGCTCCAGCCCGGACCACGTGCCTCTCGCCTTCCTGCTGACTAGGCTTCGACTCTCCGCATGCTTACGCCGTAGCCCCTCCATCAGCCGAGTGGAATCTCCGCTAGAGACTCCAGCTCCACCTTCAACATGACTCCTTGGTAGATGATCAATCCACTTCGCGCCCCGTCGACCTCAAAATCTCATGTGTACACCGTCATGAGTCAACCCCGCGCCATCGCATGTCGAAGCACACATCCCTCGGGCATGCGTCATGTGTTTCCACGCCACAGAATTCGGACACCATCGGCCCTCACGCTCCTACGTCGTCGTCGCCGATCTTCACCGTCTTCTGTCCCGTCAGACTGCCCAGTCCAACCCAGCCAAACTTGTTTGACTACAATCATGCTCCATCTTGCGCCATACCAGCCTAGCACCTTGTGCATTTCCCGACGTCTCTTTAGTGCATGATCATCCACGACATGCTCCAGACTGTTCCCAGCTTTATACGCACGTCACCGTCTTGATTTTCTCTGGCTAACTGGCCGAACAACGCCACCACTGCCAATGCCATCTCCATCAGGATCCAACGACCAAGGAACTCCAAGAGAAAAAGTAAACATGTTGTCCTCCTGTGCATGTATAGCATCTCACGTACATGACTCTCATACTTTTTCCTTCCTTCCTTCTCTTGATCGATCCAAAACTGACGTCAAGTGTACCCTCCGGTGACAAGACAACACCAAAGTAACCCTTGATTCCAGCAGAACAACGCCTCTCTTCAGGACCCGGTCCTGTTTCGTTTCCAAACAAATCTCATGCTGCTGCTTTCCGATCGTTGCATGCATAATACGACTCGGCTGCGTACGCGGCTCCTGCTGTACGAGCTACTCTTCTGCGCTTGCCGTACGCCCTGACCCTCGCCGAGTCCAATCCAAACACGATCCGATTGATTCTGAAAGCCCAGAAAATTCCGATCCGTGATGATACCGCTGTAGTCTCCCCGCGACATACCGACTCCCATCGCCCGATCAATTTTCTGGCTCCTCTTCGACAATCCACAACCTTCAAACTTGATCTGATACCAATTGTTACCGTCGTACACGCATCATTGATCTACCGAGAACTAAGCAATCACATCATAAAGACGACACCGAAATTTGTTAACGCAGTTCGGCGAACTCGCCTACATCTGTGGCGCATGACTACGGGCGCTCCTCCCCATTGATACCGCAACCCTGACCGCCCTAGGTGCCGGCACAAGCCGCTAGCTCCCCATGCGTGCCTGTTGCTATCAAGATGTCATAGGCTAGACGTGGGGTGCTCCCCTCATTATATGGGAGGCACAGCCTACAAGAGTTCGACTCGAACACTACTCGTATCCTATCCACACCTAATACAACTTTTTTTGTTGGCTAAACACAGTACAACGCAGACGCTCACATACACGCGCATACAATCACCCATATGAACGCACACACGCACACCCTACCCCTATGAGCATTTCCGAGAGACTGAGCCGGCGGATTAGTTCTTGAGATTGACGAAGTCACCACGGGCGCCTCGAACGTCGCCTCCCACTGAAGAATATTCCGCCTTAAATGAGAAACACCAGCGTCAAACCTGGGGTTTGAACTTTGGTGGGCTGGGGGTACAACCACTCTCCTAACCATCTTGCCACAGACAAGTTCTCCACCTAATACAACTCCAAATCCAAACATAACCTAACTAGTACACAATATTCGATGTACCCAACAAAAGAAAACGAAAACTAGTATGCTCGGTGCCTTCCACGCACACGCAGCAAAGGATTTTTTTTTTGCGAAACACAGTACAACGCAAGCGCTCATATACACGCGCACACACTCACCCCTATGAACGCACGCACGCACACCCTACCCCTATGAGCACCTCCGAGAGACTGAGCCGGCGGGTCGAGTCTTGAGATTGACGAAGTCACCACGGGCGCCTCGCTGTCGACGGGAACGTCGCCTCCCACTGAAGAATATTCCGCCTTAAATGAGAAACACCAGCGTCAAACCTGGGGTTTGAACTCTGGTGGGCTGGGGGTACAACCACCCACCTAACCATCTTGCCACAGGCAAGTTCTCACACGCAGCAAAGGATTGCAACCAGCAAGTCTGAATATCACACGCACCAGCACTATCCTCTCTTCACGTGCCACTCCAAAAGCTCCTGGACAAATCTTTTTTTTTCCTTTTTTCTTCCTTGCTCCCGATGGAAGCAAAGCCTTTCCGTGAAGCCGTGAAGGTGCATCTTATCTTGTTTGAATAATCCAGGGGAATTATTCAAGTCACTAATTCGTTGGTTTATCCAAGCTTGAATAGTTCTTTCCATTTGTTTTATTAGAGAGAAAAAAAAAAGAGTTGGGACTTCTTAATTAGAAGATTCAGTCAACATGACATAATCGATTTGACATATTCCTAGTTGAATAATCGTTGCTTGAGATTTGTTCCGCTCTTTTTGTACGGAGGAAAAATCAGTAACTGTCGTTTTGCAGCAACCGTTCTTAGAAAACAAGAGAACCAACGCGAATTCATGCATTGCTTTTCCTTTTCCAATTTAATACAGGTGACGGGATTTTAAATCATGGGCTGCTACAGGGACAGAAGAACTACGATACTAAACGGTCGGAGAAGATATAAAATAAATTGCACAGATCGATCTTTGCAAAAAGAGAAAAGAGGGGGAGAAGGGAAGCAAAGTGTGAACGATGGCTGGGAAAATCGCACTTTCGACCAAATGTGCACCGATGAGATCTGCGGTCCACGGTCAGGAGTAAGTAGCATAAAACTACCACTTTGATTGTGTAATTTATTATTTTATACTACTTAACGTTTTCTGGACACAAATCTACCGCTTTAGACCGAGAATTTCAAATCACGCAAAACGCCGGCTGAGAGTGATCTGACGGCAGGCTAAACTTCGACAGTTTGGGCATCAACAGGAAAAGCCGGACTCCTCTCCTCTCTCTCGCGACCGCGTCGCCCCCCGCGCGGGCGACCGGTCGCCACCGTCCCCTCTAGCCAGAGCACGCCCCCCATCTCCTCTCCTCCGCGGCCGTCGTCGGCGTGCGTCGCCGGGCTCGTCCTGGGCGGCGCCGGCCCCCTGCTTTTCCCTGCTCGGCGTCGACCTGGTGCGGGCTGGCGCGGCGACGAGCGGTGCGGTCAGGCGGCGGCGGTCCGACTCGGCGTTGCTTCTTCGACGCTGTGGATGGTACGAGCAGCGGCGGTGCCGCCGTTGGTGGCTGGCATGGCACGGGCGCGGCCAGGGCCCTTTGGGCCCAGATCTGGGTCAGGCGGGTCTGGTTCGTCCTGCTACACCGATTGGACTGGTGAACGAAGCTTGTGACGGGAGCGACGGCGACGACGCCGCGCCTGCTGCAGCGTGGCGGGCGGGAGCTTCGCGGACTCTTCTGAGTTCGGCCGGGCCTTTGGAGCCGATGAGGGTAGCGGCGGCGGTGACCTACGTGTTGCAGCGTGGCGGCGGAGACTTCACGGGCCTGCCTGGGCCCGGCCGGGCCTACCCGGACTGGTGTGTCTCTGCGGCCGCGTCCGGTCGGCACTCGCCGCTGGCGGTGGAGGATGCCCTCCAGGTGGTTCTGCTGCTGCCGCCCTCTGGCTCCATGGTGGCCTGGTGTGCTCTTGCCTGCCGTGTCCGGTCGGCTACCGTCTATGATGGTGGAGGCTGGTCCCTCCCGCGTGGATGTGGTACTGCCGCTCCTTGTTTACAGCGGGTTCTTCACAGTTTGGTCGGCCTCGCAGCGAGTACCATGGTGATACGACATTGGTGACTTCAATTCCGTGGTGGCGTTTGATGGTGGGTGGCAAGACGGATGGAGCGCTTCGGATTGTCCTCGGATGTGGTTTTTTGGGGGTCGGGAGAAATCCCTATCATCTTGACACCGACGCGGTGGCGCTTGCGAGTGTCGCTGTTCCTTCCTGAAGGGCGTCGGGTGTACCTCTTCCCCACTACCTGTAGCGTACCGGGGGAAACCCTAGGATCAGTCCGGGCAACAGCAGCGTCGTCGTTGTTTCCTTCTTGGAGGTGTTGTTTGGTACACGGCTATTCCGAGTGCTAGGGTGGTGGACTGGTGGTGGGACTTTGCCGGAGAGGACGCAGCGGTTGTGAGTCACTTTTGTTTTCGTTGATCCGCCAATGTTGGCATTGTTTTCTCTTCTTTCTTCTCTGTCTTTTCTTTTGGGTGTATATGTGCTGTTTGCCCCAGCCGTGGCCTCATTGTTGTTGTATCGGGTGGTTGCTATATTAATATAGCGGGGCGAAAGCCTATTTCTTCTTCAGAGTGATCTGACACAGAATCTGACACAGGGATTCTAAACAAGGCCTGAAACCAGAAGTCCCATCAGATCAATATTAATTAGAAGAGTTCTAAACCGAAATATCGTACACCCCAAGAAGTTGATAACACAAATAAAAATCATATAATCCTGCATCTCTCAGTATTATAAACTACAACAAATTCAAGTTCTAAATTCGGAAGGATAACATCACTTTAGAAAGATAATACTACACCTGAAACTGAAAGCAAATCCAAATGAAATCCCGAACATCCCTGACCCTGAGATGGAAATAAAAAAACAAACCACGCCAGATGCTTGCTAACCCAGTAGTAGCAAGTAAAAGGTAGAGTTGGCGAAATAAATTGTCCATGCGTAATCACACAGAGTTGCTGATGGAGAATTACATTATACCATTGTATCTCCAAAACAAATGCTTCAAACGCAACCGCCATCGAGATATGACCACTCGGAGCACTCTCTCCATGTTCATGTGCAGAAATTTCGGAGGATACTATTAGTTAGGAGTTTTCCATAAGGATTGTTTGGTTTGTTTGATTACAGACTATAAGAATGTCCTGTTGTCCGTCATGCATGCAATTCCAAGGCAAAAGCCATTGAGTCCAACCTGTTAGATTTTGGGCCCATTTTGGGCAGCCCAATAAAATTCCTGAAAATCTCAAATTGGCCCATGTGCATGGCAGAATTTTGGAGGTGCAAAGTGGTGCTAAAGTTTAGTCCCACATTGTTTGTTGGAGGAGACAAACACCACCTTATAAGGTGGAGTGTTGTACCACTTGGTAAGCTTGTGAGAACAAGAGGCTCTCTCGTGCGCACTCCTCCTCCGCTCGCACGCACCGCACCGCACCGCACGTCTCGTCTCGTCACGACGCGCCGCGGGTTGCGGGAATCTCGCCGAGCCGAGCTTTATTTTTGCAGTCCGGGAAAACGGGTTTGGACGGATGCGTGGGCTACTGTAACCGACCTAAAACGTGCGCGACGTGGACTTGGGCCACGTTGTACCCGTTAGGGTTTTCCCGAGCCGCACTATATAAAGTCGTGCGCTGCAAACCACCGAACCAATCTAGGTTTTGCCAATCTCGTGCCTTGCGCCGCCACCGTAGTCAAGCGCTCCGCGCGACTGCTTTCAAGTTCTTCATCACGGCTCGACTTCCTGGACGATCTCCGGGTCCGCGGGCGACTCGTCTCCAACGTCGTCTCCTTCGAGCTGCTACCGTCGCCGCTCAAGCTGCTGCCGTCGCTGCTCCAACGACTACTTCCTCTACAACCGTTCGGTACGTGCGGCGTGTTCTGAACTGTTTTGCTATGGATCTGTTGGCGTATGTGTTGCTGCTGTTCATGTTGATTAGTACATCTAGTATGTTCGTATTCTACATGTTAGTAGCTGGTGTAGTTATGTTTAATATTCTGGAATTAATCATGGAATTATTGCCTAATTATCCAACAATCCAAAAACCTTATATGTGTTATAGGCAATTTCCTGAGTTAAACATGGGACATCTATCTGATGCGCTGAGGCCGGACAAGTTTACCGGTGTGGACTTTAAGAGATGGCAGTACAAGACCACACTGTGGTTGCGATCTCTGAAAGTGTTCGAGGCTAGTGAGGGTTTACCTGAAGGAACTATATCTGACGAGGATCAGAACAAGTTCAAGGAAACCAATACTGCCTTTGTGGGACTCGTTCTGAGTGCTCTTAGCAACAAGCTGTTTGATGTGTACATGCACATTACAGATGCCAAAGAGCTCTGGGAGGCACTGAACGCTAAGTTCGGTGTAGCAGATGCTGGCAGTGAACTGTACATCATGGAGAGCTTCCATGACTTCAGGATGGCTAACAACCGTTCTGTAGTCGAACAGGCTCATGAGATACAGTGCATTGCTAAGGAGCTTGAGCACGCTAAGTGTGCCTTACCTGACAAGTTTGTGGCTGGATGCATTATTGCAAAGTTGCCCTCTTCATGGAGGAACTTCGCCACAACTCTCAAACACAAGAGACAGGAGATTTCGGTTGAAAACCTGATAGCGTCTCTTGATGTTGAGGAGAAGGCTCGGGCTAAGGACACTGCTGAGAGAGGTGGTGAAGGTCAGTCTAGCGCCAACATGGTGCAGAAGAACTTTCACCATGGCAAGAGCAAGGCAAAGAGCAAGTCTTCCTTCAACATGCCTACCAAGACTACTTCTTTCAAGAAGAAGAAGAAGATGCTGAACAAATCTGAGCTAAAGTGCTACACTTGTGGAGAGCCCGGACACTTCTCTGTGGACTGCCCAGATCGTGCAGACAAGAAAGGGAAGAAGCATGTCAACGTCGTGACCGCTAGCAATGCTGATGGGTACGGTAATTTACCGACTGTGCTTTCAGTATTTCAATCTCCATGTTGGTGGATTGATACGGGTGCTAATGTTCATGTATGTGCTGACATCTCTATGTTCACTTCTTATCAGGTCGCAGATTCAAGCGTCTTAATGGGGAATGGATCACATGCTTCTGTTCGTGGTGTTGGCACGGTAGATCTGAAGTTTACTTCGGGGAAGATCGTGCAGCTGAGGAACGTGCAGCATGTCCCTACTATGAACAAGAATCTTGTTAGCGGCTCCCTTCTATGCAGAGATGGGTTTAAATTAGTCTTGGAGTCCAATAAAGTAGTTGTGTCAAAGTTTGGACAATTTATTGGTAAAGGGTATGAGTGCGGAGGCTTGTTCCGCTTTTCATTATCGGATTTTTGTAATAAGTCAGTAAACCATATTTGTGGCAGTGTGGATTCGGATGCTAATGTTTGGCACTCTCGTTTATGTCATGTTAATTTTGGTTTAATGAGTAGACTTTCCAGTTTGAGTTTAATTCCTACTTTCACCATTGCCAAAGGTTCTAAGTGCCATAGCTGTGTGCAATCTAAGCAACCTCGAAAGCCTCACAAGGCGGCCGAGGAGAGAAACTTGGCACCTCTAGAACTCGTACATTCGGATCTATGTGAGATGAATGGCGTGTTGACAAAAGGTGATAAGAGATATTTCATGACTTTAATCGATGATGCTACTAGGTTCTGTTATGTATATTTGTTGCACACTAAAGATGAAGCTTTAGACTACTTTAAAATTTATAAAGCTGAAGTTGAAAATCAATTAGAGAGAAAGATCAAACGTCTTAGGTCAGATCGTGGTGGCGAGTATTTCTCCAACGTATTTGATGAATTCTGTGAGGAACATGGTATTATTCATGAGAGGACGCCTCCCTATTCGCCCCAATCAAACGGGGTTGCCGAGAGGAAAAACCGCACGCTGACCGACTTGGTGAACGCCATGTTGGACACTGCTGGTTTATCTAAGGCATGGTGGGGGGAGGCTTTGTTGACTTCGTGTCATGTCCTGAATAGAGTTCCTAACAAGGATAAAGAGAAGACACCTTACGAGGAGTGGTCTGGGAGAAAACCATCACTTTCTTATTTTCGTACTTGGGGATGTTTGGCGAAAGTCAATGTTCCAATTCCTAAGAAACGAAAACTTGGACCGAAGACAGTGGATTGTGTCTTTCTAGGTTATGCTCAGCGGAGCATTTGCTATAGATTTTTAGTGGTTAAATCTGAGATACCTGATATGCATGTTGATACTATTTTGGAATCTCGTGATGCAACATTTTTTGAGAACATGTTTCCTATGAAGGATATGCATAGCATTGCTAGAATTTCTTCTGAGATATTTGCTGAACCTAGTACATCTGTTGATCATTCTGAACAACCACTTGTTGAGGAAGTCCTTGAGAAGGATGACAATGAATCAGCTCCCAAGAGGAGCAAGAGACAGAGGACTGAAAAATCCTTTGGTGATGATTTCATTGTGTACCTTGTGGACAATACTCCCACGTCCATTGCAGAGGCATTTGCATCTCCTGATGCTGATGACTGGAAAGAAGCTGTCCATAATGAGATGGACTCGATTCTTTCTAATGGAACTTGGGAATTATCTGAACGACCCTACGGCTGCAAACCTGTGGGTTGTAAGTGGGTGTTCAAGAAGAAGCTAAGGCCTGATGGTACTATTGAGAAGTACAAGGCACGGCTTGTAGCCAAGGGCTACACCCAGCGCGAAGGCGAAGATTACTTTGACACCTATTCACCTGTTGCTAGACTCACCACCATTCGAGTACTACTTTCCCTGGCTGCCTCCTATGGTCTTATCGTTCATCAAATGGACGTAAAGACAGCTTTCCTTAACGGAGAGTTGGAAGAGGAAATCTATATGGATCAGCCTGATGGGTTTGTAGTAAAAGGTGAAGAGAGAAAGGTGTGCAAATTGTTAAAATCTTTGTATGGGCTGAAGCAAGCACCTAAGCAATGGCATGAGAAGTTTGACAGAACTTTAACTTCTGCAGGCTTTGCCATTAATGAGGCTGATAGGTGTGTATATTATCGCCATGGTGGGGGCGATAGTGTTATATTATGCTTGTATGTTGATGACATACTGATTTTCGGTACAAGCATGATAGTGATAAATGAGGTCAAGTCTTTCCTGTCAAAGAGCTTTGATATGAAAGATCTGGGACAAGCTGATGTGATCCTGAACATTAAGCTGATTAGGGATGAGAGTGGGATTACGTTAACGCAATCACACTATGTTGAGAAGGTCTTGAGCCGCTTTGGTTATATAGACAGCAAGCCTTCTCCAACACCCTATGATCCCAGTGTGACACTCAGAAAGAACAAAAAGGAAACGAGAGATCAATTAAGATATTCTCAAGTGATCGGTTCACTCATGTACCTTGCGAGCGCGACAAGACCTGATATCTCTTTTGCTGTGAGCAAGTTGAGCAGGTTCATGTCTAACCCGGGTATTGATCATTGGCATGCACTTGAAAGGGTCATGCGCTATCTGAACGGTACAATGAGTTATGGGATTCACTATTCAGGGCACCCTGCGGTGCTTGAGGGATATGTGATGCGAACTGGATCTCAGATGTTGATGAGCTCTACGCCACAAGTGGATATGCATTTATTCTTGGAGGTGGCGCAGTGTCATGGAGGTCTTGCAAACAGACCATTTTGACGAGGTCAACCATGGAAGCAGAACTTGCTGCTTTAGATACAGCTTCTGTTGAGGCAGAATGGCTGCGTGAGCTCTTGATGGACTTGCCGGTGGTTGAGAAACCATTACCGGCCATCCTTATGAACTGTGACAACCAAACGGTTATTACGAAAGTGAACAGTGCTAAGGATAATGCGAAGTCATCAAGACACGTCAAGAGACGCTTGAAGTCTGTCAGGAAAATGAGAAACTCCGGAGTAATAACTGTTAGTTATATTCAAACAGACAAAAACCTGGCAGATCCCTTTACGAAGGGACTATCACGTAATGTGATAGATAGTGCATCGAGGGAGATGGGGTTGAGACCCGTGAGTGTTACACCATAGTGGTAACCCAACCTATGTGATCGGAGATCCCGTGAATTAGGACCTGGGAAGAACAAGCTAGTGGTTTAACTGAGGAGAGTTATTTTATAACCCTCTCCGTGGGAAGATGCATAACTCTCACATTCTGTAAGGCAGGTTGGCAATATGCCTTAATGTGTTTTGTTGGCTATTCGTAGCAAAGGTGCTGTCCTACAGAGCGACCTTGAAAGAACACACCTATATGAGTCCGACTGTTAAACGTCGCAGTCTATGAGATTTGGGTGATCTCTAGTAAGCTCATGAAGAGACCAGGGAGTATGACGCATATGCTCCACCCGCGGGGTAGGCTACTGGCAGCCACGTACTGGTTATGACTTTGAGTGAAGTCTATTGGCACCAAACTTGCAATTCAAGGTTCGTCCATTGTTCAAGTTGCTGGTAGATGTAGCTTGAAGCTCTAGGCGGAAGTTCAACTTAACAGTCTCTGCTGAAACACTGGTATATAAACAAGAAACGAGGTTTGGCAAAATCTCTAAATGGGAATTTGAGATCTGGTGGGGGATTGTTAGATTTTGGGCCCATTTTGGGCAGCCCAATAAAATTCCTGAAAATCTCAAATTGGCCCATGTGCATGGCAGAATTTTGGAGGTGCAAAGTGGTGCTAAAGTTTAGTCCCACATTGCTAGTTGGAGGAGACAAACACCACCTTATAAGGTGGAGTGTTGTACCACTTGGTAAGCTTGTGAGAACAAGAGGCTCTCTCGTGCGCACTCCTCCTCCTCCTCCGCCGCTCGCACGCACGCACCGCACCGCACCGCCCGCCCGTCTCGTCACGACGCGCCGCGGGTTGCGGGAATCTCGCCGAGCCGAGCTTTATTTTTGCAGTCCGGGAAAACGGTTTGGACGGACGCGTCACAGTTAGTCGGTTCGGGTCGCTCCCGGATCGTGGGCTACTGTAACCGACCTAAAACGTGCGCGACGTGGACTTGGCCCACGTTGTACCCGTTAGGGTTTTCCCGAGCCGCACTATATAAAGTCGTGCGCTGCAAACCACCGAACCAATCTAGGTTTTGCCAATCTCGTGCCTTGCGCCGCCACCGTAGTCTACTCCATCCCGTGCGCCGGCGTGCACCGGCGAACGGGACAGCAGGTCTCCGGAACCGCTCGTCCTTGTGATCCTGTACGGGAGAGGGCGAATAAGGTTTTTGGGAAGCGCTCCGCGCGACTGCTTTCAAGTTCTTCATCACGGCTCGACTTCCTGGACGATCTCCGGGTCCGCGGGCGACTCGTCTCCAACGTCGTCTCCTTCGAGCTGCTACCGTCGCCGCTCAAGCTGCTGCCGTCGCTGCTCCAACGACTACTTCCTCTACAACCGTTCGGTACGTGCGGCGTGTTCTGAACTGTTTTGCTATGGATCTGTTGGCGTATGTGTTGCTGCTGTTCATGTTGATTAGTACATCTAGTATGTTCGTATTCTACATGTTAGTAGCTGGTGTAGTTATGTTTAATATTCTGGAATTAATCATGGAATTATTGCCTAATTATCCAACACAACCTCATAGAAAATAAATGTTTACTTCTATGACAACTATACCATATACCTAATCCTTCATCTGAATTCTAAATTCTTTGTATTTCTTCGTTTGTAGGATTCGAACCAAAAATGTCCTATGTTCTTTCAACATCACATACGCGAGTGACCCTAGTACCCTACAGTACATAACAATAGTGTGCATCCTACAGCAGATACACAAGATTTAACGGAGTAAAAGTATACCAGTATTCTACTCCCTCCGTTCCAATTTAATTGACTTGTTATGCACCAAATGTGGATGTATATAGCAAGTCCACATTTGGTGCATAGCAAGTCAATTAAATTAGAACGGAGGGAGTACGTCGTAACACATGGTGTCATTGCGTTAATGCTCCGTCCTTCCGCTTCTAGTGTAGAAAGGTCTGAAAGTGAACGTAAGACCAATAACAGTAAACACGTTCAGCATGAAGAACACCAGGTGGTCGCCTGTAAGATTAATTCACAGCAGGTATCAGAACGAATTAGAGCTTTATTAGTTTACACCGTATTAATATCAGAAAATCTTTCCATGTTAAACGCAAGCTTAATCTTCCTAGAAGTGACATTAATATCAGAAAATCTTTCCATGTTAAACGCAAGCTTAATCTTCCTAGAAGTGACATACTCTAGGAGGATAGAAAATTTGTAAATGTAAAAAAAAAGGTCAAAATTAAATACCTTGAAGAAATGGAGCTGTTTGACGCTTTTGAGCCCATGAGAATCTACAAAGAAAAATGCAGTTAACATAATAAGGATTAAGGAGATTCTACAAGAAAAAATGCTACTAGCATGATAAAGTGGAGTGCATTTTTTCCTGAAAACATGTAATAAAAAAACTGCCATTGCATTGTCAACGAACTGATTCACAAAAAAAACTATTTGAGGAACTGAGATAACTGTTGTTTGCAATAGAAAATAGGATGGATACGGAGCAGCTAAGACGCCGGCTCTGGAACTAATCTGGATATTATTGTGAAGTGCTATATTTTCCTTTATGTGGTTGCAATACTAAGCATGTAATAAGTTGGAGCATGGATATACTTACATAAATCCTGCAACAGCTGGAGCTATAGTTTTAAAGATGGACATTAGTGTTACAGAAAGGCCATTGGCTGAAGCTCTTACGTCCTGACTCTGTTATGTTTATCACAAGGTTAGGAAAAAGTTATATTACCGAACTTCGTAGGCATGGATGAAAGGCAGCTATTCATTAATCATTTATTAGGAATATCGAGAACTTACGACAGCATCATTCATTAAAATGCTGAATACAGTCATGGTAGTTACCTGAAATATTTTTGAGAGCACGATTAAATTTTCGTAGGAACTAATAATGGCTGTCTTCAATTGAAATAAATAAGTCTATAAGCATCACACATCTTAGTGATCGATGTGATAAGCAGAGAAACAATTCAAGCATTTGTGAATATATGAATAACTAGTTGCATGTCCTATTTGCATTGCTGCTATTATCTACAACCTCTGTTCCGTATTATAAGCCGTTTTGCCAAACTAAATTAGTTTGCCAAAATGGCTTATAAAGTTATAATACGGAACATAGGGAGTACTAACAAAAAAAGGTGTTCAGAAACAATATCTGGGGTTATGCTTAGTAACCAACAAGATAAATAAACCCGGCTCGAAAATAAGACTCGAAATATTTACAAAACAATTATGAACTAATAGCATGCCTAAACTTGAAGAATTATTCCCCACAACAAAAATGTAAGATCTTTGCACTCACTGAGAAAGAATTCTTCAGAAAAGACGCACAATTTACTGCCAACTGAAGAATGAACCCTGACAATGCAGGCATAAATGGATAGCTCGAAAGAAGAGGTACTGTCAGAAGCTGCACATCAGAATATCTAAATGAGTTTAACCGTTAGTACAATATAACTAAGCTGATCAAACAAGCAATAAAAAGTCTTACCGCAATTGCACGGACTAACGTGATGGGTTCTATAGATTTTGCAATCGATGGATAAATCAAAATTTGATATATTAGGAGTAGGAGACCTGACAAAAAGTACAGTCAATACACAAAACTTTGCATGCAACCAGATAGAGCACAACGCCTAAGATATGATTTTCTGAGTTCCCAGTGAGTTCTCATGATCACACGTTTAATGCAGATTATGGTTCCAGTATGTCTTAGTTCTTCAAATTAAGCATATATTTAAGTCATGTCAGACTAGATAAAGCTGCATCATTATCTCCAGTGCCACCAACAGGACAAAATATGTATCCATCTTATATTTTATAGGCATGTTAAGATATATCATATGCGCCAGTACAAAGTCTGTCGCTTAGAGAAATGCCACAGAAGGCTCGATGTCGTATTTTTCCTGACAAGAAAGTTCAGGTTCATATATATATATTCCACTGCTCACTCGCTCTAATCGTTCAGAACTTCAGGTGCCATTATGGTCGTTAAAATTGGGAAATAACAGATGCCATTTGCAGGGACATATATGTACGTTTTCCTTCACAGGAACATTCATTGCCTTATGTATAATCATATTACAAGGGGCTAGAGATATCCTTGGATCCCCTATCTCCGAGACTTCAATGATGTTCAAATTTTCAAGTCTCGGTGAGTAAATCTATGGGCCATGAGCTGTAAATTCACAATTCCTTGTGTTTTCTGTAAAATACCTGAGATTGAGAGGACGCTACCCACATCTTGAGAAGAAAAGCTTAGCCCACCATATTTTCTGTCACTGACAGCCCAAAGAGAAAATACCTGCAGTTTATGTCTTTCTAGAATGAAATCCAGTAATAATTGGCAATGTAAGCAGTTCAAAATATTAATATGATAAACAACCACGGAAGTATATCCAAATGATACACACATTACCTCTTCATAAGCCAAGTCCTGCAGAGAGAAAATGCAATATACAGTGATAGCAGACATTAATGGCCAGTTTGTGAATAAACTGAGACATCCACCACCATTTTGTTCAGCATTTGTATCAGAAAGAGATTCTTCGACAGCTTCAATTGAATTATTTAAAATTGTGTCTTCAGTATGTTTATGCAAGGTTTCCTGCAGCATTGTAGACACGTGAAGTACATGTGAGTTCTGTGTGTGCTATGTACTCCCTCCGTTCTAAAATACATGACTTAGAATTGTCCAAAAATGGATGTATCTACAGACTAAAACATGTCTAAATACATCCGTATGTAGAAAAATCTAAGTCAAGTATTGTGGAACGGAGGGAGTAAATGTTATGTGGGGCTCCACATACCACCGCCGGTCCAAGACCAGGCCCACAGGGAATGCTGTACTCTAGAGATGAGAAGTTAGACTAGGCCACAGGTTGATGCTTTACATCAAGAGTCCTGTATGTAGACTATATAATGCCTACCCCTAGTTCATTATCAATCAAGCAAGAAATAAGCTATCTATCTTCCCAAACTCTTCTTTCACCCTTCGTGCCACATCCACTCCGGACCGACGCGGCGTCTACAAGCTCCGGCCTCCCATTGAGCAAGGTTATGCGACTGACGGTCAGATATGGGGGTTAGAGTCGTAGATGCTTTCCATGTATTAGTTGTGTATATTCCCTATTTTGAATGGGGTTTTCTGCATATTTACCACGCATATACTCCCTCTGTTCCTAAATGTAAGACTTTTTAGTATTTTTTGGCCCACATGTATTTAGACATGTTTTAGTGCAAGATTCATGTCTAGATACATGTGGGTCAAAAAAGGCTAAAAAGTCTTATATTTAGGAACAACGGAGGAAGTATGTGTATATTAATTGGGCTATGACCTTGGGCTATACCATGTGAGGAAATATGCAACCTGTATATGTGGATTATCTAGCCCTTTCCATCAGTTCAGACTTTTGGTTGTGTTGACTAGTGCATGAAACTTAACATGGTATCAAAGCCCAGGGTCTCAAGTTCGAGTCCTCACTTTCGCAATTTATCCAAAAAAAATGTTGCTCCCCCCCTTTGTCCACGTGTAGGCCTCTTCTCTCATATGTGAGATTGTTCTTCTTCTATTCACGTGTTTACTTTCCGTGTCACACTTGAGAGGGGTGTTGAAGTGGGTAGGATTGGGCTAGGCTAGGCTAGGACGGAGGGGAGCGGGGCGGATAGCCATCTAAAGGAAAATTTCTACTTTCACATTGATATATTATGTGCCCTAACTCTACACCTATCATTCGTCGAGTGCCTAGTCAAGACATCATGGCACTGCAATTGTATCTAGTGCTGATAAAAAAAGCAAATATCATGTTTATCAACACTTTGAATACGTATATAGTTTGTGGATCATCGCAAAAATATATGATTTCAGTACCAAAAACAGGGTTCCCTTTCGTTAGAGTTATCGGAGTGAAAGCAAACTCACCGGAAGCCAGAAGCAAGCAATTAAAGCAGCAACGGCAAGGAGTGATATACAAAGGCAGGGGAGAAAATACGGAAGCCTAAAACAGTGATTGTTTAAACAGAATTAAAATCAGAGAATAAAGCGATATCAAAAGGATACACAAAGAAGGAAAATGTCAAGGAGGATTCACAAAGAGAATGCTTGTAACATCCCCAGTTTAGCTAATCCTGATTAGGAGTTGATATGTGCATTCATGAGCATAGCATGCATTAAATCTAACTCTTAAAGAAAACAACGCATTATGAGGCAAATTGAAACACTCTAAATTGTACATTGCCTTCTATTTAAAATGCTCCCAAAAAGGTCTCAAAATTTCGAAATAAAAACATGTGGACCTTCTAATGTATGTTGGGAAGGCCACTGAATATCTTCAGATTTGTTTGTACAAGTTTTCAATCCCCAAACCTACTCAAAACAGGAAAACAAAACGTGGTTTTAACCTTTGGCCCAATCCAGTTTGTTCTCTGCCGTGTCTTTACGATCCACCACATGTGACAGCTTAGCAAAGCCCAGCCCAAGTCCCCTTGGTCCTCGTCAGCACAAGCAGCTGCGTGTCGACGCCGATGCCGTCGCTGCAGCGCAACGATCCGCGCCGCCGCCGTGAACACCAGCAGGGGATAAGACCAGCCCATCCATCGTCATCCCCTCATACCACAGCCAACCGAATTAGCCAGCCTCTCAAGAACCTAGCTTCGACCATCTAGCTGGGCATCGCCTGGAGAGGAGCAGCAGGACTTGCGCTGTGTAGAGAAGGAGCAGACCAATCAGGAAAAGGAGCAGACCAATCAGGAGTACATCAACGATAGCAAGGAGAGAAGAAGAAAAGACCAGGCTATTTCAGATCCGTTTCTTGAGTCTCCTGGAGTTCAGGTACAGCTCGTGAGTGAGGCTACCAACGATAGCTTTTCTTGGTTAAATCAGCTCCTTGTTTCTATTGTCTATTGTACCGATGCATAGAAGTGAAAATAATATTTAAGATGGGAAGAGAGGAACTCCAGATCTCGTAGTTCCTGTTGTGAAAATATCTTGCCAAACTGAACCATCTATTTCGAAATTCAACAACAAGCAGAAATCTGGGAGTTCTCAGAGTGTTCCCTGGTACGTCAGTACACATATTCAGTTTTTAAGAAAAGATCTAGTTCCAGAAAGTTTTCAGCTTAGCTGAGAGTTAGAACTGGTTGTTGTGGTTCTGGATACACGTACTCAATATTTCTGTATAAATTAATTAGGAGCTAACCTGAGACCCTTTTAGAGAGTTTAAAAGGCCAGCTTCGGATCTGCTGTTTACTGTTTCCCGAAAATGATTTTAACTTGTAAAATCAATATCTATAGATCTGTTTATTCGAAAAATGTGTTCAAAATACCAAAATGTTCAGAAAAATGTAATCTGTCTGTTTGTATCAAAATCATGCATGCCTAACTAACTTAAATTGAGATTCAATTAGAAGAACTAAATAACCAACTTATGGAATTATGGGGTTATTTCCAAATAATGTTGTTAGTTATGTTTAGACCCCAATTAAATGGTTATTCATGTTTAGGGCTTTAAATTGAACTCCTTAATCTGTCATGCATACATTTGTGCGCATTGCATCAATGCCATGGTTGATTGTTATTTTTCTTTTCCGGTGTTTCGTTCTTCTCGGTAGAACGCGAATCCGAAGTCAAGATGGACAACTTCAAAGATGAATACTTGATCATCGATGATCAAGTCAAGAAGAAGATTCAAACGATTTGTTATTGGTTATTTATCAACGAACCAAGGCAAGCATAACCTCTTATCTGCCCATATATGATTTCGAAGTATTTCACTCTTGTATTTGCATACGATTCCAATGTATTTTGGTCGATAAATATAAGTCTCCTATATATATTTGCATCACCCAGATATCCTCAACCATTCTTCCTAGCAGCCGTAGTTTTGAAATGAGTAGATCGCCAAAGCCTTATATCTGCTTAGTCATGCATAGTTGTTATCTCTGCTCCACCCGGTTGGTGAATCAGAGCTGCGAATGAACTTAATATACCAGGATGTCGTGGAAAAGGATATGAGCAGGTAAATTGACAAAAAGGCTATGGATGAGAGGCCACAGGGGTATGTGGTGGGTTGTCTCGTTCTCGCCGCCCTAGGACCTGAGTTCTCGCCTCTTGAACCAAGACTGAGCGTGCATCCACACGCGGGCCTAACACCCTGCTCGACTAACTAACTTGGTTGGTTGTACCCATGGGACACGTAGTTTGGTTTTCCATTCGCGTGTGGGTAAAAAAGTATGAGAAAGGATAGGGCCTGGCAGGGATCCAGTGATGGATGAACACGGATCTTGATTCCTGTGACAGAGTAACGGGGACCGTCACGAGGTGGCCATCTCGCGTAATGGCGGATGTTCCCTGTTATGGATGACCCATGGGATATAATCAACTAAGGTAAAGGTCGTGGTCAACCACCCTCTGCCGGCACTCCAAGGAAGAGTGTTAATCTAGTGGCAATAAGAGTCGGTTGGTACGTGTGGTAAACATTGTACACCCCTGCAGGGTTTAATCTTTTCGAAAAGCCGTGTCCACGGTTACGGACGACTTGGGAATGGATTCAGTGATCATAGAAAAATTGAACGTGATCGTAAAACCTGTTGACAAGGAATGTAGGATACTTCCTCGAGGGTGTCGAGGGGGTGATCCTAGTTGATAGTTGTTGATAAGCTGGTGGATACAAAATGATTACCAGAGTTGAACATGTTCTCTTATCTCTTCTAAAAAGTCTACTGTTGATACGAGTTCCTCCCTCCCTCTATTTGAAACTAAAGATGGCTTTATGCAAATGAACCTTCATACAATCTCTCTAAACAAGCAGATATATAACAGGTTAAGTAAGTCTTGTTGAGTACCTTCGGTGCTCATGTTTGCTTAATTTGGTTCAGGTGAAGACCCTCACTCCGACGCTGGTTTCTACGTTGACATCGACGAGTAGTTTGGGGTTCCCATGTGGCAGCCTGGAACTTGTAGGTTATGTAGCCTACGTTGCTTATTTCTGGCCTCTTAGGCCTTTTGCTATCTTGTTGAATAGCAACATATCCGCTTTCCGTTGAATGTTGTAATGTTGGGTCATCTGACTTCTGTTTGTAATATTACCAAGTACTGTAAAACAAGTTATATAATATTACTTTGAATCGTAGAGTCTGTAATGTGCCAGTTGTTCTGCAGTCTTGATCTCTCTATTATATTTTGATAGTTGTGCCTGTGTTATGGCATCAATCGAAGTGTTGTGTTGCCGATGATCAATTCCGAGCAACGCCTGCCAGAGGTTCTGGCCTAGGAGAGGTGTGCCCAGTAACCTTCGGTTGTATCGCATAACCAGTGACACACAACATCTTTGTATAGTACCGGGGTCGGGGCGCTACAATGCTTTACCTCCCAAATACGGAGTTCGTTGAGAATATGTCTGGATATTTATCTGCAGGCTGCAATCACAAGCTAAATTAGCTTACAAGGCTTCTGACAATTTTATAATCACAAATGTCTACATTAGAAAAATGAAACAATCAAAATAGCTCGTTTTGGTGGATGTTTGCATGAAGCATAGCAATAGAATGATGAATAACCTCATGCATTCATGTTTTAGCAAATAAAAATAAGCAGGGGAGTACTTTTGTTATATGTTGCGATAAGGTATATAATCTTTAGATTTACATGTGAGTTCAAATATATCATGATCAAAATAATGGAAAATCATACGTTAAAACAGAGTTCGATGACAATACATAAATTAGCGTTCTGCAAATATACCTGCGCAAGATAACCACCAATGGCTGGTACAACAATAAGGCCTATGCCACGTGAGGAGGAGATCTGATGCAATAGTGACATTATATCATGACTGAATAAAGTTGGGACTTGGGAGTAACAGAAGAATTTGAAATAGCATCTTACAAGTGATAATGCCAGGTGACCGTGTTCTTTCCGGCATACTTCTGTAGCATAAGCCTGGACATACAAATAAGTCAAACACGATTTAACACAGCGATACATTTGATTTTTCTGACTTCTATCTTGTGAATGCATTTTGTTTTATTGGCATGACCATGGGTAGTCCTTATACTGCTTTGAGAAATTCAGAACCAGTGCACGTGTGAATACTAGTTGGTTGGCTGAAAATTATCAATTGTGCAGCTATCCCAGTTATAAAGACTTCAATCACTATAACAAAACAACCTTCATCGAAAACAAGCTAACAATCTAAACCCAGTCACTGCACCAACGCCAGCTAGGTCCGACATACCGGAGGATTGGTGGAACAAAAACATAGCAGCAGCAAAAAAACGACAACCGCAACCACAGCGGAATATTATTCTATGTTTGGTGGCATGTTTGGAAAGAACACAATATGAGAATTTTTTAGGGCAAGGTGGTTGACGAAACAGGGGTGGCTTTCATGGCTCAAGAAGATATCTCCAAGCGTCATATGGCCATGGTGCCGACCGAAAGTAGCATAAATGCCTTACTGCCATAGTAGCCTTTTATTTTTCTGGTTCTGGCTCTCGTTCCCCCTCTAAACGAGACCATATTTTTGTATAAAACTCCTTTTCTCTAATGAAAAGGCACTGCTCCTGCCATCTCCTTACAAAAATAGTGTTCAACCAAATATGTGAACCATCATTCTCTCATGAAAGAACGCCAGAAATTAAGTCCAATCGAATAAGAGTATAACTTGGAGTATTTGAGCAGCTAATCAACAAAATGTTGATATATGATACTGTTAGAATTAATGTGCTGACTAATTAGATAATTACTACTTACTAGATAAGTCTCAAAGGCCCACTCATGCATGGCAAGTGGTGGAACCAGTTTAGTCCCACATTGCTAGTGTAGTGGGGAGTTGGACTTTCATATAAGGGTTGTAGTTCACCATCCACTAGGGGCTTGAGAAGATGAGTGGACCACGCATGCTCCTCCTCCACCGACTACCTCACCTCGCCACGAGCGTTGCGTTTTGTGAACGAGCCAAGCTGGTCTCATATCCATGTAGAGTGTACTTTATTAACCGCTCGCATGATGGGTGTACTTTATTAACCGCTCGCATGATTCCATCGACAATTTCACTAGTGTTGCTATGAAAGACTCCATGGCTGCACTATTGACCCCAATGCCTTCATTTTGGTGGTGCTATTCGAGTATTGATTCTTGATTTTCGGGTGAAAACCCTTGGTCTGGATTTCATTTGTTGTACCTGGCAATGACGGACTTCTATCCGTTTCCTTGTTTAAGTCATTGTATGGAGACACTTCCTCTCATGTGGAAATCCATGATCTGACTTTGGTGGTTGGATTGAGCGATTGCGACACCAACTTTGGGGCCTTCTTGTCTGCCCAGGCTATTCTTCATCAAACATCCTGCCCAGATACTCCTCCCCAAAACGGTGTGGCGGAGCCGAAAAATCGCCATGTTTTGGAAGTCGCTCGCTCGTTGATGTACACGATGAATGTCCTCAAGTTCTTGTGGAGTGAAGCGGTCATTACAGCCACATACTTGATCAACCGAACACCTTTCAGGATACTAGGTATGAAATCCCCATGTGAGATGTTGTTTGGAGAAAATAAGTTTGTTGTCCCTCTAAAGTTATTTGGAAGTACCTGTTTTGTTCGGGGTCATAGGCAATCTATTGGGAAGTTAGACCCACGGGCACTGAAATATGTGTTTATGGGTTATTCATCGAGTCGGCAAGGGTATAAGTGTTGGATCCACTCTGCGAAACGCATGTTTGTAAGTATGGATGTCACCTTCAGGGGATCTGAGCCATTCTATGGTGAACCGACTGATCTGATTCTGTTATTTGCAGAATTTGACCACCTACACTGTGTGCAAGATGGTCATGAGGGGGAGAAGGTTATATCATGTACTCAAGGTGATTCTGTGGGTACTAACACTAATAATGATGTGCAGGTTCAGGTTCAGCCAACGGTGGGTAGAATTCAAATAGGTTCTCTCCAGGTTCCTGTCCCTGTTTGAGATTGTTGGCCGCAGAATCTACGCGTGTACTCTAGACGGCAGCCACATGTACAGGGGAGTAGCAAGGCAGTGATACGAGCTCATCTGACATCGCGGGACAACAGGAACATGTGCAGGGGGAGCAACAAGGCAGTGATGCTAACTCATGTGACACTATGGATCTTCCTATTGTCTTGAGGAAAGAACCACGAGCTACGGCAGGAAGGCCTCCTGAAAAGTACAGGGATGAGCAGGATACTATAGTGGCGAAGTAGGCACTACAAACTATTCAGGATGACCATGATATTGGAAATTTTGTGTCTTATGAGGCTTTGTCTCCATCCTACAAAGCTTTTGTTGCCTCTCTCCAATGTGCGTCAGTCCCAGAGGATTGGAAGAGTGCAAAGCAAGATCCAAAGTGGCGTGATGCAATGATATAGGAGTTGGAAGCACTAAAGAAAAACAAGACGTGGGTGCTAACCACATTGCCGGCAGAAAAGAAAGTTGTGAGTTGTAAGTGGATTTATACTGTGAAGCAAAATCCCCAGGGTAAGGTAGAATGGTATAAGACTAGATTGGTTGCTAGAGGGTTTAGTCAAACTTATGGAATTGACTATGATGAGACATTTGCGCCAGTGGCAAAGATGAACACGGTACGGATATTCGTTTCCTGTGCTGCTAACTTTGGGTGGAAGTTACATCAACTCGATGTCAAGAATGCTTTTTTGCATGGTGACCTGAAGGAAGAAGTGTACATGGAGATACCACCAAGCTTTGGTACCCTTGTATGGATTGAAACAATCATCGAGGGCATGGTTTGATACGTTCAGACGTGCCATTTGTGGTATGGGGTATGGTCAATGTAATGGTGACCACACAGTGTTCTACAGACACTCTGATCGTAAAATCACAATTATTGCAGTATATGTGGATGACATTATCATCACTGGAGATGATCAAGAAGAAATAAAGAGATTAAAGGAGTGTCTGAGTAAGGAGTTTGAGGTAAAAGATTTAGGCAACCTAAAATACTTTCTTGGCATAGAAGTGGCCCAGACAGAGAAGGGAATATCTTTGTGCCAACGGAAATACACCTTAGATCTCTTGAGTGACATGGGCATGATGGGATGTCGTGTAGCCCCCACCCGATTGAACAAAATCATCAAATGACGGCATAATCAGGTGAGCTGGTGAACAAGGAAGATTATCAAAAACTGGTTGTGTCACACTAGGCCTGACATTACATACGCCGTGGGTGTAGTGAGCAGATACATGCATGAACCAAGAAGTGGGTATCTTTATGTAGTGCACAGAATCTTGAGGTATTTGCAAGGGACTCCGGGAAAAAGGTTGTGGTTTGCAAAGAGTGGACATCTTGAGGTGGATGGCTATAGTGACTCAGGGCTGGTTGTCAAGACAATAGAAGATCAACATTAGTGTATTGTGTGTTTGTTGGAGGAAATATGGTGTCTTGGAGAAGCAAGAAACAATCACTTGTGTCTAGATCAACAACAGAAGCTGAGTATAGAGCCCTATCCCAAGGGTTGAGTGAGATGCTCTGGGTGAAGCACCTTCTGGGCGAGTTGAAACTTCTGAGGAAGGGGCCCTTGATAGTGTGGTGTGACAATCTATCAGCTATCAGTATTGCAAATAACCCAGTTCAACATGATAGGGTGAAACATGTGGAAATTGATCGCTTCTTTATTGAAGAGAAACTTGATGCTGGGATCATCAACCTTACTCATGTTAGCTCTAGGAAACAGTTTGCAGATTGCTTGACAAAGGGACTAGGAACCAAAGCTTGTAACTTGGCATGTGACAAGATGGGGTTGATAGATATCTACCATCCACCTTGAGGGGGAGTGTTGAACCGGCCCATCAGGCCCAACCCGTCTAAGTGACCTAGAAGAGGAAGGAGCTGGAGAGGATTGTGATTCGACACAGAACAACAAGCTGCAGTCGCCGGCCACCATGGACACCACCAAGGTGAGCTCCTCTCTGCTCAACATAACATAGGCAAGCTAGACTACCGACCAGGAATGAATTCGTGCCTCGTGGGGAAACCACCGAACACCGCTGCACCGGACACACCAAGCTATCGCTGGCGAGGGCCGCCTGCCCTCTCGTTTCTAGACGTGGAGCACCGATCCTGCCAGCAGACGGCGAGGACCGAGAACGGAGACAACAATGTCACGTGTAAAGGTCGGAGACCAACAAAGCCACCCCATGCACGAGAGAAAGAAGCTTCACGCTAGGATGAAAGCATGCCCAAGGATGCCGATGTGCTGCAACCAGTGGGTACGTGAGATCCACGACAACGCCCCAAAGAGGGTGACGGCACGGTGATGACGCGATGCACCGCTGCTGCCAAGCCCGAACAAGCGGATTACGGTTTTCACCCAGAGAAATGACACGAAGAGGGGACCCATGACAACGCTCCCAAGTAGAACATGACACTAATAAGAATCGCTGCCGCCGGTACCGAAGCTCGGAGCTTTCGATCCTATGTTTATCTTACCTGTCGAGTTGCATATCTAGTTTTCTTAGTGTCGTTGATCCATTTAATCTGGATATATTATTTTCCATGTTATCTCTAGTCTATTTTTGGATTAAATATAATGGAAATGCACATATATTCAACAGATCCAAATCGAAAATGAGAGTCTGGGTCTATCGGAGGGGAGGCAGGTTGGTAATGTGAAGGTATGCAAGATGAGGACTCATGACAATCCTGCTGATTATGATGATTTACTCGAGCTATGGGGTGTGTCGAACTTTACTCCAAGAGACTTCCAGTGCTAAATGGATATATATTTGCCGAAGGAGATTGTGTTTATTATTAAGGGTTCCTCATAGCGGATTAGGTTTTCACGAATCAAATCACATACGCCACCTATATATACCTCTTGTATGCCTAACGGGGTGGTTTCTCATTGTTAATCCCTGTGTTTGCAAACACTCTCCTGAGACAGTGAAGAACACCGCCACACACCCGTGGTTTTCCGCAAGGGTTTTCGACATAAAATTTTGATGTCTCGAGTTAATCTACTTTCGTTTATTTGCCTCTCGATTCAGAAGTTATAAAAATGTGATGGAAGGTTCTAGAACCCGAAAGGAAAGCACTCTTTTATGTACTTTTACGTACCTTAACTGGTCCGAGCATACCAGACAACAGCCCAAGCAGACCTCTTGTGGTTAATGCCATCCAGTAACTTGAGCTGAGTCCAAAGAGTGTATTGAATATAATTCTGAAATATTCGCAAAAAAAAAGAATATAATTCTGAAATACATGAGAAAAAAGAATATAATTCTGAAGTAGGTGCACATGTCAACATACACCAAAGAAAGCTCAGCAGACTACAGTTTGTTGAAAGAATATCCTTACACAGAAAAAAGGGTAATTACAAGAACTGGTTTTCTCCCGTACTTATCAGCCACAACTCCCATATTACAGAGGTTAGTGCTCTCCCAAACATATATGAAACTCCTTCATTAATAGAAAAGGTACCATTAGTTTACCGATAGATAAAGCTGAAGCATACCCCTTACAAAACAATGTCCTTATGCATCTAAGTTAAAGTGTTTCAGAAGATTAACACAGGAAGAGGAACTATGTTTTGAAATAAAACTCACCAATAAACCCAGCATAAAATCCAATATCTTCTTCTTCTTTAGCAACGTGCAGGTCTCTTATCTGCAAACAGATATATCAGTGTTGACAATCGATAATAGATTAATGAAAATTGTAACATTAGCTATGATAGCCTACTTGAAGAAAAAAATCTGATTAAAAGGAATGTTGTCGGGTAATGGAAGAAAACAAAACAATATGAAACAACAAAACTATGCGAAGCTTATATCATTGCTCGACATATAGAGCATTGAAATTTTTTTTTTTTTTTTTGCGGAGAAAGATCCAGTTACATCAAACCAGAAACCATACAGAACAGTCCTCAAGAAAGATAGAAATTACAACGCAGTCCTGCAGGTCAACGCCGACGCCGCCGATGAAGAAGACGTGCCGCTGGCGCGCCGCCACCGCTCCTCCCCTGCAGCCTTGGATCAGGAGGAGTCCCATGGTGGACGGGAAGTCGACGGGCCTCAGCTCCGAGGAGCCTCCACCTTGCCTCACCATCGTCGCCGACGAGCTGGTTCTTGTAACCTTCACCTTCAAAAGCTTCACCACCCGGCGCCGCCGCTCCACGGCCACCGGCTCGGGAAGCCCGCGCAGCACGAGTCCACCGAATCGCGAGCGCGGGGAAGGAGGCAAATCCGTAGCCGCGCCCCGCAGAGCACCACCACCGGAGAGGATCTCCGCCTCACCAAAACGCCGGCCCGGCCGCGCCATCCTCTCCAAGACGCCGCCGGCAGCGAACCCACTCGAACCTACACTATGTACACGGCTGGATCCGGCGATTCCCCACCCTCCCGCCGCCGAAGCGGCCGGCGGAGGGGGAGGAATCCCGCGGATCACCGCCGGCGAGGTGGCTCGAACGAGTGCTCTCAGAAATTCGTCTCTCCTCTACTGTAGCGGGGAAGAGATAAGGTCCAAGGTCCTTCTTACTTATAGAGCATTGAAATTTGATACTACTTGTAACTCTTCTTCTATTATCATGAAACAAAATGGCAATCATATTGCATGTTTTGAAAAGAAAGTGAAGTAACATTGCTCACCATAAAGTACAAGAACGGAAACAAGGACTGTATGGGCAAGGCTGCAAAATGCAAAACTAAGAATATCAATTCCCGATGAATAATAAAGAGATAACTCGAATAAGACATAAACCCCAAAACATATGAAATTTCTTGTATCTCAAATGAGCGTGAGAGTAACGAAAAAAATCCTCCAAGTCTTAGGCAGGAGACCAGGTTAGAAAATTAGCGAATAGAAAAGTCACCAGCACAAAAGTAGCATTCTAGCGCACAATGACAGCAATACCCAGAACTAGTACCAATAGTTAACTAACTTCTCTTATCTGGGTAACTATTTTTCCAAAAAGACAAACAGAACGAACCAAATTTGGTATGTCCACTAATGGATCTCATTGCAAACAACCATGTGCCGTAATAAGTAAGACTACAAGAGCAGGAGTGTCTTTCCAATTCAACCGTACAAATGCGACTGAAAATAAGCATCAGCGATGCACCCAGAAATTGTTTAAAAAGATTCGAGGGAACAAATGCACACAGACAAATCAGATAAAGGTCCCATTATTAGCGCGGCATGTGTCACGCGTGCAATTTTGGGAAGAGTTGGTCCCGGAATCCAAAGCTTGTAGGTGAGAGCTGAGGGGAAAGATACAAATATTCGGATGGCCAAGAACGGACTGATGAAGGTGTTGAATTATTAGGCATAATTTTCATGATTAATTCTAGAATATAAAGCATGATCGCAAGAGCTACTAACATGTTAATCTCAAAAATATTAGACGTATTAATTAACATGAACAGCAGCAAGACATGTACGAACACAGCCATCGGAACGTGACGAACGTACCGAACAATTGTAAATGAAGCAGTCGTTGGAGCAGCGACAGAAGCAGCTTGAGCGGCGACGATAGCAGCTCGAAGAAGACGACGTTGAAGACGAGTCGCCCGCGGACCCGGAGATCGTCCAGGAAGTCGAGCCGTGATGAAGAACTTGAAAGCAGTCGCGCGGGGCGCTTTCCAAAAACCTTATTCGACCTCTCCCGTACAGGATCACAAGGACAAATGGTTCCGGAGACCTGCTGTCC
Source organism: Poa pratensis (assembly GCA_947311845.1). NCBI lineage: Eukaryota > Viridiplantae > Streptophyta > Magnoliopsida > Poales > Poaceae > Poa > Poa pratensis. The sequence continues at coordinate 7,128,943 of CAMZMU010000103.1, read as the reverse complement.
CGTTCGCCGGTGCACGCCGGCGCACGGGATGGAGTAGACTACGGTGACGGCGCAAGGCACGAGATTGGCAAAACCTAGATTTGTTCGGGGTGTGACGGCGCACGCAGTGCACGGCAATATATAGTGCGGTTCAGGAAACCCTAACGGGTACAACGTGGGCCGGCCACGTCGCACACGTTCGAGTCGGTGCAGCAGCCCACGATCCGGGAGCGACCCGAACTGGCTAAGCTGTACGCGTACGCTAGCGACTCGATTTTTCTGAACAGCAAAAATATAGGCATCGGCTCGGCTCATTCCCGCAACCCGTGGCGTGTCGTGACGAGACGGACGGACGGCGGCGGAGGAGGAGTGCGCACGAGAGAGCCTTCTATTCTCAACTAGCACACCAAGTGGTACAACACTCCACTATATAAGGTGGTGTTTGTCTCCTCCAACTACCAATGTGGGACTAAACTTTAGCACCACTTTGCACCTCCAAAATTCTGCCATGCACATGGGCCAATTTGAGATTTCAGGAATTTCTTATTGGGCTGCCCCAAATGGGCCCAAATTTTAACAATCCCCCACCAGATCTCAAATTCTCATTTAGAGATTTTGTCAAACCTCGTTTCTTGTTTATATACCAGTATTTCAGCAGAGACTGTTAAGTTGAACTTTCGCCTAGATCTTCAAGCTACATCTACCAGCAACTTGAACAATGGACGAACCTTGAATTGCAAGTTTGGTGCCAATAGACTTCACTCAAAGTCATAACCAATACGTGGCTGCCAGTAGCCTACCCCGCGGGTGGAGCATATGCGTCATACTCACTGGTCTCTTCATAAGCTTACTAGAGATCACTCAAATCTCATAGACTGCGACGTTTAACAGTCGGACTCATATAGGTGTGTTCTTTCAAGGTCGCTCTGTAGGATAGCACCTTTGCTACGAATAGCCAACAGAAAAACATTAAGGCATATTGCCAACCTGCCTTACAGAATCTGAGAGTTGTGCATCTTCCCACGGAGAGGGTTATAAAATAATTCTCCTCTGTTAAACCACTAGCTTGTTCTTCCCAGATCCTAATTCACGGGATCTCCGATCACATAGGTTGGGTTACCACTATGGTGTAACGCTCACGGGTCTCAACCCCATCTCCCTCGATGCACTATCTATCACATTACGTGATAATCCCTTCGTAAAGGGATCTGCCAGGTTTTTTTTGTCTGTTTGAATATAACTAACAGTTATTACTCCGGAATTTCTCATTTTCATGACAGACTTCAAGCGTCTTTTGACGTGTCTTGATGACTTCGCGTTATCCTTAGCACTGTTCACTTTCATGATAACCGTTTGGTTGTCACAGTTCATAAGGATGGCCGGTAATGGTTTCTCAACCACCGGCAAGTCCATCAAGAGCTCACGCAGCCATTCTGCCTCAACAGAAGTTGTATCTAAAGCAGCAAGTTCTGCTTCCATGGTTGACCTCGTCAAAATTGTCTGTTTTCAAGACCTCCATGACACTGCGCCACCTCCAAGAATAAATGTATATCCACTTGTGGCGTAGAGCTCATCAACATCTGAGATCCAGTTCGCATCACAGTATCGCTCAAGCGCCGCAGGGTGCCCTGAATAGTGAATCTCATAACTCATTGTACCGTTCAGATAGCGCATGACCCTTTCAAGTGCATGCCAATGATCAATACCCGGGTTAGACATGAACCTGCTCAACTTGCTCACAGCAAAAGAGATATCAGGTCTCGTCGCGCTCGCAAGGTACATGAGTGAACCGATCACTTGAGAATATCTTAATTGATCTCTCGTTTCCTTTTTGTTCTTTCTGAGTGTCACACTGGGATCATAGGGTGTTGGAGAAGGCTTGCTGTCTATATAACCAAAGCGGCTCAAGACCTTCTCAACATAGTGTGATTGCGTTAACGTAATCCCACTCTCATCCCTAATCAACTTAATGTTCAGGATCACATCAGCTTGTTCCAGATCTTTCATATCAAAACTCTTTGACAGAAAAGACTTGACCTCATTTATCACTATCATGCGTGTACCGAAAATAAGTATGTCATCAACATACAAGCATAATATAACACTATCGCCCCCAACATGGCGATAATACACACACCTGTCAGCCTCATTAATGGCAAAGCCTGCAGACGTAAGAGTGCTGTCAAACTTCTCATGCCATTGCTTAGGTGCTTGCTTCAGCCCATACAAAGATTTTAACAATTTGCACACCTTTCTCTCTTCATCTTTTACCACAAACCCATCAGGCTGACCCATATAGATTTCCTCTTCCAACTCTCAGTTAAGGAAAGTTGTCTTTACGTCCATTTGTTGAACGATAAGACCATAGGAGGCAGCCAGGAAAAGTAGTACACGAATGGTGGTAAGTCGAGCAACAGGTGAATAGGTGTCAAAGTAATCTTCGCCTTCACGCTGGGTGTAGCCCTTGGCCACAAGCCGTGCCTTGTACTTCTCAATAGTACCATCAGGACTTAGCTTCTTCTTGAACACCCACTTACAACCCACAGGTTTGCAGCCGTAGGGTCGCTCAGATAATTCCCAAGTTCCATTAGAAATAATCGAGTCCATCTCGTTATGGACAGCTTCTTTCCAATCATCAGCATCAGGAGATGCAAATGCCTCTGCAATGGACGTGGGAGTATTGTCCACAAGGTACACAATGAAATCATCACCAAAAGACTTTTCAGTCCTCTGTCTCTTGCTCCTCTTGGGAGCTGATTCATTGGCATCCTTCTCAAGGACTTCCTCAACATGTGGTTGTTCAGAATGATCAACAGATGTACTAGATTCAGCAAATATCTCAGAAGAAATTCTAGCAATGCTATTCATATCTTTCATAGGAAACATGTTCTCAAAAAATGTTGCATCACGAGATTCCAAAATAGTATCAACATGCATATCAGGTATCTCAGATTTAACCACTAAAAATCTATAGCAAATGCTCCTCTGAGCATAGCCTAGAAAGACACAATCCACTGTCTTCGGTCCAAGTTTACGTTTCTTAGGAATTGGAACATTGACTTTCGCCAAACATCACCAAGTACGAAAATAAGAAAGTGATGGTTTTCTCCCAGACCACTCCTCGTAAGGTGTCTTCTCTTTATCCTTGTGATGCATGTAAAATGTATACATGAACTTTGCACTATATTACTTATATTCCAATCATATTTACATCATATAAGGGTTATATCAATGTTTTATCATAATTTTGGGAATATTTTATTTATTTCCTATTTTTATGGAATTAACCCTGCGCAGGCAGAAAACCCTCTTTTCTATATTTTAATGTTTCAGGGACCCAAACGACGTCCAAACGACCTGGAAATTTACGAGCATCAGTTTTTGGAAGGAAGAAGACTTGGGAGCGAAGGAAGCGAACAAGAGGAGGCCCGAGGCCCAAAAGAGGGTGGCCCACGCGGCCAAGGAATCTGGCCGCGTGGGACCCACCATCTGGAGCCTCGAGGATCCGTTGCCGTCGATCTTTTCGCCCACGACTCCGTCTTGACCTAAAACCGACTATAAAAATAGTCCCCGACGACGCCCTTCGGAAAGGAGCGCCGCAGAAACATAGAAACCACGAAACAAAGATCTGGAGTTGCAGATTGGAGGGGGAAAACTCCGGCGGGGCGCTGCCGGGGTGGTCTCCATCTTCTCCAACGACTTCTCCACCGTCTCCATGATGAAGGGGGAGTAGTCCACCCCCTGGACCTTGGGTTTGTGGTGGTAACTTGATCCAATCTCTCTATGTATGATCATTGTTGATGTCCATATGATGTGCCTTGCATGATTATGGAACTATCTTTGTAATTCCTATGGTGGATATTGTGGTATGAGATGATATTATGTTATGCATTTACCGTCATGTTGGGATTTCTATGGTTTGTCATACTTTGGAGATATTCTATGATACATGTGATGGTTTCATTTATGCATAATGCCTTGTTTATCCTTGTCATGAGGTGATTGACACCACCAAGTGTGGATAGATGAGAGAGATGTGGTCATGCACACGAAATATGAATCATTGCACTAGTGTTTAGAATATTGTCCATTATGAAGTATGATGTATGTAGGTACGGGATGGCCGATGTGACAACGGCATATGTATTGAGTGACATGTGAAATACATCCCAACATCCTTTATCTGGGGGTAAAAAGGAAGAGTATGATGTGGGAGTGACAGCAACCACGCTAGCCTTACGAGGGTGACCTAGCAACACAAATGAGTACTTCTTTCAACTATGTGTTTTAGGACATGTAGCCGTCATAGAAGTTTACCATTAAAGCATGACAATTGTGTGTACTTTTTTATCTATAACATGATAATCACCATAGATGGGAGAGAGGATTGAGTGAACCCATGAACCCATGTCCATTGTTCCTATAAGAGAAAACCTTTGTCTTGTCCTCTTGCATTGAAGAGGATTGGGACACTTTTACATTCTTGTTTTGTTACGTTAAACTTCTATCCATTAAATCAACCATCTTGTTCTTTAAACTTGTTTAGTGCATAATCAACTAAAACTTGTGACACTTTAGTTGTAGGGAATAGATAACTTTTCCTTCTTGCTCCTGCGGATCGATACCCTACTTCCACATTGAGGGGTGCTACAGTGATGCCCTGATCTTGGGGGTTATCACCTTGTTAGGAACTCTATTCAGGACATGACACGAAGTCAACAAAGCCTCCCCCCACCATGCCTTAGATAAACCAGCAGTGTCCAACATGGCGTTCACCAAGTCGGTCAGCGTGCGGTTTTTTCTCTCGGCAACCCCGTTTGATTGGGGCGAATAGGGAGGCGTCCTCTCATGAATAATACCATGTTCCTCACAGAATTCATCAAATACGTTGGAGAAATACTCGCCACCACGATCTGACCTAAGACGTTTGATCTTTCTCTCTAATTGATTTTCTACTTCAGCTTTATAAATTTTAAAGAAGTCTAAAGCTTCATCTTTAGTGTGCAACAAATATACATAACAGAACCTAGTAGCATCATCGATTAAAGTCATGAAATATCTCTTATCACCTTTTGTCAACACGTCATTCATCTCACATAGATCCGAATGTACGAGTTCTAGTGGTGCCAAATTTCTCTCCTCGGCTGCCTTGTGAGGCTTTCGAGGTTGCTTAGATTGCACACAGCTGCGGCACTTAGAACCTTTGGCAATGGTGAAAGTAGGAATTAAACTCAAACTGGAAAGTCTACTCACTAAACCAAAATTAACATGACATAAACGAGAGTACCAAACATTAGCATCCGAATCCACACTGCACAAATATGGTTTACTGACTTATTACAAAAATCCGATAATGAAAAACGGAACAAGCCTCCGCACTCATACCCTTTACCAATAAATTGTCCAAACTTTGACACAACTAATTTATTGGACTCCAAGACTAATCTAAACCCATCTCTGCATAGAAGGGAGCCGCTAACGAGATTCTTGTTCATGGTAGGGACATGCTGCACGTTTGATGGCCCTTGAAGAGGTTGATCTACGACGCCAGAAAACAGTTTGTTGATCTCCGGTGCGTAGTTACCTGCGTCAAAAGTAAATGGGTTAGGTTGAGACTCCAAGTGCAGAGTGTGTAGTAGTGGAAGACTTGTTTTCCCCACGAGAGGTGACTCGAGGGTTTAATATCGAACTCTCGGGGAATCAGTAGTGAAGATATATCTTCTTATCCTTCTTTTGGTTACCTACAAAACAAAGTTAAATGTTTTGGTCCTCAACCTCACCTGTGGTTGTCAAGCACAAGGTGTAAGAATGATATCAAGATAGTTATGCAATGCAAACAGGAAATAAATATGCAATGGTGGTGGATGCAATGGTAAATGATATTTTTGGGTTTTTTAATGATGTATGCAAGATGAAAAGTATTTTTGTATTTTCGGATTTAATGATGGCTGAAAATAGAAAAGTGGTATATGGTGTTGGAAAGGTGTTTCTTATGATTAAAAATGGACCGGGGTTCATGGTTTCACAAATGCACTCTCTCTTTATAAAGTGGCAGACAATGGAACACACAGAGTTAACATATGAGATTGCAACACAAAGTTTGATAACAAGTTACTTAGATATATGGGCATCACGTCCTAACATAGAGACCTTTTGATTATTAGTCTCTCTTATACTCCACCAAGATGCGAACCAAATCATAACACCTCAGTAATTAAGATGACTCAGAGTATAGCAATAAGTTTCATGACATGAAGTGAAAATAAGAACATGCTGGATCTAGTCACAGGAAGAAGCTTGGTCACCCTCAACCCTTGCAGCATGGTATTTTTGTTTATCCCTAGTGAGGTAACAAAGTAAGGTAAACACCCAAGTGGATCGCGATATTAAGTTGTCAGCTTACCGCACTCACCACTCCTGTTACTCCAACTAATGCACACGTTCCCCCACACACGCTCTCATAAACATGCTTGATCACAACAAGTAGACAAGAACAGGGTACATAATATGCATCTATACTCATAACTGAAACAAACATTGCAATCTCAAACATATATTAACTCATAGAAAGATCCACCACATAGGTATTACAAATATGACCGTAATCATGTTCAGCAGCTCATACGGTACTAATTAGTGAAGCTCAAGAGAGAAGAGATACATAAGTTACTTCCACAAACCCATAGTCCAGAGGTGGACTACTCCCTCTTCATCATGGAGACGGTGGAGAAGTCGATGGAGAGGATGGAGACCACACCGGCAGCGCCCCGCCGGAGTTTTCCCCCTCCAATCTGCAGCTCCTGATCTCCGTTTCGGTGTTTCTGTGTTTGTGCGGCGCTCCCTTCGCGAAACGCCAGGGGACCTTTTTTATAGGCGTTTTTAGGTCAAGACGGAGTCGGTGGACGAAAGATCGACGGCAGCGGAGCCACGAGGGCCAAATGAGTGGGCCCCATGCGGCCACAGTACCTGGCCGCGTGGGCCACCCCCTTTTTGCCTTGCGGCTCCGTTTGCTTGCTTCCTTCGCTCCGAGGTCTTCCTCCTTCCAAAATACTGACGCCTGTATTTTTCCATAATTTTTGGACGACGTTTGGGTCCCTGAAACATAAAAGGAAAGAAATAGGGTTTTCTGCCTGCGCAGGGTTAATTCCATAAAAATAGGAAACAATTGATTTATTTCCTAAAATCATTAAATAACAGTAATATAACCCTTATATGATGCAAATATGATTGGAATATGTGTGATATAGTGCAAAGTTCATGTATGCATTTTACATGCATCAACATCCCCAAGCTTAACCAATACTCGTCCTCGAGTATGAAGGTGATAAAACTAACATGGGCTTTGCAATATAGCACTAACAATGGATATCAAAGATGATTGCTACTGCTACATAGAGTCAAATGATTCATTCTTCAAAGGAGTAGCAATATGCAAAACAGTTTATGAAGTGATATCAAGTATTCAATGCAAGGATGTTCAATGATAGTTCACAAAGTGTAACATAACAGATAGTAGTATGGACATTCTTACTTTTGCATACATGTGGTCCATAGAGTGATAATGAAAATCTGAATATGTTTGGTGGACACTTTGGAAAGATGAATAAGTGAGTAGAGGTAAAGCATGCATAAGTTTCATCTAACCTCCAAACTCTCCTACTTAAGTTAATGATTGCAATGTGGTAATACTTGGTGTCAAGCTCTCATTCCCCTATCATAGCATCTTGAATGATTATAGTTTAATGTGAGAGCAAATATGAGTAGTGTGCTTGACAAAGTAAAGGTTGGATGTCTCATGCCCCTTGAATACAAGTACCTACACCATGAGTTACTCAACTTGGGAAAAGCAAGTTCAAGTTATCTATCATTGTAAGTAATAATAGTATCATCAAGAGCGTCAACTGGGGTACCTCTTGTCCCAGGATATGGAACAAGCCCATATCAAAATGACAAGACAAACAAACAAGATGAAACCTCAACACCCTTTTTATTTACCATTGGAATAGCTTTTTATTGTAAGGTGTGTCATAGATAATTCACCATAGCATGTAAGTAAATTTCCACCATGAATAATGCATGGCTTAGATTAGCGGCCCAGCATCTCTCTAACCATTTATACAAACTCATTCAAACTAAATCTTTCCCCCTTATTTCACCATGATAGGCATCCATAGACAAAAGCACATGATATCAACTAAATGGAGCATGTTGAAAGCTTTGTATGTGACAGCACATATGGGCTAACTCCCAACCTTGGACATTTATCAAGCCACTAGCATCATAATCTTAATCACAATGGGTCATGTTTATTTATAGCAATGATAGTAAAAATGTGCATCAAGTTCATGAGAGCTATATAACCAACTTTTCTCATGGCAATCAATAACATAATCATTTTCATTCAGAGGTATAGATAACACAAATATCATGATGAACATACTCGGAATAGCATATAGCTAGTAGGTAGATATGGTGGACTCACTGGAATAAATTTGGTTGAAGGTGTTGGAAACAAGTTTTGACTTGTTGGAATGTTTGGGCTAGCAAAAGGGAGAAAGTTGACCATCTAGATGCATGCATGAGTGTCCATAGAACTAACTAATCCATGTTAAACCAAGTAAAATAACAATCAACACCAAAACATGAATAAGTTATAGCTCTTCAAAAAGGATTTGCAAACTATTACTCATAAACAAGCTCATGAATCATGCAACTATATGTATCATTAAAAATCAACTCAAACATCCCTTTTCCCAATCTTATAAAAGCATCTAACATATTTCAACCCATATTTCCAGTAGCTCTCCCATATATAAATGATAGTGTGGTGGTCTCTGATGCATGTAAAATGCATACATGAACTTTGCACTTTAATTGCTTATATTCCAATCATATTTGCATCATATAGGGGTTATATCAATGTTTTATCATGATTTTGGAAATATCTCAATGATTTCCTATTTTTATGGAATTAACCCTGCACAGGCAGAAAACCCCGTTTTCTTATTTTAATGTTTCAGGGACCCAAACGTCAACGAAATCACCTGGAAATTTACGGGCGTCAATATTTGGAAGGAAGAAGACCTGTGGGCGAAGGAAGCGAACAAACGGAGGTCTGAGGACCAAACGGCGGTGGCCCACGCGGCCAGGTACTATGGCCGCGTGGGGCCCACTCGTTTGGCCCTCGTGGCTCCGTTGCCGTCGATCTTCGCTCCACCGACATAGTTTTGACCTAAAAACGCCTATAAAAAAGGTCCCCCGACGTTCTCTGGAAGGAGCGCCGCACAAACACAGAAACACCGAAACGGAGATCAGGAGCTGCAGATTGGAGGGGGAAAACTTCGGCGGGGCGCTGCCGGCGTGGTCTCCATCTTCTCCATCGACTTCTCCACCGTCTCCATGATGAAGAGGGAGTAGTCCACCTCTGGACTATGGGTTTGTGGAAGTAACTTATGTATCTCTCCTCTCTTGAGCTTCACTAATTAGCACCGTATGAGCTGCTGAACATGATTACGGTCACCGTTGTAATACCTTTGTGGTGGATCTTTATGAGTTAATATATGTTTGAGATTGCAATGTTTGTTTCAGTTATGAGTATAGATGCATATTATGTACCCCGTTCTTGTCTACTTGTTTTGATCAAGCATGTTTATGAGAGCGTGTGTGGGGGAACGTGTGCATTAGTTGGAGTAACGGGGGGTGGCTAGTGCAGTGAACGTGAGAGAAAGTTCTGCGATCCACTTTGTTATCTTTACCTTACTTTGTTACCTCACTAGGGATAAACTAAAATACCATGCTACCGGGGATGTGGGCGTGACCATTGCCACTACTCCATGACTAGATCTAGCATGTTCTTATTTTCACTTCATGTCATGATACTTAATGCTATACTCTGAGTTATCTTAATTACTGAGGTGTTATGATTTAGTTCGCATCTTGGTGGAGTATAAGAGAGGTTAATAACCAAAAGATCTCTATGTTAGGACGTGATGCCCATATATCTAAGTAACTTGTTATCAAACCCTGTGTTGCAATCTCATATGTTAACTGTGTGTTCCATTGTCTACCACTTTATAAAGAGAGAGTGCATTTGTGAAACCATGAACCCCAGTCCATTTTTAATCATAAGAAACACCTTTCCAACACCATATACCACTTTTCTATTTTCAGCCATCATTAAATCCAAAAATACAAAAATACTTTTCATCTTGCATACATCATTCAAAAACCCAAAAATATCATTTACCATTGCATCCACCATCATTGCATATTTATTTCTTGTTTGCATTGCATAACTATCCTGATATCATTCTTACACCTTGTGCTTGACAACCACAGGTGAGGTTGAGGACCAAAACATCTAACCTTGTTTTGTAGGTAACCAAAAGAAGGATAAGAAGATAAATCTACCACTTCAGATTCCCCGAGAGTTCGATAATAAACCCTCGAGTCACCCCTCGTGGGGAAAACTGTCTTCCACTTACTATACACTCTGCACTTGGAGTCTCAACCTAATCCCGTTTATTTGTGCAGACATCAAGACTTGCTCTTCGGGATCATCAGTCTCTCAAAACAAATCAAACCAAAACAAAACAAAAGACGCTCCAAGTTTATGCGATAAAGTGTTTCGATCGAAAAACAGAAGTTGGACGTGCGCAAACCGAGAGTGTGTAGGTCCAGCGGGGTTGTCTTCACATCCCCAAGCTTATGGTCTTCAGCATCCTTGGATATCTCTTGGTGCATCTCCTCCAATCCCTGTGAAAAAACTTCAAAACACCGTTTCTCCCATTTCTTTTCCGTGGGGTGCATTAATAGTGATAAACAAATATGTTTCTTGCTGCATATAATCCTTGAAAAAAATTCATATGAGATGTCCAGAAAGTGTATAATGTTGTATGCCTACTCATAAACTCAATTGGATCAAAAAGATTCAACTTAAAAGCTCAAAGCATGCATCAAACAAAATGGGACAGAATCTGTCCAGAAAAACAGCAGCAGTAAAACGTATTTTTCTACCCTACCAAACTTTCTCGAAAAATTCCGAAAACTTTCATGCATACAGAGGATGAAAAGTTGCAACTACAGTTCAAATATGAGCTCATTCGGAGTTACAGAATAAGAATTAAAAATCATACCGTACACTGATTCGTGCAGGAATAAAATCTTCGAACGCTATAAGCAACTTTTTCAAACCAAAAAGGGTAAAACTTGGCACTTTATTGAAAATTCCAGAACCTAAACTAAACACAAAGTCTCTTGTTACAGCAAGAGGACACAAAGAAAATCACACAAAAAAATAACCGGGTTGCCTCCCGCAAAGCGCTTTCTTTATAGCCATATAGCTAGGCTTCTTACTTGTTGTTTATTGTGGACGAAGCTCATGAGGGAGCTTGAACTTTGGTGGTTCCCTCTTCCTTGGGAAGTGTTCCATGCACTTCTTGTGTGGGAACTGAAACTTCACATTCCCTTCTTTTGAATCAATGATGCACCTGTGGTACGAAGAAAAGGTCTTACAAGAATAATAGGACTAGAGGTTTTATTCCCCATATCCATGATTAGAAAATCCACAGGCACAAAAGTCATATGTAACTCCACAATTACTTTTCCTAAAGCATGTTTAATAGAGTCATCGGCAAGTGCAAGTTCAATGGAGCATTTTTCAAGATTTTTCAATTCAAGCACTTCATATAGTTCTTTAGATAAAACAGAGACACTAGATCCTAGATCAATATAGCATGGTGTGTCTCTTTTCCAATAGTTACTAGTACCTTAGGAATCCACATATCCCCAAGCTTAGGTGGTATCATAGCCTCTTGGTTGTACCTAGCAATCTTTTCTTTCAAGACATGATTAGCAATATAAGAACCAAAGCCAGCTTGATTAGTGTTGATGGAAGGATCACTTGCAAGTTTTTGTAAGATAGATATTAATTCATGCAAGCTACAGTTTTCTAAGTCAAGCAAAGGATCCTTGACTTCACTAAGCATTTTAACTTCCTCAACTTCCTTTTCTAACTCAATCAGCATAAGAGATTCATCATGTTCAGTTTCTTTAACTTCTTCTCTTAAACCACTAAGTTGAGACATGAATGGCAGCAAATATTCAGGATAGTTCAATAATTCATTCAGAGTTTCCTCCAAAGTGAGAGGAACATTTTCAGCAATATTAATAGAATTCATTCCAACCACAGGAGATGCTTGTGGTTTCCCTGCAGACATACTCAATAAGGTAGCTTGATTATCAGCTAGTTTTGACAAAGCTTTGTCTAGTCCTGCAGCTTGAAGTTGTAAGCCTTTAATATCAGAACTAATAGAGGCAACGACTTATTCAACTCTTGTATCATAGTGTTATGACTAGCAACTTGTTCCATAAGAATTTTGTTAGCCTCATAATTATCATTGTGTGATGACATAGGCTTCCAATTATTATCATTAGCATTAGGATATGGAACAAAAGGCGATTGTTGGGAACATATGGTGGTTTATTGTAGGAGTTATAATTGTTGTTACCATACCCATTATTACCATAGTTCCTAATGAAGTTGACATCAATATTTTCAGAATTGTTACCAACTAGTTCTTGCAAAGGAACATTTTCAACACTAGGTTTATTAAGCAAAGCAAGAATAGTATCCATTTTAGATGACAAATCATTAGTTTCCTCAATAGAATTTACTTTCTTAGATGGGTTGGGTGCCCTATCAGTATGCCATTGACTATAGTTTTGCAAAATGCTTTCCAATATGTTTTTAGCTTCTACTATAGTCTTACTCATAAAGCACCTCCAGCAGCAGAATCAAGTATATTTCTAGACATGTAGTTTAACCCATTGTAGAAAGAGTGTAATATGGTCCATTCATTAACTCCATGTGAGGGACAAGTTCTAAGCATAAGTTTTATCCTATCCCAAGCCATAGCAACATGTTCATTTTCATTTTGCCTAAAAGAAAGAATGTTGTTTCTATTTTGCAAAATTTTGACAGGGGGATAATATTTCTTAATGAAAGCTTCTTTTAGATCATCCCAAGTTTTAATGCTATCAATAGGTAATGAATGCAACCACTCTTTAGCTTTTCCTCTAAGTGAGAAAGGAAATAACTTCAGTTTTAGGATATCACTTTCCACATTTTTAAACTTTTGCATGTCACATATTTCAACAAAGTCATGAAGATGCATAGAGGCATCCTCCATAGCACTACCACCAAATTGTTCCCTAGTTATCAAGTTCAACAAACTAGGACTTACTTCATAACTCTCAGCATTTATCTTAGGTGTGGCAATAGCTCTAGCAATAAATTGATCATTTGGAGTGTTTGTGTAGTCACACAATTTAGTTCTTTCTCTCATTTTAGCAAGTTTTTTTGTATTTTTTTATTTTTTATGCAAAACTGAAAATAAATATGCAAGCGGAATATGATATGCAATGACACTAACAAAATAAATAAATTTCTTTGTAAGTAAAGATGGATAAGATGGTGCTCACGTAGGTGCAACCTCCCCAAGCTTAGGTGTTAGCACAAGTTGGTGAAGTTGACTTCGTTGTGAGATGAATGCGATGATGCACACCCTTGGATAAATCTCTCAGCTATGATTCCCCGGCAACGGCGCCAGAAAACAGTCTTGATGGCCCTTGAAGAGGTTGATCTACGACGCCAGAAAACAGTTTGTTGATCTCCGATGCGTAGTTACCTGCGTCAAAAGTAAATGGGTTAGGTTGAGACTCCAAGTGCAGAGTGTGTAGTAGTGGAAGACTTGTTTTCCCCACGAGGGGTGACTCGAGGGTTAATATCGAACTCTCGGGGAATCAGTAGTGAAGATATATCTTCTTATCCTTCTTTTGGTTACCTACAAAACAAAGTTAAATGTTTTGGTCCTCAACCTCACCTGTGGTTGTCAAGCACAAGGTGTAAGAATGATATCAAGATAGTTATGCAATGCAAACAGGAAATAAATATGCAATGGTGGTGGATGCAATGGTAAATGATATTTTTGGGTTTTTAATGATGTATGCAAGATGAAAAGTATTTTTGTATTTTCGGATTTAATGATGGCTGAAAATAGAAAAGTGGTATATGGTGTTGGAAAGGTGTTTCTTATGATTAAAAATGGACTGGGGTTCATGGTTTCACAAATGCACTCTCTCTTTATAAAGTGGCAGACAATGGAACACACACAGAGTTAACATATGAGATTGCAACACAAAGTTTGATAACAAGTTACTTAGATATATGGGCATCACGTCCTAACATAGAGACCTTTTGGTTATTAGTCTCTCTTATACTCCACCAAGATGCGAACCAAATCATAACACCTCAGTAATTAAGATGACTCAGAGTATAGCAATAAGTTTCATGACATGAAGTGAAAATAAGAACATGCTGGATCTAGTCACAGGAAGAAGCTTGGTCACCCTCAACCCTTGCAGCATGGTATTTTTGTTTATCCCTAGTGAGGTAACAAAGTAAGGTAAACACCCAAGTGGATCACGATATTAAGTTGTCAGCTTACCACACTCACCACTCCCCGTTACTCCAACTAATGCACACGTTCCCCCACACACGCTCTCATAAACATGCTTGATCATAACAAGTAGACAAGAACGGGGTACATAATATGCATCTATACTCATAACTGAAACAAACATTGCAATCTCAAACATATATTAACTCATAGAAAGATCCACCACATAGGTATTACAAATATGACCGTAATCATGTTCAGCAGCTCATACGGTACTAATTAGTGAAGCTCAAGAGAGGAGAGATACATAAGTTACTTCCACAAACCCATAGTCCAGAGGTGGACTACTCCCTCTTCATCATGGAGACGGTGGAGAAGTCGATGCAGAGGATGGAGACCACACCGGCAGCGCCCCGCCGGAGTTTTCCCCCTCCAATCTGCACCTCCTGATCTCCGTTTCGGTGTTTCTGTGTTTGTGCGGCGCTCTCTTCGCGAAACGCCAGGGGACTTTTTTTATAGGCGTTTTTAGGTCAAGACGGAGTCGGTGGACGAAAGATCGACGGCAGCGGAGCCACGAGGGCCAAATGAGTGGGCCCCACGCGGCCACAGTACCTGGCCGCGTGGGCCACCCCCTTTCTGCCTTGCGGGCTCCGTTCGCTTGCTTCCTTCGCTCCGAGGTCTTCCTCCTTCCAAAATACTGACGCCTGTATTTTTCCATAATTTTTGGACGACGTTTGGGTCCCTGAAACATAAAAGGATAGAAATAGGGTTTTCTGCCTGCGCAGGGTTAATTCCATAAAAATAGGAAACAATTGATTTATTTCCTAAAATCATTAAATAACAGTAATATAACCCTTATATGATGCAAATATGATTGAAATATGTGTGATATAGTGCAAAGTTCATGTATGCATTTTACATGCATCAGTAGTATAGACTGTATGCATTGGACTTGGAAAAACTGCCCAAAGGCATGGCACGGGCAGTATTGTGGCAGGGGAGGCGATGCAACAATTGTGCTTGAGGCCGTTGCGCCTGAGGATCTATGGATTTGGCATTGCTTCTTTGGTTTGCCGGGCACACTGAATGATATCAATGTGTTGCATAGGTCTCATCTACTAGGTAGGCTAGCTAATGGTGATGCTCCGGCTTGCAACTTCACTGTTAATGGGCATGAGTACACAAAGGGGGTACTATCTTGCCGACGGTATTTACCCAAGTTGGACTACATTTGCGAAGACCATCAAAAAGCCTAGAAAAAAAAGGAATCCGAATTTGCAAGGGCTCAAGAGGCATGTCGAAAGGATATAGAGAGGGCATTTGGTGTTTTGCAATCTAGGTTTGCCATTGTTCGAGGTCCCGCCTGTTTTTGGGACAAGAAAACTCTGAAAAACATCATGACATGTTGTATGATTCTTCACAACATGATCGTAGAGGATGAAAGGGACTTGGACTTGGAGTTGTCGTATGACAATATTGGTAGTCGTGTGAAGCCTGCTAGAAACCCAGATCACATCGAAGCATTTCTTCAGACTTACTGTGAGATTGAGGATACAGACACACACAACCAGCTGCAGCTAGACCTGGTTGATCACATCTGGCAGCTGCATGGGCAGTAGCCATTTTTTCATTTCATTTCAACCATGTTTGATTCAAACAATATTTTCATTCGACATCATTCTTGTATTGAATTATTGTTTAATTCGTGTGATTCGAACTTTTATTGTAATAAACTATTGGTTGTACTGTTATTTATAAGGTACTATTGTTGTAATAGGAATATTTATAATTTAGTTATTCTTTATTCGTTATTTAGTTTTTATGTCAAATGGATCATCTAAGTTGAAATGATGTGGTTTAAGGTTCGCAAACAAGGCGCGGCAGAACAAAAACCGTAAGGCCGAACTGTTTTGAGGTTCGGCTTTACGGTTTCTGTTCTGCCGCGCGTCGTTTTGAGCCAAAAAACGCGACTTCCGCGAACTAGAGATGCTCTTAGCAGTGAGAGCGTCAAGAAAAAATGTCCGACGCCTCATGTCTGCCCCCAACTTTCGGTGGTGCCGGACACGGCCTGCGACATGTGGGGTCTTCATGTCATATACATGGACAGAGGCTGGTAAGTATTTGCCCTTGCCTTTATCCCGTCCTAATCTTTTCTCTCTGTCACTTTGACATTTTGAATGCTTCGGATCTTCCACATTATCACCCATAAAACCGACGACCATGTACTTGCAGGAATCTGGGACCCTAGAGGTGTTGTCCATATATACGATAATGTGGTAGAAGAGACCTCATTCCATTGAGTAGAAGCGAGGCATTAAAGTGGTGTGGACACTGACCTCTGGAACTAGAAACAAAAAGACGCTAGCTCGGCGGTTGCTAACGCGCCATGCAAGCATGACACAAAAACCAATTCCAAGAACATCATGGACGAATGTGTTTTGGTGTAGGTGATGGGAGTAAATAGCAGGGAAAGAAACAACCAATTGTATCATGGACGATTTCATTGTGTCTACATGCTTATCCATCAACTTCCACCAGATAACGTTCACTGCTTAACATAGGCGGTCAAGTATCTAACTTAATGGAAAACGAGCTAGCTACGAATGTCAATATCCACCTCCCCAAAACCTACCTAAGACTGTCACTTGTCCTACAAACCCTGGCCCTCCCACGTTATCGCGTCTTGGACTGGCGAGTGACGCTCCTGTCAAAAGCGGGATATTTCATTATATTGTTTGTTGTTCTAGACAGCCTTTGAACCTATTTATGCCATCGCTCCTCTTACCCAAACATACAATACAGATTCGCAAGCGACAACGTGTTTTTATCTCACCCAAACATACAATAATCAAGATTCGCAAATAGTGACGTGTTTTTTTATCTCACCCAAACTTACAATCAAACATATTGACATTGGATTACATGACTTTTTTCTTGGACGTTGAGGAATCATGTTATATGGCTTAGTGTGTTGTTGTGTGTGTGTGACAAGGTTTGATCCCGCAATTAATTAAGATGTTTAGTGGTCTTGGTGTTTAAATCATCAATGCACATAATGTTTGCCTTATGCCACAGTGTTCTTAGGCTATTTAGTATCCACAAATCTTCCATGTAAAGATTGGTTACTCAACCATTCACTCTTCTTCATGCCATAGTCATCGCGCACCTCCTCTTAGTTATCTACATAAAATATTACACACTTCCTCTATCTTGATAGACGCAACAAAGATGTTTTGGTCAATAAGTAGATACATGGCTACTTTTTGATTCCCCCATAGGATTAATCTGGAATCATAAATATTTGAATAACATGCTTGGGATAGATGCAAAGAATGACATTATTCATGTATCCCTAGCTCTAAGATCTCTGGGAGCGGGGAGTTATGTGGGCCGGTGTGCATGCAACATAGGACCTCTCTTTTTGTCCTCACATTGTGTGAAAGGATTAACCCGAAGAAGTGCTATGTTTGGTGCACACATGCATATGCTGGTCAAACACTTTCTAAACTTTTCATGTGGGGATAAACCTATCACACCACTCCATTTTGGCTATCTAGGCATCCACTAACGGTTTGAGGTATTACAACGACCACCTCCTACTACGGTTGCATGTCCCACTAATCTGCACCGCTAGTCACACACATAACCCTGCCTCGTGGCTCGACCTCTTGCCACATGAGTCCCCGCGGGGACTCTTGTACTCAATGATTTGGTAATAGTTTTGTTTTTGTCTTTTAGCAAACAATTTGATTTTGGATCAAGTGAATAAAGCACCTCAAATTGAATAAAACTTCTAAAAAACAACAACAACCCTTTTAAATATATAAATTAAACCCAAGCCATCCAAGTCGCCATCTCTAGCTCTACCTTTTGCATTTAGACAGTCATCCACATACAATGCCTTGAAGAAATCGCTAAAACTAAAATATGCATAAGTTGTACTATTATCAACAATTTTGAAGAGTCACGTAAGTTTCCATCTCGGTAGGTGGAAACTTAAGATCGTAAAACACACTATTTTCGGAAACACCAATCTTGCAAGATATGTTGTGTTACTTCATCGCCATATTGTCAAGACAAAAGATCAGAAGAGTTAACCTAATTATCGAGGTACTGGATAAAAATTAGGTGAATGGCTCATATCGATTGGACTCCATCAACTTGTAATTTTCATATGGGTATAGATATTGATCATCAATGTTTACATTGGCGATACTAATTTAGGATGAAAATCAATTTTCGTTGGAGCTGATACAAAATCAGAGGTAATTTATAGGA
Source organism: Poa pratensis (assembly GCA_947311845.1). Taxonomy (NCBI): domain Eukaryota; kingdom Viridiplantae; phylum Streptophyta; class Magnoliopsida; order Poales; family Poaceae; genus Poa; species Poa pratensis. The sequence goes on along the minus strand of CAMZMU010000103.1, from coordinate 7,110,227 downwards.
AAATGCCGACCTTATTGAAGATTCGTTTCTTCAGCCTTCTTTCGCTCTACATGGTTCATGTGAACGTATCATTACTCGCCACTTGTCACAAGGAGAAGAAAAACGTCTCCCTACTCGCCATTTGTCGTAAGTAGAAAACAAGTGGGGTGAAATTGCGGGAGAGAGAGGGACACGAGGACACATTTTTTGCTTTTTAGACAAACATAAATTCAAAATGAAATATCTATAGAAACGTTTGTCCGAATTGTCCGAATGAAGAACCGTTTCAACTGTTGGAGTCCCAACATCGAGATATTCAAAACTAAACTCCATGTTGATAGATTTTGACAGATTTTTTTGTCGTACTTAAAAATTACTATACTTGTACTTCGTGGTATTTTGGTTTAGAGTGTATTTGTAATTTTTATTTTTGTATGTTGGTTTATATATATTTGTACATCATAGTACTTTAGTATACTTGTTCATCTTTTACAGTAGATATTTATTTGTATTTCGGTTTTTAGTATACTTGTATTTCATAGTACTTCGGTCTTTAGTATACTTGTAATTCCTACAGTGCCATGAAATGTATCTTTTACACTGCGTGCTTCTTCTAATGTACTTATTCTTATACTTCATAATCCCGCAAAAAAAAATTCTTATACTTCATAGCGTGTACTTCGAAATTAAAAAAAAGAAAAAAAAGTTTTTTCCACAACTTGCATCCGAGAATCTCGAACAGGCCCGAGGCAGAACCACAAGTGCCAACATATCCAGGCCAGGCCGAACGATAGCCCAGCAGACCTCCTCTTTCGTTCGTCGTTTCCTTTTCGAAAAGCCTTCCTAAAACCCTCGTCGAGCTCCGCGTCGCCTCATCCATTGCCGTCTAAACCCCAAACCCTCCTCCCATTTTCCCCAACCACAAGCGAGCAACAGCAGCAGCAACCCCAGCCAGAAGCGAGGCGGACGCGACGCGAGCTCGCCGCCGCCGCCGCCAATGGCGCTCCTCCTCCGGCCGTCCCCTCCCCCGCCCCACCTCCGCCTCCTCCTCCGCCGCCTCCTCTCCACCGCGCCTGCCCCCTCCCGGCTGCTCCCGGCCCCCTCCCCCTCCGCCCGACTCCTCTTCGGACCCAGGTGCCTCCATGTCCGCTTCATCCTTCCTTCTACTCCTCTCGGTAAGGAAGATTCAGAGCGGTTTGGATGCTGATTTGGTGGTGTTTTTCGGGGCGTGTTTTTCCCCTCTAGGGTTGTGGCGGCGGCGGTCCCGCAGCCGAATGGGGTCGCGGCGAGGGCTTTCATGGCCTCCACGGCAGCATCCGACGCGATGCAGGAGAAGCGGGTGGCCGGGGAGTATACCGCCGCAAACGTCCAGGTGATTCTCATACGCGCCTTCTGTTGCTAAGCTAAGGGGTCAATTCGTAGTCCGGGTGCAAGTAATTGAAATATATGTCCCGGATTTGAAACGGCATGTGCACTATTGGGCGATGCGGGGAGTGAAGGAGACTTAGGGGGTGCAAACGCATGTAAGTATGTAAGGGGTAGGCACGGCAGGAGCGAGGTTAATCAGCTCCAAGCAGCTTTGCAATCTTATACATATGTTCTTATCATAGTTTCACCAGGTTACGTGGGTGTACATGTGAATGTTAGATAAAATTAATTTAGGTAACCGTGTGCTCATTTCCTAGGGGGAGGTAAACCGTGAAACCATTTTAGTCGGTGAAGTGATGTTGTGGAGCCTTTTTTACAGGGTCTTCCTTTTGGTTGATATCCTACTTAAAGCCGCAAGTAGATTGTTTTGACTTGAGATTGTTTTTACCCTGAAATGACACAAGGAATGCACATATAATTTTACATCATGTAAAATGGTTTATACTTTTATCTATTTTAGTGCATATTATGGATTTCATACTTACATGGTGATTTATGAACCTGAGCTGAAGGGATTAAGAATACTACTGTCTTAGTTTGCTACAAGTAGGCTCTGTCTCATACTTTGTTTTCCCGAGAATTTAGCAAATGCTATTGCCAAGGCATATGATATTTCTAAATGGCTCTCAAACACAGAAGCATTCATTATGTACTGTATATGAACTGTAAGAGCCCAGCGAAAGGTAGTTAGTTTGTCAATCTGGTAAATTTTCAGTTAGTGGAATTGTCTATTGAGTGTAGCATAGAGCTTGCTAACGTTTTCATCGGAAAGAAAGAAAAAGAAGAACAATATGCATCCATGCACAGCTTCGTGATGTGTTTCTCCTGTGTGCCACCATTAACTTTTATTTGTGAAATGTGAACAAATTGCTCATTGGCTTGATATTTGTTTATACTAAATGGCTAATTTGCAGGTCTTAGAAGCGCTAGATGGAGTTCGCAAAAGGCCTGGTATGTACATAGGCAGCACAGGACCACGTGGACTGCATCATCTGGTATATTGCAACAGATTATGCTTTTTGTTTTTTCCATGTTTCTACGTGTTCCATTTTGTTTCTTGCCTGATCATCATTCTGTTTTGTGTAATTTAGGTTTATGAAATATTGGATAATGCTGTGGATGAAGCTCAAGCAGGTTATGCTACTGAGATTAATGTAGTCCTTCATGATGACAATTCAGTTAGTGTAACAGACAACGGCCGTGGGGTATGTAGCTCCTAAAATCCAAGGAAAACTTCCTGAATGCTTAATGCTTTTACAAGTTCTGTGAACAATGTGACTATTATGAATTCAGTTTTTTCGAGCTGCTGTACGAGTTACTGTTATAGTGACTTAGTGAGTAAACCTACTTGTAGGCGAATCAAATAGAAGTTTAACAAAGCATTTATATCATACTCACCTGTAAGATTTATTTTGCTTTTAGTACGGATTTGACACGCCAAGCAAGTCTTCATTGAAGTAAACAAAACGATGATTGATGTGTGCAAAACAATCTCTGTAATTACACTTTTAACACCGTTCTCTTTAGTATTTGAACTAGAAGGATCCTTAACACTGTAACTATTTGATTTCTGATCCCAACCGGACTCCTCTTGACTAACAACTCTTGGTCCTACTGCTGACTGGATGATGCTTGCACCGGCTAGCTCTCCCTGTGCGAGTATGTTTCTCGCTAAAGAGTTCCTTGTCTGATCTCCCCTCGAATTGCTGCAACTATTTGACTATGCTTTATCGAAAAAAACTATTTGACTTTATTTTCCTGCCTCTCCTTGGACTCTATTCCGTGCCACTGCTATCCTTGGCTGATACCCTGTCCTGGATTTTTGGATGAACTTCAACTTGCATGCTGCATACGTGGGCATGTGGCACACTATTTTGTATGCCACCAATAGTGCTTTGTTAATTGAACATCTCTATTACCATTTTGTTTTGCTTCTTATAATTTTTAATTTTGGTTTTGCTTGACTCTAACTTTTGAGTAATTAACATGCAACATATTATCCTGATTATCTCCTTACGTGTTATATAAAATTACTACTAAATCCTGGATATACTTCAGATACCTACAGATATACACCCCCAGACGAAGAAATCATGCGTGGAGACTGTCTTAACGGTATGGCTAACACTATTCATTCAACAAGACTGTTTATTGCATTTTCCAGCTACCCTGATCCCAATCCCAGTAAATTTTACTTGTAAGATCATATTCTGGAATGAATAACCCTGACATATGGTACCTCTGCAGTTGTTTAGGTTCTAAGACGATACTTTCATATGAGGATTGTGTGCTGTTACTTACTATAAGTGCATGCCCATATATTGTAGAAACGTTTCAGTACATTTTTATTGCCGTGTGCATCAACATGGCCTTGTAAGGTGCTTGTCTATATGGCAGCACTAGAATTTTTCTTTTGGGTGATCAACAATTGACATGTCTAAATGCTGAACAACTTCCATGTTCCATCTTGTAAAGTTTTTCTTTTAATCGTGCAGTTAATGCATGCCGGTGGCAAATTTGGAGGCTCAACAAGTAGCTACAGTGTTGCTGGAGGGCTGCATGGTGTTGGCCTATCAGTTGTTAATGCTTTATCAGAGGTTCTTGTTTTCACCTTATTGAATACGAATTGTATATGCATTTAAAAAAAGTAAGAATTGCAAATATTCGAGAAATTGCAGTTCTCTCAAGTAAAATCATGATCCATTGGGTGGAAGATAAATTCTCTCTACATCAAACAATTCATCTCAAGCCTTCTCACGCTTTTGATATATTATTTGTCTACGAATATTAGCATTCCATGGACTAAGTCCAAATGTCCAATAACGATCGTACCCCCCAAACCAGAAAAAACATAATAGGTAAATAACAAATATGCTCTTTAGAAATTCCCTTTAGGGCATGTTTGAGTATTAGCGGTATTATTCCTATGAAAGTAAACCGTACATAGGTTTTTTGTGGGTACATGGGATCCCCATGCAAAATGTAGCCTTTGAGGGAAAGAATGTATGTATTTGCCTGGTACGATACGTAACGATAGTATGTATATCGATAAATCTGTCCAGGACGAGCAAGCTCCATCTTTAGTGACGAGGCATGTTGGAATAGGATAGCAGAAGTGGCGGTTTGATCCACAGGGTGGCGAGAATGCTGAATACAAGCAGCCGCCATGCAATACCACGTATGGTTCTAGACAAAAAACATCACCAATACGGTCGCCTTGCTGGGAGGGAGAGTGAGCAACCACGCGAGATCCGTCGAGGACACACATGGCTGCCAAGGGGGTTGATATGCGCTGCACTAAGGAATTGTAATAATGGTACAGGTGCAGTACAGGGAAATCTCTGTTTTTATAACGTGTTCTCGTAAAAATGCATTACACTGATGGTACGAGTAAGCATGCACATGAAAATATTCTGAGATTAGTTGTTAATTAGCTTGTCTGTAAAGTGGAACGCAGTGCATAGTAACTTAGTTGCTTGATGACCTTGAAAATAAAACTAGAATAATAGTATGAACAATGTACTTATTCCATTCTAAGAAGAGAATGAGGACCTGAACCATGAACCCACTAGAAATCTCATCACAGTGATAACATGTTCTGGATATGCTACTCATACACATTTCTGCAATTGATGTGCAATTAATTGTCATTTTCATGATATTACAATGTCAGGCACTAGAAGTTACTGTTTACCGTGATGGAAAGGAATACCGGCAAAACTATTCTCGTGGAAAACCACTGACAAAGCTAAGTAGTACCACACTGCCTGACGAATCAAGTTCTCGTCAGGGCTCATGCATCAGATTTTGGCCCGACAAAGAAAGTATGCTTTTATTTTGATGAGAGAAAGTTTTCTGGTCTTAGCGGTATTTGTATGCTGTGTTGACCCAATGCTTAATCATTGTTTTGTAGTATTTACCACCACAATTGACTTTGACTACAATACAATCTCTAGTCGCATCCGCGAGCTTGCTTTTTTAAATCCTGAGGTATGATTGTGATTATTTCCTTCTTTTGTTTGTTGCCTCCCTGATTAATGAATCTTGCTTGCTCTGTCAGGCTAACACACCTTGGTTATCAGATTACTGGCGTAACTTACCTTGTTAGGTAGACTTTAGTGTTGTCTTACATGGGGACGTCTTTTTAATCCTTTTCCTTCCTAGCAAGATTTTATGAAACATCTGTTGGTATTTGTCATTACCAAGGATGTGATTCACTTCCTGTTTCTATTCAGAGTCAAGAGAATCATATTACATATCGTTGGACTTCTGTGCTTAGAAAGCATTCTGCATCATAAAATCTTTTGTTGGAGATATGATGATATATGTTGTGAAGACTGCAGTAGCTAATTGTGGGTATCAGTGGAGCTGTTACACTACTGCTGATGAGAAAACCACTAAACAACAGAGAGAAAAATGAAATATTTGTTACAATGGAAATTTTGAGTTAAATTTTGACCAGATGCTTAAATCAAATGTTTGCTATTCTCTCTGTGATTTACGTGCATGAAAGTTGATTTAAATCTCTGTTCAATTTTACCTGTATCATCTGTTGATTTTTTTATGAAATTTTGTGTCCTTTTCAAATTCAATGAGGGTTGCAAATTGCAATTAGACAGTTTGGTTTTGTACATCTTGTCATTATTTGTGTGCATTTTTAATTATCTTCTTTTTTTAAGCTGGTTTGCATGCACAACTTTCATGCGATACATGTTATGCTTGAAGGTAGACCTCTGGTTTCTCATTATACTGTTCTCTCAATGCCAGCTGACAATAACATTGACAAAGGAAGAAGAGGATGCAGAGGTTCAACACAATGAATACTGTTATGCTGGTGGTCTGGTTGAATATGTTGCCTGGTTGAACACGGACAAGGTTTGTCCCGCAACATGTACCCTCTAGCCATCGTGTTGCCCACTGCCTACAGTTTACAATCGGCCTAGCTAATCTTTTCTGAGCGACTCATGAAAATATTAAGGGCCAGGTTTATTCCTTTCTCTTGCTATTAACAGGGAACTAAATAAACAATACATGAACCTATTTAGCTGGCTCTAGATAGCAGTGATGTCAACAAACATTTACTCCCTCCGTTCTAAAAAGGATGACTTCCATTTGTCTACATGCGATACATCCGCATGTAGACAAATGGAAGTCATCCTTTTTGGAACGGAGGGAGTACTAACTCTACGCCTTGGACCCATCCAATATTATGTTGACCAGCTTACGTGTATCCTGTTTCTAATCAGAAACCATGCTAGATTGCGTGAAAGTAGTGTCAGATGTGCATAGACTGAACTGATCTCTGCCTTCTTTATATGAAAATTTTAGAAATCTTAATGATCTATATTTTTCATGGTTAATTTCTCCCATCACACGACCTTTAATAATCCATTGAAGAGACTAACATTAGCTAATCCCACAAAAGGCCAACAGCACAAATGTTGGTACTACGCAGACATCAGATTGGAGGCTACTTCTACTGCATATAACAATCTGCAAATTATACTATCATAACAACCCTAACACTATTCCTTGTGTATGTTTTTTTCCTAGAAACCCCTTCACGACCCAATAGCATTCAGAAAGGAATTGGATGGAATAATTGTTGATGTCTCCCTTCAGTGGTAAGTTGTATTTCCTTGGCTTGAAATTCGCAAAGAAAAGAAAAGTGACATGGAAGGTTGAAAGTACCACTGTGTTATGCACTGAACTTGCTTATATTTTACATCGTTTTGCTCCATGTTCTGTTAGCAAACAACGGTTGTTTATCTGATTGAAGATATTGACAATTTGTTGGCTATCTTTTCTAGTTATACATGCGGTTTTCTTTCCTAGTTTTTAATATTGTTTTTACTATTAGGAATACCAAACTGAATGACTGTATCTTTCCTAAAATTTTCTGCCAAATTTTGGATTACAAATCACTATCGTTTTTGGATTTATATTTGGTTGAGTGTCAATTACAGTTTTTTTTTATAAAGTGTCAATCACAGTTATCTTCATTTATCTTGCATGACTCATCTGATGTGCTAAATGATAGGTTAAAGTATCTGGTTGCCAATTTTCTTGTTACCTGCATATTCATCTTCCTATTTACCCTTCGGTAGACCAGTGTGTTGATCTATAAGGGCGTCTCAATGTTGAAATAAGGCCGGTCTTAAGCCTCCTATGGTCGACCTTAGCCAATTTTAAACATTGTGTGCCTCGGTCTTAAGCTAAGAATCGCTGAGGTCGGTCTTACCCGTATGGCTCGGCCACAAGAATTTAAGAACAATTCTTTCTCTCTCCTCTCTCCACAACTCACAGCAGAGGAGCAAGGCGGTTTCGCTCCCGCGAGCACGCTGATGCGCTGCGTCCACCACGAACCTCATTGCGGACGTGAGGAGATGGGAACATGGGGAATCACCACTGATGGGCGCCACGGAGGAGCTGAGGTTGTCGCTCGCAACGAGCGCCACCACGCCCAAGTGTCCAGCGCGGAGGAGTCAAAGCCGACGCTTGCGACGAGGACCGCCATGCCTAGTTTCCAGCGCGGAGGCGTCGAGGCCGACTCTTCGCGACGAGCGCGGCCACGCCCAGCTTCCAGCGCGGAGGAGCCTAGTACGGCTTCGACGAGGGACACGACGCCGAGTATCGATCTGGCTGCACCTGGTTCTTGTACTGGATCTACGGGAGGAGGACCATGCCAGTCCGTTGCTGTGCTGTAGCGGCAAAGGCGTGGCTAATTTTGGTGTCGGAGCCGGTGAATCGACGACGGAGGTAGAGGAGCGGCGCTATGTGGAAGGGGATTCTTTGGGCTGGCTTGTGACCTGTGGAAGCGGTTGGGTTAAAAAAGAAAAGAAAAATGACAAGTGGGCTCCAGCTTAAGACCAACGTAGTCCTTAAGCATTGGAGGAATTGCATCCGGCTATAGCATAGTTTGTGGGTCCCAGCTTAAGACTGACTTAAGAAATAAACATTGGAGACGCCCTAAACTTTGTTGAGTTCGTCATTTTTATTAAAACCCAGCTACACCTATGCTGCATGTGTCAATTCCCTTTACATTCCTAAACTTTGATCACATTTAAAAATCTATTTTGGTTGTACATACGGAATATTAATTAAATGCATCCCAAATCCCTCCACTGTATTCATGTAGTAATTTAGATGATTTTTTTCTTGCACGTTGTATTTTAAATATTATCAGTGATCGACACACTCTAGTGATTGCATATTAAATGCATATACATCATATTTCAAACAGTAAAGACATTCTTGTATACCACAATGAACCACATGCTCTGATCTACAGCCTTGATTAAATCATCTAGGGTTATAAATGAATGAATGTCAAACTTTTGTTGGGGCACACAATAAATGTGTAGCTCCCTAGTTCTATATTAAATAATACTGTTGGAGTCATCATGTATATATTTGAGACAGTTGAGTACGAGCATGTTAATTACGTTGCCCCCCAACTTGAGCGTTAGGTGAACTGGCTAGTGTGTGCAACCCAATATGGTTTTAGAGTCAAGATATCACAAGTTCGAGACCTGGTTAGCACAATTTAAAAGTACAAGTTTTCATACTTCTTTCAGTCTACGTGTATTTGGTTGGAGGCCAAAGTTTGTCACAACCTGGCTAAGAAAGTTGGACAGGCTAGTGCCTAGTGTTTGGTTCACTGCCACAACTATGGCTAGCCAGTAGTCACACATTTTCTTAGCCTCATGGCCACATTTGTCACTCTTTTTTCATTGGCTAAGCTTACCTAACTTGTGGCTCTGTTTTCTTTGCCCGCAAGTTAGAGAAGTTAGCCAAAAAGTTTGGCATGCTTATGGCATAAGTGGTTCATAGCTGCACATTGCCAAACATCACCCAGTGTGACATCTGTCGGTGGCTACAGTTGTTTAATTTTACAGCAGTTGTGGCACACCACAATTCCTCTTCAGCCTATCCTTGTCACAGGTTTGTATCTTTCCAAACTTTGCCAAAGTTGTGGCGACAATATCTTCACACTTTCTATGGAAAGCCATAGTTACCAAATGTGGCATAGTTTGGCCACCAACCAAGCATGCACTTGGCTTTCTTTGGTTGTAAAAAAAGGCGTGTAGGCTTAAAAGAACCAGACCTGAGAGCGAGTGTTGAAGTTTTGGTATATTGTCCAATTTCACCATTAGCTTGGGCTTTTCGGTGTACTGGTAAGCTAAATTTGTATCTGTGATGTTCTTCAGTGGTGCAATTACTCAGTGTACAGCACCAGCTCTGACCTTTAGCCAAAGTAAATAAATGATGCTGACCATCTAGAAATAACAGGTTTAAGGGTTTCTCTTTTCTTCCCTTATAGTTTTATTCCTGGCATGTACCAGGAGCTATTTTGATTTTCAAAAATAGTGTTCCACGGTCATTAAAGCTTATGTCATATTTCATTTGCTCTGTTTGTAGAGACGAGTCGCGTGCCTTCTTCTGAAACAACTAATTGTCACTATTTGCAGGTGCACGGATTCCTACTCTGATACAGTGCTAGGATATGCCAACAGTATCCGTACTATTGATGGTGGTACTCATATCGAGGGACTGAAAACTTCACTGACAAGAACAATTAATAGCTTTGCAAAAAAGTCAAAGATTATGAAGGTTATAATTGATAACTACATACTATTTATTTTCTTCTTCCCTGGTAAATGCGACCTTATTTCATATTTGCAACTCTAGCCTGCTGACTTTAAACCAGTCTGTTAAAATGTGTTTAATGAGGACTGTAGCAACGGCTGTATGTTAATATTGTTTGTTCAGTCCGAACTTGGGATGCTTACTTAGTTGTTCCATCGAATGGAAATTTGAATAAATGGATCTGTAATTTGGTCAGGGATTTGTCTAAACAAATGATGCTTTTTGCAGGATAAAGATATTAGTTTGAGTGGGGAGCATGTAAGGGAAGGAATGACATGCATTATTTCAGTGAAGGTCCCTAATCCAGAGTTTGAAGGGCAGACAAAGGTAATGCTACCTTTCATGGAACTCGACAGATAAGCCAGAAGATTTATTTTCTCCTGACGTGTTGAATTTTTGGTTCGTTTCTTTTGCAGACCAGGCTGGGAAATCCAGAAGTGCGAAGAATAGTTGAGCAATCTGTCCAAGAAAATTTAACTGAGTACTTGGAGTTACATCCAGATGTTTTAGATTCAATTCTGACGAAGTCCCTAATGCTCTCAAGGTACAACAGTCTTTGCCATGACCGAAATGATTCATCTCGAGTCCTGAATACCCATGGTACAGGCTACCATGTACGTTTTGGAAGTTTCTGATTGGAAGGACAGGAAAACACACACGTCTTATCCTATTAATCACTGTAGCAAAATCCTGCCCAAGAACTCAATTATTAGGGTTCTGATGCACTGTATGGCATATTTTTCTGTTGCAGGCTGCATTGGCTGCCAAGCGGGCTAGAGAGTTAGTGAGGACAAAGAGTGTCTTGAAATCTTCTTCACTCCCTGGGAAACTAGCTGACTGTGCATCTTCTAATCCTGCAGAATCCGGTGAGTTGCCACTTGCACTGGGAAACTCTAGCATCATCTCTTTATGCAATATATCTAGGTGCACATTAGCATCATAAATTTGACTGTTATACATCTAGTGTTTGCATTTTTTGACGGGAAGTTTCTTAATTCGGACAGTTCCAGTTATATGATTTTGTGGATTTACTATCTTATTTCGAGGCTTTGACTTTTGCTGATTGCACATGAATTCAGAAATCTTCATAGTTGAAGGTGATTCGGCTGGAGGTAGTGCAAAGCAAGGCCGGGATAGGAAATTTCAGGTATAAAGTTCTTTCCAATCTATTGATTACTAAGATATACTCACTCATCTGTTCTATCTCCAAAAGCATTCCAAGATTCCGAATGAAATTAGGTGTAATAAATCATTATAGGCATATAGTGTTTTGTCATTTGATCTGCTTTGACAGGGAAGTTTTATTTGACTAATCCTTATTTACACTGCTATAGTGCAGACAGATATCCTAACTATGAAATGCGAGATAAATGTTCATAATATGGTTTTCTATGTCAAGTTTGTTTGCAACGTACACATTGTATTGCTGACATTCACTCAAATAGTCAAATCTAAGCATATGCCGTCAAACATGGATGCAGGCTATTTTGCCTCTTAGAGGCAAAATTCTCAACATTGAAAGGAGGGACGAAGCAGCCATGTACAAAAACGAAGAGATCCAAAATCTTATTCTTGGTCTTGGGTTAGGAGTGAAGGTGCATATTGTTTTCTTCTCAACTTCTGTTACTATTGGTGTTCTCTCTCTAATATATTCTTCCAGGGTGAGGATTTTAAGAAGGAAGCTCTTCGGTATCATAAAATAATTATACTGACAGATGCTGATGTAGATGGTGCGCATATCCGGACTCTTCTCCTCACTTTCTTCTTTAGATATCAGGTACTTCTACTCTTTGCTATCTTGATTCTTGGATCATATACAAACTGGAGATATAGCTCATGTTTTACCATAAGAGGAGGCATGAGAGCCTCACAGCGTGGGCACATACTTTACCACAAACATACATGCATCTCTGTACTTTATTCAAGTCCACCACACCGTGAACCGTGTAGATCCTAGAGATCAAATCCATGTGAGTGGGGAGCGTACACCCTCACTCCCACCACTAGGCCTCATACCCAATTGCCCATCTGCCAAGTGAATGTTGACTGATTGTACTTGTGTTTCCACTGCCAACTCTTGCACAACTAAGCTTCGTAAAGGGCTGCGCTCCATATAATTGAAAAATGGGGTTGATTTGCCTGAAGTGGAAAGAATTATGGGTTGGGTACTTGAGGCTGAAATACGGTTGATATGAAATTGTGGAACACTCAAACCTGATGGTCGTGTTCATGGAAAACTAGGGTTTTTTCTTAGCCTACCCATTGGACTCATCCACTGAAGAAAATATCCCGAAGGACAAAATGCGGTCTGTCTTTATGGGTTGTTTGTTGGGGCTTGTGATTTGGGTGACAATGGGGTCAGGAGTTAGTTAATTTTTCCATAAGGGTACGGTTGCTTCTCACCACAGAGATCCACTAGGTTCATCCTCCCACAGACAAAAAAAACTCTGAAGCTGGTCTGGAATTGGGTTGGGTTGGGTTGGTTTCGGTTGTGATTTGCATATGATCAATTGCACTTGCTGTAGGTTTATCTGTTTATGATGATGTGCTGGTAAGCAAAGCACAATTACCACTTCTATTTACATGCTTGTCATAGTTGAGCTACCAAACAGTATGTGCTTTATGTGCAAACTTTCATAACGTATTATGATGGCAAGTGCTTGTAAGCTGTAAGATGACAACTAAAGGGGTTTGCTTTCTCATACTATGTTTGTAGAGGGCACTATTCGATGAAGGTTGCATCTATGTTGGTGTGCCTCCTCTTTACAAGGTTTGATCATGACCACAACACTTGCTTGAAATTTGGACTGAATTGTTGATCTTAAGTTTGTACTTATCATTTTGTCTTAGATTGAGCGTGGGAAACAAGTGCACTACTGCTATGACGAGGCTGACCTTAAAGAGCTAGTTAACACCTTTCCATCAAACGCTTCTTACAATACCCAAAGGTTCAAAGGTACAGCATTTCAACCCATCCAAGTAATGACCGACTATGAAGAAAAATGATCGACTACGAATCATAGAGAAAAATATTTGTATATTCTTATACAATACAATATGTATATACAGTTTTTTCATGGCATCTATATGAGTTCATGTGTTTCTCTTATTTTGATAGCAGCTATTTATTACTGTATCATTGTATCCTGGTTGTTAAATAGGTTTGGGTGAGATGATGCCTCTACAATTATGGGAAACGACAATGGATCCTGAAAAGAGGCTGTTGAAGCAGCTAACGGTCGAAGATGCTGCCGAAGCCAATGTTGTGTTCTCATCTCTCATGGGTGCTCAGGTAAGCAACCGGTGAACTATCTGAGTACTCTTCTACTTACGAGTTTACACAATAATTCCGCTTTGATGCAACACCTTTCCATTCCAGGTTGACTATAGGAAGGAACTGATCCAGAAGGCAGCAAGCATGGTCAACCTAGAGCACCTTGACATCTGAGAGCGTTAAACAGCGCCGACCATTGTGTATGATATAGAAGATCACAACTTGTCACCTATTCGACATAGATCAAACTTAGTGAACGTCAATTCCATGCCAAACATGTCCTGGTGCTTGCGTAGTAGCAAATCTAGGCTAGAACGGAGAAATGAATCAGTCCCCTGATACTTCTGACAAGAATGGTGGTGCCTTCGTTTTGTGGACACGTTGTACAAACTCATTTTGACAAGCCCCAGTATCATGGGGAAGTAGCTCAGGCAGCTGCCAACTTTACCAAATCCATCGTATGAGGTGCAATAGCTGATTTCGTGCTACTTTTTAGTAGCTCTCGCCGCTTCTGAGCGTTGCTCCAGTTTAGTGATTTAGTCTGTGAGGTTTCATCACAACGAAGGTAACCTTAACTGCTCAAACATGAAACAAGCCTTTCAGAACGGGTGCTTCAACCTCATGAGTGAATCAGAGTAGGTCGACGCATGCTACTCAGTACTAATGTGATAGGCATTGCCATCAGACAGGTAATACTCCCTCTGATCGGAAATGGTTGAAAACCTGTGACAATCATTTTTGGTCGGAGGGAGTATTCAGGAGTAGTCAACCTGACGGGCTTGGATTGTTTCCATGCGTTCCCTCGACGTTTACGTGTGTGTGCACTCATATTGGCTGCAGTCATGTACAGTACAGGTAGATATAGACGAAAAGAGCTCAGGTTTCATGAACCATATGGTGCTCCCTTCAGAACGTCGCCGTGATAACGGGGAGATGCGAGCATGTCGTTAATCAATGTCCAGAGGGTGAACAGAGCTGGGAATGCGTCCTGATGCATTCATGAATGGATGCCGATGGTGCTGATGCATCTCTATAGACCAAGGATGCGTGCGTGACTGGGCCACAGGGATGTAGAAACCTGCAACCCCGACGATATGTTCGAATATGTGCTTTCAATTCAAATGATGTTCTGCTGCAACCCCGAGGATATGTTCCAATAGGTGCTTTGAATTCAAATTATGTGAACTGTATTCCAAGAAAATACTCTACGAAATAGGTCCTTCATCCCGTCATCCGAATGCCTCGAGCTATTCCGTAATCGAAGTTTCCTGATGCGGACGATGTTGCCTTGATTGCGCTCCAGCAGCGCCTTCTCGACGAGGCGGCGGCCAACCGCCGTCGCGCCGCTGCTGCACGCCGGCCTCCTACTCCCCCTCGTCAGGCGAGCGGCGAGCTGATCATCCTCGACGACAGCGACGACGACGGCGCGTGGTTCGGCGGCGGCGCCAACAACAATGAGGCCGGTCCGAGCCACTTCGGCGGCGGCGCGCCACCGAGCGACGACGACGACGGCGGCGACTACACGGCGTTCTACAGCCAGCTGGGCATGTAGATCGCCGTGTTTTAGTTTATGTTTAAGTTTTAGCTTATATTATGTAATGAACAATGCGAAATTCGCCTATATAGTATGAATTTCGCCTAAGTTTAACAAATTTCGCTTATGTTTGATGGATTTTCGCCCAATTATTTTTTTTGAATTTTTCGGTCCAACTCTGGGTTTGGGCACGGCTGGAAAATCGCTCAACCCAGGAGCTCAAATAGCGCCGGCGTCCCCCCAGGCCGTCCAAAAAGGCACCGTTTTTCGGCCGGGGGGGGGGGGGGGGGGGGGGGCGAACGGCTGGAGATGCCCTTAATTTGTATACCATATCTTCCTAGAATCAGGTTGACAGTGTTCACAGTGGGCCAAGAAACTTCCCAGAACTGTTCAGATGGCAAGCTTATAAAAGGACTATGTTGACAAATAGTTTACCCAACACGCATACAAAGACCAGCTATATGCTTACATGACAAAAAGATCCCGTCGTTTTTTTATTTGTAAAACTTGAAAGGTACACACACCTATATTGGGGACCGCTCCTCTGGCTTGGAGAAGAAAAGTCAATTGATCTACAATGCCATGTCTAGCCCGTTTCACATCACAGTCATCTGATTTATAAAGGAAATTCACATAGAGTTAATTTTAAAACTGGGTAAAAAATAAACTAAAACTCAGTGTAAACCATTTGGAAGTTCTGAAAAATTATGACAAAAATATCATGCAAGTAGATAATGGATAGTATTTACCATTGTAATATTTTGTAAGAAAAATATGACGATTTTGTGACATGTGAGGAATTCACAAAATGAAATAAGTTTTTTTGACGATGTACACCCGTAGGCATACATTACTTGCATTGATAATAATACGAATACAGAGTTGAAATGAATACAAGTAATAGAAAACTAGGAGGATACAACTGATTATACTGCTGCATACCGCCCTCGCCACAACTATCAAGCACCCACGTCCTTCGCTGTCGCCGGAGAAGAAGAGCACCAACAATTGGTCCACATCTTGACGTTGAAGCAACCCTTGCCATGAGGCGTTAACCAGACGCGATTGCCACTAGCCCTGTAAGGCTGGATCATGCCCGATAAAGAACATCGGCCGAAGGAGCCCTCCGAGCCTCTTCAATGCCGGATCTGGGGCCAACACCACCCCACCCTTCAACAGGCGGTCGGATCCCTCGCCATCTTTCGCAGATCTGCAGAAGTGAACACCGCCGCACTCCAAGAACGACTCATCCCCCCGCCACGCCAAGACGCAACGCCATATCGAAGTCGTTACGTAGCTTATACTAATACATATAGTAGTATATTCTTTTGTACAGTGACTCATTTACACAAAAATAGACATATTTTTTCTGAAAATTTGCAATGGTAGGATCACATGTATGTTGAGCATTTTTCTTGATACTTATCAGTCATATACTTGACACATGATTCTTAAAAAAAATACACCAAATAAAGAAGAAAATAATTTCCCCGTTAACTAAAGGAATATCGGGTGGAATCTTAGATTAAGCATGACTGTGTGGAGTACGGTGATTTGGAGGACGAGCTCCACAGAGCTAGTTTTTTTGAAAAATTTGAAAGTACTTTTCTAAGTTTCGATAAAATGTGAAAAAATCTGGAAGTGGCACATGATTATTTCTGCCGGTGTGCAAGAAATCAATGCAAAATGTTATGTATTTTGGTCTGTGTAAAAATGACAAATTTCTTGATCTGAGATGCAAACATTGCGAAATTCAAAAAAAAATCAGATTTGTTAGGATTTGTCTTTTTTGTGTAGGCCAGAATACAATCTATTTCGGATGAAAATTTGCAGAATTGTCGAATGCATCATTTTTATCTGGATTTGTTTCAGATTTTGGAAACTTTAAAATGTCAATTTTGAACAAACTCAAAAAACGTGCTCCATGACCGTGTGTGTCTAAAGTCACTTTCCGTGACCGTGTGAGCCAGTGCTCTAAAGTCACTTTCTGTGTCCGTGTGTGTCTTTTTTGTTAATATCCTTAGAGCATCTCCAAGAGCTTACCCATATCTACAAAAAACTTGCTCCAAGAATACCCATAAGTGGCCCCTAGCAAAAAAAAATTGGGTCACTACCCATAATTTGGCCAAGAATTGGCATATTTGGCAATCCATGGGCAAAGACCCATATGGATTGGCATAACTGTCACGTAGGATAAAAGCGAGGCGGGAAGGGCTAACCGCCCGAGCTAAAAATTCCGGTCGCCGGCGCGGCCGCCTCCGCCACTGTCCCCGCCGCCTCCGGTCACCGGCGCGCCCCCACACCCCTCCTCGAACCTCGCCGCCCTTCTCCCGGCCGGAATCGGTCCCGACGCCGCCGCATCGAGCTCGCCGGCGACCTCCGAATCGAGCTCCTTCTCCCCGGACCTCCTGGCCCGCCGCCGCCTATTTGAGCCGCCGGCGACCATGCCCCGCCTTCCCTGACCTCCGTCCCGCCTCCACCGACCTCCGTCCCCTCGTTTCGGCTTGGGACGGCCACGTCCCCACCTGCCTCTTCGTGCTCGCCGGGGAGCGTCGTGAAGGCGGGCGACCCGAGGGTGGGCAGGACGGCTGGAGGTCGGGCATGAGCGGCCGGGACGCGGGCAGCCGGGGTGACGTCGGGCATGGTGTGGTTGGGGCGGCCGGACGGCAATGGAGGCATCGGGTGGAGGAAGAATAAGGGAGAGAGGCAGAAATTCACTTTGACTCTCGAGCTCATATGCTCCTGTTATGCTAAACGAAAATTAAAAAATAGTAAACATTTTAACAAATTCAGAAAAAAAAATTTGGAGGCGAACACATACCAATGTTCAACATACGTGCAAAATTTCGTAGTGAAATGACTTTTGGTATGCCCTGTGCAAAAAATACAAATCCATGGTTGAAATGCAATTTCAAAAACATACGTTTTAGAGCACTGATTTTGTTATTTTTTCACAGAGCAGCATGCATGACATTTCATCACGAAACTTTGCACGTATTTAGAAAACATGTATATGTTCATCACCAAAAAATTTCAGAATTTTTGAAAATGTTTTACTATTTTTATAATTTTGTCTAATTTACCAGGAGCATATGAGCTCGGGAGTCAAAACGCCTCTCTAGGAGAGAGGGGAAAAAGAAAAAAGCCTATCCCACTTACATGTGGGTCCCACATGTGAGATGCCAATTTAGATATCCACTTTTGGGTAAGCTAGAAAAGCAGAAAAATTGCTGGATACCCAAACCTTCTCTCTCCTCTACCCAAAACCACTTTGCCTACCAAAATTATGGGTAAGCTCTTGGACAGTGGCGGAGCTACGTGTTAGCTGTGGGGTCAGCTGACCCCACAGCTTTTCTGAAAATCCCCTTTAGTTTATACATATTTATGCATTAGTCCCTCCTATTATGATAATCTGACCCCACAGGACTCTGTCGCTGGCTCCGCCACTGCTCTTGGAGATGCTCTTACATCAGCATTCAACAATTTGCTATGGTGCTTTGACTCTCCTTAGCAATTATCCTCTTCCTAGCTCATCATAGATTAAATAATACTCCGTGTGTGTCTCACTAAAACAAGATATTCATGTAGTACTAGAAGTATTTAGTGGGAGACGAAATTCAAAGTCCTATGACATACTCCCTCCATTCCAAGAAGTAAGATGTTTTAGTCCTTTTTTCACATTTAAACATGTTTTAGTGTATATCTACACTCATTTTAGTCCACATCTAAAACATATTATATTTAGGAACAAAAGGAATATTTCTTAACCTTCAAACTTCGGGGATTCTGGTATTCTTTTCTTCGAAACACAATACAGTACTAGTAAAAATACTTGCGCAACAAAAAGTACTACTCCTACTTCTACTTATTGTCGATCACAGTGACAGGAGTAGTATTTATACATTGCCCACGTTGATTCTTTATTTTTTCATGTAAAAAGGAAGACATAGTCCACGTCGGTCAAAAACGAACGCGTGCTCCCCGGGGCCACTGTCCATCCGCATCACCCTCATTCCAGGATCTATTTCAGCCAATGGCGGGCTCGTCACGACAAGCAGAGCATCCGTGCGCGAGCTCCTTCCACTTCTCCCGTCACCGCGACCGCCAACGCCATGCCGTCGCCGGCGATTTTGGCTAAGCCCAATACAACGAAGAAGCACAGCGCGCGCCTCAACAACCCGTTCCCTCGCGCGGTCCCGGCCGCCGCCTTCCGCAACGGCGATGCGGCGCCGCCCCTCTCCTTCGGCCCGTTCTCCAAGCTCGCCCACGCACACGATTACCCCGTCGGCTCTCAATTCCGCCTTCGCTGGGACCCCTCGCTTGGCGGGGCGGTCTCTCTAGCACGCGTCTCCTCCTCCACCTCCGGCGGCAGCGATCCTACTAGCCGCGTGATGTGGGAGACCATCCCAGGCGTCGCGTTCGTCTCCGCGGCCTCCGCCACTACCGAGGCTGACGAGTGCCGTGGATCGTTCGCGCTCCGCGATGGACGCGCCCACCTCGTCCCGAAACGCCAGAGCGTGGACAGGATCAAGGCCTTCTACCGCTGCGACGTCGAGGCCGGCGCCGAGCCCCTGCGCGGCGCCGCGTTCGAAGCGTCCGACGAGACACGGTTCCCGGTGCTGTTGATCACCGGAATCGTGTCCGCGAAGAAGGCGGACCCTGCGTCGTCGTGCTGCTGCGGCCTGCGCGCCGGCCGCCGCCCCAGGGCCCGCGCGGGGAAGCCGGTCCTGTCGGCGCGGTACTGGGTCCTCCTCGAGGAGAAGAGCGACACGCAGGTGGGGTTCAGCGTCAAGATCGCCGACTACCAATGGAGCTGCGGCCACGCCGCCGATACTTCGAGCACACCGACGGCGGCCATGACAACTCCAAGGCCCCACCGGACCAGCCTGCGCCTCCGCCTGGCGGGGCGCGTCCAGTGGAACAGCACGAGGAAGAAGAAACAGAGGGAGGAGCTCTCGGCGCTCCTGGCTCCGGTTGAGAAAGAAACAGCGGCTGAGGAGGAGACGCGGCCGGAGGAGTTCAACCGGATGTTCCTCACGTACGCGAGCGAGCGTGACGAGCGGTTCTACGGCTTCGGCGAGCAGTTCAGCCGCATGGAGTTCAAGGGGAGGAGGGTGCCGGTCCTTGTGCAGGAGCAGGGGATCGGCAGGGGAGACCAGCCCATTACTTTTGCTGCCAATCTCGTCAGCTACAGGTAGATAATTATTTCTCCATATTTATTACTCTCTCCGTTCACTAACGTAAGACATTTTAGATTTTTCTTAATTCAAATATATCTAGAATTATTTTATACATATATTCACTCAGTTTAGTACGTATGTAGTCAAAATTAAAATGATGAGTATAGTGTCTTATATTAGTGAACGGAGAGAGTATGTTACAAGTATTTGACATTGATTGTGATTCTCAATATTTTGTACTCTCCCCGTTCTTTTTACTGGCATATTATGCTTGTTTAAGTCCAAAAATTAAACTTCGACGAAGTTTACATGTTACTAATTTTAAGTCGATGGAGAATTAAATAAATCTCAGTCGCCTTCTTAGCCGTTGGATTTTGTATCACAATTTGTGCTGGTTTGAGAGTTGCACATGGTTCGCAACTATGGGTAAATGACCGAGATTTAGTTAATTTTCAGTAGATCTCGTAGTCGTTAGATTTGCACTGTGATTCGTGTTGAACTCATAATTGCACGTGAAATGTAATTGTGTGCAACTGACTGAAATTAGGTAAATCAAAGGATTTAGACACTACCAAAATTGGTAATACCAAATAAATATGATTCGATCCATCATGAAACATATATTCATTGCATCGATTTGGTATAATTTTTGTATAGTATTGTTCCTATAAACTTGATCATTTTTAATTTAAGACAAATTTCTAATATGCAGAGTAAAAAAGATGTGAGGGAAAGAATAAGAAATAAAATCCATTCTAGTACATGTTTATTTTTTATTTTAGGTAAAGGAATGCATTGTCATCATTTTCACATAGTTGACTTTTGCGGGGAAAGATTCAAAAGTTTGACCACCGAGATTCAAGTGTTTGGGCATCGATTGGATCTGAACTTTATCTTGTTATATCCCAGTATTAACATGCATTGACGAGCTAAATTCAAAAAAAAACATGCATTGACGAGCTTGAAACGTACACGTATTTAAGATGATTGGTCAGTGTAACGAACTGAATTATTATAGAGCTACTAGTAGTGTGTACACTTCGAATTCACAGCTAGACAACGACTCTGTTCTGTCTACTTGCGGCACAGTTTTCTTGTGTTTTTGTGGGTTAATTATCTTTTGACAAAGCCAGGCAAGGAGATGTGTTGACGTTGATGTGTGCATTTTCGCACTGAATCTTTTGATTTAACCGAATCAAAATATTTTTTGTTTGATGCCGACATGGTTGTTCAATTCCTGGTGGTTTTTTGTAGGTCAGGAGGAAACTGGAGCACCACGTATGCACCATCTCCCTTCTACATGACCTCCAAGATGAGGTCCCTGTACCTGGAGGGATACGATTACTCCATATTTGACCTCACAAAACCCGACAGAGTGCAAATTCAGGTAGTCTTACATGCATTTTTCTGACCAAGTCTGAGCAGAGGTCTGTGAACTGAGCTAATTGAGTGATTCCATGGTTTATTTTGCAGGTTTATGGGAATACGGTTCAGGGACGAATACTGCATGGTGACTCGCCGACCGAGCTGATCACGAGCTACACGGGATCGACGGGACGGCCGCCGGTTCTTCCCCGATGGATCACCTCCGGCGCAGTTGTTGGCATGCAGGGCGGCACGGACGCCGTTCGCCGCGTGTGGAGCCAGCTGCAAGACCACGACGTCCCGGTCTCGGCATTCTGGCTGCAGGTCTGTTCTGAAGAAACCAGGCAGCTCTCGTTGAACTCTGAACCCAATTCTCAAGTCTGACACTGAACTAGTGCATATTGGTTGCAGGACTGGGTCGGGCAGAGGAAGACGGCGATCGGGTCGCAGCTCTGGTGGAACTGGGAGGCCGACGACGATCACTACACCGGCTGGAAGGATCTCATACGCGATCTCCGGTACGGCGGCGTAAGGACGATGACGTACTGCAATCCCTGCCTCGTCCCGGTTCGTGAGAAGGGCAACGCGAGGAGGCACCTGTACGAGGAGGCCAAGGAGCTGGGGATCCTGGTGAGGGACGAGGCCGGCGAGCCGTACATGATGCCCAACACGGCGTTCGACGTGGCCATGCTGGACTTCACCAACCCGGAGGCGACCTCCTGGTTCAAGGGAATCCTGGCCGGAATGGCGGAGGAAGGCGTCAGCGGCTGGATGGCCGACTTCGGCGAGGGCCTGCCGCTGGACGCGCGGCTCCACTCCGGGGAAGACCCCGTCGCGGCGCACAACCGGTACCCGGAGCTGTGGGCGCGCGTCAACCGGGAGTTCGCCGACGAGTGGAAGGCCAAGTTATCCGGTCAGTCGGCGGCAGCAGAGGAGGAGGGGGGCTGGTGTTCTTCGTGCGGGCGGGGTTCAGGGAGAGCTCGCGGTGGGCGATGCTGTTCTGGGAAGGGGACCAGATGGTGAGCTGGCAGGCCAACGACGGCATCAAGAGCAGCGTCGTCGGCCTGCTCAGCGGCGGCCTCTCCGGCATCCCGCTCAACCACAGCGACGTCGGTGGGTACTGCACTGTCGACCTCCCGCTCCTGCGCTACCGCCGCAGCGAGGAGCTCCTCATGCGGTGGATGGAGGTGAACGCCTTCACCGTCGTCTTCCGCACACACGAGGTAACGCATGGACGCGCGCGTGATGATTCCGACGAAAACACGAGCTGATCCAGCCATGAACCGACCGATTTGCAGGGGAACAAGCCCGGATCCAACTGTCAGTTCTACTCCAACAGCCGGACGCTGGCGCATTTCGCGCGCTGCGCGAAGATCTACAAAGCCTGGGAGTTCTACCGGATCCCAGCTCGTCAAGGTACAGTTAGCCATGGATGATACACCAACACACATCACGCGTAAATGCTCAATCCACCTTGGGTGTAGTACTAATTAATCGGGTGATCGATCAATTTGTACACATTCAGGAGGCGGCAGAGAAGGGCCTCCCCGTGGCGCGGCACCTCTTCCTCCACTACCCTGAGGACCGGCGCGTGCAGGAGCTGACGTACCAGCAGTTCCTTGTCGGGACGGAGATGCTGGTGGTGCCGGTGCTAGACAAGGGCAGGAACGCGGTGACCGCCTACTTCCCAACGTCGGACGGGGGATCCTGGAGGCACGTGTGGACCGGCGAAGAGTTCGGCGGTGGCCACCGGAGTGGGCACGGTAGCGTGGGGAAGGGGACGGTGCACGGGTTCGAGGCCGAGGTCGCGGCCTCGGTGGGCTACCCAGCCGTGTTTGTCAGGGTTGGGTCGCCTGTTGGAGAAAGGTTTGCAAGAAATTTGAGAGACGATAATGTAATCTAACTCGAATCGCCATAAAAAGGAAGTGTCTAAATAGCAATCAACTGTTTTTCATTTCCGTGGCAGTTGATTTTTTCATACCAATAAGCGTTCGCCACAAGTCTCTGACAGACCGCTGCCGAAAGAGCAAAAGAATCCCATCTTAAAATGGTTTCCTGTTTTGGTTTATTTTTTCTCGGATTTCCATGAGTGAACAATCACACGACAAACGAAAAAGGGAACGACGAAAGATAGAACTGAGAAAATTGTGATGGAGGAAGAAGAACAAGAAGAAGATGGACAATCAGAAATTTCTAACCTTGAAATCTCCCTCTTAGTTAGGAAATGCTTCTCATTTCTTCCACAACTAGTTGCTCTATTTTCTTCATGTTTTTCAGGTTGTCCCACCCGCTGTTAAACCTAAAAATCCAAACCCACACACAGATCAAAAAATAGCTGAAAAAAGAAAATGATTTGTCTCAATATGGCTGGGGGACCCCCATTTTGAAGTCCAGGTTGTGGATACCATTTGATAGGAGGGGGACAATTTCAAATTCGATGTTCCCATTCTGCCATTACATATTGCAAAACACCTAGAAAAATAACTATAACAGATCATGGCAAGTAATTACATATACCCAAATTCATACACTCGGGAAGTTTGATCTCACGCACTAAAAGCGAAACAATTTACTTCTTGATTCTTGTTCTATTTCAAATCACGTTGACTGTGATCTTCATAACTGTTCTCGTACAAACCTCTGCTCCGATGGAATGGAACAAGAACATGACAGCTGGTCCCATGTGTCATTGCTGATCTGCATTCTACCATCAGAGCAGGGGTCATACATGCCCTTCACTGGTTCAGAGTTCTTTCCCACCAGTTCAACATAAGAGGGTCTACAATTTTCCGTGGGGGTTTATGTGTACAAAAAAGAAACATATATAAAATGAGTATGAAAGTAAGACCTCTAGATAGTAACTTAGTAAGAACTATTTCTCTCTCTCTCTCACTCTCTCTCTCTCTCTCAACAGTAACATGGTGAGGAAAAACCGCAAAACCATGTATTTTTTTAAACAAAAACAAACGAAATGTTGTGTAAAAACATAATTTCAGTAAGAACAATTTAAGAGAATACCATGTTTAATAGTTATATAACAATATATGTTGTGTTGCCAACATTTACGGTTTGACAAACTTTGTAAGAATACACTATCTAGTCAGTAAAATAAATAAGAAGTTTCATGAATTTGCCAAACATTTAAGGTTTGATAGACTTTGTAAGAAAAAACTTTATGTAGTCAGAATCATGAATAAGAAGCTTCTCAAGACTTTGTAAGAATTAAAAATGCTGTGTTACCAAAATAAATATAGAAAATGGATTTAGTAAGAACTCTTACATGATAAGCTATTCAAAATTACAGCTTCTGTAACCGAGAATTACAGATTGTAATTTACCAAAATTACATGTTGTCTTTGCAAAATAATTATTGAATGATATTTTTGTAAGAAACTTGTATCTAGTCAGTAATGTATTGGTAAAAAATCTATGTGTATTTGGAAAATATATATAAGAGTTACAAGTTTTGTTAGCAAGGGTTATAGACTAATTGAGTTTGTAAAATAATCCTTTCTCTAGTGAGTGACATGTTGCATTAAAAAAGCTGATAATATTGTGGATTCCTCCAATATGACATGTTGTGTTGGCGGTAATTATGGACTGATTTTGGATGTAAGAAACTTCTACTGGTTCAGCACAAATGTTGAAGAAAACAAAATGTAAAATTATGTGTATTCGTAAATATTCAACAGTTACAAGTTGTGTTATCGATAATTACGGACTAACTGAGTTGGTAAATTATCCTCTCTATAGTCAGTGACATGATGAATACAAAAGGCTATGAAATATTTTGAATCCTTCCAGAATTACATGTTGTGTTAGCGGGATTGGTTGGCAGCGTCGATTAGCAGTGGAGGCGCCGATCATTTGGCTAAACAGTTAGGATTGCAATGGGAGATATACGTGGGAGAGGAAGAGAGAGATAGACATAAGGGGGATGCACGCGAATCTTAGAGCAAATCATACGGTGAAAAAATTGACCGGCTATAATTAAACCTTACTAAAAGACGTGACCGATTGTACTTTATGCTTCAGACGAGTTTTTTGAGCATTTGTTTATATATTGTTATTTGCGCGAAATATTTGGAGACAGATGCATTTTACTTTCAATATTTTGCCACCTACAAGTATTGCTAATATGTTTGGCAGTTGGCTTAATGGAGTGGATAGGAAAACTAAAACTCATATACCCATTTTCGTGTGAGTTTTGTTTGGCAATTTGGAATTGTCAAAATGCTATTGTTTTGACAAAGGCGGGAGCCGTCCATTTTTGTAGGTTGTACACTGAGCTACCTATTGGATCCATGTCTGGTTTTTCTCCTTCCATGAGAACGATGGGGATCTCATGGATTCGTGATGTACTCGGCTGATCAGTGGCGGACGCAGGAAAAAATTGATGGGTGGGCACACTCTAAAAAAAAATCTCATAGTGATTAAAATTGTCAACAATATAAACAGGAAATAATTGACCGGTGGGCACAATTACAAATAGAAACATATAAGAAATTAGACAATTGGTTGACATTTATAAACAAAAATCACCAACTATAGACAGTACCAAATTACAAATTAATTCACAAATGCAACACCAATACAACTTTCGGTAATGGACTAATGGGGCAAAATGTTGTTGGTTCGGTAATAAACTGATGGGGCAAAAGAATATATACCTGCTGAACTGCTGTTGCTTGTGGTCGTTCTTCTCCTGCTCTTGCTCTCTGTGCCTCACCGGCGACGGCGAGCGGCGGAGACAGTGGCTGAGCAGAGGTTCAGAGGTCAGAGGAGGCCCGAGGCCGGGAACTCCAGAGGAGGGCAGCGCCGCAGCCCGCAGCGGCAGCCGGCGGGCAAGCCGGCGAGGGGGCGAGCCGGCGACGGATCTGGGCGGGGGGGAGGCAGGGCCAGACGAGAGCGGAGGTCGGAGGGGGAGGGGCAGCGCCGACGCTAGGTTTTCCCCATGTCGACTCCAGAGCATGAGCAGAGAGAGGGTCGGGGCAGGGTGATGCACTGGCTGGCTGCACGATGTGCTCTCTAGCGAACAAATGAGAGGTCCATAACACAAACTGGGCCAAATGATTAGGGGTATACAAAAATTTTCCCAGATTTTTGGGTGGGCCACGGCCCCACCGGCCCGCCCCCTGCGTCCGCCCATGTGGCTGATGGTTGTTGGCACATGTTAGAAGAATCTAATATCATAGGTGTTTTGTTTTCTCAGTTTTTCGCTGGTTGATTCATGTAGTCACTTTTCTCAGTTTTTTTGAACAAAATGAAATGTGGTGATAAATTTCTAGCAATTTCAAATAAAATTTAACATTTCCCCTTATTTTAAACAATCTACCTAGGCTAATTCAGTAATACTTATACTTAGTACAATCTATACACACATACGTGAAATGATCAGAAAAGGTTGGGCATAATATAAGAACAAACCAGAGACACAGAACAGGGTGAGAGAACAAGATCAACTAATCAATTCCTAACAAAGAAGATGGTTAGTTCCGGCCCAGTGGCGGCGCCCTCCGGGTTGTGCATGTAGTACGTCTCAGAGTCCTTGGATCCCACGACACGGTCAAAGTGCGCGCGCATGTACGTGAGCTCACCGTTGGCCGGGTCGGCCATGTCGTCCGGCAGCACGCCGGCGCCCATGGACGTGGGGTGCAGCAGCCGCATCACCCGTTCGTCCTCCTCCGTTGCCTCCCGCCGCGAGGCGTACCCGACGCTCTCGCCGTTCACCTCCGCCGCCCAGGTCGGCTCTTCCAGAAGCCGCCGCGGCGGAAGCGCCGCCTCGGCCGCGTGCTGGTACTGCTGCTGCTGCTTCTTGTCGCATTCGAGCGTGACGCGCACCATGCCGGCCGCGCTGACGTCCTGGATGAACTTGGCCGTGGGCACGCACATCTCCAGCAGCAGCCCCGGAGGGCTGCCCGGGCTGTCGTGGAAGGCGATGGTGATGCGGGACCGGCGGCGTCCGTACAGCGTCCCCGTGGTGCGCGTGGAGCCGTGGAAGTGGTTCCTGAGGGCGCCGTTGAGGCTCGGGAGGTGGGGAAGCGAGGGAAGCCCGCGGCAGGACGGCGCCGGGAGGATCGGGAACGAACGGAAAGCGGCGCGCACCGACCGGATGAGGCGGGCGGGGCGCGACCGGTGCTTGGACGACCCGTGCTGGTGCTTCTGCGGCGGCGGCGGGGGTGGCGGGTGAAGGAAGTTGGGGATGTCGGTTGCCGTGTCGGGCCGCGGGCTGGGGATGGACGTGGCGCCGAGGAAGACGGGCTCGGCGGTCTTGGTGGGTCGTCGGGGAGGCTGTGTCATGTGGCGGTCGGCGCTGCCGTGGGCAGCGCGGCGCTCGGGCGGGGAAAGGAGATGGTGGAGTGGCGGCGATGATGGGCATGATGGAGGAAAAGCGACGTGCGGTTTGGGGGGGAACGCCTTGAATAGCGAGTACGCACGCTGGGCTTGTTTTGTTTGGCGCCAACTACTGGTCCTGCACGAAAACAGGAGGGCTACCTGCCTGCCCGTAAATGTCAGTTTTGCTTAGGCTTTCAGTTGAACTCGAAAAAAAGAAGACTGTCGATAAAGAATCATGGATAAGCCATTAAGTATAAAATTATGGACTTATAAATAAGATTGTTTTTGGCTGACTTATAAATGTTACGGTCGTAGGCGCTTAATTGATTTACCGAGAACCAAGCAATCGCAACACGATGACGACACCGAGATTTGTTAACCGCAACCCTGGCCGCCCTAGGCGCCGGCACAAGCCACCGGCTCCCCCTGCGTGCATGTTGCTATCAAATCGTCATAAGTTACACGTGTGGTGCTCCCCTCATTATATAAAAGGCACAGGCTACAAGAGTTCGACTCGAACACTACTCGTATCCTATCCACACCTAATACAACTCCAAATCTAAACGTAATCCAACTCGTACATAATATTCGACACAAACACAACAAACTGCACCTTGGCGAATATTCTCCACCACCTTGAATTCGTTAATGCGTCAAACCTCCATGTACTCCGGACTTGAATTGTCTTCCATGAGTTCCGCTGCTACTCTCAGACTCCACGTGACTTCACCTTCAACTGTAGTCCCTTCTTCCCGTTTCAACATCATCACACACCGATCACTGATCTGCGTGAATGAAGGAATTTCACCGTCGCCTTTCAGTCTTCTTGAGTCAAATTCACAGTCGTCTCATCCTGGATAGTCTTCTACATGTCCCACAGCTATAGCACTCCGCCTCCTTCTGTATCTAGTCATCCGCACTTTGCCATGTGCACTGAATATCACAGAATATACGGCAATGTACTCTTAAAGCTTCCAACATTTCAGACTTTCCAACACTTTCTCAGATTCCCCATGGCCGACTTTTGTCTATCACTTGATAGCCATCCCGATAGACTCGGTCACCAACTTGAACCCGATACTAGCCAACACTGCTTCAGCACCCCTTGCACACATGTCCGACAACATGTCTGAACCTCTGGTCCGTCGCCGTGTCCCGTGCTTACCGCACGCCTCGCCGCTATTACCGCGTCGAGCATCCGCAATCTTGGCAAAGATCTACTGGGTCGCGCACCCACACCATCTCTGTCCCCACTGCAGACAACCATCAGTCATACCCGACCGATGCCGAGTTCCACGTATCTCTCGAACCCTGACGTCCAGTCTGACCAACGTGCTTCTCTCCTTCCCGCTAACTAGGCTTCGACTCTCCGCATGCTTACGCCGTAGCCCCGCCATCAGCCGAGTGGTATCTTTTCCATAAGAATCCAGCTCTACCTTCAACATGACTCCTTGGTAGATGATCAATCCACCCCACGCCCCGTCGATCTCAAGATCTCATATGCCCACCATCTTGAATCAACCCCGCGTCATCGCATGTCAAAACACGCATCCCTTAGGCATGCGCCACGTGTTGCCACGCCACAGAATTCGGACACCATCAGCCCCTCACGCTCATACGTCGTCGTCGCCGATCTTCACCGTCTTCTGTCCCGTCAGACTGTCCAGTCCAACCCAGCCGAACGTATCCGACTGCAACCATGCTCCACCTTGCGCCGTATCAACCTAGCACTATTGTGCATTGTCCGACGTCCTTCGTGCATGATCCTCCACGACGCGCTATGGACTCCACGAGTCTTATACGCACGCCGCCAATCCACCAAACTTCCAGTAAAACCCGTGCAAACTGAGCAACAAATTAAGAGAAATTGTTTTCTGGTAGATCACGGAGTACACCTAGCCTGTGCCCCCACAACTCCCAAGGCTCCTTTTCTCTTTTTCATGTCGCCACCACCTCATGCACGTACATACCACATGGTTGCATATTCCTTTTTTTTCACGTTTTGCTTCCGATCGATTGCGTGGACACTGCCTAGCGCCAGACCTGCCTGGATGGTTCCTGCGCCTCTGCGTATGCCTCTGCAGCAGCTCGTCCGTGCCTAGCCCAGCCTGCTTTGGGCCACCTTTACAATGGGGGCCGCCGTTTTCGATCTCTTCCCGATCTCGTCGAATTATATCAAACTAGCAAAATGCCTGTGCGTTGCTACGGAGCAACCAAAAAAATATTTCGGCGGCATTATTCATATAGTTATTACATCGTGTGAGAGAGTTCAGGGACGGTCATACACGATCTTTACTTGTAAGATAGATGTACATATATCTTCTCAATGAGCTCCCGCAGCGGAAGTCTATAATGCCCCTAGAATGTCATACAATATATTGTGTAGTTCACTCCTATGCTCACCATAGATATGAGCAAGATTTTTTTTTACAAACGTCATAAAATACTAAATATTATTGTAGTAGAAATAAGGTGTCTTTTATACTTGAGAACATGTCAAATAAAAGAAAGGTCATCAAAGTATTGCCAGTTTCTTCCCATTGAAAAGCATGTACCATAACATTGCATAATTCATGGTTCAAAAGAAGTTACAATAATATCTCAATTTGTTGATAAAATACACCTCTGCATCAACTACACAACACTGACTAAAAATCATCACATTGCATATTACATAGACCTCTGCAGTAGTAGCAACAGCAGCAAAATCACATTTTTTGGGCAATAATGTTAAATAGCAGAGCTGCCGTCATTACATGTACACTGAAGTACATGTATGAACACTCAACTCGCATCTCAATTCTCAAATCAGGGAAATAATGAAAAGAAAAATAGCATAGCTGCTCGGCCTGGTGACTCACAAACTTCAACTTTTCTTGAGAATCCAAGTTTGCACCCCGTG
Source organism: Poa pratensis (assembly GCA_947311845.1). Lineage (NCBI taxonomy): Eukaryota > Viridiplantae > Streptophyta > Magnoliopsida > Poales > Poaceae > Poa > Poa pratensis. The sequence goes on along the minus strand of CAMZMU010000103.1, from coordinate 7,079,580 downwards.
CACGTTCTGAAGCAGAGTTGAAGCACTCGGTGACATTGAAACTCTGAACTTCTCTGATTTCCCCATGTATCCATGGCAACAAATAGCACAGATCAGAAAAGTTGCGAGGAGCGCCTGAGCTGGCTGGGGTGAAGGAGAGGCAGCGACTTGCTCTTGCCAGAGGTCGTCCGAAAGGGCCAGAAGACCTGAGGCTATCCAAGGCGGGGCTGAGCTGGTCGGGGGCGGAGCAGAGTTTGTACAGACGGGGCAGAGCTGGTGGGGCGTGCTTGATGACGTGAAATCACACGTTCGTTGGGAGACCCCAAGAGGAAGGTATGAAGCAGTGCAGCAGCAAGTTTTCCCTCAGTATGAAACCAAGGTTATCGAACGAGTAGGAGCAGAAACACTTCAGAAGGTTGTTGGTGGCGGAATATGGCACGGCGCAACACCAGGGAATCCGGCGACTGACGTGGAACCTGCACACAACACAATCAAACTACTTTGCCCCAATGAAACAGGAAAGTTGTCAATCTTCCCGGCTTGCTGTAACAAAGGATTAAACGTATGGTGTGGAAAATAATGTTTAATTGCAGAAAGTAAAAGAGAACAATTGTTTGCAGTTGGTGGTTTTATCAGTGTAAAAGAATGAACCGGGGTCCACAGTTCACTAGTGGTGTCTCTCCATAAAGATAAACGACATGTTGGGTAAACAAATTACAGTTGGGCAATTGATAAAATATTGAGCGCATGACAATGCATATATATGACAAGATGACTACCATGATATTTAATTGGGCATTACGACAAGATACATAGACCGTTATCCAACCGCATCTATGACTAATAATCCACCTTCAGGTTGACATCCGTGTTCCCCGTTGGTATTAAGTTCCAAGCAACGGATAATCGCATTAAGTAATGTGCGTAATGTAAACAAGTACATATGACCGTGGACATAGCATTGTTAGGTTATCCCTAGTGGCAACAGCACATCCACAACCTTAGATGTTGATGTCACTCACCCAGATTACTGGAGACTGAACCCACTATCTAGCATAAATACTCACTCTTGGAGTTACAAGCATCTACTTGGCCAAAGCATCTACTAGTAACGGAAAGCATGCAAGATCATAAATAACATGTAACATAGATTAATAATCAACTTGATCATAGTATTCAATATTCATCGGATCCCAGCAAACACAACATGTAGCATTACAATAAGATGATCTTGATCATGTTAGGCAGCTCACAAGATCTAAACATGATAGCATAAAGTGGAGAGACAACCATCTAGCTACTGCTATGGACCTGTAGTCCAAGGATGAACTACTCACGCATCACTCCGAAGGCAGGCATGGCGATGCAGAGCCCTCCGGTGATGATTCCTCTCTCCGGCAGGGTGCCGGGAAGAGATTCAGAACCCTCCCGAGCTAGGCTTGACGACGGCGGCGCCTCTAGAACTTTTCGTGGAATATGACTCGGGTATTTAGGGTTTTCGCGTCGGGGGGAATAAATACGCGAAAGGGCGGCGGCTGAGGGCACCCGAGGGGCCCACACGCACCCTTGGCACGGCAGGAGGTGGGGCCGCGCCGAGCCCTTGTGTGGCCGCCTCCTGGCGCTCCTCCGTCTCCCCTTTGGACTCCGTGTACGTGTCGGTGAAATAGGGACCTCCGTTGATTTTCGTCCAATTCCGAGAATATTTCCAGAACAGCTTTTCTGGAATACAAAAACAGCAGAAAACAGGAACTGGCACTGTGGCATCTTGTTAATAGGTTAGTCCCAAAAAATGTATAAAAATGATATAAAGTGGATGCAAAACATGTAACAATTGGTATAATATCAACATGGAACATCAAAAATTATAGATACGTTTGAGACGTATCAGGGCGTCCACCGCAATGATGCAAACACAACTCCACCCGCAAGATCCTTCCCCTACTCAAGAAAATTCAGAGAAAGCACAACATTAAATGATTCACTTCGAGTATGCTCTTAACAGATTAATTCTTTCGTCAAGTAATCGTTCAATATATATGCATAACTCAATTTAGAGTCCAGAAACTCATACACTGAATATTTAGAAATCCTAGTAATCACAAACATTCTACAAGAACATCAGTAGCTTACTCCTTTTAGATATAAGTTAGCCAATACACTAAACCACATGTCATATAGCTTTCGTTAGTAGGAATCAATCGACAGTGAGTCAGCCTTTCCGCCCGTAGTTGGACAAAAAAATTGCTTACCAAGAAAGATTGCTTTGATCATACAGGTACACCCACTGGCTTCTCCCACTGCCACACTGACAACCACACCACCCCTGCCGCCTACTCCTCCCTCTCACCACTTATGCTGCTCTCTTCTACGGATGAGCTCCCATCTTCTCATGGTTTTCCATGGTTGTGAGGAGAAATCAAGGGGATGGTGCAGGGAGAAGCAGCATCATCCCCGTTTCCGCATGTGGATTTGGCGACGACCTAGATGCAGTGGTGGCAGCGGAGGCAAAGTTGCAGTGATGATGTCTTCCATCCTAGACTGCCTTGATCTCCCGTTCGTCCTTCAGATCCTGTGGGTACGACATGCCAAAGCTTAGCAGCCAAGTCATGCTACACCATGAAAACCTATTACAAATAGTGAAACAGTGCAAGAATGTTTTACAGGATATAAAATTAATACATTCCATTCTGGAAAGAGCATACCTTCGTCCTCCTATTTTTAGCCGAGTCCTGAATGGGTGTGGTGTTCTTATTTTTGCACACAATGCCTTTCCTTCCTTTAGCTCCCGTGCTTGAAGTTTCTGCACAATTGCTATCACGAGATTTTGAGAAGGCTCCTTCAGGGAGCATGAAATCGCATGCACGATTAACTCTGTTAGAGTGAAGAACATAGATGGAAAAAGAATCAGGGGTTCAATTGACATTCTAGGATCACATCACTTTGGAGCCTGCATTTGTGATGTATAAATAACCACAGGCCATGCTCTTGATCATCTTGACCACTGCAATATGAAGGACACACAATTCATGCCCATAGCCAACTGAAATGTATAAAGTACGAATTAATAATATAAAATGATTGTATTTCCTCTCGAAATGCACTTAGACAATATGGATGACCGTCGCCTATGAAATACAAATTACTTATAAATAAGTTTGTTTTAAACTACGCTAAAGCCTCGAAACAAAAATACACGAGCAACCACTGAGTTCACACAACATGGGAAAATGACACTCCAGACTAAAGCCTCGAAACAAAAATACACGAGCAACCACTGAATTCACACCACATGGGAAAATGGCACTCCGGACTAAAGCCTCGAAACACAAATACACGAGCAACCACTGTATTTCCTCCAGACTAAATCATAATCCGCCAAATGAAGGATGCTAAGTGATTGCGTGGATCACACGTTCGCTGGGAGACCCCAAGAGGAAGGTATGAAGCAGTGTAGCAGCAGTTTCCCTCAGTATGAAACCAAGGTTTAATCGACCAGTAGGAGCAAGAAATCACTTCTGAAGGTTGTTGGTGGCGGAATATGTCACGGCGCAACACCAGGGAATCCGGCGACCGACGTGGAACCTGCACACAACACAATCAAACTACTTTGCCCTAACGAAACAGTGAGGTTGTCAATCTCACCGGCTTGCTGAAAACAAAGGATTAAACGTATGGTGTGGAAAACAGTAGTACATTGCAGAGAATGAAAAGGAACAATGTTTGCAGTTGGTTGTATTATCAGTGTAAAAGAATGGACCGGGGTCCACAGTTCACTAGTGGTGTCTCTCAGTAAAAGATAACTAACATGCTGGGTGAACAAATTACAGCTAGGCAATTGACACAATATTGAGCGCATGACATTGCATATATATAACATGATGATTACTATGATATTCATGTGGGCATTATGACAAAATACATAGACCGTTATCCAACAGCGTCTATGACTAATAATCCACCGCCAGGTTGTCATACCGAGTTCCCCGTTGGTATTAAGTTGCAAGCAACGGATAATTGCATTAAGTAATGTGTGTAAAGTAAACAAATGCATTAGACCTAACGGCGTACCCTTAAGCTAAGCATCGGTTATTTTATTCCTAGTGGCAACAGCACATCCACAATCTTAGAAGTTATTGTCACTCTCCCAAATTACCGGAGGCATGAACCCACTATCTAGCATAAATACTCACTCTTGGAGTTACAAGCATCTACTAGTAACGGAAAGCATGCAAGATCATAAATAACATATAAGATAGATTGATAATCAACTTGACATAGTATTCAATATTCATCGGATCCCAGCAAACACAACATGTAGCATTACAATAAGATGATCTTGATCATGATAGGCAGCTCACAAGATCTAAACATGATAGCATAAAGTGGAGAGACAACCATCTAACTACTGCCATGGACCCGTAGTGCAAGGATGAACTACTCAGGCATCACTCCGGAGGCAGGCATGGTGATGTAGAGCCCTCCGGTGATGATTCCCCTCTCCGGCAGGGTGCCGGGAAGAGTGATAACCCACAAGTATAGGGGATCACAACAGTCTTCGAGGGAAGTAAAACCCAAATTTATTGATTCGACACAGGGGGAGACAAAGAATACTTATAAGCCTTAGCAGCGGAGTTGTCAATTCTACCACACCTGAGAAAGCACTAGTAACAAACGTGATGTGAAAGCAGCAGTAATATGAGAGCAACAGTAGCAGTAACACAGAAGCAATGGCACCAGAAAATAGTTGCTTGCGGGGAGTTGACGGGAAAGCAATGATGATGACAGATGGACCGGGGTTCCCAGCTATCTACACTAGTGGTAACTCTCCAATAACAAGTGTTGGGTGAACAAATTACAGTTGGGCAATTGACAGAATATTGAGCGCATGACAATGCATATATATGACATGATGACTACTATGATATTTAATTGGGCATTACGACAAGATACATAGACCGTTATCCAACAGCATCTATGACTAATAATCCACCGCCGGGTTGTCATCCGAGTCCCCCGTTGGTATTAAGTTGCAAGCAACGGAAAATTGCATTAAGTAAAGTGCGTAATGTAAACAAACACATATGCCCGTGGACATAGCATCGTTGGGTTACCCCTAGTGGCAACAGCACATCCACAACCTTAGAACTTTCTGTCACTGTCCCAGATTAAATGGAGGCATGAACCCACTATCTAGCATAAATACTCCCTCTTGGAGATACAGGCAACTACTTGATCAAGGTAACCACAAGTACCGGAGAGCATGCAAGATCTTAAATAACATATAAGATAGATTGATAATCAACTTGACATAGTATTCAATATTCATCGGATCTCAACAAACACAACACCGATTACATCATATGGATCTCAATCATGTAAGGCAGCTCATGAGATCATTGTATTGAAGTACATGGGAGAGAGAGTACCAACTAGCTACAGCTAGAACCCGTAGTCCATGGGGGAACTACTCACGGAGCATGATGGAGGCGGCGACGTCGATGGAGAAGGCTCCGGGGGTCAATCCCCGTCCCGGCAGGGTGCCAGAACAGGAACTTCTGACCCCCGAAACTTGGTTTCGGATGGCGGCGGAGCTCTGGAACTTTTCTGGGGAAATCGTCGATTGTTCCGTGAATTTTAGGTCAAGGGCAATATATAGTCCAAAGGGCGTCGCGAGGCGTTGCACGAGGAGGCGACACCACCCTAGGGTGCCTGGAGATTCCTGGCCGCGCCCAGGGGTGGTGTGGGCCCCTCCTGGCCCATCTCAGCCTCCCCTTTTGGCTGACTCCGTCTTCTGATAAAATAGGAACTTCTGTCTTCTTGAAAATATTTTTAGAGCTCCATAAATATAGTGTCTTGACGGTGCTTTTTCCAGCTGAAATCTGACTCCGGCACATGGGGCCCTCGTGGCTCCACTTCGTCTCTCCTTCGGACTCCAGGTGTCTTCTGATAAAATAGGTGCCTCCGTAAATTTTCGTCCAATTCCGAGAATATTTCCAGACTAGCTTTTCTGGAATACAAAAACAGCAGAAAACAGGAACTGACACTGTGGCATCTTGTTAATAGGTTAGTCCCAGAAAATGTATAAAAATGATATAAAGTGTATATAAAACATGTAGCAATTGATATAAAACAAGCATGGAACATCAAAAATTATAGATACGTTTGAGACGTATCAGCATCCCCAAGCTTAGTTCCTACTCGTCCTCGAGTAGGTAAACGATAAAACAATATAATTTTTTAGGTGACATGCTACCATCATAATCTTGATCATATAATATTGCAAGGCACATGTAAATGAATGAAGTGATCCAAGTCAATGGTCTATAATTTGCTACCAAATAGATAATGAGTAAACAATGAATCACACAAGCTAAACGTTTTCATGAATAGTACTTTCGAGACAAGCATCAAACATTTTGCATAAGTGTTAACTCATAAAGCAATAGTTTCTAATAAAAGGTATTCAATCAACACAAAGGAAGAATTAAGTTTCAGCATTTGCTTCAACTTTCAACATATTTATCTCATGGATATCGTCAACACAAAGTAGTATAACAAGTCCAATACGTGGCATATAACAATGTTGTAACAAAGTTGACACTAGTGTTTGCTTGTGGAAGACAAAAAGAATAGGAAAACTGACTCAACATAAAAGTAAAAGAAAGGCCCTTCGCAGAGGGAAGCAGGGATTAAGTCATGTGCTAGAGCTTTTAGGTTTTTGAAAGCATATAGAGATTGCATAAAATATTTGATACTCCTCCCAACCTTGCTAACACAAGCCATGGCTAACCGAATCCTCGGGTGCCTTCCATCAATCACATACCATGAAGGAGTATCTATTTTTGAGAGGTGTTTGTTAATTGTCAACGAATGGTAGCGGGTGAGAACAGTATTCTACCTGTCAAACGGACTTTTAAGAGCGGCTCCCATGAAGGACGTTATTTCTACCAGCAAGGCAGATCATCCCTCTTTCTCTTTGGTTTACACACATGCAGGTATTTCACTGTTTGTCATTGCTTACTGATGAATCAGGGCAAAAGTGTGAAGAGAATTAATTGGTTAAAGTTGTAATTAATTGGGACTGGGCACCCCGTTGCCAGCTCTTTTTGCAAGTTATTGGATAAGCGGATGTATATGCCACTAGTCCAGGTGTAAAAGTCCATTTGACAAATAGAATAAAGAATAACCACACTAATTCCTCATGAGCTAGTAAACATTGACACAAAAAGGGAATAATAACATTTTGAATAATTTAAAGGTAGCACATGAAAAATTTACTTGGAGTGGCAAGGAAATACCACATATAGGTAGTTATGGTGGACACAAATGGCATGGATTTTGGCTCAAGGATTTGGATGCACGAGAAGCATTCCCTCTCAGTACAGAGTTTAGGCTAGCAAGGTTTATGTAAGCAAACAAGAATATCAACCCGTACACCAAGTTTTATATGACAAACATATTGCAAACGTTATAAGACTTCATACCGTCTTCCTTGTTAACCAAACCCGTTATTAGAAAATATCTAGACCTTAGAGATACCACCGATGCAAACCAAATTTTCAACAAGCTTTACGGTAGTTCTTCACTAATAGGCTTAACTCATGTGATGCACAAATTTAATCATGATCTACTTGTTAACTCAAAACAATTGACAAGCATCAAGTTATCCAAATTAGTGATCTACAAGATTAAGCAAGTTTTTCCTTATACCAATTACCACATGCAACATTTTCTGAACCAACCAAACACCAATCAATTTATTTAATCAACTCTCCAAACAAATATAAGTGAAGCAAGAGAGTACTTTCTACAAAAGAAAGCTAATAGCTCTGACAAGAGATACATGAAAACAAGAGCTAAAAGCTGAACAACGCTAGATATGAATACTCAACAAATATAAGTGAAGAATAGGAGTATTCTCATGAAAAAGCGGAGCGTGTATCTCTCCCAATCAAGAATGCTAGGGTCCAGTCAAGCTTTATTGAAAATAAAAGTGCAATACTGAAAATAAAAGCACACAGACGCTCCAAAAAAAGCACATATGATGTGAAAGAATTAAAATATAGTTTCACTAGAGATGACCTGATAATTTTGCCGATGAAGAAGGGGATGCCTTGGGCATCCCCAAGCTTAGACGCTTGAGTCTTCTTGAAATATGCTGGGGAGATCCATGGGAGCCTCCCCAAGCTTAAGCTCTTCACTCTTCTTGATCCTATTATATCATCCTTCTCTCTTGACCCTTGAAAACTTCCGTCACACCAAACTCAAAGTGATCTCATTAGAGGGTTAGTGCATAATCAAAAATTCACATGTTCTATAAAGACGCAATATGATTTGTTACTTTAAACATTAGCTACTGCCACTGATGTTATGTGAAGCTCTTCCACCCAAAAAAGAATTTCACTCAACACTAGTAAAAGAGAGAATGCAAAATAAAAAGGCATAATCTGTCTAAAACAGAACAGTCCGCAAAGACGAATTTTTTCGAGGCACTTACGACGCTCAGATCGAAAACTTTGAACTAATGAAAGATTCAGACATTCATAAAGATTACGCACAAAAATTTCAGATTTAATTAACAATCTGGTGATTTTAGGAATTTCGTACAGTGAACAGCAAAAATCTGTTTCTGCGCAGCAATCAAAATTAAGCATCATCTTAACATTATAGGCTACTCTTGGCACAACAATGCGAGAAAATAAAGATACAAAGGAGTTGCTACAGAAGTAAACATCCTCCTTGACTCAATAAAAGAAAAATTGCAGAAAAATAAAATGGGTTGCCTCCCATAAGCGCTTTTCTTTAATGCCTTTTAGCTAGGCTTGATAGTTTTAAAGATGCTCACATAAAAATAGAAAATGAAGCAAAAGGAGCATCAAGAAGAAAATTCGAAACACATTTAAGTCTAACCCACTTCCTATGCATAGGAAACTTGTACACAAATAAATTCATGAAGAACAAAGTGACAAGCATAGGAAGATAAAACAAGAGTAACTTCAGAACTTTCAGCATATAGAGAGGTGCTTTAGTACCATGAAAATTTCTACAACCATATTTTCCTCTCTCATAATAATTTTCAGTAGCAACATGAACAAACTCAACAATATAACTATCACATAAAGCATGCTTTTCATGATCTACAAACACATAATTCTTATCAAGCTCAAAAATAGTGGGATTAAAACTTTCAAACCCACTTTTAACAATTTTATAATAAGATGATTGATCATTCTCGAGAGGTATGGGACTCCATCTAGATAAAGTCAAGACCTCTCCAATCCCATTTTCATTAGTAGTACAATTAATATTATCAACCAATATAGGACCATCATCTAGAGCTTTATCATAAACATTTTCTAAGCAAACTTTCTCATTACCATGCATTTCGAAATTAGGCACAAATAAAGGATTATCATAAGATTTATCAAAATAGCATGGATTATCATAAATATCAGTAGCATAATCATTTCCACAAGTTTTACTCATAGGGAATTTTTCAAGAGAATCCACAGGAACATAACATTCATCCTCCTTTGGTAAGCATGGAGGGCAATCAAATAGTGTAAGAGATAAAGAGTTACTCTCATTAGAAGGTAGGCATGGGTAGCTACTCCATTCTTCCTCCTTTTGTTCATCACTCTCCTCCTCTTTTTCATCCAATGAGCTTTCAGCTTCAGCAGTAGTTTCTTCTTCTACAGGTTCCTGCAAATTGTGAGTGCATTCTTGTGCATTAATGAGTCTCTCTTTATAATCAATGATATAACCATTATTGCTGAAATTTTCTAGGCAATAATCAAGAATAAAAGAGACCTTTAAGTTTATTACAAGCAACACAGGTTTCATAATTTTTAGCCATGAAGGAATCTATTTCAGCAGCTCCCAAATGTAACAAATTGTTCTACTTGTTCAGCTCCCAAATGAATATAGTTATTCCAATGATAGTTCATAATTAAAACTTCTTCACTAAAGCCACATTGGAATTTAAGATGTTTAGTATCTTGTTCAGAGCAACAATTTATATCATGGCGTTCCAGCAAAATTTCAGCAATTTGATTTAACTTTTTTAACATGCCTCTCATGATTTTACCCTCTCTTGATTCTCTATACTTTATATATAATTCTTTACCTTCCATAAACATAGAGGTTCTAGCATGTTCTTCCATAGCAACAGTTTTTTTTAGATTTTCGGTTTTTAAATTTTTATGGATTTTCGGGTATATAAGAAAAATAAAACTAGACAAAAATAAACTAACAAAAGTAAACTAGAAAAAAAAACTACACAAAAGTAAACTAAGCAAAATAAACTAGACAAAAGTAAACTAGACAAAACAAAATAAAATAAAAACAGAGAGAGAGGTGGAGAGTACTCCCCAGGTGAACTTATGAGTAGAGCTATGCTCCCCGGCAACGGCGCCAGAAAATAGTCTTGATAACCCACAAGTATAGGGGATCGCAACAGTCTTCGAGGGAAGTAAAACCCAAATTTATTGATTCGACACAAGGGGAGACAAAGAATACTTATAAGCCTTAGCAGCGGAGTTGTCAATTCCACCACACCGGAGAAAGCACTAGTAACAAACGTGATGTGAAAGCAGCAGTAATATGAGAGCAACAGTAGCAGTAACACAGAAGCAATGGCACCAGAAAATAGTTGCTTGCGTGGAGTTGACGGGAAAGCAATGATGATGACAGATGGACCGGGGTTCCCAGCTATCTACACTAGTGGTAACTCTCCAATAACAAGTGTTGGGTGAACAAATTACAGTTGGGTAATTGACAGAATATTGAGCGCATGACAATGCATATATATGACATGATGACTACTATGATATTTAATTGGGCATTACGACAAGATACATAGACCGTTATCCAACAGCATCTATGACTAATAATCCACCGCCGGGTTGTCATCCGAGTCCCCCGTTCGTATTAAGTTGCAAGCAACGGATAATTGCATTAAATAAAGTGCGTAATGTAAACAAACACATATGCCCGTGGACATAGCATCGTTGGGTTACCCCTAGTGGCAACAGCACATCCACAACCTTAGAACTTTCTGTCACTGTCCCAGATTAAATGGAGGCATGAACCCACTATCTAGCATAAATACTCCCTCTTGGAGATACAGGCAACTACTTGATCAAGGTAACCACAAGTACCGGAGAGCATGCAAGATCTTAAATAACTGTAACATCCCAATTTTCACAAAAATTTAAAACTTTTCATTTGCATCATGCATCATGTCATTGCATCCTTGTATGCATTGTGTTTGAATTCAAATTATGAAATTAGAGAATTTATCTCCAAAAACCTAAATTGCAAAGTATCTGCAGATGCCTTCTCAAACTATTTCAAATTTTCAAATAAAGATTTTGAAAATTATATCCCCAATACATGCGAAACATGTGGGCATGTTTTTACAAATTTATTGAAAGTGGTTTGAGTGAATTTGAGTTTGAAATACAAAAGTTATTTGAAGTTGTTTAAAAACAGAAAAGAAAAACAGTTTCTGGAAAAAAAAAACAAATGCGAAGCGAGCTAAATGGGCCGAGCCCAACTAACCTAACGCGCGAGCGACGGATAGCGCAGCCCACCGCGTGTTCTCCCTCGCTGCCACCCCGGCCCCACCCGTCAGCACCTTCCTCGCCGTATCCGAACGGCATCGACGTCCGTGCTCGACACGGCCTCTGCCCGGCGCAGCCCTAGCCCCTCCCCCACGTCTCCTGCCCCATAAAAAGGAGCGCCTCGACGTCCGCACCCCCAATCCGCAGAAACCCTAACCCTAGATACCGCCGCCATCGCGAATCTCGTCACCGGAGCGCCACGCCGCCGCCGCCGTGTTTGGTGGATTCCGGTGAGTTCAACGACCCGCGCCGCTCCTTTTTGGTCACCAGAGACTCCATGCAACTCGGCGCACCTCCCTGACCCTTTGCGATGTTGTTTTGCACGCCAGATCGACGAGTCCGTCCGCGACCGAAGCAAGCCGGCCGTCTTCGTCAACTTCGGCGAGCGATCTGGGAAGGAGAAGGACGGCCGCGACCACGCCATCAACGACATCGACTCCGCCTCGTCGCCCTGAACGCCGCGGTACGCCCCATGACCCGTAGTTAGGCCTAGATCGATTTCCGGCGAAGCTCCGGCGATGGCGCCGCCGTAGGAACTAGGTTTCCGGCATGTTTCCGGCGGAAAACGTCGGTCGTTTTGGTACGTTAGATCTAGGTCGTCGGATCGTGATTCAACGGTGGAGATTAGATGCATCACGAAGCGGTACCAGCCAACCAGAGATCGCCACGTCGCCAAGTCGTCCGCGAAGCCGCGCCGCATCTGCCCGCGTCCGTCCGCACCCGTCCGCGTCCGCATCGCCCGCAAGACCGGTCAACGGAAGCTCCGCACCAACCAGAAGACGCCACGTCGACGGAGGACTCCAGCGCGAAGATCTTTTCAGTTTTCTTTACGTTTTAGCCCCTGCGCATCACAGATTAGTCCCTGCGATTTAGATCTATTATTAATTTTTACTCGTTTATCCAAAATTTAGGAAATTTATATTTTTGGAAAGCTAATAATGTGTAGAAACTTTCTATATGCTAAATTTGAGGTTTGGACGAAATTAATTTAGATAAATTTTAAAAATGGTTTAATTGATATTTTGGCTATAATTTAATTTTAAAAATTGATAATTGAGCAAAATATTTTGCTATATTTTGTTGGGTCTAATGGTGAAAGTGCACAACCTCTGCAGAGTTAAAAACTAAGTACTTAGCCGTGTCCCCGGTTACGGACAATTTGAGCAGCTGATCAAGGATTCAACGGAGGCTTCATCATTCAAATTTCGAAATTAAAACTTGGTGGTGAACAAGGGTAGTTAAGACAATGGTTTTCAAGCCATCTTGTCTCAAAATTTTGAAGGAAAAGTGTTAGGCAAAATTGGCTTTTATGCAAATCAGCCTTCAAACTCCACCAGCCAAATATGCATATAGGTTATAGAGTTATTCCTATATGAGTCCACATAGTGTCACTTGCCAGGATCATTTTTAATGATTCTGACCCACTCTGTTGCAAATATTACTTTGTTGCAGACTTTTCTGACGATGAGTAAGGTCACGTTTGGGTTTCGAGTCTGCAACCAACATGTTTTCGCCTGTGGCGCATCATGAAGAATGGAGGCTCATTGAAGATTTATTCCGCTGCTTTATTTGTTTTGAGCTAGCTATAAGCTATGCAAAGATGTATCGAACTATTTATTTTTCCAAGTCTGGATCATTCGTGTAATAATTGATACAATGTTGTGATATTCATCTTAAACTGTGTGTGCAAATGAAACGATCCAGGGGTTTGCACTATACACAGGTACCTTGCCATTTTCTAAGTGCAGGTACTACAGATGGTATCAGAGCATAGTGTTGCCTGTAGGATCGAAACCCTAGGTTTGGTTAGAAATAAGTTGGCCAAAAACTTAATTTATTTACTAAGTATAAAAGCTTCTATGATATATTCTTGCTTTTTCTTCTAAGTACTCGTAATTCTTTACTTATGCATTTATCTCATACTTGTTTCTTCCTAAACTAAAGGATGACGAAGAGGTTCGAGTACATTGACGAGGAGGACTACCCGGTGACCCGCTTCGGCAGCATCATGTTCGACATCCTCAAGCACCTGAAGCTACCTACACCCATGATCAAGGGATGCATCTTGAAGAAGTTCAAAAGAGAAGGCCTTTGGGGAATCAGGGTGTTTCAACAAGGACGTGAAGGCGAAGCACCCATTGAGTACAGAGTAATGGGAGTCTCCATGGAGAGAGGAATCGACATCATCATGCAACACGTGATAGCTTGCCTTTGTGGACGCTACTCCAATGAATTGGAGGGGCACTACTCCTTCCCTTTTGGAAGGCGTGACGATGAAGGATCACCCTTCTGCTATGGCACCGAGAACATGGGCAAAGATGAGTTCGTGAGCGACTATTTCCAAGGCTTAGAACTCTTAGTCCATGATCTTTACTTTGATACCAGTGAGGAACTCCACAAGAATGATGAGCTTTGCGCCCAAGTCCAAGTGAATGATGAGAAGATAAAAGAGCAAGAAGAGAAGACCAAGGAGCTAGAAGAGAAGTTCAAGGCCCAAGAGAAGAAATTCATAAGTCAAGAGAAGAGAGTCAAGCAAAGAAACAAGCAAATAAGGGACTTGAAGGAAGAACTCTCCACCAATGATGTGGAGCTTGAAGCTGATTGTGACTTGATCAAGCGACTTCGTGCTGAGAAGAAGGAACTCCAAGAGAGAAACGCAGAATTGGAGAAGGAAGTGAAGGATCTCAGAAGCGTGCTATTCAGGAAGGCTTTGAAATCCAAGAATTTGAAGAAGAAGTAGATGAAGGCCCATGATTGAGGACTAGGATAGTTAGTGAGACTACCATTTTACCTTACGCACCATTTTACCTTACGCCTTTTAAATTTTCGAATTTTAGTTTGGAACTACCAACTTGTGGTAGGACAATACCTAGTACCCTTTGATGTTTAGTTCGAATTGAAGACAAGAGAAATTTGGAGTTGAAGTTTTGCTTGATGTGTTGTTTGATTGCTTTCTATGTGATGCTTGTATGGGTAGAATTATTTCTCATAGACCTGTCTATCTTTTACTCACCTATGCTAAAACCACAGATGCCTCCCCGTCGTGACAACACCAACAACAACAACAACAACAACAACAACAACAACAACGAAGCTATGATGCAACAGATGATGGCAGCCCAGACTCAGCTGATGACCATGATGGCACAATTCATGGCAAATCAACATGGACCACCACCACCACCTCCTCCCCAAGTGGACAGACTTGCCAGGTTCCTTAGGCTTAGGCCAAACAAGTTCTCAACTACAACTGACCCAATTGTGGCTGATGACTGGCTGCGTTCTGTGCAAAAGGATCTGGTGACAGCTGAATGTGAAGATGCTGAGAAAATTAGGTTCACCGCACATCTGCTTGAAGGACCTGCAGCCCAATGGTGGGAAACTTATCAGATTACTCACCCATTGGACACTTTGACTTGGGAGGAATTCAAGGAAGGATTTCGTAATGCTCATATCTCCACAGGCATTATGAATCTGAAACAGGAAGAGTTCCGCAATCTGCGTCAGGGGAACAGAAGTCTTAAGGAGTACATGGATGACTTTCATGCCTTGTCTCGATATGCTCCAGAGGACGTTGACACAGATGTAAAGAGGAAGGCTAAATTTCTCAAGGGCTAAGTGATGAGCTGAAGATACCTTTGACTGTGGCTATGCTCCAACTTATCAGACACTTCTTGATCAGGCAATCACCCTTGAGGATAGCATGAAGAAAGCTGAAAACAGGAAGAGGAAGATGAATTCAAACAAGCACCACTCTGAACCCTCATTTAAGAAGCACTTTGTTCATGATGGGAACCATGGTCATAAACATGGGAACCACAATGGGGGCAACTTTCACAAACCCCATGCTCACAATCACAATGGAGGATTCAAGGGAAACAATGGAGGATCAAATGGAGGACACAGGGGAAATGGACATGCTGGACATAACCATAACAATGGACAGCATCGCCCAAATTCTGAACCCAAGAAAGATCTCAGCCAGGTGCTCTGCTACAAGTGCAACAACAAGGGACATTATGCTAATGAATGCCCTGAGAAGAGAGTGGACACTCCTAGCAAGCCCAATCCTTTCAACAAGGGACATGTGAACCACATCAATGTTGAAGAAGTCTATGATGAACCTGATGCTGTGATTGGTACGTTCCTAATCAACTCCTGTCCAGCATTAGTTTTATTTGATACTGGAGCATCGCATTCATTCATATCAAGAGCATTTGTTAACAAACATGGGTTAACTGTCGAAAACATGGGGTGCCCAATTAGAGTCAGTTCTCCAGGAGGAGAAATGTTAGTATCATCTGGTTGTAGAAACCTTAACCTTGAGATTGGAAAACATCAGTTTCCAGCAAACCTCCTAATCCTAGAAACCCAAGGACTAGATGTCATTCTAGGGATGGATTGGATGACCCATTTTGAAGGGATCATAGACTGTGCAAATAGAGCAATCACCCTCACCACCCCAGAAAAGAAGACGATCAGATTCAAGTCAAAGTTTGAAATGAAGAAGTTTAAGGTTAATTCTCTTAAGGGGGTTAGCCTCGGGATGTGCTCATAGTAAGGGAATACCCAGATGTGTTTCCTGAAGAACTGCCGGGAATGCCACCCGATAGAGATGTCGAGTTTCTCATTGAGCTTAAACCAGGCACAGGACCAATAGCCAAAAGACCATACCCAATGGCGACAGAGGAACTGAAAGAACTCAAGAAACAGTTGGAGGAACAGTTGCAGAAAGGTTTTATCCGTCCAAGTTCTTCACCTTGGGGAGCACCAATCTTGTTTGTTGAGAAGAAAGACAGTACTCAGAGGCTAGTCACGGACTATAGAGCTTTAAATGAAGTAACCATTAAGAACAAATACCCACTCCCTAGAATCAACGACCTCTTTGATCAATTGAAAGGAGCCTGTGTGTTCTCAAAGATTGATCTCAGATCTGGATACTTTCAGATGAAGGTTAGAGAGTTGGACATACCTAAGACTGCTTTCACCACCCGTACGGTTGTATGAGTACACAGTTATGCCTTTTGGCTTAACCAATGCGCCGGCATACTTCATGAATATGATGAATAAAGTGTTCATGGATTTCTTAGACAAGTTTGTCGTTGTGTTCATCGATGACATCTTGATCTACTCCAAAAGCCACAAGGAACATGAGGAACATCTACGTCAAGTTTTGCAAAGACTTAGAGAGCACAAATTGTATGGCAAGTTCAGCAAATGTGAGTTTTGGCTGGAACAAGTAGGATTTCTAGGACACATTGTGTCTAAGGATGGAATAGCAGTAGACCCTGAAAAGGTTTCGCAGTAACCAACTGGGAGTCGCCCAAGAATGTGGGAGATATCCGTAGTTTTCTGGGACTAGCAGGATACTATAGGAGATTCATTGAAAATTTCTCCAAAATTGCTAAGGCCTTAACAGAATTGCTACAAAAGGGCAAGAAGTTTGTGTGGACCGAAGAATGTGAAACTAGTTTTCAAGAACTGAAGAAACGTTTAGTATCAGCACCTATTCTATGTTTACCAGATCTGGAGAAAGATTTCCAAGTGTACTGCGATGCTTCACATCGAGGACTTGGAGGTGTGTTGATGCAAGAAGGCAAAGTGGTGTCATATGCCTCAAGGCAGCTCAAGAAGCATGAAGTCAACTACCCCACACATGACTTAGAATTAGCAGCAGTAGTACATGCCCTGAAGATATGGAGGCCCTATCTCTATGGAAAGCGTTGTGAAGTATTCACGGACCATAAAAGTCTTAAATACTTCTTCACACAGAAGGAAATGAACATGCGACAAAGGAGATGGCTGGAATTGATTAAGGACTATGACCTGAGTTTGCAATACCACCCAGGAAAAGCCAATGTAGTAGCTGATGCCTTAAGCCGTAAAACTTATGTTAACGGACTCACGGCAGGGGAATTGCCAGAAGACTATGCAGGGATTCAAGGATCTTAGGTTGGAGATAGTACCTGAAGGTTTTGTAGCATCTCTAGAAGTGCAACCTCTTTTGATGGACAAAATCAAGGAGGCTCAAAAAGGAGACAAAGTGATGGAAGAAATCAAGAAAAATTTAGGTGAAGGCAAGGCCAAAGGTTTTCGACTAGATGAAGAAGGCATAGTATGGTTCATGAAACGAATTTGTGTTCCAGAAGATGTAGATCTCAGAAAGTTGATACTTCAGGAAGCCCATGATTCACCTTACTCCATACACCCGGGTAACACCAAGATGTATATGGATGTGAAGGAGAGGTTTTGGTGGAACAATTTGAAAAGAGATATTGCTGAATATATTGCCAAGTGTGATGTGTGTAGCCGTGTAAAGGCTGAGCATCAGAAGCCAGCAGGGTTACTTCAACCTTTGCCAGTACCCGACTGGAAATGGGATCAGATTGGGATGGACTTCATCACAGGTCTACCCAGAACCAAGTCTGGTTATGATTCTATTTGGGTTATTGTTGATCGTTTGACCAAGGTAGCTCATTTCGTGCCTGTGAAGACAACTTACACAAGTGCCAAGCTAGCAGATATTTACATGAAGAGAATAGTATGTTTGCATGGAGTTCCAAAGAAGATTGTGTCAGATAGAGGCACTCAATTCACTTCACATTTCTGGAAGCAGTTACATGAAGTCCTTGGAACTAGGCTAGAGTTTAGCACAGCCTTTCACCCCCAGACTGATGGACAGACTGAAAGGGTAAATCAAATCCTGGAGGACATGCTGAGAGCATGTGCATTAGACTATAAGTCTAGTTGGGATGATAATCTCCCATATGCTGAGTTCTCTTATAATAATAGTTATCAAGCCAGCATAGAGATGTCACCATTTGAAGCACTGTATGGAAGGAAATGCACCACCCCACTTTTGTGGAGTGGAGTAGGAGAAAGAAGTCTGTTTGGTCCTGATATAATCGAAGAAGCTGAAGAAAAGGTTAGGCTGATTAAGGACAGATTGAAGGCAGCTCAATCCAGGCAGAAAAGTTATGCTGATTCCAAACGGAGAGAAGTCACTATGATATTGGAGATAGAGCCTATCTTAGAGTCTCACCCCTTCGTGGAGTGAAGAGGTTTGGAATCAAAGGAAAACTGTCACCAAGGTTTATTGGACCTTATAAAGTTTTGTCACGTAAAGGAGAAGTGGCTTATGAATTGGAACTACCGGAAGCACTTTCCGCAGTTCACAATGTTTTCCATGTTAGTCAGCTGAAGAAGTGTCACCCTGAAATGGCAGAAACTCCGCTGAGAGATACAGTGCCACTAGAAGAAGTTCAGCTGGAAAGTGATCTCACCTATGAGGAAAAACCCATAAAAATTTTGGAGACAGCAGAGAGAATTACCAGAACCAAGACTATCAAATTTTGCAAAGTACAATGGAATCACCATTCAGAGGAAGAAGCAACTTGGGAAAGAGAAGATGACCTTAGAGAAGAACATCCTCACCTATTTGCTAGCCAAACCGAATCTCGAGGGCGAGATTCATCTTAAGGGGGTTAGGTTTGTAACATCCCAATTTTCACAAAAATTTAAAACTTTTCATTTGCATCATGCATCATGTCATTGCATCATTGTTTGCATTGTGTTTGAATTCAAATTATGAAATTTAGAGAATTTATCTCAAAAACCTAAATTGCAAAGTATCTGCAATGCCTTCTCAAACTATTTCAAATTTTCAAATAAAGATTTTGAAAATTATATCCCCAATACATGCTAAACATGTGGGCATGTTTTTACAAATTTATTGAAAGTGGTTTGAGTGGAATTTGAGTTTGAAATACAAAAGTTATTTGAAGTTGTTTAAAAACAGAAAAGAAAAACAGTTTCTGGAAAAAAAAAAAAATGCGAAGCGAGCTAAATGGGCCGAGCCCAACTAACCTAACGCGCGAGCGACGGATAGCGCAGCCCACCGTGTGTTCTCCCTCGCTGCCACCCCGGCCCCACCCGTCAGCACCTTCCTCGCCGTATCCGAACGGCATCGACGTCCGTGCTCGACACGGCCTCTGGCCGCCGCAGCCCTAGCCCCTCCCCCACGTCTCCTGCCCCATAAAAAGGAGCGCCTCGACGTCCGCGCCCCCAATCCGCAGAAACCCTAACCCTAGATACCGCCGCCATCGCGAATCTCGTCACCGGAGCGCCACGCCGCCGCCGCCGTGTTTGGTAGATTCCGGTGAGTTCAACGACCCGCGCCGCTCCTTTTTGGTCACCAGAGACTCCACGCAACTCGGCGCACCTCCCTGACCCTTTGCGATGTTGTTTTGCACGCCAGATCGACGAGTCCGTCCGCGACCGAAGCAAGCCGTCCGTCTTCGTCAACTTCGGCGAGCGATCTGGGAAGGAGAAGGACGGCCGCGACCACGCCATCAACGACATCGACTCCGCCTCGTCACCCTGAACGCCGCGGTACGCCCCATGACCCGTAGTTAGGCCTAGATCGATTTCCGGCGAAGCTCCGGCGATGGCGCCGCCGTAGGAACTAGGTTTCCGGCATGTTTCCGGCGGAAAACGTCGGTCGTTTTGGTACGTTAGATCTAGGTCGTCGGATCGTGATTCAACGGTGGAGATTAGATGCATCACGAAGCGGTACCAGCCAACCAGAGATCGCCACGTCGCCAAGTCGTCCGCGAAGCCGCGCCGCATCTGCCCGCGTCCGTCCGCACCCGTCCGCGTCCGCATCGCCCGCAAGACCGGTCAACGGAGGCTCCGCACCAACCAGAAGACGCCACGTCGACGGAGGACTCCAGCGCGAAGATCTTTTCAGTTTTGTTTACGTTTTAGCCCCTGCGCATCACAGATTAGTCCCTGCGATTTAGATCTATTATTAATTTTTACTCGTTTATCCAAAATTTAGGAAATTTATATTTTTGGAAAGCTAATAATGTGTAGAAACTTTCTATATGCTTAATTTGAGGTTTGGACGAAATTAATTTAGATAAATTTTAAAAATGGTTTAATTGATATTTTGGCTATAATTTAATTTTAAAAATTGATAATTGAGCAAAATATTTTGCTATATTTTTGTTTGTTTAAGTAATGGCCGTAGCATTGCTCTGTATTTTTGTAGAAGTGTTTTTATGTGTTTTCGCATGTAAATTGTTTTTATTGCTTTTTAGGTGTTATTTTTAATAAGTAAATTATATTAAAATTGCTCTCCACATTATTTTCGAATAGAAAATTTAGCTAAGTAATTATGATCATGTTATATGCAAAATAACTTAGAAATATTTCACCTCACCGAAATATTTCTTCCTTAGAAAATTTTGGGTAATAAAATGTTGAGAACACTTAGAATTTTTCCTTAGAAATTTTCAACACATTAAAAGTGCTAAACTTGTCCTTAGAAATTTTTAGTATCTAGAAAACTTAGTTATTTCCTTAGAAATTATTCTAAGTACTTGCTATAACAAATGTTGGTCCTCAGAAAAATTTATCAACTATTGCTATCATACCTTTTTCCTTAGAAAATTTTAGCACTTCTTATTTTGTTTACTTTCCTTAGAAATTATTTTGGACATGATGTGTTAGTTGTAGTCCTTAGTTAAATTTCGACCCAAGTGTTAAGATCTTGGTCCTTAGTCATTTTTGGACCTTCTTGATTGTCTTGTTTTAACTTAGAATTATTTCATGGCATGGCATGCATGCATCTCTAGTCCTTAGAAATATTTTGCACATCATGCATGACATATTTTCCTTAGAAGTTTTTATGAAAATTGTTTGTTCATTATGTATTGTTTGATGTGTTAGAAACTCCGGAGGGAAACGAGGACTGTTGCAGCTGCTGTTGTTCTGCTTGTTGCCAAGTCAAGTGGCACACCCCCATGAAGTTTTCCTAAGTATTTTATATGCATTACTTAGTGTATTTCTTATATGCATGTGTTTGGATAGTATTATAGCTATATGCTAAACCCACCATACCTTTACTCTAGTTGTGTCTAGAATCCCTTTTGATAACTTAGTAGATTATTGGATGCTATGCAAATGTGTTTTCTTTAAAGCTAAATTCTACTAAGTAATTTATCACCTGGGTGGACTTGGTTATGAAAAGATGATGGAAAGGTTGAGTGTCATCTCTTAGGGGTGACCTCTAAGGGATGGTCACTTGTGGCTGCCACCCAGGGTATTAAGGGGCCAAGGTTTTCTCTAAGTGAAGTTGCTTACCATGCAGCCATTAGTCATATGGGCTCTGGCTAGATGGATTAAGTTGCGTGGACTCGTCCCGACTTGACAGGTGGTGGTAGAATGGTTAGAATGGGGGCGCGTCAAGTCGGTATGGGATGGGAAAATGCTTCTGAAAAGTCTCGTCTCAACTCTCTCCTTTTCCTTAGCACAAATTGAGTGCTTGAGGATAGTTTGGGTTTGTTGGGTCTAATGGTGAAAGTGCACAACCTCTGCAGAGTTAAAAACTAAGTACTTAGCCGTGTCCCCGGTTACGGACAATTTGAGCAGCTGATCAAGGATTCAACGGAGGCTTCATCATTCAAATTTCGAAATTAAAACTTGGTGGTGAACAAGGGTAGTTAAGACAATGGTTTTCAAGCCATCTTGTCTCAAAATTTTGAAGGAAAAAGTTTTACAAAGTGTTAGGCAAAATTGGCTTTTATGCAAATCAGCCTTCAAACTCCACCAGCCAAATATGCATATAGGTTATAGAGTTATTCCTATATGAGTCCACATAGTGTCACTTGCCAGGATCATTTTTAATGATTCTGACCCACTCTGTTGCAAATATTACTTTGTTGCAGACTTTTCTGACGATGAGTATGGTCACGTTTGGGTTTCGAGTCTGCAACCAACATGTTTTCACCTGTGGCGCATCATGAAGAATGGAGGCTCATTGAAGATTTATTCCGCTGCTTTATTTGTTTTGAGCTAGCTATAAGCTATGCAAAGATGTATCAAACTATTTATTTTTCCAAGTCTGGATCATTCGTGTAATAATTGATACAATGTTGTGATATTCATCTTAAACTGTGTGTGCAAATGAAACGATCCAGGGGTTTGCACTATACACAGGTACCTTGCCATTTTCTAAGTGCAGGTACGCTACAATAACATATAAGATAGATTGATAATCAACTTGACATAGTATTCAATATTCATCGGATCCCAACAAACACAACACCGATTACATCATATGAATCTCAATCATGTAAGGCAGCTCATGAGATCATTGTATTGAAGTACATGGGAGAGAGAGTACCAACTAGCTACAGCTAGAACCCGTAGTCCATGGGGGAACTACTCACGGAGCATGATGGAGGCGGCGGCGTCGATGGAGAAGGCTCCGGGGGTCAATCCCCGACCCGGCAGGATGCCAGAACAGGAACTTCTGACCCTCGAAACTTGGTTTTGGATGACGGCGGAGCTCTGGAACTTTTCTGGGGAAATCGTCGATTGTTCCGTGAGTTTTAGGTCAAGGGCAATATATAGTCCAAAGAGCGTCACGAGGCGGTGCACGAGGAGGCGACACCACCCTAGGACGCCTGGAGATTCCTGGCCGCGCCCAGGGGTGGTGTGGGCCCCTCCTGGCCTATCTCAGCCTCCCCTTTTGGCTGACTCCGTCTTCTGATAAAATAGGAACTTCTGTCTTCTTGAAAATATTTTAGAGCTCCAGAAATATAGTGTCTTGACGGTGCTTTTTCCAGCTGAAATCTGACTCCGGCACATGGGGCCCTCGTGGATCCACTTCGTCTCTCCTTCGGACTCCAGGTGTCTTCTGATAAAATAGGTGCCTCCGTAAATTTTCGTCCAATTCCGAGAATATTTCCAGACTAGCTTTTCTGGAATACAAAAACAGCAGAAAACAGGAACTGGCACTGTGGCATCTTGTTAATAGGTTAGTCCCAGAAAATGTATAAAAATGATATAAAGTGTATATAAAACATGTAGCAATTGATATAAAACAAGCATGGAACATCAAAAATTATAGATACGTTTGAGACGTATCAAAGAGCTTCTGAACCCTCCCGAGCTAGGGTTGACGGCGGCGGCGTCTCTGGAACTTTTCGTGGATAATGGCTCGGGTATTTAGGGTTTTCGCGTCGGGAGAATAAATAGGCAAAAGGGCGGCGGCTGGAGACGCCCGTGGGGCCCACACCACCCCACGGCGCGGCAGGGGGGCCGCGCGGCCCCATGGTGTGGTTGCCACGTGGCCCTCCTCCGTCTCTCCTCTGGACTCCGTCTTCGTGTTGGAAAAATAGGAGGTTCTGTCCAAGTTTCGTCCAATTTCGAGAATATTTCCAGACTAGCTTTTCTGGAATACAAAAACAGCAGAAAACAGGAACTGGCACTGTGGCATCTTGTTAATAGGTTAGTCCCAGAAAATGCATAAAAATGCTATGAAGTGTATATAAAACATGTAACAATTGGTATAATATCAACATGGAACATCAGAAATTATAGATACGTTTGAGACGTATCAAGCATCCCCAAGCTTAGTTCTACTCGTCCTCGAGTAGGTAAAACGATAAAAACAAAATAATTTCTGAGGTGACATGCTACAATCATAATCTTGATCAAATAATATATAAAGCACATGTTATGAATGAAGTGATCCAGGTCAATGGTCTATAGTTTGCTAGCAAGTAGATAATGAGCAAACAACTGAATCATATAAGCAAAAACTTTTCATGAATAGTACTTTCGAGACAAGCATCAAGGAGTTTTGCATAAGAGTTAACTCATAAAGCAATAGATTCTAAGTAAAAGGTATTTAACCAACACAAAGGAAGATTTAAGTTTCAGCAATTGCTTTCAACTTTCAACATATATATCTCATGGATATTTGTCAACACAAAGCATATAATAAGTGCAATATACGAGCATATAAAAATTGTTGCACCAAAGTTGACACTAGTGTTTGCTTCTAAGATAGAAAGAAGTAGGAAAACTGACTCAACATAAAAGTAAAAGAAAGGCCCTTCGCAGAGGGAAGCAGGGATTAAATCATGTGCTAGAGCTTTTTAAGTTTTTGAAATCATAAAGAGAGTAAAAATAAGTTTTGAGAGGTGTTTGTTAATTGTCAACGAATCAGAAAATGGAAAGTACAATATGACCCCTGCCAACCAGACTTTTAAGAGCGGCTCCCATGAAGGACGTTATTTCTACCAGCAAGGCAGATCATCCCTCTTTCTCTTTTGTTTACACATGCAGATATTTCACTGTTTGTCATTGCTTGACTGATAAATCAGGGCAAAAATGTGAAGAGAATTAAGCGGTTAAAGTTGTAATTAATTGGGACTGGGCACCCCATTTGCCAGCTCTTTTTGCAAAATTAATGGATAAGCGGATGTATATGCCGCTAGTCCGGTGGTAAAGTCTGTTTGACAGTTGACATAAAGACATCCACCCCGTCCTCATGAGCTTGGTAAACATTGACACAAAATAGGAGTAATAATGTTTGAATAGTTTAAAGGTAGCACATGAAAAATTTACTTGGAATGGCAAGAAAATACCACATATAGGTAGTTATGGTGGACACAGATGGCATGGATTTGGCTCAAGGTTTTGGATGCACGAGAAGCATTCCCTCTCAGTACAGAGTTTAGGCTAGCAAGGTTATTTGAAGCAAACACAGGATATCAACCGACACAGCAAGACTTATATGAAAACATATTGCAAGCATTATAAGACTCTACACTGTCTTCCTTGTTAACCAAACCCTTTTACTAGAAAATATCTAGACCTTAGAGATACCAATCATGCAAACCAAATTTCAACGAGCTTTACGGTAGTTTTTCATT
This sequence comes from Poa pratensis, assembly GCA_947311845.1. Classification (NCBI taxonomy): domain Eukaryota; kingdom Viridiplantae; phylum Streptophyta; class Magnoliopsida; order Poales; family Poaceae; genus Poa; species Poa pratensis. The sequence continues at coordinate 7,054,247 of CAMZMU010000103.1, read as the reverse complement.
AATAGGTTTTAACTACATGATACAAAAGCTTAAACATGAACTACTTGATAACTCAAAACAATTGACAAGTATCAAATTATCCAATACAATGATCTACAAGAATATGTAAGCTTTTTCCATTATACCATCTACCACATGCAACATTTTCTGTTCCAACCAAACACCAATCAATTTATTTCAACATAAACTCTCCAAACAATTATAAGTGAAGCAAGAGAGTACTTTCTTTAAAAGAACTAACAGCTCTGAATAAGAGATGCATGAAAAACAGGAGCTAAAAGCATAGCAATAGCTAGATAAGAATACTCAACAAGTATAAGTGAAGAATAGGAGTATTCATATGAAAAAGCGGAGCGTGTCTCTCTCCCAATCAAGAATGCTGGGGTCCAATCAAGTTGACCATAAGAAAAATAAAATACTGAAAATAAAAGCACACAGACGCTCCAAGTAAAGCACATATGATGTGAAAGAATTAAAATATAGTTTCACTAGAGATGACCTGATAAGTTGCTGATGAAGAAGGGGATGCCTTGGGCATCCCCAAGCTTAGACGCTTGAGTCTTCTTGAAATATGCTGGGGTGATCCATGGGAGCATCCCCAAGCTTAAGCTCTTCACTCTTCTTGATCACATTATATCATCCTTCTCTCTTGACCCTTGAAAACTTCCGCCACACCAAACTCAAAGTAATTCTCATTAGAGGGTTAGTGCACAATCAAAAACTCACATGTTCTATAAGGACACAAACATGACCGTTACTTTTAACATTAGCTACTGCCACTGATGTTATGTGAAGCTCTTCACCCTAAAAAAGAATTCCACTCAACACTAGTAAAAGAGAGAATGCGAAAAATAAAAGACAGAATCTGTCTAAACAGAACAGTCCGCAAAGACGAATTTTTTCGAGGCACTTACGTTGCTCAGATCGAAAAACTTTAAACTAACGAAAGATGCGTACATATCTGAGGATCACGCACAAAAATTTCAGATTTAAATAATTTTTCTGTGATTTTACAGAATTAAAACGGTGAACAGCAGAAATCTGTTCCTGCGCAGAAATCCAAATCTAGCATCATCTTCCTATTAGAGGCAATACTTGGCACAACAATGCGATAAAATAAAGATACAAAGGAATTGTTACAGAAGTAAACAACTCCTTGACTCAAAAAAAGAAAAAAATGCAGAAATAAAATAATGGGTTGTCTCCCATAAGCGCTTTTCTTTAACGCCTTTCAGCTAGGCGCAGAAAGTAAAAATCAAGTGTTTCCAAGTGATGAAGCATCAACAGAATAATTTGCTCTAACAATAGAATCAAAAGGTAACTTCATCTTCTTTCTAGGGAAGTGTTCCATACCTTTCTTGAGTGGGAATTGATATTTAATATTCCCCTCTCTCATATCAATAATAGCACCAACAGTTCTAAGAAAAGGTCTTCCCAAAACAATAGGACAAGAAGCATTGCATTCAATATCCAAAACAACAAAATCAACGGGGACAAGGTTATTGTTAACCATTATAAAAACATCATCAACTCTCCCCAAAGGTTTCTTTATAGTATTATCAGCAAGGTGAACATCCAAATAACAGTGTTCCAAAGGTGCTAAATCAAGCATATCATAAGTTTCTTAGGCATAACAGAAATACTAGCACCAAGATCACATAAAGCATTGCAATCAAAATCATTCACCTTCATTTTAATGATGGGCTCCCAACCATCTTCTAACTTCCTAGGGATAGAAGCTTCATGTTTTAATTTCTCTTCCCTAACTTGCATGAGAGCATTAGTAATATGTTTAGTAAAAGCCATGTTTATAGCACTAGCATTAGGACTTCTAGCTAGCTTTTGCAAGAACTTAATTACTTCAGAAATATTGCAACCATCAAAATCAAAGTCATTATTATCAAAAGTAATGGGACCATTGTCTCCCACATCTCGAAAAATTTCAGCACTTTTATCAGGAACAGTTTCAGTGTTTTCAGGCAATTTTAAACGTTTTGCAACAGAAGTAGAGACATTGCCAACACCAATTACTTTACCATTGATAGTAGGAGGTTTGTTAACACTTGAGTTTACAGCATTTTCAGTAGTAGTAATAGTATAAACTCTAGCAATACTATTCTTTTTAGCAATTTCATCCTCTCTTGCCCACCTAGCATGTAAATCAGCTAACATCCTCACATTATTATCAATTTTAACTTGTATAGCATTGAGAGTTTTGCTCTCTTTAACATCATGAGGCATAGTTTTAATTTTTAACAAATCAACATCAAGAGCAAGACTATCAACTTTAGAGGCAAGAACATCAATTTTCCCAAACTTTTCCTCAACAGATTTATTGAAAGCAGTTTGTGTACTAATAAAATCCTTAAGCATGACTTCAAGATCAGAGGGTACACTCTTATTATTGTTGTAGGAATTACCATAAGAATTAACATAACCATTGCCACTATTAAAAGGATAGGGCTTATAATTGTTATTACCAAAATTATTCCTATAAGCATTGTTGTTGAAGTTATTATTTTTAATGAAGTTCACATCAACATGCTCTTCTTGAGCAACCAAAGAAGCTAAAGGAACATTATTTGGATCAACATGCATTTTTCCATTTGTAAGCATAGACATAATAGTATCAATCTTATCACTCAAGGAAGAGGTTTCTTCAACAGAATTTACCTTCTTACCTTGTGGAGCTCTTTCGGTGTGCCATTCAGAATAATTTATCATCAAGAAGCTTTGTTGCAACACCCAAAGTGATGGACATAAAGGTACCTCCAGAGGCCGAATCCAATTGGTTTCTTGAAGAAAAATTTAATCCTTCATAAAAGGTTTGGATGATCATCCAAGCAGTCAGTCCATGGGTGTAGCGTACCTGCACTTAGTTGAATGGGATAAAGTTATTTTGTTGTCTTTCCCTTATTTTGTTTTGCTTGTCTTTCATACCACATTTCTTTGTATCATCCTGCATCTCATGCATATCATATTTTTCCAAGTGTTGCATTTATGATTGAATGTTTATTTGTGATTTGTTTGAATTGTTAGAAATTCCGGAGAGAGACGAAAGTGGTTGCAACTGCTACTACTACACTACTGTTTGCCAAGGCAAGTGGCACACCCCCATGAAATTTCCTAAGTATTTTTATATGCATTATTTAGTGTATTTCTCTATATGCATGTGTTGGATAGTATTATTGCTATATGCTAAACCCACTATACCTTTACATTAGTTGTGTCTAGAACCCCTGTGATAACTTAGTAGATTATTTGATGCTATGCAAATGTGTTTTCTTTAAAGTTTAATTCTACTAAGTAATTTATCACCTGGGTGGACTTGGTTATGAAAAGATGATGGAAAGGTTGAGTGTCATCTCTTAGGGGTGACCTCTAAGGGATGGTCACTTGTGGTTGCCACCCAGGGTATTAAGGGGCCAATGTTTTCTCTAAGTGAAGATTGCTTACCGTGCAACCATTAGTCATATGGGCTCTGACTTGATGGATTAAGTTGCGTGGACTCGTCCCGTCTTGACAGGTGGTGGTAGATGGTTAGAATGGGAACGGTCAAGGCGGCATGGGATGAGGAAATGCTTCTGAAAAGTCTCGTCTCAACTCTCTCCTTTTCCTTAGCACAAATTGAGTGCTTGAGGATAGTTTGGGTTTGTTGGGTCTAATGGTGAAAGTGCACAACCTCTGCAGAGTTAAAAACTAAGTACTTAGCCGTGTCCCCGGTTACGGACAATTTGAGCAGCTGATCAAGGATTCAACGGAGGCTTCATCATTCCAATTTCGAAAGTAAAACTTGATGGTGAACAAGGGTAGATGAGGCTATGGTCTTATACCATATCGTCTCCAACTTTTGAAGAAAATGTTTTACAAAGTGTTAGGCAAGATTGGCTTTTATGCAAAATAGCCTTGAACTCCACCAGCCAAATATGCATATAGGCTATAGAGTTATTCCATTAAGTGTCCACATAGTGTCACTTGCCAGATCCATTTTTAATGGTATCTGACCCACTCTGTTGCAAAATTTTATTTGTTGCAGATTGTTCTGACGACGAGTGAGTTTCGTTAAGGGTTTCGAGTCTGCAACCAACATGTTTTCGCCTGTGGCACATGCAAAGGATGAGGACTCCATGAAGATTATTATTTCCGCTGCTTTACTCTTTCAAAGCTAGCTTCGTGCTATGCAATTTGTAAAGGATATTTTTTTTCAAGTCTGGATCATTCGTGTAATAATTGACACAATGTTGTGATATTCATCTTAAACTGTGTGTGCAAATGAAACGATCCAGGGGTTTGCACTATACACAGGTACCTTGCCATATTTTAAGTGCAGGTACGCTACAGATGGTATCAGAGCCAGGTTGCCTGTAGGTTCGAAACCCTAAGTCTGGATAGAAATAGGCTGGCCATAGGAACTAAAAGCTAATTTACTCTACTATAAAAGTTTAATCGTGTTTCTTCCTTTTCTTTTGAACTTATTCTAGTAACACTTATCTAATCTTGTTTCCTCAAATTCTGTTTAGATGGTCCGCTTCACCTGCACGGAGATTCCGAGAGACAGCGTGACTTGTCCTTTCGGAGTTCAACTGAATGGTATCTACAAAGATCTTGATTTGGTTCCCCCAACCTTCAAAATAAGGACGATACCCTCAGAGATAACCAATAAGCAACGCTGGGAGATTGAGACAGAGATCCGACCTGGTGCTACCAGGATTCCCACCGAGGCAATTGTCTACAAGAGGGTGTACCCCACCTGGGAGACTGGCCTTCTGCTAGCAAAACATGAGGCACTATCACGTATCTGTGAGGAATTCTACGAGATGCTGCCCCAAAACTCTCCCTACCGTCGCTTCGGGAGGCGTAATGCTAATGGACTACCCCACTGGAGTGGAAAGGATCGCGAGAAGCTAAACCCTACAGAGCTACAAATGGAAGATCTGGAGTTAGCAACACATATAGCTACCACTGCACTCCATGCTGAGATAAAGATGACGGACGAGGCCAAGGAGTTGATTGAGGAGCAGAGGAAGGAGATCGAAACCACTATAGAAATAATAGCCTCCGAAGAACTTCAGAAGCAGAAGCGTGAGACGACCATTCAAAGGCTTGAAGCTGAAAATTTGAAGCTGCTAAACAAGGTCGACAGACAGGAAGCAACGATAGCAGCCCTTCGGGAGCAATGTGCCCAACTCGCAAGGGAGTCATTCGAAGAGGAGAACTCAAGGATGAAGCGCCCTAAGACTAAGGCCTCCACCGAGTGTTCCAGCAAGAACCAGAGAGAGTAGTCACCCACCAACCCTAGAATTGTCAGACGACGTTAGTTTTCATTATTGACCAACCAAAATTGTGGTATGGCAGTACTTAGGCTTGTATTTTCAGAATATCCGTTGTTAACTTCGTTTGAAGTTAAGAGAAAAGTTTGAAAGTTTAAAGTTTGTTTTGAGCTTGTTTGTGTTGTGTTATGTGAATGCTTGTATGGGTAGAAATATTTCCCTTAGAATCTGTCTATCTTATACTTATCTATTCCAAAACCCACAGATGTCTCCCCAGAGTGCACTGGAGGACAACAACAACGCCAACACCAACAACGTTGAAGCAATGTTGCAGAAGATGATGGCAACACAAACCCAGCTGATGACCATGATGACTCATATCAAAGCAAATCAAAGTGAACCACCACCACCCCTAACCCATACGGATAGACTTGTCAAATTTTTAAGTCTTGAACCCAACACGTTCCACCCTACAAATGATCCAATTATGGCAACCGACTGGCTACGATCAATAGAGAAGGATCTGATACTTTGTGAGTGCACCGACACAGAGAAAGTGAGTTTTGCATCTTATTTCTTGGAAGGACTTGCGGCTAAATGGTGGGGAACTTATCATAGCACTCACACATGTGATACTTTAACCTGGAAAGAGTTCAAGGAAGGGTTTTGTAGTGTTTACAGTTCCCCTGACATGTGGAACACGAAGCAAGAAGAGTTCCTAAACCTGAGGCAAGGGGACAGGACGCTCAAGGAGTATAGAGATGATTTCTATGCACTGTCTCGTTATGCCCCTGAAGGCATAATTACCGAGGAAGAGAGGGAGGAAAGTTTTCTCAAGAGACTATGTGATGAGATGAAAGTTCCTTTCACAGTCACACACGCTTGGGAGTATCAGGCCTTACTGGACCAAGCACTCATACTGGAGGATGATATCAGGAAGACTGGAAATCTGAAGAGAAAGCTAAGTATCAACAAACATCATTCTGAGCCTTCATTCAAAATACACCATACTCCTGAGGTGAACCATAGCCACAAACAAGGGAATCACCATAACGAAGGGGGTCACCTCAAACATCGTGACCGCAATGGTGGATCCAAAGGAAGCAATGGAGACCACAAGAAAAACATCAGTCATATCACCTGTTTCACCTGCAGGAAGCAAGGACATTACTATACTGAGTGCCTAGACCAGAAGCCCCAGAACAACCCCCACCAGAAAGACATCAGCAAAGTGATGTGCTTCAAATGCAAGAACATGGGTCATTACGCCAATAAATGCCCAGCTAAGATGAAGACCGAAGGAATTGCTAAGACAAAGCCTTTTGGTAAAGGATATATGAACCACACCAATGTGGAAGAAGTGATTGAGGAACCTAGCTTGGAGAATGGTACGTTATCAATCAAGTTTACAGTTTGAAGTTTGACTGCCAACACAAATTTCTTTTAAGGGTGGTAGCCCACCGAGTTATCCCAGTCACAACCTTTTGCTAGCCTCCCCGAATCTCGGGACGAGATTCCTTTTAAGGGTGGTAGTATGTAACATCCCAAGTTTTTCAAAAAGTTGAAAATCAGAAAAATTTAAAACTTTTGAAAACTATTATGTATTTTGCTTTAAAAGAAACAAATCATGCATGCATTCATCATCATATAGCTTGTTTGCATTTGGTTACTTCAAAAGTGGGAAATAAATTTCCACTTGAAAACATATTTAAAAAAATATATTAGTAGAGCAAATTATGCTCCAAATTCTTTTGACTTTTGAACTATATTGTTCTTTTAATGTTTGCTTGTGATTGTTTGAATCTGTTGCAATATAAATAATTGTAAGTGTTTATCTTGTGGTATTTAAGATCTACTTAAGCCACAATTGTTTGTTCTAAAACCTATTTTAAATTTTGACATCAAGTGTCATATTGATTATTAAAAACTTAGGTTGGAAATCAAAATGATTTCTATTTGAAAAGGTGTGTTTGGTTGTAAATTGTTTGTTTGTATGGGAACTATTCTATTACTTACCTATTCCCTATTTTCAAGTTTTATAGTTTTACTTTTGAAAGGAAATATTTATTTGGATTTTAAAGTGAGTTTTGAAATCATTTTGATTTATCAAACCCCTTTTAAACTATTTGAGTTTATGCAAATTATTTTGTTGAGTGATATGTAATCTTATTACTCATATTTTGCATTGGTTTAAAAATATAAGATCAAAAGGAATTTATAAAACCCTATAGTTTTCAAATGACATTAATATGTCCAAAATTCATTTAAACACTCTTCAAAATTTAGTTGACAAAATGTTTTGGGAAATGTTATTTGAGGTTTTCAAATGAAAGAGTTGGTTTTTACAAAACTATAGAAATTGGTTTGACATAATTTGGTTTTGTATTTAAAAAGATATAAAAGTTTTAGGAAAAGAAAAGAAAAGCTTTTGAACAAAAAAAATAGGAACCCTAGCTAATTGGGCCAAGCCCATGTCTTACCTAACGCACGTGCGACGGACAGCAGCCCAGCTTCGGCCCCCATCTCTCTCTCCCACTGCCAGGCGGGTCCCGCAGGTGACGCTCATGCTGACGTCATCGCCTTCATCCTCTCCCGTGCAAGAAAACAACACCGAACCCTAACCGAATCCTAACGAAAATTCGCCCGATTTGCTGGAGATTCTTCCGGGCCTCCTGCCCTTATAAACCCCCACGAACTCCGCCCCAAAAGCCCCCACAAACCCTAGCATCTCCGCCCCCAGGCTGCCCACAATCGCCGCCGCCGTGCCGCCACTACCGCCGCCGTTCTTCGCGTTTGCTGGTGAGTCTCGACCACCTCGAGCTCTCTCCCCTGCCCCATCTTCTTTGTGACGTCCGTGCGCACCCGTGTGATTTTTCTCGTGGTTTGTTTTGCGCCAGATCGACGGGAGCAAGCTCGACCACCCTCGCTGGCACCCCGAGCTTTCCATCCGCGTCTCGCCGTCGCTGCAAGACGCTCGAGCCATCTCCATCATCCCCGTCGTCTTCCACGTGCCGCTCCTCACGTCGTCGTGACCTTCGCGAGCCCAGAGCACCACGGGAGCACCGTCTGCATCCACCACCCGAGCCGGCGCCGCACCACTCCATCCTCGCAGCGTCGCCGTTCCAGGACGCGATAGATGAAGCAGACCCCGCCATCTTCTTCGCCGTGCAGTGCCGCACGTCTCCGTCGCCTCGCCCAGCTCGAGGAACCACCGGGGCATCGCTGCCATCCACGGCCGAGGTTCCGCACCGCCGGCAGCTCCATTCTCTGGCAAGGTCCACCGCCTGGTTTTAGTCAACGGCTCTCAGCCGTCAGATCTGATCTCGACGGCCCAGATTAGAAAATCTTGACGAACAGGTATCTTTCGTTTCCAGCCTTTAGATCCAGATCCAACGGCCCAGGATAGATCACTTAACCACGTCAGCGGTCCAGTCAGCAGCCAGTCAGCGGTCAAAGGCCAAGTCAGCGCCAGCGTGGAAAGAGTTTTCCTGTTTTATTTTAAAAGGCAGTTTTGCAGAAAAACCCCTAGAACTTAGATCTTTTATAACTTTTTACTGGCTCGGCCAATTTTTGCAAACTTTATATTTTTGGAAACCTTAGGACGTGTAGAAACTTTTGGTATACTTATTTTGAGGTTTTGTCAAAATTAATTTGGATAATTTTTAAAAGTGGTTTAAATGGTAATTTGGCTATAATTTGAGTTTAAAAATAGATTTTTGAGCAAACTCTTTTGCTATAGTTTTGTATGCCTATGTTTTAGCCGTAGGTTTAATCTATTATTTTTGTATAATTGTATTCCTATGTTTTATTATGTATATTTGTTTTTATTGTTTTTTAGGTGTTATTTTAATAAGTAAAATTATATTAAAAGTGTTCTCCACATTATTTTCGAATGGAAAATTTAGCTAAGTCATTATGATCATGTTAGATGGAAAATAACTTAGAAATATTTCACCTTTTCCACCAAAGTGTTATTTCTTCCTTAGAAAATATTTGGGTAAAATTTGATAACACTTTTCCTTAGAAAAATTCTCCACCCTTATCTAAAAAGCTAAATCCTTTCCTTAGAAAAATTTAGCACTTTAGGAAAAACTTAGTTGATTGGTTATTTTGCTAAGTTATAATAGTTGACAAGTTTTATCCTTAGAATTTATTTCAAACTTCTGCTAGAATACCTTCCTTAGCAAAATCTAGCACCTCTTAATTACTTTACTTTTCCTTAGGATTATTTTTGACTTGTTGTCTTAACCTTTATTTCCTTAGTGGAAATTTCGAATCACATGTTGTGACTTGGTCCTTAGTCATTTTTGGACCATCTTGTTTGCTTGCATTTCCTTAGAGCATTTACATAAGCATGGCATGCATAATTAAGTCCTTAGTATTATTTTATACTTTTCACATGACTTCCTCCTTAGAAATTTTGAGGATGCATGGTAGATCTCTTGACCTCTCTAGTCAAAACCACTAAGTTAGAAATTAGTGGAAACAATGAAGAAACAAAGAAGAACTTAGCGTAAAGACAAGACTCCAGAAGCATCTCCAAGAAGAAAAGTACTTAGAAGAAATCAAGAGGAAGTTCATGAAGACCAACCATCCTACTTTTTCTAAGTCCTTCTTCCTTTCTCTCTTTTCTTCCTTCTTCCCTTAAACTTCATGGTGGCTAAGTAATATTCAAGATCAACCAGCTGCCAACATCATCAAGTCTTCAGAATCAACAGGTCCACAAATGCGCAATGAAGTCATCACATCAAGTAAAACTACAAGGAAGCAAAGAGAAGAATTTTAGAAGACCAATTACTTCTTTTCTTTCTATCTTCTTTCTTTCTTTCTATTTGTCTCACTTTGGACATAGACCAAATCCTAGGTGTTTAAGACTAAGTCCCTAACAGTGCTAATTGAAGACCATTGAAGAACAATGAAGCTACAAAGGGGTTGAAGATTAATTGAAGACCAAACTTGTGAAGACTTAGAACAGCCTTACAACTTTTGTCAAGTTGTTTGACCAAGTTTACTTTGAGCTTGACCTTGCCTTAGTTGAATGGGATAATGTTATTTTGTTGTCTTTCCCTTATTTTGTTTTGCTTGTCTTTCATACCACATTTCATTGTATCATCCTGCATCTCATGCATATCATATTTTTCCAAGTGTTGCATTTATGATTGAATGTTTATTGTGATTTGTTTGAATTGTTAGAAATTCTGGAGAGAGACGAAAGTGGTTGCAACTGCTACTACTACACTACTGTTTGCCAAGGCAAGTGGCACACCCCCATGAAATTTCCTAAGTATTTTTATATGCATTATTTAGTGTATTTCTCTATATGCATATGTTGGATAGTATTATTGCTATATGCTAAACCCACTATACCTTTACATTAGTTGTGTCTAGAACCCCTGTGATAACTTAGTAGATTATTTGATGCTATGCAAATGTGTTTTCTTTAAAGTTTAATTCTACTAAGTAATTTATCACCTGGGTGGACTTGGTTATGAAAAGATGATGGAAAGGTTGAGTGTCATCTCTTAGGGGTGACCTCTAAGGGATGGTCACTTGTGGTTGCCACCCAGGGTATTAAGGGGCCAATGTTTTCTCTAAGTGAAGATTGCTTACCGTGCAACCATTAGTCATATGGGCTCTGACTTGATGGATTAAGTTGCGTGGACTCGTCCCATCTTGACAGGTGGTGGTAGATGGTTAGAATGGGAACGGGTCAAGGCGGCATGGGATGAGGAAATGCTTCTGAAAAGTCTCGTCTCAACTCTCTCCTTTTCCTTAGCACAAATTGAGTGCTTGAGGATAGTTTGGGTTTGTTGGGTCTAATGGTGAAAGTGCACAACCTCTGCAGAGTTAAAAACTAAGTACTTAGCCGTGTCCCCGGTTACGGACAATTTGAGCAGCTGATCAAGGATTCAACGGAGGCTTCATCATTCCAATTTCGAAAGTAAAACTTGATGGTGAACAAGGGTAGATGAGGCTATGGTCTTATACCATATCGTCTCCAACTTTTGAAGAAAATGTTTTACAAAGTGTTAGGCAAGATTGGCTTTTATGCAAAATAGCCTTGAACTCCACTAGCCAAATATGCATATAGGCTATAGAGTTATTCCATTAAGTGTCCACATAGTGTCACTTGCCATATCCATTTTTAATGGTATCTGACCCACTCTGTTGCAAAATTTTATTTTGTTGCAGATTGTTCTGACGACGAGTGAGTTTCGTTAAGGGTTTCGAGTCTGCAACCAACATGTTTTCGCCTGTGGCACATGCAAAGGATGAGGACTCCATGAAGATTATTATTTCCGCTGCTTTACTCTTTCAAAGCTAGCTTCGTGCTATGCAATTTGTAAAGGATATTTTTTTTCAAGTCTGGATCATTCGTGTAATAATTGATACAATGTTGTGATATTCATCTTAAACTGTGTGTGCAAATGAAACGATCCAGGGGTTTGCACTATACACAGGTACCTTGCCATATTTTAAGTGCAGGTACGCTACAATGGGTAGGACAATTCTTTACCAATGATTTCATTCTCTCCCAAGCTTGAGCAACATGCTCATTATCAAATTGTTTGAAATTCATAATGCTACTTCTCAAAGATATAATCTTAGCAGGAGGATAGTATTTTCCTATACAAGCATTTTTGCATTTAGTCCATGAATCAATACTATTTCTAGTCAAAGATAGCAACCGTTCTTTAGCACGTCCTCTCAAAGAGAAAGGAAAAAGTTTCAGTTCAATAATATCACCATCTACATCCTTATACTTTTGCATCTCACAAAGTTCAACAAAATTATTAAGGTGAGCAGCAGCATCATCAGTACTAACACCAGAGAATTGCTCTTTCATAACAAGATTTAAAAGTGCAGGTTTAATTTCATAGAATTCTGCGTTAGAAGCAGGTGGAGCAATAGGTGTACTAATGAAATCATTGTTGTTCGTGCTAGTGAAATCACACAACTTAGTGTTCTCAGGGGTACTTATTTTAGCAAAATAAAAACAAAACAGAAAGATAACAACTTGAAAATAAAAGTAACTAATTTTTTTGTGTTTTTGATAAATAAAGCAAACAAGACTAAATAAAAATAAATTAAGCAAGACAATAACAAAGTAAAGAGATTGGAAGCGTGAAACTCCCCTTGCAGAAATCCTCTTGCTCCCCGGCAACGGCGCCAGAAAAAGAGCTTGATTGCGTGGATCACACGTTCGCTGGGAGACCCCAAGAGGAAGGTATGAAGCAGTGTAGCAGCAGTTTCTCTCAGTATGAAACCAAGGTTTAATCGACCAGTAGGAGCAAGAAATCACTTCTGAAGGTTGTTGGTGGCGGAATATGGCACGGCGCAACACCAGGGAATCCGGCGACCGACGTGGAGCCTGCACACAACACAATCAAACTACTTTGCCCTAACGAAACAGTGAGGTTGTCAATCTCACCGGCTTGCTGAAAACAAAGGATTAAACGTATGGTGTGGAAAACAGTAGTAAATTGCAGAGAATGAAAAGGAACAATGTTTGCAGTTGGTTGTATTATCAGTGTAAAAGAATGGATCGGGATCCACAGTTCACTAGTGGTGTCTCTCCGTAAAAGATAACTAACATGCTGGGTGAACAAATTACAACTGGGTAATTGACAAAATATTGAGCGCATGACAATGCATATATATAACATGATGATTACTATGATATTCATGTGGGCATTACGACAAAATACATAGACCGTTATCCAACAGCGTCTATGACTAATAATCCACCGCCAGGTTGTCATACCGAGTTCCCCGTTGGTATTAAGTTGCAAGCAACGGATAATTGCATTAAGTAATGTGCGTAAAGTAAACAAATGCATTAGCCCTAACGGCGTACCCTTAAGCTAAGCATCGGTTATTTTATCCCTAGTCGCAACAACACATCCACAATCTTAGAAGTTATTGTCACTCTCCCAGATTACCAGAGGCATGAACCCACTATCTAGCATAAATACTTACTCTTGGAGTTACAAGCATCTACTTGGCCAAAGCATCTACTAGTAACGGAAAGCATGCAAGATCATAAATAACATATAAGATAGATTGATAATCAACTTGACATAGTATTCAATATTCATCGGATTCCAGCAAACACAATATGTAGCATTACAATAAGATGATCTTGATCATGATAGGCAGCTCACAAGATCTAAACATGATAGCATAACGTGGAGAGACAACCATCTAGCTACTGCCATGGACCCGTGGTCCAAGGATGAACTACTCACGCATCACTCCGGAGGCAGGCATGGTGATGTAGAGCCCTCTGGTGATGATTCCCCTCTCCGGCAGGGTACCGGGAAGAGCTTCTGAACCCTCCCGAGCTAGGGATGACGGAGGCGGCGTCTCTGGAACTTTTCGTGGATAATGGCTCGGGTATTTAGGGTTTTCGCGTCGGGATGAATAAATAGGCAAAAGGGCGACGGCTGGAGACTCCCGTGGGGCCCACACCACCCCACGGCGTGGCAGGGGGGGCCGCGCGGCCCCATGGTGTGGGTGCCACGTGGCTCTCCTCCGTCTCTCCTCTGGACTCCGTCTTCGTGTTGGAAAAATAGGAGGTTCTGTCCAAGTTTCGTCCAATTCCGAGAATATTTTCATACTAGATTTTCTGGAATACAAAAATAGCAGAAAACAGGAACTTGCACTGTGGCATCTTGTTAGTAGGTTAGTCCCAGAAAATGCATAAAAATGCTATGAAGTGTATATAAAACATGTAACAATTGGTATAATATCAACATGGAACATCAGAAATTATAGATACGTTTGAGACGTATCACTAAGATAAAAAAATCAAATCGTACATGGCACATGCTTACGAGGTCAAAACGGCCGACCTCTCCAGGTAAAAGATATACGACTCACCTGCAGTTTTCAGACATAGCAGCTTTGGCACTAACTGTAGAAAGGCCAAGCAAATATGCACATAAATTTATGACATCATAGGGCCCTCTAATTTCATTAGCATTATGAGCTGAACTTGAAATGATGAGCTTTTTTCCTTTAGTCCAGTCTACCAGCAGTTAAAAACATAAGAAAAGGACTGCATTAGCAAAAGAAACAAGTCGGAACTGAGATATGAAATTCTAAGCTGGGGCGCAGATGTCTCTATGAACCACTGGTTTGAGCATAGTGAAGGTGAAATGAACTTGCGAGACCAAACAAAACACAAGCAATAATGTTGCAGAAGCAGTAGACTGTATGCAGGTAGCGGTGAAAGGTAGCAGAGCACGATGGTAATGAAAATTCAAACTATTATTAGATAATGTTTGCATTCAATGTGAAGGAATAAGGGAAGTAGAGTCGCGTAGGTAACCTTTGCTTCAGCTAACACTTGTCTCCTTGAATTGACATCGTCAATGAGGGGAGAGTATGCAATCTCCAAATGTACCCCCTCTGCGATCAGATGGATATACAGTTAGTTGAGCACATACAGACATTAAACATTGATTCCGTGAAGGGTGGAAACGGAGGAGGTGACAGGCATAACGATTGCTTACCTGCAGTGCAAGCTTGATTATTGGGAGCCTGAGACGGAACGGCAGTTTGTGAGAGAAGTCGATGGAGATAACATCAATCTCTGTGGCGGACTGGCAGAGATGGTCGAGCGCGGCATGGGTGAGAGGGCGCGGAGGAGGCGAGCGCGGACGCGGCGGCGGCGGGGGAGTCGAGGGAGAGGGTGATGCGCGTGTAGTGGCGGAAGGGCTCGTCGGTAGGCGATCCATTGCAAGAACGGTTGAGGGAGGCGGAGGAGGGGAGCGGGAGGGAAGAGAGGACGGGGAAGGGAGCGGTGCGGCAGCGGTCGGCGTCGGCGAGCTGGACGAACTCCACAGCGCCGCCGTCACCATGGGAGGCAAGCCGCGCCGCCCTCCACTCCCGCACCAACACAACACGGAGGCGCTGCCGCGCCGCGTGCCCGCTGCAGTTCCTCGACAGGCTCCCCCGCTCCTCTGCGGATCTCCGCCGCGCCATGGTGATACGCGCATTTTATATCATCATTTATACAACTTATATTATCATATTAGAATGTTATTGGCATTGTTATATCATTGTTTTTACATGTTTTAGATGATTTATGGGACTTTCATACAAAGTCCTTATTTTTGGTATTTAATTTCTGGGAGGCAGAAAACCTCCTTTTTCTTGTTTTTAATGTTTCAGGAGCTACAGGGACCCAAATAAGAAAAGAAAATTGCACAGCTGGTTTTTCATCGGGAGAACGACAGTGGGAGAAAGATCGAGGAGAGAAGAGCCATGAGGGCCCAGAGAGGGTGGCCCACGCGGCCAAGGAATCTGGCCGCGTGGGACCCACCATCTGGAGCCTCGGGCACTTCCTCGCTCGGGGCTTTTTAACACGCCTTCGTTTCGCCCGAAAAGTTACGCCCTAATTTTCCCAAGTCCATCCGAGGCCGCGGTGGCGGCGAAACTCCTGATTCCCTCCGAGGGGGGGTCAGATCCTGCTACTCCGGAGCTCCGGAGAAGGGGGAAATCATCGTCATCGTCATCACCTCTCCTCCTTGGCGTGGGAGGAGGCCTCTACATCATCACCATCACCATCACCAGCACCATCTCCATCATCATCTCCGTGATCCACTCCGTTCCCCTCGTAGTTTGAGAGTTGCTATACCCTAGATACTTGTCTTGTGCTACTATTCATGTTTGTGATTGAGTACTTGCCATTATTTGGAGGTGAAGTTATATTTTTAGATTGTGTTGTACCACTTATGCCACTGAATATCATTATGTTTGCACGTTGTGAGTAGTTCCCGTATGTTCCTGAGGGCATAGGATGAATTGGCAATGATTTATATATGACATGTGTTGGTATTTTGTCTAGTGTTTATCTTTTTATGTGATTCTATGATGGTGTTGTGCGAACGTCGACTGCACAACACTTCACCTATATGGGCTCATAGGAGAACACCGTAGTGTAATGAATTGAGGGAGACTTGGGGGACATGTAAACCTGAGACTGAGTCATAAAGTTGCATTATGAGGGTATTAGTATCGGGGACCTTAGAGTGTAATGCTATGGTGGGACTTTATGTCTTAATAATTCTTGTGCAGTCATTTACTTGGCCACATGATCCATCATAAGGGGTTTAGTTTATTTATTTAGCTTTACCTAACAATGGCTCCGTCCAAAGAAGATTAAAACTTGACAAGATATTCAACGTGTTGTTTAATAAATCTCTATGCCTAGCAGTATCCATGCCGCCCTCGGGAACGTTTTCCACATATAAGTTACACATCACTTGAGCTTGTCCTCTTGCCACATAGAGGATTGGGCTTTCTCTCTTTGAGAGCTTTTTACTTGCTATCATTTATATTCAGCATTTTTACTTTCTTGCAACTATACAACCAAAAATCCCAAAAACACTTGCATCTTTCATTGTTTTATTTATCATTCTTGCTAACCAATACCTTCAGCTCCTCGTGGGTTCGACAACCTTTTCTAATCGAAAGGTACTACAATTGATCTCCTGCACTTGGGAGTCATCACATGGCCCGACCTCGCGCCGCCCGCGTGACGCCAACCCTCCGCGCAAAGGGGGCCCGTCCGGGCTCGCGGACCTCGCCCGCTGCCTTCAACGGCCAGGCTCTGCCGGCGCCGGCAGCGGCGGCCAGGGAAGCTCGGGGGAGGGGGTCGCTGGCGGCTAGGGTTGGTCCTCCAGAACCGCCTGCGCGTGCGGTCCGGGAGGGAGGGAAAAGTATTGCTGAGAGAGGAGGAAATGAGGGCAGGGGCTGGCGGGCTGACGCGATGGGCGGCGGTGGGCCCCACGCGCGATGGCAGAAAATTTTGGCAGAAATACGTCCAACTCCCATATAATAGTAAAGATCGTTCTTCTAGTTTCCGCCGAGAGATCTTCTCGAGTTTTAGCCAGCCGCCCGTAGGCTCTTCCAAGTTGCTCAAGATCTTTCGACATACCACGAAACGAGCCGATCACCTCCATCAACGAGACTACCTCTAGATCAACGATCCACACCTTCAACCTTGCTCTGATAGCAATTGTTACCGTCGTAGGCGCTTAATTGATCTACCGAGAACCAAGCAATCGCAGCACGATGACGACACCGAGATTTGTTATCGCAGTTCGGCAAACTCATCTACATCTGCGGGGCATGACTATGAGCGCTCCTCCCCATTGATACCGCAACCCTGTCTGTCGTGGGTTTGTCACGTCAGGTGTCATGGATGACTTCGTAGGTGTGGGATTGCGCGAGTCAAGCGTCTCCGAGCTTAAGATCGCAGGGCATGAAGAAGACAATGTTTTTTACCCAGGTTCGGCCCCTCAATGTGAGGTAAAGACCTACGTCCTGCCTATCCTATACTGGTATTGATATGAATATGGTGTTACAAGGGGTTGGCGACCGATGTGTCGAGTCGCCTATATCTGGATGTATGAGAGCTTTTTTA
Source organism: Poa pratensis (assembly GCA_947311845.1). Classification (NCBI taxonomy): domain Eukaryota; kingdom Viridiplantae; phylum Streptophyta; class Magnoliopsida; order Poales; family Poaceae; genus Poa; species Poa pratensis. Next base: position 7,036,541 of record CAMZMU010000103.1, on the reverse strand, counting down.
GCTTGGGGTTCTAGGTCCTTGGAGTCCACCTTATAAAGACGGTGGCTCGCAAGGTTACAAGGAAACTTCTCTCCCAAGTAAAGTATGAGCCAGAGTCCTACTTGGAGACTAATCATATGTCTTGTTTTCCAAGTCAAGTTATCTTTGAGCTTCTGGATCCTTCCTCATGATCTTGAGTCGGTCCACTTTCATGTAAGCCCAATAGTGGTGCGACTGTGAATAAGTCGCGCTTTGCTTGAATAAGTCGCGGGATAATTATTCCCCGACATTAGCCCCCAAGCTTCCGGGTGATTTGTAGAATCAGGCGGAAGATTCTGTCTTGATGATGATCTTGCGGGCTTGCATATGTAGAACTTGCCGACTCGCTGGTGTTAAGTCGCGAGCGTTGCGGCTTCTTGAGCCTCTGATGTAGAAGCGATGAGTCGCTAGGTTTGCGGCTTATTTGGCCGCTGATGTAGTATCACCAGCCTTTGAGGCCAGAGACGTCTTGTTGAACTTGGCGACTTGTGATGAGTCGCAATCGTCGCGGCTTATTAAGCTGCTATGCTACCAGCACTTCTGTCTTGGTCACATTGAAGCTGCAGAATCGCGGTAAGTTTTCCGCGAAGCCTTTGGTGAAAACCACCTTTTCCTGTTGGATGTAAGACTAAGCTGAAATCATAAGAATAATAACTTATGAGCGTCAATACATATTAGCCAAATGTGTATATAAGGTACTGAGTCATAGACATCAAAGCAAACAAACATAGGCACAAATAAGCTGGGCAATCATTAGAATACAATCTGTCATGTTATCATGACGAGCCATTTGAGCACATGTTGAATCATGGCGGCTCAAGAGTATGTAGTCACAGCCTGTATTTAAAAATTTCCGAGTCGCTGACTTGACTCGCAAATATATATTATCATGTGCTGCAAAATGAAATCTGCATATAAAACATGGTATATCAATATAATAAAAACCGCCAGATAGTGGTGGATGTGTAGCCCCCGAGGGCCGGGTTGCATGCTTGATCATGCTGCTCGGGACTAAAAAATATCTCAATTTAGACAAAAACTTAATTATCCTAGCCCCCGGGCATTAAGCAGGCATGTTTTCATTATCCTGCTTGATGGCATATCATTGCAATTTGATCCTGCAACAGATTGACAAATATTGTTGCCGCAAGATAATAATGATATAAATTCCACTTGATGTGGTTGTAGTTAAATAAATAATGGTGGCTGGCTCAAGTTATAGGTTCATGTTAAATCAAAAGGCAAAGCCCCCAAGGAAGCAATGATGATAACTTGATGATAATATGTTAGCCTTGGCGGCTGGTAATAATTATGATAAAAAGTTAGTACTCCGCATAATAGCATATGGTACCCTGCATGATAGCATAGTATAATCGTCATGATAGCAAATGGTTGCATAATACCAACTTAGTTGCATGATAGCAACTGGTAAGATGCATGATAGCATATTGTACGATGCATGATAGCATATGGTACTTGACTCAGTATTTCCCAAATCTAATGTGTGTTCAGGGTCGAGAACGGCCATGATAGGCAGCCATGATAGGCATTCAGACTCGATTGACGCCACACGCGGGTACTTTAGTCCTTCTGAATTATCTCTATTACCGTTAAGTAGGTCTTCGCGCGGCTCAGTATTTCCCGGGAATGTGTGTTCAGGGTCGAGAATGGCCATGATAGGCATCAAACTCATGAATGACGCCACAACCCAGTACTTTGGCCACATAATGCAAAGATATTTCTAACTTAAGGTACCGTTAAGTAGGTCTGCGCACGGCTCAGTATTTCCCAGGTGTAAACGCGTGTTCAGGGTCGAGAACGGCCATGATAGGCAGCCATGATAGGCATCAATCTCATGAATGACGCCGCGCCCCGGTACTTTGGCCGCATAGTGCGAGATACTTCTAACTTAAGGCGAGAATAACCAGGATTATTGCTTTTATCGGCTGCAATAGCCGTGACGAGATCTAATTAGTTTTGATGATAACCAGCTCTGATTAGCTATAGCTGTGGTACAGCGAGTCACCTGTTTTAACTCAAATATTGATAAGATAATGATTTATTAATAACTTATAAATTGATGTAATGATGAGCTGTTTTGCGACTCATAAAATGATATGGGGGTAAATCGCTATTCCACTCATAAATTGATATGACAATAAGTCGATGGTGATTAATAAAATGATATGATGATAAATCATGAAATTATATAACGATCAGTCATAAATTGATGTAATGATAAGTCATAGAATGACAAATGAATCGTCAAATATCAATACTTGAACATGTAGTGGTGATCTTGATATTCAATGCAAGCTGTAAATAGCTAGACTTTGCAATGCGAGTTATAAAGAACTCTAATTTGACGAATGTATTGACAAGTAGGTGTAATTAAATCTACAAAAGCTATATGAATTTAAAGTCTACGACATGATATAATATGAGTCGCAAAGACATTTAATAAAAGGCATAATAACCTAAATATGCAGCCCGAGATAAACTCGAAGGTACCAATTAATCATATGAATAAAAGCCAAAGCTGTAAAATTTGGGCATGATAGCGACTTATCTTGTTTTTATTCTCCTTGCGTTGATGGCGTGGTATGATCCACGGACCGTAGCTGTTGATTCGCCCAATATAAATGGCTATGATCGTACTTGAAATCAAATATGGCTTGCCAGTGGAGATAATCATGATTTTTGGCGAGTCCGACCATGATATGAAGTCGAAATCGTCGTGCGGCGGAGCCTAAGCCGGCCGCGGCAAGGTAGAGCTATCTGTGGCGGAGGTAAAGTTCACCGCGGCAACCCGTCGATAATCGTTGCGACAGAGTAGAGGTCGCCATGATGGGGTTGATCAGGTTGGTGAGCCTGTTGATGACTTGAGCTGAGCACACGTTTCACGCTCTTGCTCGTCTTCTTTTGATCAGCTAGCACTTTGATATTTGGGAAGAATCAGCGATGGTAGCAGCTAGCGGCTTTTCTTTCCTTGACCCATGCATGCTTGAAACTAGCAGTAGTTCTAGCTAGGTACTATCTCCCAGTTGAGTCGCTCGCACAAGTTCGCCTGATACACCGAAGTCGCAATAGCTTGATTTTGTCTATGATAACGATGAAATCCGTGCCAACGAATTCTGATCTTTGTTTATCCGATCAGTCGCACATGAGGATAGCGCTAATGCAAACTCCCACGTATGTGTTGATGATTTCGACGTGAGCCGCGACAGTCGCCTGATGTTGACATGCTGAAGACAAAGTCGTCCGAGCCATCATGACCCGACTGTCAGCTGGCTCCACGTACGTGCTCCATCAGGGACATGCACGTGCTAACCACCAAGCAAACAGCTTAATACATCCAGTTCCTTTTTTCCAAGATGTGCGTGAGTGATCCGTGACTTTGAAATCTTGAATCGATTAAGCTTGTCCTGCGTCCTTCTTTCTTTCTATTTTCTGGTCACGTGGACATATTTCTTGCATGGCCTGAAGTAGTATTTTTAGTCAGACACGATTCTTCTCCTTTGGAACTGATCTAGCTGGTGGAGGCTATGTTTTCTTCTTGTAATCTGAACCAAGCTTGTGTTTATACACGGCCTTGCTTTATGGCGAGCTTCCAAAACAATTTTCTCCTCTGCCAGTGATTCGATCCATACACTCCTTTGCTTCGAGTTGGATGCCTGTGCGAAATTGGTTTTTCATAGCTGCTCACGTGCGTGCCTTTCCATGCATAACACTCCTTGTCTGGTTTGATGTTGGTCTGAAGGTCCGATCTGGTACCGGACGCGCCGGTGCCTCTTTGAGTCGGCAGGTTTGAGTCGCAGCTCCTGTTGGACTCCCAATCGGATTGACGATACTAGCCAAAGATGAAAAAGATGCCGATCAATTTCGATCCGGTTGATTAGGTCGACCGTACACGAGGGCGTCGCAGATGTCGACAACAGAGGATTCACGATCTCGTCAAGATATAAAGCTCGCTGCAGTGCGCGAGACGCTGACGGAGATCTAACCGTTGAAATTGTCTCAAATTTGCTGGAGGGTTTCGGATTGTATTCCGCAGGTTTCCACCAGAGGGATCTTCGAATTGATGTCCGAGTCAACCTTGATAATTATTTTCCCAAAGTCGCGCGGAGTTCCGTCAGATTTCGATAGGGATTCAGTGTTTGAGTCGCCCACGGAGATCTAACCGTTCGAATCCGATGTGCTTTGGACAGCTGCTAGGAAACTCGATTTCGCATCTTTCCACCGAAGGGATCGTCGAGATGAGTTTCGAGCCGCCGCCGGTGATGTCCGCCATGCGGGCGTTGCTGCTATCCTGTAACCCGCGCGTGAGGGGCGTTGTCGAAGTTGAGCCCCGAATCGCGCGGTCGAATTTCTCCACGCTTCCTACTCGAGCTTGAGGTAGATCTTGATATAGATGTTGATACCGCCGAATCGTTTAGACCGGCGCGATGTCGAAGTCGCCGAGCTTGAATCGACGACGAGATCCTCCGTCCCTGGCATAGATACAACGCGGAACATGACGCTCTTGACCGCAGGCCCCACGGTGGGCGCCAACTGTCGTGGGTTTGTCACGTCAGGTGTCATGGATAACTTCGTAGGTGTGGGATTGCGCGAGTCAAGCGTCTCCGAGCTTAAGATCGCAGGGCACGAAGAAGACAATGTTTTTTACCCAGGTTCGGCCCCTCAATGTGAGGTAAAGACCTACGTCCTGCCTATCCTATACTGGTATTGATATGAATATGGTGTTACAAGGGGTTGGCGACCGATGTGTCGAGTCGCCTATCTCTGGATGTATGAGAGTTTTTTTAGCTTGGGGTTCTAGGTTCTTGGAGTCGACCTTATAAAGACGGTGGCTCGCAAGGTTACAAGGAAACTTCTCTCCCAAGTAAAGTATGAGCCAGAGTCCTACTTGGAGACTAATCATATGTCTTGTTTTCCAAGTCAAGTTATCTTTGAGCTTCTGGATCCTTCCTCATGATCTTGAGTCGGTCCACTTTCATGTAAGCCCAATAGTGGTGCGACTGTGAATAAGTCGCGCTTTGCTTGAATAAGTCGCGGGATAATTATTCCCCCGACACTGTCCGCAATAGGCGCCGGCACAAGCCGCCGGCTCCCCGTGCGTGCCTGTTGCTATCAAGTCGTCATAGGTTACACATGTGGTGCTCCCCTCATTATATGGGAGGCCCAAGCTACAAGAGTTCGACTCGAACACTACTCGTATCCTATCCACACCTAATACAACTCCAAGTCCAAACACTCGTAACCCAACTCGTACATTATATGTGAGTACCTTTTACCTTACCTCTCCGGCAACGGCGCCCGAAAATAGCTTCATGTCTACGCACGCTTCTATTCTTGTAGACAGTGTTGGGCCTCCAAGTGCAGAGGTTTGTAGAACAGCAGCAAGTTTCCCTTAAGTGAATCACCCAAGGTTTATCGAACTCAGGGAGGTAGAGGTCAAAGATATCACTCTCAAGCAACCCTGCAATTAAGATACAAGAAGTCCCTTGTGTTCTCAACACACCCAATACACTTGTCAGGTGTATAGGTGCACTAGTTCGGCGAAGAGATAGTGAAATACAAGTAATATGGATGATTATAAGTGGTAATTGCAATCTGAAATAAAAATGGCAGCAAGCAAACATGTAGCTGAACTGGTTGTAAACGGTGTTTCAATGCTTAGAAACAAGGCCTAGGGATCATACTTTCACTAGTGGACACTCTCAACAATAATAATATAATTGAATACATAGATATTTCTTCTTCACTGTGCTACTCTGAATTATTCTCTCGTTGGATAACGAACACCAATCCACTGCGTAGGGTTATAACAGCACACCTTAAAGTTGCATTCCACATCTAGGGAACCCCACACTGTCAACTTGAGCGCCCTAAATAGTACTAGACAAACACCGCAATTTCATAGAGACATCCAACGCAAATAATAACTCATGATAAGTATTCCTGTTATCTTTAGCCTAAGAGCCACACACGGGGCGCACACTGTCAACTTCGCACCGTGGGACAAAGGTGACTCCGGAGATTACATTAATCAAACCACTTGAGTAGCATATAGGATAATGAAGAGTAATATCTATGGATTCAACTAGATTACAAAGCTCATGATCACATAAAGATCACACCATGGGAGAGAGAGATAAACCACATAGCTACCGGTAGAGCCCTCAGCCCTGATGAAGAACTACTCCCTCCTCATCATGGGAGGCAGCAACGACGATGATGGAGGCGGTGGCGTCGATGGAGATGGCTCCGGGGGCAATTCCCTGTCCCGGCAGGGTGCCGAAACAGAGACTTCTGTCCCCCGAATTAGGGTTTTTGGTGGCGGCGGAGGGGCTCTTCTGGAGAAATCATCGATTCTTTTAGGGTTTTCGCGTCGGGGGGAATAAGTAGGCGAAAGGGCGGCGGCTGGAGACCCCCGAGGGGCCCACACCACCCTAGGGCGCGCCAGGGGGGACCCGCGCCCTAGGTGCGTGTGGGGCCCTCCTGGCTCCTCTTCGTTGCTTCTTTGGACCTTCAGGTGTGTTATGATAAAATAGGTCCCTCCGTGAAGTTTCGTCCAATTCCGAGAATATTTCCTGACTAGCTTTTCTGGAATACAAAAACAGCAGAAAACAGAAACTGGCACTGTGGCATCTTGTTAATAGGTTAGTCCCGGAAAATGTATAAAAATGATATAAAGTGTATATAAAACATGTAACAATTGGTATAATATCAGCATGGAACATCAAAAATTATAGATACGTTTGAGACGTATCAGCATCCCCAAGCTTAGTTCCTACTCGTCCTCGAGTAGGTAAACGATAAAAACAAAATAATTTTTGAGGTGACATGCTATCATCATAATCTTGATCAAATAATATTGTAAGGCACATGTAAATGAATGAAGTGATCCAAGTCAATGGTCTATAGTTTGCTACCAAATAGATAATGAGTAAACAATGAATCACACAAGCTAAACGTTTTCATGAATAGTACTTTCGAGACAAGCATCAAACAGTTTTGCATAAGTGTTAACTCATAAAGCAATAGTCTCTAATAAAAGGTATTTAATCAACACAAAGGAAGAATTAAGTTTCAGCATTTGCTTCAACTTTCAACATATTTATCTCATGGATATCGTCAACACAAAGAGTATAACAAGTCCAATACGTTGCATATAACAAATGTTGTAACAAAGTTGACACTAGTGTTTGCTTGTGGAAGACAGAAAGAATAGGAAAACTGACTCAACATAAAAGTAAAAGAAAGGCCCTTCGCAGAGTGAAGCAGGGATTAAGTCATGTGCTAGAGCTTTTAGGTTTTGAAAAACATATAGAGATTGCATAAAATAATTGACACTCCTCCCAACCTTGCTAACACAAGCCATGGCTAACTGAATCCTCGGGTGCCTTCCATCAATCACATACCATGAAGGAGTGTCTAGTTTTGAGAGGTGTTTGTTAATTGTCAACGAATGGTAGCGGGTGAGAACAGTATTCTACCTGTCAAACGGACTTTTAAGAGCGGCTCCCATGAAGGACGTTATTTCTACCAGCAAGGCAGATCATCCCTCTTTCTCTTTGGTTTACACACATGCAGGTATTTCACTGTTTGTCATTGCTTACTGATGAATCAGGGCAAAAGTGTGAAGATAATTAATGGTTAAAGTTGTAATTAATTGGGACTGGGCACCCCGTTGCCAGCTCTTTTTGCAAAATTAGAGGATAAGCGGATGTATATGCCGCTAGTCCAGGTGTAAAAGTCCATTTGACAAATAGAATAAAGAATAACCACACTAATTCCTCATGAGCTAGTAAACATTGACACAAAAAGGGAATAATAACATTTTGAATAATTTAAAGGTAGCACATGAAAAATTTACTTGGAGTGGCAAGGAATACCACATATAGGTAGTTATGGTGGACACAAATGGCATGGATTTTGGCTCAAGGATTTGGATGCACGAGAAGCATTCCCTCTCAGTACAGAGTTTAGCCTAGCTAGGTTTATGTAAGCAAACAAGAATATCAACCCGTACAACAAGTTTTATATGACAAACATATTGCAAACGTTATAAGACTTCATACTGTCTTCCTTGTTAACCAAACCCTGTTATTAGAAAATATCTAGACCTTAGAGATACCACCGATGCAAACCAAATTTTCAACAAGCTTTACGGTAGTTCTTCACTAATAGGCTTAACTCATGTGATGCACAAATTTAATCATGATCTACTTGTTAACTCAAAACAATTGACAAGCATCAAGTTATCCAAATTAGTGATTTACAAGATTAAGCAAGTTTTTCCTTATACCAATTACCACATGCAACATTTTCTGAACCAACCAAACACCAATCAATTTAGTTAATCAACTCTCCAAACAAATATAAGTGAAGCAAGAGAGTACTTTCTACAAAAGTAAGCAAGAGCTAAAAGCTGAACAACGCTAGATATGAATACTCAACAAATATAAGTGAAGAATAGGAGTATTCTTATGAAAAAGCGGAGTGTGTCTCTCTCCCAATCAAGAATGCTAGGGTCCAGTCAAGCTTTATTGAAAATAAAAGTGCAATACTGAAAATAAAAGCACACAGACGCTCCAAGAACAGCACATATGATGTGAAAGAATTAAAATATAGTTTCACTAGAGATGACCTGATAATTTTGCCGATGAAGAAGGGGATGCCTTGGGCATCCCCAAGCTTAGACGCTTGAGTCTTCTTGAAATATGCTGGGGAGATCCATGGGAGCCTCCCCAAGCTTAAGCTCTTCACTCTTCTCCATCCTATTATATCATCCTTCTCTCTTGACCCTTGAAAACTTCCGTCACACCAAACTCAAAGCAAATCTCATTAGAGGGTTAGTGCATAAACAAAAATTCACATGTTCTATAAAGACGCAATATGACTTGTTACTTTAACATTAGCTACAGCCACTGATGTTATGTGAAGCTCTTCCACCCAAAAAGAATTTCACTCAACACTAGTAAAAGAGAGAATGCAAAATAAAAAGGCATAATCTGTCTAAAACAGAACAGTCCGCAAAGACGAATTTTTTCGAGGCACTTACAACGCTCAGATCGAAAAAAATTAACTAATGAAAGATTCAGACATTCATAAAGATTACGCAAAAAAAATTCATATTTAATTAACAATCTGGTGATTTAGGAATTTCGTACAGTGAACAGCAAAAATCTGTTTCTGCGCAGCAATCAAAATTAAGCATCATCTTAACACTAGAGGCTACTCTTGGCACAACAATGCGAGAAAATAAAGATACAAAGGAGTTGCTACAGAAGTAAACAAACTCCTTGACTCAAATAAAGAAAAATTGCAGAAATAAAAATAATGGGTTGCCTCCCATAAGCGCTTTTCTTTAAAGCCTTTTAGCTAGGCATGATAATTTTGATGATGCTCTCATATGTATAAGAGGTGAATATGAAAGAGCATCAAGAAGCAAATATCAAACACATTTAAGTCTAACCCACTTCCTATGCAAAGGAATCTTGTAAGAAAATAAATCAATAAAGCACAAAGTGACTAGCATAGGAAGGCAAAACAAGTGCAACATCAAAACTTTCAACATAAAGAGAGGAGACTTAATATTATTGTGATGTATGAATCCATGTCTCCCTCTCTCATAATAACTTTTAGTAGCATCATTGATAAAATCCACAATATAACTATCACATGAAACATTCTTATCATGATCCATATGCATAAAAGTATCAATATTTTCCACATAAGCAAAGTTCTTTTTATTAATAACAATAGGAGTAGGATCATTATGAATAACTTGAACATGATAGACAAGTTGTATATTAGAGGGATGGTTGTGAGTAATCTCTCCATAATTATGACAAGCTTCATGAGGATGATTGTAATTATAACCCATGTCATATTTACCATCACAATGATTATCAAAGACTGGAGGCATAGTATCATCATAAACAATAGAATAGTTATCTTCCAAAGTGTGTTCATTTGTAAACATATCATCATCATTTTTACTAGAAGGAGAGGTCTCAAAAATATAATTATTACTAGCAAAAGGATTTTCAAACACCTCATCCCCAAGCTTAATGCTTCCTATATTATCATTGGAAGGAACATGGATAGTACTAATAGTATAGCAATTATTAACATCATCATTTTCAGAATTGGTACCCCAAAGATTTTCAATATCAAAGTAGTGTGCTTTTCCCAATCACGATCACTACTATAAGTAACAGGCATAGGATCATCATCGAATTCAGACTCATCAGCAACAACTATAATAGGAGCAACATGCTTAGGGGAAGATACCGTTTCCTCTCTCCTTTTACTCCTCTTCTTCTTCTTTCCCTCTTTAGGAGGGAGAGGCTTGAAAGGAGGCTTCACCACATACCCTGGTTTATTGTTAGAAACAATAGAAGAAGCTTGGGAGGATTCCTCTCTTTCATTAATAAGAACAAAACACATATTAGTCCTGTCATATTTTGGTAAAGTCCCATCTTTTATAATATTGTGTATGTAAGTATTTGCGTGGCAATTATCAACACAATAAAGATGACATCCATGCAGGACGCTTTTCATATCAAAAGCACTCATATCTACCAAAGAAGTTTTTCTTGATAACTCTTCACACCCCAAAAATAATGTAAGTTCATCATCCTGATTAGGAGTGGTCATGTCATCACAATACAAACTCGCAGTACTCATTGGATTCGAAATACTATTACCATAGCCTGAGCATTGAAAATTGAAATGTCCCACTTTATAGCAAAGTTCACAAATAAAAGGATAGAGGGCACAAACTTTTTTACCAAGATCATCTAGAGCCCTGCGCCACGTTCTAGTTTTTTCATTCCTATGATGGATACAATAATCTTCTTCGATTTGATTCTTTTCACAAGGTCTAAGTGCTCCACAAAAATTAACATGCTTATAAGAAATAGTATTTTCAAAAGTTTGAGCATGTTTTTTGCAATCATTAGTAACAATTTCATTTTCCATGCAAGTGTCTTTGAAAGGTTCATGATACAAGTCCCAATTTTCTTTAGGAATATTAATATGAGAAGCAAAGGTTCTACAACAATCAACAATAATTTGAGAATCAAGACCATATTTAGCACTAAGCTCATGAAAACTAGCAGTTTCAGCGAAAGACTTAATGCAATCATACTCATAGTTTATACCTGATTCTTTACCTTTGTCGTTCTCCCAATCTTCAGTATTGCCTTGAATTGTTTCAAGAAGATCCCATTTAGCTTCAACCTTCTTACTTGTGAAAGAACCCTCTGAACAGGCATCTAGATAATCCTTGTAATGACCTGAAAGCCTTGCATAAAAATTAGTAACAATTATTTCCTCAGGAAGCCCATGGTTAGGACATTCGAGTATTAATGTTTTCAGTCTTTCCCAAGCTTGAGCAATGCTTTCTCCATCACGAGGACAAAAATTATAAATGTAATTCCTATCTAAATGCATTTCATAAGGAGGGTAAAATTTAGAGTCAAAGAGAAATTCAAGCTCCTTCCACTCCGAATGATGAGGATCATCCAGTAGATCATACCACTCCCTAGCTTTGTCCTTAAGTGACAATGGAAATAATTTCTTCATGGCATTTTCCCTTGATAAACCTGCAACCTTAAACAACTCACAAAGTTCTGTAAGTTTCAACAAGTGATCACGTGGATGGACTGTTCCATCCCCTGCATAATGTTCGTCCATAACCTTTTCAACAATTTCCATAGGTATTTCAAAAGGAATACTTTCAGTAGGTGGAATTAGAATTTTACCGTATGGGAGACAAAGTATTATCAAAGCAAATTTTCTCCTCCAAAGCTGGGGAACTAAAAAGATCATTTTCAAAACTAGTTTCCCCAAGCTTAGACTTTTCCATAGCATTAGCAATAATGGTGTTCAAAGAATTCATGCTAATAAAATTGCTACCACTATTATGCAAACAAACTTCCATAGGTTTTTTAATTTTCTCTTCAAAAGCATCATGTCCTAATTCAATATAAAGTTCATAAAGATCTCTATTTTTGTTGTTGTTTTCCATTAAGCCTAACTAGTGAAATAAAAACAAGAAACAAAAAGATATAATTGCAGAATCCAAAGGAAATACCTTCGAGCACTCACACGTCAGCAACAGTGCTAGAAAATAGCTAAGTAGCTGGAGGATGTGAGTACCTTTTACCTTACCTCCCCGGCAACGGCGCCAGAAAATAGCTTGATGTCTACGCACGCTTCTATTCTTGTAGACAGTGTTGGGCCTCCAAGTGCAGAGGTTTGTAGAACAGCAGCAAGTTTCCCTTAAGTGAATCACCCAAGGTTTATCGAACTCAGGGAGGTAGAGGTCAAAGATATCCCTCTCAAGCAACCCTGCAATTAAGATACAAGAAGTCTCTTGTGTCCCCAATACACTTGTCAGGTGTATAGGTGCACTAGTTCGGCGAAGAGATAGTGAAATACAAGTAATATGGATGATTATAAGTGGTAATTGCAATCTGAAATAAAAATGGCAGCAAGCAAACATGTAGCAGAACTGGTTGTAAACGGTGTTTCAATGCTTAGAAACAAGGCCTAGGGATCATACTTTCACTAGTGGACACTCTCAACAATAATAATATAATTGAATACATAGATATTTCCTCTTCACTATGCTACTCTGAATTATTCTCTCGTTGGATAACGAACACCAATCCACTGCGTAGGGCTATAACAGCACACCTTAAAGTCGCATTCCACATCTAGGGAACCCCACACTGTCAACTTGAGCGCCCTAAATAGTACTAGACAAACACCGCAATTTCATAGAGACATCCAACGCAAATAATAACTCATGATAAGTATTCCTGTTATCTTTAGCCTAAGAGCCACACACGGGGCGCACACTGTCAACTTCGCACCGTGGGACAAAGGTGACTCCGGAGATTACATTAATAAAACCACTTGAGTAGCATATAGGATAATGAAGAGTAACATCTATGGATTCAACTAGATTACAAAGCTCATGATCACATAAAGATCACACCATGGGAGAGAGATATAAACCACATAGTTACCGGTAGAGCCCTCAGCCCTGATGAAGAACTACTCCCTTCTCATCATGGGAGGCAGCAACGACGATGATGGAGGCGGTGGCGTCGATGGAGATGGCTCCGGGGGCAATTCCCTGTCCCGGCAGGGTGCCGAAACAGAGACTTCTGTCCCCCGAATTAGGGTTTTTGGTGGCGGCGGAGCTACGGGACTCTTCTGGAGAAATCGTCGATTCTTTTAGGGTTTTCGCGTCGAGGGGAATAAGTAGGCGAAAGGGCGGCGGCTGGAGACCCCCGAGAGGCCCACACCACCCTAGGGCGCGCCAGGGGGGACCCGCGCCCTAGGTGCGTGTGGGGCCCTCCTGGCTCCTCTTCGTTGCTCCTTTGGACCTTCAGGTGTGTTATGATAAAATAGGTCCCTCCGTGAAGTTTCGTCCAATTCCGAGAATATTTCCTGACTAGCTTTTCTGGAATACAAAAACAGCAGAAAACAGGAACTGGCACTGTGGCATCTTGTTAATAGGTTAGTCCCAGAAAATGTATAAAAATGATATAAAGTGTATATTAAACATGTAACAATTGGTATAATATCAGCATGGAACATCAAAAATTATAGATACGTTTGAGACGTATCAGCATCCCCAAGCTTAGTTCCTACTCGTCCTCGAGTAGGTAAACGATAAAAACAAAATAATTTTTGAGGTGACATGCTACCATCATAATCTTGATCAAATAATATTGTAAGGCACATGTAAATGAATGAAGTGATCCAAGTCAATGGTCTATAGTTTGCTACCAAATAGATAATGAGTAAACAATGAATCACACAAGCTAAACGTTTTCATGAATAGTACTTTCGAGACAAGCATCAAACAGTTTTGCATAAGTGTTAACTCATAAAGCAATAGTCTCTAATAAAAGGTATTTAATCAACACAAAGGAAGAATTAAGTTTCAGCATTTGCTTCAACTTTCAACATATTTATCTCATGGATATCGTCAACACAAAGTAATATAACAAGTCCAATACGTTGCATATAACAAATGTTGTAACAAAGTTGACACTAGTGTTTGCTTGTGTAAGACAGAAAGAATAGGAAAACTGACTCAACATAAAAGTGAAAGAAAGGCCCTTCGCAGAGGGAAGCAGGGATTAAGTCATGTGCTAGAGCTTTTAGGTTTTGAAAAACATATAGAGATTGCATAAAATAATTGACACTACTCCCAACCTTGGTAACACAAGCCATGGCTAACCGAATCCTCGGTGCCTTCCATCAATCACATACCATGAAGGAGTGTCTAGTTTTGAGAGGTGTTTGTTAATTGTCAACGAATGGTAGCGGGTGAGAACAGTATTCTACCTGTCAAACGGACTTTTAAGAGCGGCTCCCATGAAGGACGTTATTTCTACCAGCAAGGCAGATCATCCCTCTTTCTCTTTGGTTTAGACACATGCAGGTATTTCACTGTTTGTCATTGCTTACTGATGAATCAGGGCAAAAGTGTGAAGAGAATTAATGGTTAAAGTTGTAATTAATTGGGACTGGGCACCCCGTTGCCAGCTCTTTTTGCAAAATTAGAGGATAAGCGGATGTATCTCACCGGCTTGCTGAAAACAAAGGATTAAATGTATGGTGTGGAAAATAGTGTTTAATTGCAGAGAATGAAAAGGAACAATGATTCCAGTTGGTTGTATTATCAGTGTAAAACAACGGACCGGGGTCTACAGTTCACTAGTGATGTCTCTCCATAAAAGATAACTAACAGGCTGGGTGAACAAATTACAGCTAGGCAATTGATAAAATATTGAGCGCATAACAATGCATATATATGACAAGATGACTACTATGATATTCAATTGGGTATTACAACATGATACATAGAACGTTATCCAACATCATCTATGACTAATAATCCACCTTCAGGTTGACATCCGTGTTCCCCGTTGGTATTAAGTTGCAAGCAACAGATTATTGCATTAAGTAAATTGCGTAATGTAAACAATACAATTATCCTTAGACAAGGCATTGTTGTTTTACCCCTAGTGGCAACAGCACATCCACAACCTTAGAAGTTGCTGTCACTCTCCCAGATTACTGGAGACTGAACCCACTATCTAGCATATGTACTCCCTCTTGGAGTTAAAATCATCTACTTGGCCAAAGCATCTACTAGTAACGGAGAGCATGCAAGATCATAAATAACATATAAGATAGATTGATAATCAACTTGACATTATTCAATATTCATCGGATCCCAGCAAACACAACATGTAGCATTACAATAATATGATCTTGATCATGATAGACAGCTCACAAGATCTAAACATGATAGCACAAGGAGGAGAGACAACCATCTAGCTACTGCTATGGACCCGTAGTCCAAGGATGAACTACTCACGCAACCTTCCGGAGGCAGGCATGGCGATGTAGAGTCCTCCGGTGATGATTCCCCTCTCCAACAGGGTGCCAAAAAGAGCTTCTGAACCCTCCCGAGCTAGGGTTGACGACGGCGGCGTCTCTGGAACTTTTCGTGGATAATGGCTCGGGTATTTAGGGTTTTCGCGTCGGGGGGATTATATAGGCGAAAGGGCGGCGGCTGGAGGCACCCGAGGGGGTGATACGTCTCAAACGTATCTATAATTTTTGATGTTCCATGCTTGTTTTATACCAATTGCTACATGTTTTGCATCTACTTTATATCACTTTTATACATTTTTTGGGACTAACCTATTAACAAGATGCCGAAGTGCCAGTTCCTGTTTTCTGCTGTTTTTGTATTCCAGAAAAGCTAGTCTGGAAATATTCTCGGAATTGGACGAAACTACACGGGAGTCCCTATTTTACCAGAACTCATCTGACGGACCAAAGAGCGACGGAGAGGAGCCACGTGGGCCCCACATGGCCAGGGCGCGGGCCCCCTCTGCCGCGCCCTGGGGTGGTGTGGGCCCCACGGGCCTCTCCAGCCGCCGCCCTTTCGCCTACTTATTCCCCCCGACGCGAAAACCCTAAGTACCTGAGCAAATATCCACGAAAAGTTCCAGAGACGCCGCCGTCGTCAACCCTAGCTCGGGAGGGTTCAGAACCTCTTCCCGGCACCCTGCCGGAGAGGGGAATCGTCACCGGAGGCTTCTACATCGCCATGCCTGCCTCCGGAGTGATGCGTGAGTAGTTCATCCTTGGACTACGGGTCCATAGCAGTAGCTAGATGGTTGTCTCTCCACTTTGTGCCATCATGTTTAGATCTTGTGAGCTGCCCTACATGATCAAGATCATATTATTGTAATGCTACATGTTGTGTTTGCTGGGATCCGATGAATATTGAATATTATGTCAAGTTGATTATCAATCTATCTTATATGTTATTTAAGATCTTGCATGCTTTCCGTTACTCGTAGATGCTTTGGCCAAGTAGATGCTTGTAACTCCAAGAGAGAGTATTTATGCTAGATAGTGGGTTCATGTCTCCGTTTAACCTGGGACAGTGACAGAAAGTTCTAAGGTTGTGGATGTGCTGTTGCCACTAGGGATAACCTAACGATGCTATGTCCACGGCATATGTGTTTGTTTACATTACGCACTTTACTTAATGCAATTATCCGTTGCTTGCAACTTAATACCAACGGGGGACTCGGATGACAACCCGGCGGTGGATTATTAGTCATAGATGCTGTTGGATAACGATCTATGTATTATGTCGTAATGCCCAATTAAATATCATAGTAGTCAACATGTCATGTATATGCATTGTCATGCGCTCACTATTGTCAATTGCCCAGCTGTAATTTGTTCACCCAACATGTTAGTTATCTTTTATGGAGAGACACCACTAGTGAACTGTGGACCCCGGTCCATTCTTTTACACTGATTAAACAACCACAAACTGCAAACTGTTCCTTTTTCATTCTCTGCAATTTAATACTCATTTTCCACACCATACGTTTAATCCTTTGTTTTCAGCAAGCCAGTGAGATTGACAACCTCACTGTTTCGTTGGGGCAAAGTAGTTTGATTGTGTTGTGTGCAGATTCCACGTCAACAGTCCAGACTCCCTCAACACTATTTTTCTGGCGCCGTTGACAACCTTCTGAAGAGTTGCTGCTCCTACTGGTTCGATAACCTTGGTTTCTTTCTGAGGGAAAACTTGCTGCTGACTACATCATACCTTCCTCTTGGGGTCTCCCAACGAACGTGTGTTTCACGTCATCAAGCTATTTTTCTGGCGCCGTTGCCGGGGAGACAGCAGTCTTCTGCAAGGGGAGTTTCACGCTTCCAATCTCTTTACTTTGTTTTTGTCTTGCTTAGTTTATTTTATTTTATCTTGTTTGCTTTCAATTATCAAAAACACAAAAAAATTAGTTACTTGCATTTAGTTTATTTTCAGTTTTGTTTTCTGTTAGTTATCATGTCTGGTTCGGCTCATCATGTTTTGGTTCCTGAAGTTGAGGTTCGATCTTTTAAGCAACAAAGTGGAGAAAGTTTGAAAGATGCTTGGTATAGAATCAGCGATGCTCATCGTAGGTGTGCTAAAAAATATTCCACTATGATCCTGCTTAGAAATTTTTATGTTGGCATAACTAGCTGGTATAGATATGTCTTGGACACTTTGACGGGAGGTAACTTTCTTGGTACCCTGCGTTGGAAGCTAGTTATATTATTGAGAGCCTAGTAGGAACACCACCTGTTAGTAACATTAAAAATGAGATCACCTTGGAAGATGTTATAAAGAAATTGGAGTCTATAGAGAAAAATTTGCCAAATCTCCTTGATAGTACTAGCAAAGTTGATGAATCACTGGGAACCATTAATGAAAGAATTGCTGTTTTAGAAACTAGTACTATTCAAGATAATCAAAATCTTAGGATTGGTGAATTAGAGGAGGCTATGGATGCAATAAGTTCTACTTTTACCTCTATTAAAACTAAAAGGCAAAAGGCTTTTGTGGGGAGAAAGCAAAAATTTATGTATGTTCCAAAAATTTCTAAACCAAAACCCACGGGTGCGTTTAAAACGGATAACGTGTTCAATGAGCTTGAGGGTAAGTCACATAATGGTCTATTTAAATTTTCTTCCCAAGAATTACGTAAACTGAAAAGTCCTAATGTGACAAACCCTGTTCTTGATGAAGCTTTTGATGAATTAGACCTTTCTTCACTTGGTAATACTTGATGCATGCTTTGTGCCTAGCTAAAAGGCGTTAAAGAAAAGCGCTTATGGGAGGCAACCCATTTTATTTTTCTGCAATTTTTCTTTTATTGAGTCAAGGAGTTTGTTTACTTCTGTAGCAACTCCTTTGTATCTTTATTTTCTCGCATTGTTGTGCCAAGAGTAGCCTCTAATGATAAGATGATGCTTAATTTTGATTGCTGCGCAGAAACAGATTTTTGCTGTTCACTGTACGAAATTCCTAAAATCACCAGATTGTTAAAAAATCTGAAATTTTTGTGCGTAATCTTTATGAATGTCTGAAACTTTCATTAGTTCAGAGTTTCTCGATCTGAGCGTCGTAAGTGCCTCGAAAAAATTCGTCTTTGCGGACTGTTCTGTTTTAGACAGATTATGCCTTTTTATTTTTCGCATTCTCTCTTTTACTAGTGTTGAGTGAAATTCTTTTTTGGGTGGAAGAGCTTCACATAACATCAGTGGCTGTAGCTAATGTTTAAAGTAACAAATCATATTGCGTCTTTACAGAACATGTGAATTTTTGATTATGCACTAACCCTCTAATGAGATCTACTTTGAGTTTGGTGTGACGGAAGTTTTCAAGGGTCAAGAGAGAAGGATGATATAATAGGATCAAGAAGAGTGAAGAGCTTAAGCTTGGGGAGGCTCCCATGGATCTCCCCAGCATATTTCAAGAAGACTCAAGCGTCTAAGGCATCCCCTTCTTCATCGTCAAAATTATCAGGTCATCTCTAGTGAAACTATATTTTAATTCTTTCACATCATATGTGCTTTTCTTGGAGCGTCTGTGTGCTTTTTATTTTCAGTATTGCACTTTTATTTTCAATAAAGCTTGACTGGACCCTAGCATTCTTGATTGGGAGAGAGACACGCTCCGCTTTTTCATGAGAATACTCCTATTCTTCACTTATATTTGTTGAGTATTCATATCTAGCGCTGTTCAGCTTTTAGCTCTTGTTTTCATGTATCTCTTGTCAGAGCTATTAGCTTTCTTTTGTAGAAAGTACTCTCTTGCTTCACTTATATTTGTTTGGAGAGTTGATGAAATAAATTGATTGGTGTTTGGTTGGTTCAGAAAATGTTGCATGTGGTAATTGGTATAAGGAAAAACTTGCTTAATCTTGTAGATCACTAAAATGGATAACTTGATGCTTGTCAATTGTTTTGAGTTAACAAGTAGATCATGATTAAATTGTGCATCACATGAGTTAAGCCTATTAGTGAAGAACTACCGTAAAGCTTGTTGAAAATTTGGTTTGCATCGGTGGTATCTCTAAGGTCTAGATATTTTCTAATAACAGGGTTTGGTTAACAAGGAAGACGGTATGAAGTCTTATAACGTTTGCAATATGTTTGTCATATAAAACTTGGTGTACGGGTTGATATTCTTGTTTGCTTACATAACCTTGCTAGCCTAAACTCTGTACTGAGAGGGAATGCTTCTCGTGCATCCAAATCCTTGAGCCAAAATCCATGCCATTTGTGTCCACCATAACTACCTATATGTGGTATTTCCTTGCCACTCCAAGTAAATTTTTCATGTGCTACCTTTAAATTATTCAAAATGTTATTATTCCCTTTTTGTGTCAATGTTTACTAGCTCATGAGGAATTAGTGTGGTTATTCTTTATTCTATTTGTCGAGTGGACTTTTACACCTGGACTAGTGGCATATACATCCGCTTATCCAATAACTTGCAAAAAGAGCTGGCAACGGGGTGCCCAGTCCCAATTAATTACAACTTTAACCAATTAATTCTCTTCACACTTTTGCCCTGATTCATCAGTAAGCAATGACAAACAGTGAAATACCTGAATGTGTGTAAACCAAAGAGAAAGAGGGATGATCTGCCTTGCTGGTAGAAATAACGTCCTTCATGGGAGCCGCTCTTAAAAGTCCGTTCGACAGGTAGAATACTGTTCTCACCCGCTACCATTCGTTGACAATTAACAAACACCTCTCAAAAATAGATACTCCTCCATGGTATGTGATTGATGGAAGGCACCCGAGGATTCGGTTAGCCATGGCTTGTGTTAGCAAGGTTGGGAGGAGTATCAAATATTTTATGCAATCTCTATATGCTTTCAAAAACCTAAAAGCTCTAGCACATGATTTAATCCCTGCTTCCCTCTGCGAAGGGCCTTTCTTTTACTTTTATGTTGAGTCAGTTTTCCTATTCTTTCTGTCTTCCACAAGCAAACACTAGTGTCAACTTTGTTACAACATGCGTTATATGCAATGTATTGGACTTGTTATACTACTTTGTGTTGACAATATCCATGAGATAAATATGTTGAAAGTTGAAGCAAATGCTGAAACTAAATTCTTCCTTTGTGTTGATTAAATACCTTTTATTAGAAACTATTGCTTTATGAGTTAACACTTATGCAAAACTGTTTGATGCTTGTCTCGAAAGTACTATTCATGAAAACGTTTAGCTTGTGTGATTCATTGTTTACTCATTATCTATTTGATAGCAAATTATAGACCATTGACTTGGATCACTTCATTCATTTACATGTGCCTTGCAATATTATATGATCAAGATTATGATAGTAGCATGTCACCTCAAAAATTATTTGTTTTTATCGTTTACCTACTCGAGGACGAGTAGGAACTAAGCTTGGGGATGCTGATACGTCTCAAACGTATCTATAATTTTTGATGTTCCATGCTTGTTTTATACCAATTGCTACATGTTTTGCATCTACTTTATATCACTTTTATACATTTTTTGGGACTAACCTATTAACAAGATGCCGAAGTGCCAGTTCCTGTTTTCTGCTGTTTTTGTATTCCAGAAAAGCTAGTCTGGAAATATTCTCGGAATTGGACGAAACTACACGGGGTCCCTATTTTACCAGAACCACTGACGGACCAAAGAGCGACGGAGAGGAGCCACGGGGCCCCACACGCCAGGGCGCGGGCCCCCCTCTGCCGCGCCCTGGGGTGGTGTGGGCCCCTCGGGTCTCCAGCCGCCGCCCTTTCGCCTACTTATTCCCCCCGACGCGAAAACCCTAAGTACCTGAGCAAATATCCACGAAAAGTTCCAGAGACGCCGCCGTCGTCAACCCTAGCTCGGGAGGGTTCAGAACCTCTTCCCGGCACCCTGCCGGAGAGGGGAATCGTCACCGGAGGCTTCTACATCGCCATGCCTGCCTCCGGAGTGATGCGTGAGTAGTTCATCCTTGGACTACGGGTCCATAGCAGTAGCTAGATGGTTGTCTCTCCACTTTGTGCCATCATGTTTAGATCTTGTGAGCTGCCCTACATGATCAAGATCATATTATTGTAATGCTACATGTTGTGTTTGCTGGGATCCGATGAATATTGAATATTATGTCAAGTTGATTATCAATCTATCTTATATGTTATTTAAGATCTTGCATGCTTTCCGTTACTCGTAGATGCTTTGGCCAAGTAGATGCTTGTAACTCCAAGAGAGAGTATTTATGCTAGATAGTGGGTTCATGTCTCCGTTTAACCTGGGACAGTGACAGAAAGTTCTAAGGTTGTGGATGTGCTGTTGCCACTAGGGATAACCTAACGATGCTATGTCCACGGACATATGTGTTTGTTTACATTACGCACTTTACTTAATGCAATTATCCGTTGCTTGCAACTTAATACCAAGGGGGACTCGGATGACAACCCGGCGGTGGATTATTAGTCATAGATGCTGTTGGATAACGATCTATGTATTATGTCGTAATGCCCAATTAAATATCATAGTAGTCAACATGTCATGTATATGCATTGTCATGCGCTCACTATTCGTCAATTGCCCAGCTGTAATTTGTTCACCCAACATGTTAGTTATCTTTTATGGAGAGACACCACTAGTGAACTGTGGACCCCGGTCCATTCTTTTACACTGATTAAACAACCACAAACTGCAAACTGTTCCTTTTTCATTCTCTGCAATTTAATACTCATTTTCCACACCATACGTTTAATCCTTTGTTTTCAGCAAGCCAGTGAGATTGACAACCTCACTGTTTCGTTGGGGCAAAGTAGTTTGATTGTGTTGTGTGCAGATTCCACGTCAACAGTCCAGACTCCCATCAACAACACTATTTTTCTGGCGCCGTTGACAACCTTCTGAAGAGTTGCTGCTCCTACTGGTTCGATAACCTTGGTTTCTTTCTGAGGGAAAACTTGCTGCTGACTACATCATACCTTCCTCTTGGGGTCTCCCAACGAACGTGTGTTTCACGTCATCAGGGGGCCACACCACCCCACGGCGCGGCAGGAGGTGGGCCCGCTCCGCCCCATGGTGTGGCTGCCTCCTAGGTCGTTTCCGTCTCTCCTTTGGACTCCGTGTACGTGTTGGAAAAATAGGAGGTCCTGTCCAAGTTTCGTCCAATTCCGAGAATATTTCCAGAACAGCTTTTCTGGAATACAAAAACAGCAGAAAACAGGAACTGACACTGTGGCATCTTGTTCATAGGTTAGTCCCAGAAAATGCATAAAAATGCTATGAAGTGTATATAAAACATGTAGCAATTGGTATAATATAAACATTGAACATCAGAAATTATAGATACGTTTGAGATGTATCAAGCATCCCCAAGCTTAGTTCTACTCGTCCTCGAGTAGGTAAAGCGATAAAAACAAAATAATTTCTGAGGTGACATGCTACCATCATAATCTTGATCAAATAGTATTGTAAAGCACATTTTATGAATGAAGTGATCCAGGTCAATGGTCTATAGTTTGCTAACAAATAGATAATGAGCAAACAACTGAATCATATAAGCAAAAACTTTTCATGAATAGTACTTTCGAGACAAGCATCAAAAAGTTTTGCATAAGAGTTAACTCATAAAGCAATAGATTCTAAGTAAAAGGTATTTAACCAACACAAAGGAAGATTTAAGCTTCAGCAATTGCTTTCAACTTTCAACATGTATATCTCATGGATATTTGTCAACACAAAGCAATATAATAAGTACAATATACTAGCATATAAAAATTGTTGCAACAAAGTTGACGCTAGTGTTTGCTTCTGAGATAGAAAGAAGTAGGAAGACTGACTCAACATAAAAGTAAAAGAAAGGCCCTTCGCAGAGGGAAGCAGGGATTAAATCATGTGCTAGAGCTTTTTAAGTTTTTGAAATCATATAGAGAGTAAAAATAAATTTTGGGAGGTGTTTGTTAATTGTCAACGAATCAGAAAATGGAAAAGTACAATATGACCCCTGCCAACCAGACTTTTAAGAGCGGCTCCCATGAAGGACGTTATTTCTATCAGCAAGGCAGATCATCCCTTTTTCTCTTTTGTTTACACATGCAGATATTTCACTGGTATCATTGCTTGTCTGATAAATCAGGGCAAAAATGTGAAGAGAATTAAGCGGTTAAAGTTGTAATTAATTGGGACTGGGCACCCCATTTGCCAGCTCTTTTTGCAAAATTAATGGATAAGCGGATGTATATGCCACTAGTCCGGTGGTAAAGTCTGTTTGACAGGTGACATAAAGACATCCACCCCGTCCTCATGAGCTTGGTAAACATTGACACAAAAAGAATAATAAAGTTTTGAATAGTTTAAAGGTAGCACATGAAAAATTTACTTGGAGTGGCAAGGAAATACCACATATAGGTAGTTATGGTGGACACAAATGGCATGGATTTTGGCTCAAGGTTTTGGATGCACGAGAAGCATTCCCTCTCAGTACAGATTTAGGCTAGCAAGGTTATTTGAAGCAAACACAGGATATCAACCGACACACAAGACTCATATGAAAACATATTGCAAGCATTATAAGACTCTATACTGTCTTCCTTGTTAACCAAACCCTTTTACTATAAAATATCTAGACCTTAGAGATACCAATCATACAAACCAAATTTCAACAAGCTTTACGGTATTTCTCCACTAATAGGTTTTAACCACATGATACAAAAGCTTAAACATGAACTACTTGATAACTCAAAACAATTGACAAGTATCAAATTATCCAAGACAGTGATCTACAAGAATATGTAAGCTTTTTTCATTATACCATCTACCACATGCAACATTTTCTGTTCCAACCAAACACCAATCAACTTATTTCAACAAAAATCTCCAAATAATTATAAATGAAACAAAAGAGTACTTTCTCTAAAAGAACTAACAGCTCTGAACAAGAGATGCATGAAAACAGGAGCTAAAAGCATAGCAGTAGCTAAACAAGAATACTCAACAAGTATAAGTGAAGAATAGGAGTATTCACATGAAAAAGCGGAGCGTGTCTCTCTCCCAAACAAGATTGCTAGGATCCAACAAGTTGATCTCAGAAAATAAAATAACAATGCGAAAATAAAAGCACACAGACGCTCCAAGTAAAGCACATATGATGTGAAAGAATTAAAATATAGTTTCACTAGAGATGACCTGATAAGTTGCTGATGAAGAAGGGGATGCCTTGGGCATCCCCAAGCTTAGACGCTTGAGTCTTCTTGAAATATGCTGGGGTGATCCATGGGAGCATCCCCAAGCTTAAGCTCTTCACTCTTCTTGATCACATTATATCATCCTCCTCTCTTGACCCTTGAAAACTTCCGCCACACCAAACTCAGAATAATTCTCATTAGAGGGTTAGTGCACAATCAAAAACTCACATGTTCTATAAGGACACAAACATGACAATTACTTTTTAAACATTAGCTACTGCCACTGATGTTATGTGAAGCTCTTCCACCAAAAAAGAATTCCACTCAACACTAGTAAAAGAGAGAATGCAAAATAAAAGGCAGAATCTGTCTAAACAGAACAGTCCGTAAAGACGAATTTTTTCGAGGCACTTACGTTGCTCAATCGAAAAACTCAAAACTAACGAAAGATGCGTACATATCTGAGGATCACGCACAAAAATTTAGATTTAAATAATTTTTCTGTGATTTTACAGAAGCAATACGGTGAACAGCAGAAATCTGTTCCTGCGCAGAAATCCAAATCTAGCATCATCTTCCTATTAGAGGCCTTACTTGGCACAACAATGCAAGAAAATAAAGATACAAAGGCATTGTTACAGAAGTAAACAGCACCTTGACTCAAAAAAAAAAAAATTGCAGAAATAAAACAATGGGTTGTCTCCCATAAGCGCTTTTCTTTAACGCCTTTCAGCTAGGCGCAGAAAGTAAGAATCAAGTGTTTCCAAGTGAAGAAGCATCCAAAGAAAGGTCAGAAGTTTTCTCAACAATGCATTGTATCTTATCTATATAGGTTTCGGAATGCCCCTTTCAATACTTTCAGGCACATCATATTCATCAAATGGGTTTTCAGGAACAATCCAATCAAAATTCTTTTCTAACGCTTCATGCATTCCTATAAGCTTAAAAGGTACCGATAACTTAACTTCCCCTCATAATTAGTTTCTTTAGTGTACTTAAGCCTCTCTTTTTCCAGTTTCTCAAGTGTATTAACAACGTCAATATAATAGCCAAGCATCTTATATCGAATAAAAACTTTTCTAGCTTCTCTAGCAACATCACCAAATTCTTTAAGCAAGGTTTCTAGAACAAAATCTTTCTTTTCACCATCTTCCATATCATGAAGTTTAAGAAACATATGCTGCATTATAGGATTCAGATTGACAAACCTAGCTTCCAACATGTGAACTAGAGAAGCTGTGCAATTTCATAATTTGGAGCAAGTTCTACCAAGGATATATCTTCAAAATCTTTAAGCCTACTAATGTGACCAAAGAATTCCTCAATGTTATCTCTTCCAATGATAGACCCACTACCCACAGATATGTCTTTTAAAGTATACTTAGGGAGAAGCATGATGAAATAACGAAACTAAACAGAAAATAAACTAGATGCAAGTAACTAATTTTTACGTGTTTTTAAAAAAAGCAAACAAGACAAGATAAAAATAAACTAAGCAAGACAATAACAAAGTAAAGAGATTGGAAGCGAGAGACTCCCCTTGCAGAAATCCTCTTACTCCCCGGCAACGGCGCCAGAAAATATTGCTTGATGACGTGAAAGCACACGTTCGTTGGGAGACCCCAAGAGGAAGGTATGAAGCAGTGCAGCAGCAGTTTTCCCTCAGTAAGATACCAAGGTTATCAATCCAGTAGGAGTAAGAAATCACTTCTGAAGGTTGTCAGTGGCGTGCTGACGTGGAACCTGCACACAACACAATCAAACTACTTTGCCCCAACGAAACAGTGAGGTTGTCAATCTCACCGGCTTGCTGAAAACAAAAGATTAAACGTATGGTGTGGAAAATAGTGTTTAATTGCAGAGAATGAAAAGGAACAATGTTTGCAGTTGGTTGTATTATCAGTGTAAAAGAATGGACCGGGGTCTATATTCACTAGTGGTGTCTCTCCATAAAAGATAACTAACATGCTGGGTGAACAAATTACAGCTGGACAATTGATAAAATATTGAGCGCATAACAATGCATATATATGACAAGATGACTACTATGATATTCAATTGGGATTACAACATGATACATAGACCGTTATCCAACAGCATCTATGACTAATAATCCACCTTCAGGTTGACATCCGTGTTCCCCGTTGGTATTAAGTTGCAAGCAACAGATTATTACATTAAGTAAAGTGCGTAATGTAAACAATACAATTATCCTTAGACAAGGCATTGTTGTTTTACCCTAGTGGCAACAGCACATCCACAACCTTAGAAGTTGCTGTCACTCTCCCAGATTACTGGAGACTGAACCCACTATCTAGCATAAATACTCCCTCTTGGAGTTAAAAGCATCTACTTGGCCAAAGCATCTACTAGTAACGGAGAGCATGCAAGATCATAAATAACATATAAGATAGATTGATAATCAACTTGACATAGTATTCAATATTCATCGGATCCCATCAAACACAACATGTAGCATTACAATAATATGATCTTGATCATGATAGGCAGCTCACAAGATCTAAACATGATAGAACAAGGAGGAGAGACAACCATCTAGCTACTGCTATGGACCCGTAGTCCAAGGATGAACTACTCACGCATCCTTCCGGAGACAGGCATGGCGATGTAGAGCCCTCCGGTGATGATTCCCCTCTCCGGCAGGGTGCCGGGAAGAGATTCTGAACCCTCTCGAGTTAGGGTTGACGACGGCGGCGTCTCTGGAACTTTTCGTGGATAATGCCTCGGGTATTTAGGGTTTTCGCGTCGGGGAGATTATATAGGCGAAAGGGCGGCGGCTGGAGGCACCCGAGGGGGCCACACCACCCCACGGCGCGGCAGGAGGTGGGCCCGCGCCGCCCCATGGTGTGGCTGCCTCCTAGGTCGTCTCCGTCTCTCCTTTGGACTCCGTGTACGTGTTGGAAAAATAGGAGGTCCTATCCAAGTTTCGTCCAATTCCGTGAATATTTCCATAACAGCTTTTCTGGAATACAAAAACAGCAGAAAACAAGAACTGGCACTGTGGCATCTTGTTAATAGGTTAGTCCCAGAAAATGCATAAAAATGCTATGAAGTGTATATAAAACATGTAGCAATTGGTATAATATAAACATGGAACATCAGAAATTATAGATACGTTTGAGACGTATCAAGGTCTCATACACTTCCTATCATCGGAAGACATATCCATTTTTACGAGACGACACATACAGAACCAAAGCTAAGTTCTAAGACGTGCCAGGCACCTTGTTGCAGGACATGGAGGTGGACAACATTCCTAGTTTTGGCTCCCAACAGATGACAGCGCCCTCGGCTCTATATGCCGCCAACGCACTGCTTCTCAACAAGATCCACCAACGGGAGCCTCCATTTCAAATGTTTTCTCTATTGCTGGGCACAAAATATATACCGACGCTGCCTGGAAACTTTCAAGGTCTTCTTCTGCTGCTCCTGCGAGTTTGGGTGTTTATTTCTGCTTGCAGGTTCAAGATGAAGTTACGTACGTGTGTTTCTTCAAGCCATTGCTCACGGGATCACCTCCCCGCTTCTTGTCGAGGCACATGCTTTGCTATTGGCAGGCTGTGGTGGCTGCTCATCTCCAGCTCTCTGAACATGTGTTCTTTACCGATTCCCTCAACCTCGCTCGGTCTGCTGCTGCTCCAAGTGCTGCCCACTCATCTGTCCTCTGGGAAATACGACAGCAAGTCATGAAATTTCAGCAACTTGTCACCCCTCTTTAACCAAGAGTGTTTCATATTACTAGAGATCTCAATGGGGGTGGCCCATAATTGTGCACATGAGGCAAAAATGTCCATGAAATATGAGCCTACTAGTTCTTGCAGAAACTCAGCTCATAGCAACTCTACATGCCCAATTTTTTATGCTACTTCCCAAGTGCACTCGATGGTCTATGTAGTACTTACTCTCTGTACTCTACTTCTGAGCTGAAATGAAATGTTGGGCATAGTCGTGCCCTCTCCCGTTCAAAAAGAAAGTAACATTATGATGGCTCTGCTTATTTTGGTGATACCAAGTCACATCGGTTGGAAACTATATGAAATATGTATATATGAACGATGTTAAGAAATTACCATCAAAATGTTTTTCTTCTTATTATGGTTTTTTTTAGACAAATTATGGTTTTCTCATATACGGATCAATGTAATTTGAGCTCGGGTCATCGAGCTGGCCTACGGGGTACCTCTGTAAAAACGCGCAGCGTCTAGAAACTTCTCCACGCCGGACTGCCGGAGAGCCCAAAGCGCCGACCCGCCGGACCCAACCACCTCCATCGTCAACGTGTTCCGCTCCATCTCCCACATAACACCACGCCTATAGCCATCTACTCCTCCAGCTGTTTCCGCCGCACCTACGCCTCCTCCGTCCCCTTCTCGGACCTGCCGGAACCAGTAAACGGAAGCCCGGGAAGGGGCGGGCGCGTGCTGGGCGGCCGACCGCCCAAAGGCCCCCTCGCCTCGTCGGACGAACGGCGCATCTGCCCCAGCCCGGCGGCCGGTTCCCCGTCGTCAGAGGCGAGCGATGCAGGGCGGAGGCGTCTCCGGATTCCGTAAGCTCCCCCACGGATTGACCCCCGTCCTCCCCAAATCCCCCTTTTTTCGCTTGAATTGCTAGGTTCTGATCGTCTGATCGGTACGCCTCCGTTCCCGTTTTCTGGTTTGTTGCAGAGAACGCGCCGGTGACGCGGGCTGTCGTCCTCGCCAGCGGCCTCCTCTCCGTCGTCTTCAGCGCCAACCGCCGTGCCCGCGCCCTTGAGCTCTCCTACCAGGTCAGTAGCCTCAGGCAGCCGTCGAATCTTGGCTAGTCCTTGTCCGAGATTACGCGTATGTGCTGCCCTTGGGCAGTGAATCGGTTGGTTAGGTCTCATCCGAGTTTGCCCTGCCGCGGCGAGTGGAGTGGGCCTATATGTTCATTTGGGTGGATAGCTGTCTAATCATCCTAATTCTAGGTGTTGACGTGCCTGTGGTACTTGGCTTAATCTGCAGAACTTGAGAGAATGCCGTCTGGATTGATCGTAGGGTTTCAGATTGGTTTGTTCTAGGGTGTGAGGACTGAGGAGGGATGGTGACTTGCAAGAGTTGGGTTTTTCTTTTGTGAGCGGTGTCCGACATGAATGTGTGCGGCTTTCAAAGTAGAGCAGAATCTGCGAAATAGCCTCTTTGATCCATAGGACTCAAAAATATAGTAACATGAAAAACTCAGGATTGCTGTGTCATGCTCATTCAATCTTACATGATCTTGTTTGCCCTAAAGTTTGTTTGATTGCACCACAGGAAAAACAAACGATTCTTTGCAAGAGTTTCGAGGAGATGCCAAATTTCCTACGAAATGTAGTGCAAAGGAATACTTCAGAAAAACTCTATTGGATTCAATACTATAAATCAAACAAGCCACATAGTAAAAATTTCGAGGGATTCCAATCCTCCTTTTTTTTAAATAAAAATCCTTTGGAATCAAAGATGCATGGCATAAAATATTTGTGCCTAACCAGTAAGACTAGATGATACTCCTGGATTATGCAAGGTGCTATGGTCCCTCTTCACTGTCCTCAGGTCTACTCCCCTGCCTCCCTATCACCTAGAGGCTCGTGTTCTGTGTACTACAGTCACATGAATCCTTAGTGGGCTGGTCTTTGGATTAAGGCATTTCTATTGGGACATACCAATACCAACTTGTACCATTTTCTTTTCCTTAATGACAATGAGTTTGGTATGTGTTCCATGTCTATACTGACGTTCGATACCCCGTACTTACAAGTTACATGGCTGCTGGTACAATTCATCGGTGCTCTAGAGACATCCCATCCTGGTAACACTTGTTAACGGCCTGTTTGGACACAACAATTCGAAAATGCAGGAACATGAAAGCCATGGTAATTGGGGTGTCATGTACAAAAACACATGAAAACATCATATGTATTGTGTGGAATTCACATCTTAATTCTCAATAGAAAACTTGAGTTGAGACCCCATGTTATTTTTTCCTCCAATATTCCTATGTAATAGCCATTTGGTAGGATTTGAAACATGTCCTTATAAGCCTATTCCTTTGTTCAAAACGGCCTGGCAGGAAGTACTCCTATAGAAGCATTCAATCCTTGCTCAAAACGGGGCCTAAGAGTTTCATTCAAGTACAGCTATTGAACTACACGAGGAACTAGGGAAGTTTGTTAACTTAGTTGTATTAGCTATTAATCGACTCATGACGAAGATGTGACTTTTTTTCTGTAATCTGACATGTGTCTCCAAATTTGGATCTGAACACGTCGGGTTCAAAATTTGCATAGAAAATAAGATTATAGGTTAACTTATCTTGGATAATGGTTAGAAAATGAGTTTATGGAAATAAGTTGGCCAATATAACCTATACGGTGCATCATGCTACTCTCATGTGTTCCATGTGTGCATCCACCTTTCATATTTGGTCTTCTAGTGTTATTAAATGCTCTAAGTCTTTCCTGTGGAATTAGGGATGAAGCGTTTGAGCTCAGTAGGGAGTGCCTAAGTAGCAACATGTATTTGTTGTGTGTGCATCTGAACACATAGCTGTTAGTGCTGTTCAATTACACCTCCGGTATTTGTCATTGAGCTCTAGGTACTTCAAACAAAGCATATGGTCAAATGTATCTGTTCTCTTACTTGGAGATTCATTGTATATATATGAAATTTGAAGAATTATTTTCATTATTCTTGCAGGATATTGTCAAAAACTTTCGAGCATGGAGGATATTTGCATCTGTATTTGCCTTTCAGTCAACACCAGAGTTGTTGTTTGGACTATACCTTCTGTATTACTTCCGTGTGTTTGAGAGGCAGATAGGCTCTAACAAATACTCGGTAAGTACTTTTTTCTTGCGATTATCTCTTGTATTGGAATGGACGTGGATAAACAACATCAGTAATAAGGTTGAAATGGGAGTATATTGCACTATTATGGCTAGAGTTGGGAACTCAACATCCAGGTGCATGTACTTTTAAAGTGGTTCAGTTCTATTCTTTATAAGGTACCTCGAATGTGGACCTAAGTGATACACATTCAAAGTGTCAGGAGTTAAATGTTAAGTTGTCAAGTTAATGTTGCTAAGTATAAAACCAAGTTTCGGGCCATATGATGCAATTTATTCGTGCAGATTCAGTTGAATAAGTTACATTTAACTTTTAAGTTGATGAAATACTTAAATTCATTAGTAAGAGAATCGGGACAAGAGTGCTTACATTTTTCAATCTACTGTGCAGGTGTTTAGTTTGTTCACTATCACAATATCATTACTTCTTGAGATTCTATCTTTGGTTCTTCTGAAAGGTAATCTATTGAGATAAATTGCTGAGAGTATTATTTTTTTCGAGAAAACACAAAAGGATTGCGCCTCATTTCATTGAATAGAAGCTGTCCCTTCAGAAAAGTATTTGTTGTAAGGAAAGTAAAAGGAGCATCATTGATGGCCTATCAGCTCTGCCTACTTTGTAATATTGCTTCCACATCTGAAACTTCTATAAGATATTCTCGAATTGGCTTGCTATAGTTGCTTCCAAGGCAATACGTAAACACAGACCTATTGCAATACAATTTACATGATATCCTAATTTTTAATTAGATGTCAGCAGATCAATTAGCAACGCAAGCATTTGGTGCCCCACCTAGTAGATTTATCTTGGCGAGACAGCATTTTTCCATAGCACATCAACTTTTCTTGGTAAATCTTAGATTTGGGCTTTGTATAGCTGCACTGATCTTTGCTGTTGCATGCTATGAAATTACTTACAGTGAACTTCATCTAGAGATATTGGTTGCATGCAATTACACAGTAAGACAATTGATTTCTTCGAAAACATAGTTTCTCAACAGTAATGCTAATGCTGGGAGGTTTCATAATATTATCATATGCCAATTAGTTGTGTTATCATGAGCATTGCTTTGTTTCCCAAGCGGCTGCGATTTTGAAAAGTTCTACAATTAATCAGTGGCATGTTGTGACTTGCAGATACAAACTACATCAGTGCTCTTGCATCTGGACCTTATGGCCTTATATTTGCCTCATTTATTCCTTTCTTCCTCGACATTCCCGTCACATCACGATTTCGTGTTTTTGGTGTTAATTTCAGCAACAAATCATTCATATACCTTGCTGGCCTGCAGGTTAGTGTCAGAACTGAACCATTTCTCTGTCATTTACATTTAAATATTACATCATTCATCTTGCCTATTTCTTCTTGCAGCTTCTTTTATCTTCTTGGAAGCGTTCCTTTATTCCTGGTATTTGTGGTCTGATTGCTGGTTCGCTCTATCGTCTCAATGTGCTTGGCATCCGCCGGACGAAGGTTATAAGAGCTCTGTTTTCCTTTTATACTTCAATAGTTCAATGTACTCTTGTTATGCCTTCTTTGTGCAATGGAGTGCGATAAAAAGTTGACCTTTATATTTTCTGTTGTCATTTTTATCTAGTTGATTTTCCCGACGAAATGTTTGGCTTGCCTGCAATGATGTGTCATATCATATTAGCACTGTGGTAGTCCTGGCTCTTTTTCATCCAAAGAAGTTAGTGCCCCATGGATGAAACGTTTGGCTGTCCGTAAATGCCCCATGGATGAAACGTTTGGCTGTCCGTAAATGCAACTCCCTAAATTATAAGATTTGGAAGCAGCAGAACCAAGTAATATTAGGTTGGTGTTGGTCATGACCTGCTCCATGGGCACTACTGTTATTATCATGTCATTACTTAAATATACAAGACAGCCTGTATGGTCCATGGTAGCTAATGGTAGTAGGTAGTATCTAGGCAGATCCTGTACGCAATGTTGATTTTTACAATTTTACTCTGCTTTTATTTTGTTCATTAGAGGGTTTACCAAGATATTTATGATTGCTTTGCTTGGTTGTATTTCTTCGTTACAACTGCCATTTAACACCAGCTTTTAGGTGTTAGGATGATGATAGCTTTTAGTTGTTAATTTCTTTTAATTTGGAGTCTGGTCATATGCTCAAATTCATTAAAATCATCTGCGTTTCT
This sequence comes from Poa pratensis, assembly GCA_947311845.1. NCBI lineage: Eukaryota > Viridiplantae > Streptophyta > Magnoliopsida > Poales > Poaceae > Poa > Poa pratensis. The sequence continues at coordinate 7,002,913 of CAMZMU010000103.1, read as the reverse complement.
TGAATCATTTGCACAGAGACCCTTGTAGATGCGCCATTCTTCATGTTTGTCTTCTCGTTATTTAGTTTCTTCCGGTTTGTACAGCTGCCACAGATTGTTGCGTCATTTTTCACAAGATTTTTTGCACCTACTTCGGGAAGCTCATCTCGGCCCTCAAGAAGTCTTGTTGGAAACATGCCTTCCCATACAGGCCGTGCTGTTCAGGTTAGTTTGTAAAAACTAATTCGGATGTTTGATTTCTGCGTGCATACCCCACTATAGCACTGCTATAAAGGAAGAAATTACCCAACTACATATTAACAAGTTTAAATAATATCCTCCATAAATGCAAAATTGCCTTCAAGCTTGATATTATGTTTGTCATTCTAGATTTTTAACTGGGTATGATTGTTCATAGTTCAGTTCTTTGTTCACGTCAAGTACAGCTGCCCACTTAAGCACATTATAACCGACAACTGTTTATCGTCTAGATTCTAGATATTATTTTTATCATAGTGAAGATCCATATCCAGTGATCGCGAACTTGGATCAATCAGAAAATCAAATGATATGCATTATGTATTAATAAAAAGGTTAAGAAATACCCAGTTCACTCTCTGCACAGTTAATGTTGTTGTTAGATCACACTACTGATAGTTCACATCTATTTGGTCTCATTTGGTACTATCTTACAATGATTCTATATTTTTCAACTTCTGCTACTTGGCACCCGTTGATTGTGGGTTACAAGGTGTTAGAATTATCAAATACTGAATTTCTATGCTCTTTGAAGAAAACCAGAGACTTAATGCTATTTAAGTTGGCCAATCTGTTTATCTGGAATCGTTTTTAAACAGAATCAGCCGTCTACTGGATTTGCTCCTGTTGTGGAGCCCCCAGAGTCCTCCATTGCTATGCTGGTTTCGATGGGCTTTGACAGCAATGCTGCAAGACAGGCGCTCGTGCGAGCGGGGAATGATATAAATGTAGCCACAAACATTCTACTTGAAGCTCAGTCTCATTGAGCTAACTCACCGCAACTTTACTGGGAACAGCTGCAGGCATAATTGGTTAGATCTGAACTTGAACGATTGTTCCCATAATTCGATAACAGATGGCTGAGCTCATAGTACCATGTTAAATTTATTCACTTGCCGCTGCCATGGTTTGGACAAGCTCAACATTATCCTTCCTAGTTGACAGGCTTAGGAAGTCCAGAAACATTTGGGGCAGTTAGTGTGATCTTGTCGATACTTAGACTTCTCTCAACCCAGGCAATGTACAATTTCAAATTCAGCTTGTAGGATAGGTGATACATAAACATTTCAATCATAGTGTAAATTGTTTTGCAGTCTGAAATCGGTTCCATCATGCACACATGAGACATGAGTTCCTCCTGTACACATGAGACTTTGAGTTCCTCTTATCATACTCCTTCCGTTTACCAATGTAAGATGTCTTCATACGGGTACGACGGCAGACCCAGCTGGATTTTGTCCCCTAGCGAAAAACCTAGGGTTTTTGTCCTCCGGCGGCGCTCCCCGCTGAGAGTCTTTACATCGCCGGCGATCCGTTCCCCCGCCTCGCGAGGGATCAATCGAGGGCGGGTTCTGTCCGTTCGCTGGCAGGGCAGCGATGGGTGATCACGCAAAGCCAAGTTCGTCAAAAACATCGGGAGAAGGGGTCGAGTCGATCCTGGAGAGATTGAATCTACATGAAGAATCCTCGGAGGATTTCGTTTGGGAGGAGGAGATACTTGATCCGCAGGAGAAAGCAAAGTGGCTAGCAATCGGACGAGTACACACGGAGAGAGGATTTAGTCCTACAGCATTATACGTCGATATGAGATCGGCTTGGGCTCCTGCGAAGGAGGTGATCTGGAGGAAGATTAAAGACAATCTTTTTACAGTTCAATTTGGATGTCTAGCGGACTGGAACAAAGCCATGTTTGCAGGACCATGGATGTTTAGGAACAATCACGCTTTAATCCTGGATGAGTATGATGGTTTCGTGAACCCTAGAAGTGTAGTCCTGGATAAACTTGCTGTGTGGGCTAGGGTTATGAAACTTCCTGATAACTATCTGAAAGAAGCTGTGATCAAGGGCATGTGCAGGCCAATGGGAGAGGTTCTGCAGGTTCAAGTAAAGCTACCGGCAGGATACGTTGGTGAGTTTGCTAGGGTCCGAGTTAAGATCAACGTCAATGCAAAACTGTTCCGGTTTGTGTCGATAACTCGAGATAAGAAGGAGTGGTACCAGGTTAAGTATGAGAAATTACCTGTTTTCTGCGGTGTATGCGGGCTGCTTGGGCACTGGCATGAAGAATGTGGCTCAGGGGAGCATGATGTGTCTAAACTTGAGTGGGGCTCCTTTATTTTGGCAGATGGTGGTCGAGGTAGGGGTCGTGGCCGTGGCTCAGGATGCCCCTACTGGACCTAGCATGTTCAGAGGTAGAGGTAGAGGTAGAGGCCGTTCCGGAATGACAGGAAATTTCCAGGAAGGTGAAGATGTGGATACTCAAGAGGATCGGTATGCTGGGTACAGAGACATGGTTAGTGGGGATCCTGATCATAACGGTGGCTTAGTGGAAAATATTAGTTGGAGATGGAATGCCCTGCATAATAATGGAGGCAATCCCAGAGATGCACAAATAAGGGATACTGACATGAATGAAGTACCCTCGGCAAGGAAAAGGTTGGCGGTTGACTCTGTTTCGACTGAAAAAGAAGAGATCCAGCCTACTGGCACCTTGGCAATCACTGACAAACATACACAGGTTGCTGATAGGGTAGAACAGTTTGAAAAATCTACAGAAGGGATATCTGATCCTCTGTTGACTCCGCAGAAGCATCAGAACAAAAAGAAATTGAAAGGAGCTGATGGTGATGCAGGTTCAAGCTCGGCTACGGATGATAATGGTGCAAGATCGGCGGCTCCCCTTGAGGGTGACCGCCGGGCACAATGAAATTCCTAAGTTTAAACTGCCACGGCCTGGTCGGGGCCGCGGCAGTGCTTGCGCTTGTGGAACTCCAGAAGCGCAGAGGAGCGGATATGCTGTTTTTGTCTGAAACTCATCTAGAGGAGTGGCCAGCAGAGTGTTTGCGACGCCATCTTCAAATGGATCACAAGTTTGTTGTTAGGAGTAATGGGAGGAGTGGTGGCTTATTACTACTTTGGAAGAAGGAAGTAGTGGTGGGTCTCAGATTCAAATGTGCTAGCTAAATAGATGTCACGGTTGGTAGTGGTGTGGACAATATTTGGCGTTTGACCGACATGTATGGAGAACCTAAGTGGGAAAACAAGCATCTGACATGGCAAAGACTGAGAGCCTTGCATGCGGAGAGTACTATGCCCTGGTTGGTAATTGGGGATTTAAATGAAATAATGTATCCTTTTGAGAAGGAAGGTGGTAACCCTTGGCCAACACGTTTTATGGATGATTTCCGAGAGGCTTTGGCAGATTGTAATCTTACTGATATGGGCTATGTTGGTGACAGGTTTACTTGGCATCGAGGTAACATCAGGGAGAGATTAGACATAGCAGTTGTTAGTGATTCTTGGAGAAACAAATTCCCTGCAGCAATTCTTGAAAACTTGCCCTACAGCAGGTCGGATCATAGGCCGCTGCTGCTCTGTCTGGAAGAAGCAGTGGCGTATGACAATAATGGGCCGAAAGTGTTGCGTTTTGAGGCCCGCTGGTTGAGAGAGGCCAGATTCAGAGAGGTGGTGGAAGACGCCTGGGACTCAAATCAAGTTTTGAATACAAATGATTTGGCGGGAAAACTTGCCTTAGTGCATGAACACCTGCATAAATGGGATCGTAATGTCCTCAGAAGTACTAGGAAAAGAATTAAGACTGCTCAGCATGAGTTGGAGCAGGTCTCAGTAGATGAACTGACAGCGGCAAATATTTTGCGTCAAAAAGAACTAGCTCTGGAAATAGAAAAACTATTGGAACAAGAAGAAATGCACTGGGTGCAAAGAAGTCGTGTTAATTGGCTTTAGTTTGGGGATAGAAATACCTCGTACTTTCATAATTTCGCTAACACAAGAAGGCAGCGGAATAGAATAAAAAAGTTGAAGAATGATCAAGGCAGCTGGCTTGAAGGGACAGCGTATTTAAATCCTATGATTTCTGATTACTTCAATGGTCTTTTTAGCAAGGAGATTTATGACACAGATCCGGCTGTTCTAGGAAAAGTTATTCCTCGGGTTACTGCGGAGATGAATGAGGCTTTGCTTAAGCCTTATTCGGCTAAGGATGTGAAGAAGTCTCTTTTCTCAATCGGTGATTTAAAAGCTCCGGGAACTGATGGATTACATGCTATCTTTTTCAAAAAATGTTGGCATATAATTGGGGATGCTTTAACACAGGAAGTGCTAGCTGCAATAAATAATCGAACTATACCGGCGGGGTGGAATGATATGGTAATTGTCCTTATTCCTAAAGTGGAGGATCCGGAGCTGATTTCTCAATATAGACCCATTAGTCTTTGCAATGTGCTCTACAAGGTAATATCTAAGATGATCGCTTTCCGTTTTAAGCATATCCTTGATGAAATAATTTCTCATGTGCAAAGTGCTTTTGTCCCAGGCAGGATGATCACTGATAATATTCTGCTTGCATACGAAAGTATCCATTACATCAAAAATAAGAAGAAGAGCAAGAGTGGATATTGTGCGGTTAAGTTAGACATGCATAAGGCGTACGACAGGGTAGAATGGCTCTTTCTTCAAAGGATGTTAATTCAGCTGGGGTTTCATACCGAGTTTGTGGAGCTGCTTATGGAATGTGTGAGTTCGGTGAAATACAAAGTTAGATATAATGATCAAGAAACTGAAGAGTTTATTCCTACCCGGGGCTTAAGGCAGGGGGATCCCCTTTCTCCCTATCTCTTCCTGATTTGTGCGGAAGGGTTATCAAGTTTGTTGGCTCATCAAGAGGAGGTTCGTAGCATTGAGGGGGTAAGGGTGTGTAGAAATGCACCATCAGTATCACATTTATTATTTGCTGATGATTCCCTAATCCTTATGAAGGCAGATTTAGTTAATGCAACCTCGTTGAGACAAACACTTGACACCTATTGTGCAAACTCAGATCAGTTGGTAAGCCAGGCGAAATGTAGTATTTTCTTTAGCCCTAATGTGGAGGTAAACTTGAAAGGAGATATATGTACGGAATTAAATATCATGACTGAAGCTCTATCCGATAGATATCTTGGTCTACCTGCATGGTTGGTATTGACAGAAGCGACAATTTCTTGTACTTAATTGAGAGGGTTATAGCTCGGTTGAATGGATGGAAGGAGAAGCAGTTGTCTATGGGGGCCAAGGAGATTTTATTAAAGGCTGTTATCCAATCTATTCCGGTGTTTGCAATGGCGATCTTCAAGATCCCAAAAAATATTTGTAAACTCCTTACTGATGCTATGGCTGCTTTCTGGTGGGGGGGGGGGGGGGGGGGGGGGGATACAGAGGAACAAAAACGTATGCATTGGAGTGCTTGGTGGAGGATGTGCATTCCAAAGAAAGATGGGGGCATGGGCTTCCGAGATTTACATGCTTTTAACCTAGCCATGTTAGCAAAACAGTCTTGGAGATTGATTACACAACCTGATTCCTTGTGTGCTAGAGTGCTCCGGGCAAAATATTATCCGCACGGCAATTTTTTGAATGCAGGACCAAAGGCGGGTTCTTCTTTTACTTGGCAGAGCATAGTGAGTGGCCTTCAAACTTTTAAAAGAGGACATATTTGGAGAGTCGTGAATGGTAGAAATATTAACATTTGGACAGATCATTGGGTACCAGGGAGTGCTACTAGGAAAATTGAGACGGCAAGAGGTGACAGTTTACTTCAGACAGTGGATGAATTAATTGATCCAGCAACTGGTTTTTGGAATGAGGTAACTGTTCGTGAAATTTTTAATCAGATGGAGGCTGACCTTGTGCTGAGAATACCTATTAGTCCTAATACGATCGATGATTTTATTGCTTGGCAAAAGACAAAGGCATTTTCCTTTTCGGTTCGTTCAGCGTACTATACCGAATGGGAACATCAATTTGGAGGTAAATTGAGGCGCCAAAGCGGTCAAAGTCCCTCAAGACAAAACCCGGTTTGGGAAATTCTATGGAAATTACAAATACCTTCAAAAATTAAAATCTTTATTTGGAGATCGCTGCATGGTTTGGTCCCTGGAAGATGTGTTCTTGCTAATAGACATATTAAAGTCTCTGCGGAATGTCCGGTATGTTTTCAAGGGGCAGAGGATATCCGACATCTCCTGTTTACTTGTAGACGTGCTAAGACGGTATGGCAAGCTTTGGGATTGAAAGAAGTAATTAATCAAGTGGTTTCAGTTGATCGATCTGGATCCGTAATTCTGGAAGAAATTCTTAGGAGCCCAATTAAAAAATCTCCCGTTCTTGGACAGTTGGGATTGCAGGAGACAATAGCGGTAGCGGCTTGGTACATTTGGTGGCGGCGCCGTGAAGCGGTGAAAGGCGAGTCCATCGCAACAGCGGCAAGGTCTGCCTTCTCTATTCAAGCACTAACTGCAAATTTTACGCAATCATCACGTGTGGCAGTGCCAAAAGAAATCATGTGGAAGAAGCCTCCAGTGGGAACATACAAAGTAAATGTTGATGCTTGTTTCTTCCCAAATAATACTGGTGCAATAGCGGCGGTAATCAGAAATGATCATGGTGAAGCAATCGCGGGAGTAGCTGAGCCGACTATAAATATTTTAGATGCCACGACGGGAGAAGCAATGGCGGTGAGATTGGGGCTCCGACTTCTAGAAACAATTGCATGTGCACCAGCTATTTTGGAGTGTGATAATTTGGAATTGATTAATGCATGTACGGGGTTGAATGATATCTGGAGCCCGTACACTGCAATCTTAGTGGACTGTTTTCAAATTGCACAAGGCATTGGTAATATTTCCTTCATCCATTGTCCAAGGGAGGCAAACAAGGTGGCACACAATTTAGCTAGGCTTTGTTTTGATTCAAATAATTCTTTTATTTGGGATGGGGACCCCCACCTTCAGTTAAATTCGATGTAATAAACGATGTATCTGTGTTTGTTTGAGGCGGCAAGTTTCAGACGCACTCTTTCCCTAACCAGGGTACCGAAAGGGACTGGCAGGGTTTTAATGAGGCGGCTTGCTGACCTAATATAGTGTGGTGGAAAATTCAAAAAAAAAAAAGTAAGATGTCTTCATCAACAAATGTGAGGACCTCTATGCGAAAGGTTTGACCCACAATTAGACAAATAATAGTTGATTTATATGCATACAAAAGCTGAAAATGTTTTTTGAGTACGAATCCCAAAAGGTATTTACATTGCCCTGTTTTATTCTATAAAAATAGTTGTACGCTCTCTGCTCCATTCATCAAGGAAACCATTTCATTTATGGAAATCGCCTAGTAACCCTCTGTTCCTTTTCATCTATGAAACTAATTAATTTTTTATCGCCAAGTAATTAAGTTCCCGGGGTTAGTAGACTGAGCAACAAGAGAATTTACACCAGGCTGGTGTTTCGTCCATCTGGAGAGAGTGGAGACGGTCTCTCACCTCTGCAGCGAGTGTTCATCCAGGAGGTAAGTATGGGAGCAAGTCTGTTCGTGGAATGGCAATTCGGCTCTGTCAGTGCCGACGGCAAATGCTAACATCGACGGTTGGCGGGACTGATATCCTAGGCCCTTTGCCTGAAAACGAGAGAAGATCAGCGAGTGGAGGCTCGTTCTGCACCATGGGGGATGGGGGATGTATGCTCTTCAACTCCTTGATAGGGCCCTCTTGATTCACTAGTAAATTTGAAATTTGTAAATTTAGAATTCTTATATAATTTTCCAATCAAAACCCAACAAGAAGTCCCACTCCGACCTCATGCATGGAGGGAGGCCGACCAGAGTTGATAAAAGGGAGATGTTGGTGCCTTTGGGGAGAAGCTTGATGAGATGATACGAATAAGGAAGGATTTGGCAGATGAGATATAAAAACAAGGACTTGGAGGATGAGAGGGAACGATACAAGCTACTCCCTCCGTTCTAAATTACTCCCTCCGTTTATTTAAATATAAGATGTTTTATCTCTTTTCTAGATTCACATATATCTACATGTATCTAGACATAGTTTAGTGTATATATCCATTCATTTTAGTAGGTATCTAGTCAATATGGACAATACCCAAAACATCTTATATTGATGAACAGAGGGAGTAGATGACTTTCATTTGTCTAAATTTGAATGTATCTAGACATGTTACATGTATAGATACATATGTATGTGGACAAATCAAAGTCATCTAATTTGGAACGGAGGGAGTAGTAAGGTGGCGGGAGGTCAAGAAAAATTAAAAGAAAAAAGCTCAAGCTGAGTAATGCAATGCATGCTTGCCATGGCAGAGGTAAATGCTCAAGTCAAGGAGCACATGCTTGCTAGGAGTCCAGGTTGAAGGTGAAGGCTGACAAGGAAATGAACATGGAGCTTGAGCAAGAAACGAGGATCATATCATTCTCATGGATGATAAGAAAATAACATATGGGCAGGCTAGTATATCTCGGTTTCCAAGATGGGCAGATCCATGGGAGGAGGTGTGGACTTTGGCGGGTACAATGGTCTGCGGAGCGTGTGATCTTTGCTTGTTCATTACGTGTGCTTCTGAATGATGTCTACGAAAGTGCATCTAGTTTGATTATGATGAAGAATTAAGGTACTAATGGTATATTGAGTGTACACATCGACCCCTAAAAAAAGTTGAGGTGAAAGATGATAGTTTTCTAGTAGTTTCGGTTGCAAGAATCAGAGTATATGACAAAGCCCTACTATAAAGAGGGATAAAAGGCGAGTGTACTATTGAGTGATGTTTCGCTCGTTCCCCCGCGTCGCTCCCGTGGGCGACGGGGGGAACCCTAACCGCCGCCGCCGCCTCGAGCTCTCTCCAACCTCCCTCCTCTCCTCGCCGCCGCCGGACGGCGTCGCCGGCCACGGGCGCTGGCGGTGGCGGGGCCTCTCCCACTCTCTCGCGCGGGGTCTCGGCGCGGGTCGTGGACCTTGACAGGGGCGTCCCGTTGTGCAGGGGCGTGGCGGCGCGGCAGTTCTGGCGGCGGCGTGGTTACTTGCGTGGTTCGTTCGGGCTCGGGCGACGGCGGCGGCGTGCGCTTTGGGTCACGCAACATCCTCTTCCCGGTGGTCCGCCAACAAGGCCACGGCGGCGCTACTGCGGAGGACGGCGGCCCCGGCGGCGGTGCTCTACGGCGGCGGCAGTGGGGACAGCACGGACGGATGAGACGGTGAATTCAGGGAATGGCCATGGCCGGTGCTGCTCGGCCAGATCTGGGCCCTTCGGGCCCGATCTGGGCTCTACGGGCCATGGCCGGTGCGCGTGTCTGTGAGTCGCTCTGCAGGCTGACATTGGTGACCTTGGCGATGCAGCGCGGCAGCGGAGCTAGTCGGGCCTGATCTGGACCTGCTAGGCTGATCTGGGCCTGACCGGCACTGCTGCTGCATCCGGTCGGTGACCGCCTCAGGCGGTGGAGGACGGGATATCCTCCTAAAGGTTGCGGACGTCGACCTCGCGGGCCGGGTTCCCTCACCAGCCTCACTCAACCGCCTCGTAGACCATGCGACTTGCTGGCTCCTCGGGTTTAGGTTGTGGATGCCGGGGCGGCGGCCCTGGAAGGTGGTCTGCACGGGCGTCTCTGCTGCGAGCGACGTGGCGGTGGTGATGGTTCTCTCCTTGGACCGTGTGGATGGCAAGGAGCAGGAAGCGTGGGGTTCCTGGCGTTGGTGGCAGCAACTCCCAGATCGTGGTATGGAGATCCTACTCGAGGCTAATGGGAGATCCAACTGTGCGGATGCTATGCGATGGTGTTTCCGAGCGAAAGCTCTGCGCTCCGGCGCCAATGACGGCGATGCCTGGGGTTTCGTTACCCTCTTTGGGGCGCCATTGTGGCTACCTTTGCTGCGTTAGGGCTCCGGGTGAAAACCTTTGACCTATGGTCTCGATGTCGGCGACGGATTACGTCGTTACCCTCTTGGGGCGTCATCATGGAGCCCCGCCTCTCGGGTTCGTTCCGGTGACCTCGGTGGCAAGTGTGGCTCTCCGTGTTCTTATTTTTCTATCTTTGATCTGCTTTGTAAGAGGTTCCCCTCATCACTTTGTATCGGTTCGGCCGTTTGGCTTTATTTATAAAGCAGGGCGAAAGCCTATATAAAGAGGAATAAGATAATTAACCAAGCTGCTGGTGGTGGATGAATCTTGAAGATTGCACAATCATGTCTAAAATCAGTTTTGGAGGGATGAAACTTAATAGGGTTATACTGCTTCGTTTCAATGGAATACGTTCATTGTTGAAACCAGTGCTGCGGTGTAGGCAGTAAGGGAACATTGTCCTTTAGGGTTGCCCTAGGTGCCATGCTATGGAACCAGAAGCACGAGCCCAAAATTGGGCTCCGTGATATCAATTTTGAGTTATAGACTTGCGCATATCTTAGCGTGTGAGTTCCCTAGTTACCTAAGTGTAACTGGTTTTGCATTTGGTGTTTTTAAATTTTTCTTCTGTTGTTCGGCTCTTGGCTGGTCGCCCGTTTGAAATCTCAAGTTGACATCACTGGGAGATTAGGTCTGGTGTGGCTTTGCGTTGCATATAATAAATTCTGGTGTGATTGTGTTCCTTTGGAACTACCCACTTTGAGCCAAGCATCTTTGCATTGCGCACCTTGAGGCTTTAAAGATCTAATCATTTATTTGAATCTCGGTATGGCCGAATCTGAAGCCGGTGCAACCGAAGAGGGAAATTTGACCAACAAACTCTTTCATGCAAGTTGCCTACATACGGGAATCGGCCCTTTAAGCCCTAGTAGGACTTCGAGCTATTAAATATACACTCAAACACTTTGTGTATGAGTACCCTCTTGTTCTTGAGTCTCATCTTGAGAGAGGTAACCTATGTGAGTGAGATTGAGCTTAGTTCAGCATACATAAAGAGCACTTTTGAGCCTAGAGATTTTGATCTATTACTCTTAGAGATCGGACATATCCTAGTCAGCTAGACGTCGATTGAGAGATTCCATCTTGTAGATCCACCTCAGCAAGTTTGTGAAGGTCTAAGATCACCTCAAGATCCACCATGAGTGATTGAGCGAGATTCATGGATTTTGCTCTAGAAGAAGGTGAACTCTAGGTAACTTTTGAGGCACGTGTGCTTAGCCTATCCAACAAAGACATAGAGTTGTGCCAACAACTTAAACTTTGTGATTTGTACAACGCCTTTAGATCTTCACTTGCATCTTTATTTATACTTGATTTGTACTAAATCTTTGCAGTGTTTCCTAGGTTTAGTAAATTTAGTTTGCATAAATTAAATACTCTTATATTAACCCCTCTAGATGATAGACCGCGATATGTGCTTTTGGATGACGTTTGATCACATGATGAACTTTGTAGTATGATGATCAAATATTTGAATTGATCCGAGACGTATGTTGGTTAATTTCATGCACCAATTTCATTCCAAATTGATTTTTAAAATATGAAATGTTGCTAAAATTGTGTGTGGTAGAAAGTCAAACATTTGAATAATTTGATACAAAACTAGAGTTAAAATTGAGTTCATATGCACAAAGAGAAAGCAATACAGGGGTAGATTAATGGGGAATCTGTTAAATTAGTGCACCATAAGACTCCAGAAAACTATCTCCAAGTCCGCCCTTTCTTGGTGTGGAGATGCGATGCCATCCGCCTTCTCTGTATGGGCATAGATTTAGGGTTTAACATGTTCGCATTGCATCAAATTTGACTGAAATAACATTTTTAAGATAAAGTAATTTTTTTCATAAAACTCCAAACCTCGGCCCTCCCTCCGACCCATGGAGCATACCCACACATGCAACAACATTTGTGTACTATTGCAACAATTTTCTCACAGGGTCAAAACCGTACAAAAATATTGCAGTGGACGCCTAGAACCGTTGCAACAACTTGCGTATTGAGAGGACAACATTTGTAGTTTCTCACGAAAGCAATTGTAGCGGGCGCCCAAAACCGTTGCAATAACTTGCTCATGGATTAGCAGCAAAATGCAACCGAGTTTGCAACATGTCAGAAAGAACTCATGCAACATAAAAAATCAGAGAAAAGTTACATTCTACTGTCGTCCATGGCGGCCCCGATTTCATCAGTTCAGCCGTGAATCCGGATATCTGAAGCCTCGTTGCCACTAGTTCTGGCGACCACATAGTTGTTCCCCTTAACCCTAAGTCCTAACGTCTTTCGTATTCTTATCTCTACAATCTGAAGTTCCACCATGACCATGGCTATGGCGGTGACCTTCGGCTACGAGGAAGGGAGGAGAAGGACGGGGTAGCAAAGAACACGAAGGAGAAGTGGCAGGTGAGGAGGGCAGTGGTGGCCAGTAGAGAGGGATGGGACAATAGTAGTAGTAGAGCGGCTGGGGAAGAGGCAGCGGTGGTTAGTGGAGCAACTCGCGTGCCGAGTTAGGCGCCCAACATATTAGGATTTTTCCTTTCGTATGGACAATATATTACGGTGTCAAGATGTGGACCAGCTTTTGGCGATCTTCTTCTCGAACAACGGCGAAGGTTTTGTGTGCTTGATATGCAGCACTACAATCGCTTGTATCCTCCTAGTTTATGTTGCTCGTGTTCGTTTTAAATCTGTATCTTTACTATTATTATGAATTACTACTTACTATTATTACGAATACAAGTAATGTATGCCGACGGGACGTACACGTCAGAACAAAAAAAAACATAGGCAAAGAATTCTACAGAAGGAAAAAAACGACAGAAGAGCTTCTGTCCCATCTGGGCGGGCGCCTTATCCCGGCAAAATGGACACTGTCTATGGAATGGACAAACGAACAATCAATCAATATCCTGATAATTCCATGCTTTATCGACTAACAAGGAGTAACTGCTACAATAACTAGAAATACACGGTCACTTTGCGAACCATATAAACACGATAGGATTTCTTTTGTGTTGCACGACTTTTTCGACAAAATTCGGCACATATAATGCGTTAGAGTCCATCTCCAACTGTCCAAATCAGATTTTTGTTTTCCTAATCTGTTTCCACACGTACGTATGACTTTCATGGGCGCGATCCTATTCCGAGGAGCAGAGTCCATATCCAACTGTCCAAATAAGTTCTTTTCCTAATCTGCTTGCACACGTTATGGCTTCTATCTATAGCCAAACGATCGGTGGGACATTGTATTGCTCAATCTTTACCGTTGAGTTATCATAACTTCATAACATTAAATCTTTACCGTTGGTTATCTTGTGTTTTAATTATATAATAGACAGATGGATAGATAGAAGATTTCAGAAGAAATAAAAACTAATTCGTAGTTTATTTTATTCGAATCGCCACGAGGAGCGAACCATAACTTTGAAAAAAAATACAATCAGATTGGTCGGGAGGGCAACCGAGCACGGTTCACTGCCGCCGCGATATGATCTCTCTGTCAGAACACGTCACAGGCACTCTTGCATTCTTCCAGTTTCGAATAGCAAATATCTGTTACTAAACAGCAGAACACAGATGGTCCACGCTGTGTTTTACGGGCGCACAGCCCGTTCGGTAGATCGATCTTATTATCATTCTCCATGCCTTCCATGATCCTGTCTATGGAATGGACAAACGAACAATCAATTAATATCCTGATAATTCCATGCTTTATCGACTAACAAGGAGTAACTGCTACAATAACTAGAAATACACGGTCACTTTGCGAACCATATAAACACTTGCTGAGAACGAGCAAATTGTAATTTTCTTTCTTTCTTGGTTGGGCTTGTAAATTGTACTGAGTATTCTGTTTTATGGATCGGATCCTTTGTTCAAAAAAAAAAAAAAAATTGTGCCAAGAATGTGAATGTAACTGCTCGTGTACTGGCTAGTAGTACTAGTACAGTGGAAACACAATTCAACTGAAAATTTTCCCCGCACAAAAATAGATTAATCAATTCAAGTACGTATAACAATAGGTTGGGTGATGCCACTTACATCGTGCATGGCTAGTGAAGCACGTGAGAAGAAGAAACGAGAGCAAGATTGGTGTGCGGAAGGGATTCATGATATTGTCCGCTAAATACTACTCCCTCTGTTCGGAAAAGGATGTCTTGGATATATCTAGATTTGGATGTATGTATAAAGTGTATACATACATCCAAATCTAGATATATCCAAGACATCCTTTTCCGAACGGAGGGAGTACGATTGACCTAAAGCGTATGTATGTTTTCTGGAAAAAACACAATGGCAGGTGCTAGTCCCTGTCAATTGCCGCAATGAACCCTCCTAGGGGTGTCCTCGGTCCTTATATACTAAATAATCAGCAATATAAATGGAAGGCATTAAAACCTGAAATCGAAACGGATCGCTAAAATCACGGGTCCTTATTGTACTCAATAATCTTTACTACTCCCTCCATCCCAGTTTATAAGGCACACGTGCAGTTCGAGAACACACTTTGACCACTAATTTAGTCAACAAAAAATAAATATTATATCACAAAAATTCTATCAATAAAAACTTCTTTTCAATATAAATCCGATGGTATAATTTATGTTACATATAATTTATGTTTTGTTGACCAAATTGAATGGTCAAACTTTTTCTTGAACTACGTGTGTGCCTTATAAACTGGGATGGAGGGAGTATTAAATTGCAGTTCGTACGTCGGTACGTCGAACCTAGCTGCGTTCTGCCTCCGCGACCACGCAATGGGCAAGCCCAGCAAACGCCACCGGCCCCCTCACCTTTTTCTGTACAAAGAAAAAGAGCTCTGGAAACCCTCCCTCCTATCGTCATCTCTCTGCAGTATGCGACAATGCGAGCGTGGCTGCGTGGCGGCGGCGGCCGGCGGTAGACTTCATCGGTGGCCAAACCGAGCGCGACAGGCTCCCAAGGCCCGAGGTCGCCGGACTCCCTCTCGGCGCGACCGTCCGAGCCGGGTTTACTCCTCGGCGCGAACTCAAAGAGCTCGGCGTCGACTAGCTGCCGAAAACAATCTCCGGCGATTTGACTCTCCACCTATCACACAGGCAATTCCCAGCGACCTGTATCATGACTTCAAAGCTCTATCCGATCTGCAATCAAAAGCTTAAGAAAGGCAAAATCCAATCAAGCCTTTCTCGATAACCTTCCACTCCAACCTTTGAATCCCCTGTATTTTCTAATTTTCTATGCATCGTTTCAGGAGGTTCAAGAGTTTAGTCTACTTGATGGAGGTGCCGTTCAGAATCTCCAGATTAGACAACCAGTCAACAATTATAAGATGACATCAATTTCATTCTCCCACGTCGGTGCGCTGATGAGCATGCATAAATTGTGTTTTAACTGCTGCGTACTGGGTAAATTTACAGTTCACAACATACATTGTAAATGGAACGATAACATGTTCAGAGCCTCTCTATCTAATGGGAATGGGAATGGGAATGGTAACATGTTCTGAGCGGCTCCATCTAATGGGAATGGGAATGGTAACACAGTTTCGGTAGAAATGAGGATGATCTTGATTTATTAATAGAGAGTGACAGTGAGTTGGAGGAACTGAACAAGGTAGTTAACTATATACAAATCCTGGGAATACTATGCTCCCAGGGAGTTCACCATGGTCCTGCTGCTGCTATGATCAGTGGTCCAAGAGTCATGCTGGAAGCCAAGGTAAATTCTGCGGTCATTGATACTATAAGCCTTATTGCAATAATCTCCATTGTTATCACCACGGGTCTTGAATTGCAGATTAAAATTAGCATGAACAGTAAGCTGTGAGCCCAGTCAACTAATATTTCCTAACCACTACATGTTCGATAATTACAGGGGGTAAAAAAGTATAGTTTTCTTTTGATTAAGGAGTTCGACATAGCACCTAGACGCACATGCCCATCAGCAATTGATTGTAAATATGAACCAGACCCATAAAAATCAGTTATGTTATAAGTTTCTCACTATTTCTTGTTCTTTCTAGACGAAGGCTAGCAGAATATTTTCTGTACCAACTTGCATGAGGTAAAAGCATGCTATTTATTAAAAACTGTTCATGGTAAGACTGTTGCTGTAAGTATGTACTTATTTTCATTGTAGTAGAATTTCTTGAATTCTGATGTGCTATTTTTCTTGTTCTATCTCAGTTTTTGGGGAAAAAATCAGTTTGATAAAAAAAAGATAATTGTAATCTTGGCTTCCTTCAGTTCAAAAGATTACTCCTTTGATTGCTTTGACCACTCTTGGAGGGTTGTGTTGAGTTCATGAAAATAAATACCTCTGTAGCTTCGCAAATGGCGCAAGATAGTGCAATTGTTTTTGCTCTATGACAGTATGATATTAAAGGTCAGAATTTGTCATCTACGTTGTTGTTTTCTTTCCAATTATGTTGAACTTTCTTGCTCCAGCAGGCATTTTAGATTTTTAGTAGTACAAATATTCCAGATCCTAACACTAGGCAAGCGGTATATGAAATACATCTTGATTCTTTTTATATCTTATCAGTTTTGTAACACTTTATTCCGAAACAGCAAGAACATTAAACAATTTCCAACCATTGTTCCAGACTTACTCAAGAACAACGAACCATGGACCTGAGTTCGTTTACTACAAGTTTGTCCGCTGCCATGTGCCAACTTCAGTTAGGATTTAAGCTAGAAAGATACCCAACACAGGATTGCAAGTGCCAAATCACGTCTTTCAGCCAGCTTGCACGTTTGAGGGCATCCACAGTTGCTTCGACAATGGCCGGGAGGCCTTGACAAAGAGCTTCCTAGACCTATAAATGAAGCATTCATGAATGAGGCCTCGACAAAGCACTTCCCAGTATATTGACTGCAGGTATTTTTGACACCCTGAAGATAAATGCTCACTTTCCTCACATGCCTGTATCAACTTTCCTCACGCGCCATTATCGTATTGAAGTTCAATCTGTGGCTCCGTGCCAGCCTTTGGTGATTATAATTTTCCATACCTGCACCGTTACATGAAACATTTTGCCAAATATAGACAAGCACTTAATACTTTTTCAATCCAGAAACCGTTTACAAAATTCTAAGTGTGAGTTATGTAGAGTGTTGTTTTATTCGAAAGCTCCACTATATAAGCAAGCTGCATTGTTTATTATTTCTGCTTGCATGGTAATTTGGTGAAGAAATGGGCCCAAGTTTTACTTTGCTTTGCTAAGAAAGCCTACTATCTAAAACCATCCGGCCTGGCATTTCATCTATTTTATCTTGTTTAAGAAAACCTATAAATTAAATATGTGGCAGTTTGCTGTATCAACATTTTTTCCTTAGAGTTTGTGGCATTTTGTCAAGAGGCAACGTTTGTAGCAGAAATTTATTTTTGAAGTAATACGATCAGTGAGGTTTATGAATTGTCTTGGAAGCTTGACCAATATCTTGTTCACACTATTTTTTGGTGGCGGTGCCGGCTGCTCAAGCAGGTGTTCTCTTTACGCTTTAGCTAGATTTTATTTTTACATTTCTGCTTTTCTTTTGCGCTTTGTGTTCTCTTTCTGCTTTTAGGTATTTGGCCTTCGTACTTATTCATAAATCGTTCGGTTGTAATGTTTGTTTCAGGCTAAAGCCGAGCAGAGTGGTAAAGCAAGACCAAAACAGAGAAGAACAGATGACTATTTGTTCCATGGCAAAAATGTTAGTCATTTCATACAATGCTTCATGTTCACAAAATGTAATTATATATTTGAAATTATATCTTAAATGTCTCTTAAACAACGGAAAGAAGTTCATTAGAGAGCCATTATGTATTTTTTTTATTATAGAAAGTTTTTATTTGGTGCGATAGGGTGGAGAAAGAGACACCGCAGCAGGGTGCATCACCAAAAAGTGCAAAATATAATGGCATTTTGTTACATCTTGGTCTGAATGCGCTTGGCCTACACTTCTTAAAAATAGAATAATATTTTAATCTACACCTTAGAAAGCGATGTCAAAATGTAACAGTGAAGATTATTGACTACTGTGCTTGCATTGTGTCATTTAACATATGCATATCCTTCATTATCCACAACATGATTGGCCATTGCCGCATCGCAGATGATGATATGATCAGATGAAAATATTGTTATATACCCGTCAAAAAAGAAAAAATGTTGTAATATACTATATAATTCCATTTGCATCTTCATTTTTTTTACTAAGGCGGGGCACGTAATGGCGAGTGGAGATGCAAAGATTGATCGGTTTGAGCAGAAAAAGGCGACATCGCGTGACAAAGATGTACCTCAATTATTATTTGTTCATTCCGTAGAAACGCACATGCATTTAACTATAGATATAATAATGCACATCTTGAGAGAGATGTGGAAATGAACACATATTATGATTGGAAATAAATACATACTCATAATACAGACAGAGTGGGAGAGAGATGTTTGTTGATACACACTTTTGCCGATGGTATAGGAACTTGCACACTGTCATTTTTGATTCGTGAGAAATAAAATAAGCTTTGATCGAATAATCTATCTTGCACATTGTCATGTTTGATTCGTGAGAATTAAACTAAGTTTTGTCGAATAATCTTCTCATGTTCTACGTCCGTAGCAACGCACGGGCATTCAACTAGTCAACAAGTATAAATGGTAGACATTAAAGCGTGCAATCAGAACAGATCTCTAAATTAACGGGGTTTTTATATAGGCCACTAGGGATAGGACGCGGATAGCTAGCTTCCCATCGGACTGCTTCCACACCATACGATTGCTTTCATCTCAGCCGGGCAATGGGCCAGCAAAAGGTGCTCCAAATTTAGCATGCAGCGGTTGTACTAATGATAATTTATTTCATAACTAGCACATGTGCCCGTGCGTTGCAACAGGATAAAAGACTTGACATGTACTAAAATCTAATCATCAATACATCCACCAGAACTCCCACGACATGGCAATGGCAAACCAGAGCTGCGCTAGAGCGTGGACTAATCTATATTGATGCAGGTTAGCTTCCATCGCAGGCCCGCACTCCGCTAAACCCCCTCTGCTATGGAGCAACATCATAAGCCACTTGCTAATCCTGCAAGCAAATTAAATGAGTTGAAGCATAAAAATATAGGACTAACAGTTTCATTGTTCGGCATAGAGCATGTTCCGAACCATGGAGTCGAGAACCTTGGTTTCAGACTCCTGCTAGAGCCTTGGTGATGTTGTTTTATTTTGTTCCGAATCCTATTATACCATATATGGAGTCCTACGGAATAAGGCATGTCTACAAGTATGTTTCGTGTCCGCCAAGAAAGAGACTTGTTTGCCCCCCATATATAGTTAGATATAGTCATAGAATAGATCGTGAGATTGAGAGAGATCCACCAGATCCATAGCTCGAGAAGGGTTTGTCCTCTCGTGTATTGTAATACTCCTCTCAATTATAGTTATACGCCTTTGTGCGTTCCATGGTTTTCTCCCGTAAGGGTTTTCCACGTTAAATCTGTGTTCTTGTTATTCGTTTGATCTATTTTTGCTGCGCAGTTTTACAACAAGTGGTATCAAAGCCGAAGGATTCGGCGATCCGCTGCTCCGGGAGACTTTCCGCTGCGCTCCCGGGGCAGCATGGCGCAGCTTCAGATTCATGATCAACAGCCGTAGGTCGCGGCATCATGCAGCTTCAGGATCAAGGATTGTTCAAGGCGGCGGCAGTTGCCGCAGACCAGATCGTGATGGAAGAAGCCTCGGCGTGCAGCGCGTGTTCGTGTCGACTCGGCGACGCGCGTGTGTGCAGGCCAGGCCAGATGGGCTGCTCGCGGGAGTCCACGAGGGAGCAGTACCGGTCGCATGCAGTCAGCAGACCAGATCGATCAGTAGATCCATCAAGATGATGCAGTACCGTCGTGGCGTGCGGTGCTATACCAGATCGGTCCAAGTTCAAAGAGGTCAAGTGTTGCTTTGCTGCTGATCTACTCACGTGAAGGCAATGACGTGAAGGAAATCAATTTTTTTTAAAAGATCCAATTGTTGCATCCACCCAGTTCAACTACCAGGTGCTATTTAGTCCAATTCTTTGCTCAGTTTAAATAATTTCTTTGGGAAATTTTTCTGTTGCTTGGCTTGTACTACTTGTGCACGGATTTATCTGCTTATGTTATGAAGTAAGATCTTCTGTTGTTGGGCCGTGACACAAGGTTTATCTTATGGCAAGTCGAGATGTGAGCGTTGTTGGCGCCAGCCGATTATGAGGATTATTTTAGCACAGATGGATAAAATTGAACAATTTGTTTTTCCAGCTCGAGCGTTGACCCGCGCTTTATCCCGGTCCCAATACCGGTTCAATCCGCACCACCTATGTTCGATGATTTGCCGATGATCATCGTTTTGTTCAAGGTGGAGTTTGTTGAGTTGTCTGCAGTTTAGGCTCAACGTTAAGGCGGTTTTATTTGCGGCGTTCTACGACGACAAGTTCGTTTATTGGGTTGTCATATTTGAAGGCTGGAAATTCAAGTAAGTTTTAATAATTGTTCGTATTCAATGGAATTTACACGGGAGATTTTATGGATGCAAATTCAGGATATTATATTGCTGCAATTTTACAAAGAACACAATTCAGTTATCAGAAAAAAAAATATTACAGAGGAGGTGATTATTTAAGCCTGTTGGTAGCCAGCATATACTTTTTCTCTCCAGAGTTTTGCTGTTATGCATGTGAAGGTTTTATTCAGTTCGTGATGAGGATCAGTTATGGTGCAAGGAGATTTGTTTCTGCTAGATACTACAACATTTAGTACTGTTGAGTTTACAGTGCAATTCAGTTGTCTTTGCTCTTTCATGAGGGGTCTATTGCAGAGTTGATACTCCGTTGCACGTTGAGGAGGTTCCTTCATCCGACAGTTGTTCTATAAGGACAGTTTTTGACCATGTCATGGATTTTTCATTACCGTCGGCAGTTTTTGGTGTATGTGATGTCATCCGTACCATATGCTCTTGCATGAGTATTGTTTGCCGAGGTTTGTGCTTTGTGGCACGTTCAGATTCCATGAGATGAGTTCTTCACATTGTTATGTGCACCATGATGTTGCACTATGAGTTATGCGCTCGTTCAGGCACCACAGGAGATATGATGACTTATGTCATTTGATGATTGAACAGTTTTTCAGTTTTGGAGGTCAGTGGCACAGACTCAGACTTTTATTGGGTTTTATGGGAGACCCAAGTTTCGCCCGTCTGCTTTGTTGACAGCTGTGTTGTTTTTCGTACGACCTACCGTTGATTTGCTCAATATGACTTCGAGAGAAGTTTATTCGTCCTATGGACGTTTGAAGACACAAGGTTTACTTGTGCTGACTTTAATTGAGGAGTTGATGCTATCTATGACTGTTATAGAGGATTCGTCTCAAGGTGGAGTGTTGTTTTATTTTGTTCCGAATCCTATTATACCATATATGGAGTCCTACGGAATAAGGCATGTCTACAAGTCTGTTTCGTGTCCGCCAAGAAAGAGACTTGTTTGCCCCCCATATATAGTTAGACATAGTCATAGAATAGATCGTGAGATTGAGAGAGATCCACCAGATGGCTCTTGTTTTTTTAAAGATGGAACGCTCTCATTCCATCAATTTTTTTCGGCATAATCGGCAGCCAGAACTGAGAACGCGAGTTGCAGCAGCAAGGCGTTTATCAGACCAAGTTTGGCTATAGTTTAGGAAGCGAAAATTACCTTACCGCCTCCCAATTATTCAGTTAGTTTGATCTTTGATGGCATGCAGCAGAGCCTTGAGCTCTGAATGTAATGGTTCATATACCCTCTGAAGAGAGCCTGCCGCCATGCATATGACATCTCTGAGCTCTGAATGTAATGGTTCATATACCCTCTGAAGAGAGCCTGCCGCCATGCATATGACATCTCTGTCACTGTATCGCGTGATCGCACCCCATCCAACTGAATTAGAATCAGCAAAGACGACGAAGTCTACATTCACCTTGATCCACTCCACTGGTGGTGGAAGCCATCTATGTACCAGCTGAGCCTGCACAGGCTCGTTAAACCATAAGATCCACTCTGAACTCTTCTAGCTGTAGAGCACCCAAAGTTTTTTTCACCTGGAAGACTAAGTCTCTGGTTAATTTATATGAGTCTTGCACGATTTATTTTATCAACCACAAACCATAACCGTATTACTTTCTGAAGCAAGTAATAAAAAAAATCCAAACTATCAGGAAGGCAAGAAATTGGATGAGAGGAGAAACGTAACTACCGGCAACTTACACGGAGCTGTATGGGCGGACTGCAGATTAGCTAGCCCCACTCAGATTTTTCTATCGGAGTGTGCATCGCCAGATTTTGCACAGGAGGATCCAAGCAATGCATAATGCATTTATGTACGAACAAACCTCAAAGTTTGAAGATCAAATTATTACAGAAGCATGCGGTGCATGCCAATATGACAGGGAACCTTGCGGTGCATGCCAATATGACAGGGAACCTTGCGCGCTTGCCGGCCACACAACCTGAGCGTGTCGTGCGTGTCTCTTTTCTCCGCGTGGGCTTCGCCGTCGCCCTGGCTAATCCTCCGGACGCGCTCTCGTCATCGGCAGCTCGTGCGCAGGAAGGAGGCATCGAGCATGGTGGGACGACGCGGAGGCGTGCGAGCGTGTGGATCCCGGAGTAGCGGTCGCAGAGGTCACGGCGTCCTTGTGCGCTTGCCGGACACGCAGCCTGGGCGGGTCGCGCGTGTCTCTCTGCTCCGTGTGGGCGTCGCCGTCGCCATGAAGCCTTGGCCATGCTCTGCACAAGAACAGGAGGGAGTGTCCATGGTGACGGCGACTCGGAGCCGTTTTTCTCCGTTGCCTCCGCCCAGGGCGTCATGGACTCCTCCTCGGGGGTGCTTGGCAGCCGGGACAGAGCTAGCATGTACGGCCTCCTGGTGCGCCATCTTCCAGGCCAAGTACGCGGACAGGGGCGCAGTGCGCGCCAAGCCAGCGTGGGGGCGGCCACACGGCTTCCACTCCCGCTGCAGCGCCATAGCGGGCGGTGGCTCGCCCCTGGCGTCCACCATTGCTTCTCCTGCATAACCTGCCGTGTCTCGGCCACTACGTCGCCGGCATCGGCCGGCTGTCTGCCTCGCCGGAGAGCAAGCAGCAGCACGGCAAAGGCCGACGAGGCTGAGCGGGGATCGGTAGGGGACGAACGAAGAAAGAGCCAAAGAGGTAGAGGGACGGGAAAAAAAAACGAATGGTAGTAGTGGGTAATTTTCTTCAAATTGAAGGATATTTTCAACGACGTACCATAAGAAGCCATCCTTCCTTTATTATTACTAGGAAAAACGCCCGTGCGTTGCAACGGGAGAAAAATTCCATGTCGTGCGTTGCAAGGGACACAAAAATAATAAATTTAGAATCCACTTGGGTTGTCATTTCATGGCACAAAATCGACGTCTTAATTCCTATTGGTGAAATATTTCGGTCGAGAGAAAAAAAATGTTTGGTTAGTCTTTGTAGTGTTTACTTTTACCCGATGAAACCTTCGAAAAAACACAAAAAATATTTGATAATTTCGAACTCAAATTTATAATATTTAAAAATTACACCCGAGCACAAAAATCAATGCTCGAAGCATTCCTTTTTTAAAAAAATTATCACAATAAATCTTTTAGTTTTTTAGTTGGGTGTTGCGTTGAATACTTGGTCATTGAAACGGGAGAAGTCTGGACTCCACTCACGCACCTACCACGACCTCATAATTTTCTTCACGTCTAAATTTGACTTGGTAAACATAAACTACGCTCTCACGGCGCAATAGGTAGACCTAATTTGTTGCGAACTTAGGTAATGTGCGATGGACGACGTGAATCAAAATCTAGCTAACACATATACACATATATTTGCTGCAAATGGATCTGGCTAGGTAAGTAGAGTTAGAAATCCTATTCAGTTTTAAAACAAAATGGGTTCCAGATTATTTTCGTGAACTCTATATTTTGTACTTGTAAACTTATCCTAAATGATTTTGTCAACACTTTTTTTTTGACACAAACTCATAAACTTTATTACGACACAGAGTTAGGCAAATTGCTCATTACAAGCAGAGCGACATTTGCTGGGATATCAGTTTCCCACACAATCATCATGCCCGGATCGCTTGAGGCTGCTATCTTAGCTAGGGCATGTGCTACACCATTTACATCTCGTTTGCACACAGTGATAGTGCATTTAGAAAACCAAGTACGGCACTGAACCTTCAGGTCTTCAATGATTACAGTAGCTGGTGAGAAATCAGAGGGCCGGGCTATTCATCGCATGCATCAGAAGCTGGGCGTCAGTCTCAAACTCCACCCTGATTGCTCTTGATCGCTGTTTCAAGTGATTCTAGCTCAGCCATAAATGGATCAGAAACGCCTTCCCCTCGCCCAGCCGCGGCTGAGATGACATGGCCCTCCGTTATTGCAAAAGAAAAATAAAAGAAAAACGTTTTTAGTGTGAGAGAGAGAACGAGCAGCCCAGCCGGCTAAGCCTGCCTAGGAGAGTCTCAAAGCCCAACAAAACGAAACCCTAGCCTCCTCTGGTGTTTTTCCACCTACACCCCCACCTCCTTTAGTTCTTTTCACGATTAGGTCTCTCCCCCATATGTCGTTCTCTGCTGGCCACACATACTGACGACCATGCACACACGCACACGGCCGGCGAGCACACCAACCAGGCGGCGCCCCTCCAGGTCTCCACGGCCTCTTCTCGCGACATAGCTCCTCCCCTTGCGTCAGCCAGCGAGACCGGACTCGCCGTTCTCCCCTTCGACCTCCAGCTCCGGCCTTTCGCTCGGCTTGACCCGCCGCTGACCTTAAAGTCGCGCGATCGGGAACTTTGACAGGTTTTTTTTCATTGCTGCTCGCACCCTCGATCTATGGCCGCACCAGACCACTGTGCGGGCGCGCAACAGGCGCGGCGACGCCTCTTCGCCGGCAGCCCGTCACGGGGGTGCGTGCACGCGCAGAAGGCGCGGCAAAGCCTCCTCGCCGGCAGCCCGTCACGGGGTGCTCGCACGCGCAGCAGGCGCGTCGATGACGCACGCCGAGCAGAGGCATCAGCGGGCAGGGACCGCGGCAGTGGGTGCTCGGCTTGGCGCGCCGGCGACGGCGCACGACGAGCAGCGCGCAGGGGCATGCGGCCGTGGGTGCTCGGCTTGGGGTGACGATCTCACAGCGCCGCCGGCCGCCGATGCAGGGGATGGGAATTTGGGGATGCTCTGACGGATGCGAGGCGAGACGGGAGAGTCTGACCGTTTTGTTTAGCGGTGGCAGCGGATGTAATTTTGCGCAAAACCAGGGGCATTTTCGTAATTTCCTTGATGGATGAAACGAAGGAAACGTTCGTACGAAACGAAGGAAACGAAAGGAAGCGATGCTCCCTTTATTATTACTAGTGAAATTGCCCGTGCGTTGCCACGGGCTACGTAAATTTCCTTACATAACGATGCTCGTGAAATACATGTATTTAAATAAAACCTACTTATAATATTACGACGACCGGCATAGAAAGAATTTGTGCAAGTGAAACTTGAATGTGCATGTCAACTCTCTCCTTATCATGTTTTCGATACAAAGCATAACATCATTATTCGCAAAACCAAATTTTGGATACACAGCCAAACATCAGTATAGGCAAAATATGTATTTTCTCATGTATTTTCTCAAAGCCGGACAAACTAAAGTTAAGAGTGCATGATAGCCTTGAGCAGCAGCATCTTGAGATGTAGTTGAAGATGAAGTTTATTTATTGTTTTCTTTTTGCCTTTTGATCCTTGTGTCTTCACTTCATATTGTTTTGTGTTTTCCTGATAGAGTTGATGAAATCCTTGACACCTGATGGCATGTTGTCTTCACATTCGTTCCCCTTGAATGCTAGTAGTTGTCCCAAAATTTGTTTCCTTAGTTCGTATAGGATTATCCATCCTATACGTTTAAAAAATATCAGCATCTCTAATGTAAGAAAGAGAATTATTTAAATGCATATAAAATTGACCTTTAAAAATGGTAGATGCACTCTTTCTTCGTGCCATGTGGACATGAGGAGTGTAACAAGATAACCTGACAGTTCCCTGTTATAAGATATAGAAATTATTAATCAATGGATTGATTGGCCAGCTAAGGTAGGAGACCCCTGGAATTATGGGCCTGGAGCGTGCGTGGGCCTGGAGCGTACGTGGGCCTGGAGCGTGAGTACGACGAACACGTGACGTTCGTGACGCTTGGAGTAAAAAAAAAACACCTCGCATCATCCCCTCATCAGTCCCCTCCCCTCACTATCCCTTTGCAGCTGCCTGGCGGACCGCCTCCATGGCCGCCCCCTCCCCTGCCACTCCATTGCTGCCGCCATTTCTTGCCGCCGGCAGCTCGCCGTCTGTCCCTGATGTTCGATTGGAGATTCCACACGGCCCGTCTCTCCGATTTGTGATTAATCTCCGATTCTGGTGTAGCTCGCCATGGATTTTCGCTTCTCTGTTCCTCCGTGTCCGTCACACGGGGCAGGGTCGTGCGCGCTGGGCAAGTCCTCGTCTAGCAGAACTTCCGCGGCAAGCTCCAAGAGGCGAGGATAGCTGTGGTGTGTATTTATTTTCGCAGTTGGTGCTGGAAATGTGTTCATGGTTGTTAGGTAAGTGAACCGAGATGTTAATTTTTACAGATCGCTAGTTATTAGATATCTGAATGTTAGCTCATTCTTGGATGCAGTAGCACTTCGTGATAGTAGATTTTTTTTTCCGTGTGCATAATTCGTCAAAGCATTGTATGGTTATTGAACGTTGTTGTCGAATCATTGTAGCATTTCAGGATTGAGTTAGAAGTGGTGCTGTGCATTTCTTTGAAAAACTTATATTCTGATCCATCTAGGTTCCTTTTTTATTTTTAAAGAATTTCTGTACACTGTATAATTTAGAGGGAAGATATTGTGCATTTCCGTTTATTTTGCGCATAGTGTGTTTGTCTGTCCTCATTATATTGTTGTGAGTGATGGAGTTACTGTTTTCTCATTATATTGTTGTGAGTGATGGAGTTACTATTTTGTCTCACTCTAATTTCTTGGTCTCTCCATGTTCTGTATAGTTAGGTGTACAATATGTTTTCTTTTGGTTCTCTGATTGGAGCTGAAGTTCTCCTGTAGGTTCTGAGTGAGCACTGTCTATACATGTGAAATAGGAACAAAAATATTAGGAGACCCATCTCATTTATTATTTAATCTATCAGGTAGGGCGATATTTTTTTGAGTACAGTCGACCCCATGAAGGAGCCACCTATGGTCATCTCATTTATTATTTAATCTACCATGAAGGAGCCACCTATTGTCACTGCCAACACTGTGATGTCCATTCTTGCCGTTGATTATTCTGTGGACAAGGTCTCTTGCTATTTATTTGATGATGTTGAATCAGGTATGCATCGTAGCTGTAGCATAATAAATATTTCAATTTGCATTAGCATTTTGTTTCTATTGAACTACATGCGTGGGCTGCAGTTTATATTGATATTTGTGCTTGTTTTCGTTTCCTGCCATCAAGAAGAATATGGATAGCCTTTGATTCTCAAATATTATAAGTTAATTGAATGCTCCTCCCTTTAAATCTTTTTTTGTCATCACAGATATCTCACGTGTAAACAAAAAATGCACATAGATATATTCATATAATAAATAAAAAATTCAAATTTGTTTGCATCCGTTACATTTTAAAAGACATAATGATCATCAAGGAATTTGCTCAAATCTGGTCCAGCGAGTTCAACTGCTAAGGACTTCCTTGTAGACTATGTTCACCGTGTTCGTTACTAAGGACTCGTTTCGTTTTCTCTTCTTTGAATTCTTGGTCTCGTCCTTTTCATTGACCTTGAGGGCGAGGATCTTGATGTTTCTTTTCGATGTGGCTCTGGACAACGCGACATACAACTGACCATGAGAGAACACCGGCTCCGGCAGGTACACGCCTACGATCGGGATGGTCTGCCCTTGCGCCTTGTTGATCGTCATGGCGAAGCTAAGCCTGATCGGGAACTGCTTCCTCTTGAATCTGAACGGGAACATGTCACCGTCTGACGGGCAAAGAGGTATCCGAGGTAGAAACACCCTCTCCCCAGCGTGCTGCCCCACCACAATCTCGGCGTCGATGGCGTTTCTCTGGAACCCACGGACGACCAGCCTCGTGCCATTGCACAACCCATTAGCCGGGTCAATGTTCCTCAACAGTATAATGGGGCAGTTGATCTTCAGTTTAAGCGCGTGCGGGGGCATCCCAGTAGGAGCCAGCGAGTTAAGAAACTCTTGAGAATAGAAGCCATGTGGATCATCCTCCGCACTATCGAAGCTATAGTAGATCATCTCCTCGCCCTGAAAACGCTCAATCATGCGCATGTTTATTCCATCGACGTTGTCATTCTTTGTGGATAGGATCGCTCGAGAAGTCATATAATCTGGATTTTCCATATTTTGGTCTAGGGCAGGAAACACATGGTCGATCAGCTTATCTATGTCAGCTGCGTCACCCGTAGACGTGATACAGATATCTTCCGGTAGGTGGATATTTCCTTCTGTGTCAGTTTCCTCGGTGCCGTTACCTATCCTCAGCAAGTAATCCGCGAACCACTGGTCGTTTTGCGCCCTCATGTTCTTTACGAGTCTTAGCTGGCGCATGCCCTTCCATAGGTTCGAACTCCGCAGGCTCGCGTCGATTATCTGACCCCGTGACCCTTTCCTCACTACCGGAAGCACTTGCCTGAAGTCCCCACCGAACACAACAGTTTTGCCTCCAAAAGCTCGGTCGGGGCAGCCCATGATGTCGCGCATGCTTCTGTCCAATGCTTCAACTGCCTGCCGTTTCGTCATCGTAGCTTCATCCCATAATATGAGCTTAGCCATCCTCAGGAGCTTGGCTGTGCCACTCTGCTTGGTGAAGCTGCATGTTGCCCCTTCTTCAAGGTTTAGTGGGATCTTGAACCTCGAGTGGGCTGTCCTGCCTCCAGGCATGATTGAAGCGGCGACACCGGACGTCGCTGTGGCCAGCGCGATATTTCCCTGTCCACGAACCCTGGCGAGCAGTGCCCTGTAAAGGTATGTCTTCCCAGTACCTCCCGGACCATCGACGAAGAATACGCCGCCATCGTTACCATCAACTGCCTTTAGTATCTCGTCGTAGGCAAGCCTTTGCTCGGTGTTTAGTAAGGCCGCCAGAGCAGCGTCTTCCTCGTCAACCTTGATGTTGGTTTCCTCGATTACCTCCCTAGCCTCGCCCCCAGTGTTGTCATATGTCTCGTCAATGTCCGGAAGAGGGAACGACTTTATGTCTTTGCCCATGGATTGTAGCATGCCCCTTATATCAAGCAACACCATTTGCTCCACCGCTTTTGGACACGTGTGTTGCCGTCGGTAGTCGTCTGACATCGCCTCAAGGTGTCGATCCCAAAGACCGCGCACATCGCCAGGCTCACAAAATACCAAGATTGTTGCAAAGAGCCTCCTGAGTGAGGCTGGCATGGCGAACTGCTCCGACTCAGTAAGACACTCATCAAGCGTGTTGTCGGCCTCGATTAGACCCTTCCTTTCCGCGGCCTCACGAAAGGTATCACATAGCACACCATCAACTGTCTTCAGGTCATCGAAGGACGTCGAGCCTGGTACGTGGTTTAGAAGCACCCTCAGAAAATACCGCTCCCCCTCAGCTGGATTGGCTGTCATGATTCGGCCTACTTGGTGATCCCTTTTCCTTGGCTTCCAGTACTTTGCAGGTTGCCATGTGAACCTTCCTGGAAAATCCCTGTAGAGAATATTTCGAGCCCACTCGTACGTCTGGTTAGCCACGAAATACTCTGTGAGCATGGATGTGTTCTCCTGGGCAGCGACATCCTCCAGGTTGTCTCCCGCTTTGAACGTGACTCTTTGCATATCTGGGAGATGAAGAGGCAGCTGTAATACAGACGGGTGGCACTCACATAGTTTGAAGCCGAATATTCTCCACATGGCTTCAGGAGGAGTAACCCACCTTGCGTCAATGTATCTCTTGATCTCGTCTATGTTACCATTGGCGTCGGGCTTGTCGATGTTGAATGAAGTCTGATCGTGGCCCTTGTATATGTACTTATACAGGTACTTGACTGCCTTTATGCTAGAGCACACCTCCACGTTGATATGGCAATTGAACATCCGCAAGAGGTAAGGGTTGTAAGGCACAACCCATCTATTGTCGAGCGTTGCACCGCGGACCTTTGCCGAACGGCCATCCTTTCGTCTCCGATAAATGGGGTATGAGTCCTTGCCCTGTATGGTGGTCTCGTTGAACGTCCGTGGGTACCTACACTTGCACGACCCATCTTGCATACACACGTTGTTTGGCTTTAGGGCACCGCATGGGCCGTGCATCATATGCTTCACGACCATGGCGTACAGCTCCGGGTATTTATCCTTGTCTGGGAGCTCTGCTGATATGAGGTGGTCATACTGCTCTGGCACAAGGAGCTTATACTTCGAATCCATGATCAATAGGAAATGGGCATGTGGGAGGCCTCTCTTCTGGAACTCGACCACGTAGACGTACGCCTTCACAACGCCTAGGATGTTCTTCTTGGTCAGCATGTATTTCATCATCTCCAGCTTGGCCCTAAACACTCGGGCCACAATATCTGGCCGATCCTGCGCGGTTTGGCCCGGAAGCAGGGCATCCTGTATCTCCTGCCAGTTTGGATTGCATGTCATAGTCAGGAAGATGTCTGGCTTGCCGTACGTTTGTACCAATGCCATTGCGTCCATATGCCTCCGCTTCATGTCTCGGAAGCACCCCTGAAAATTCCAAGGTAGAACGATCCTTGTGCCAACAGCGCTTGCTCGAGTCTCTCCGGCTGTGATGCTATCAACAATGCCTTTATATAGATCAGCACGTATCTCCGGTTGGTGCTTCCTTATCCAGTTCAACCTGCATCCCTCGATCTTTATGTACATGTCCACACCCCATTGCTGGAATAGACGACCTCCATGTAGTATGGGGTTGAATATAGCAGGACGTGTCTGTAGTCGATAACAATAGTAGTCCCTGACAGAGACACATAAACTGCCACCCCCCTCTGTAATAACAAAGAAAGAAGAAAATAAAGTTATGCAACATAACATATGAGAAGGATATAGACAAAGAAATACATAAATATCCTAGATAGCTGAACCTGGATCGTCGTCACGCTCTGCTCTTGGTAGTTGTGCAAGGTTCCAAGACTTATTACGTTTAGGTATATTCGGATGCCAACCGAGCTCCCCCTTTGGGAAGAAGAGGGGGTATGAGAGCGGGTCATAGCATCCTTGTGTGGCCTGTATACTATACCTCTCATTGTTGTTACCGTAGAGGGTAATGCTGCGCTTGAACCTATTTGCCAGGTCACTGCCTTCGACCCAGATTGCAGCCACCTCGGACGACAACGGTGTGTTGTATCTCCGTTGGTCTAGCTTTTTGTCGGTGTTCAGTTCTATACGATAGTCCTCGAGGTTATCCTTGTGCTCGCCCAATCTTCTAAACGTCTCGGAGTAGGGGTTTCCTCTCAGTATTTCCACAACCTTACTAACAACCTCCTGGTCTAGTTCCTTTGTGGCTTCCTTGCGATGGATCAGGCTAGGATCATCATCGTAGAAGTAGAGTTGTAGATGTTCCGAGCGAGAGCCTGGCCCAAACGAATGCACATTGTGGTACATTTTGCCTTGTGCTCGGAATGTGTAGGTTCCGGATCTCATGTTCGTGCAGTCGTTGTCGAGACTGACACCAAGTGTTGTGAAGGAGAAGTGGCCGTTAAAGAATCGTATGCTCTCTCGAAAATGTCGACTGTCGGCATCCATGCTAGACCATAGCCTCATCAGCTCCGGGATAGGCACTGGTTCAGCCAGCTCGATTTGTCCGTTTCGACAACAGAATCCGGGGGCTCATGCTCGAACTTCTTGGCATGGCAGTGTTTGCAGTTGGGGACTTGCTCTAGTATGTGCATGCTATCTGGGAGGTTCGAGTACACAAAATCGAAAGGATCGATAGCACCCTCGTCAAATGAGTCTATTGATGTATCGAGGTCCATGTCTTCAGCGTCGAAACCTGCATGCATATGATATCAAATTATTATGTTCATATATAATCGTAACAGACTGTGTTATGGAAATGTCCTTAGTACCTTCACTGGCATACATGCAGCACTCCTCGTCCGTTAGGTCATTTGAGATGGTCTTTTCATCCATGATACCGTTGAGGAAGGCCTCCATGTCGCCTACAAAATAATTGATTTGTTAAGTACGATGCTTTAGTGCACCATGGCATAAATAAGTTTTTAAATATCAGTGTGTTACCGTCGGTCCTTATGGTATACTCAGGAATGCTCGTTGGCAAAATAGCTGCATTTGGGCACGGCATTGCGATGGATTCAGCACATGGGGTATCTCTCCTAGCTGCGGCGTTTGTCCTGCGCCGAGCCCTCTTCTCATCAGTTATTCTTTGTTTAGATGTCTGTTTCTCGGTTGCTCTTCTGAGTGCATTAATCTCCTCCTTTTGCTCAGAGGACAGACTATTTCGTTTAGCTCTATCTTTTTCTCTTCTACGTGCATTAATCTCCTCCTTTTGCTCGGCCGTCAAACTGTTTCTCCGAGCTCTATCACGTTCACGTCTGGCTTGATTTCTGTCTTCTGAAATATTTGAAATCAGTTGTCTTTCGTTGCAACCAAAGTGAAAAATAAAAGTTATGGAAAAAATGAATAAAAACTATACTATTAAAATAACCTATGACTGGATTTTATGATTGATCCTATCAATTACGTATCCTTGAAAAGTTCCATGACACTGAAATAACACTATGGTTTATGTGTAGACCCATGAAGAAAGTCGAGCTAGGTAGCTTTCGACAGGAACTTTTAGTTGAGGTACGTTTTCTCGCCGATGGTAGCTTGCTGGAGGCGACTTAGTATCGGAATATGATAGGATTATGTCGTAGATGAGTCTGGTTCGTATAGGCATACCTGGAGATAAATCAGTTGTCTTTGCTCTGCCATTTTCTGCAACCAAAGTGAAAAATAAAGGTTATAAACATCACTTTATTCTGTGAACTGCTAGTGGGCTAACCATCATTATGCTTGGTCTGTAGGGAAGCAAAACAAAGACAAAGGTGGGCTCGCGAAACATAATCTGTACGATCCAGAAAGATAAGAAATGTTGGTGAAATCGCTTGCTGAAGTCAGAGGAAAAGCATCCATACATCAAAGTTGACTGGAACAAATGGCACGATGAGGATGAAGAGTCTGGTATGCCTATGACTGGATTTTATGATTGATCCTATCAATTACGTATCACGGTAGGCATACCTGTATCTCCAATTTTCTGAGTTCAGCGTCGTGGTTGCAGGCGTGAGACAAAGCAACGCCGAGCTGCGTTATGGTTCTTCCGGTGTTGGTTCTTCCGGTGCTGGGAAAGGGCGTGGCAATGTCAATCTGGATCTGTGGCAGCAGAATTTTGTGCTATGCTTTTGATCAAGGGTCCATACGTTTTTATATGACGCCCATGGCCGTGTGTTTGAACATTGTTCGTCTCGGAGCAGTGTTGGTATAGGACCTGAAGTCCGTGTTTTGTTTTATCGACGAAGCAGTGTCGGTCTCGAAGTCCATTGCGTCCAGTTTTTTTGCGACGACGTACGTACGGTCGTTAGTCCATGTTTTGTTTTATCGACGAAGCAGTGTCGGTCTCGAAGTCCATTGCGTCCATTTTTTTGCGTCCAGGTTTTTTGCGATTGCTTTTTTTTTTTTGAGTTCTGTTTATTTGGCCGATCGAGCGTCCAGGTTTTGCGGGCTGTTTAGTGGGCCAGATCGAGTGCGTCTTCAGCTATTTATTGGGCCGATCCGATCCGATCGAGCGCGTCCAGGTTTTGTAGCGACGACGTACGTACGGTCGTTAGCACGCATTATAGTTTAGATTAGGTAGAGATTAGGTATAGATAATTACTCCCTTGATTCTCCCCATAAATAGCGGCATGCAATTTGCTTCCATGTTAAGGTGGCATGTCTCAAATTCAAAAAAAAAAAAAACTGGCATGTCTCCACGATTTGTTTTATAACTAGGTGAATGCCCGTGCGTTGCTACGGTCCCATCAATTATTTTCCTTTCCATGAACACAATAGACTTGGAGTCGTCCTTGCCTAGGTCATGTCACTGACTCATACCGGCATTATTCGTCAATTTACCCAGTTGTACAAGAGACGGATCCCATGTGATTATCTCTGTACGTGTCTGAACGCGTCTAAAAAGCCCTGCACATATAGAACCAAAATTACAACTACTGCAACTGGCATCTCATCCTCTGGATTGATGAGAAGAAAAACCCTAAACTCATAGCCAAATTTGTTTTTTGAGGACCAAGAGCGGCACACGGGTCAGAACATTCACATATTGACACAAATTTATACTATTTCAGAAGGATCGGTTTTTCGAGTATTCTATTACCTCTAGTCTAGTTTTGATCTTCTCAAAACTTTCGGCTGGCACACCGCGCAAGTTCCCCTTTGAATAGTATTCGACCCATATGCAAACAAGTGAAGGTAGTAAAAACACCCTTATTTATTCTGGGCCCAGCATAGAAATCATATGCAGCCAGTTTAGCATAACAACCTATTTATATTTTGCAAGAGCATTTGATTATTTATCCTACCAATACTTGTCTCGCCAGGTTTTGGAGTATATGAAACTTTATAAACACATCCAGTAAACAAAAGGCACACTGCGCCAATTCCCCTTGAATAGTATTTGACCCTTATGCAAACAAGTGAAGGCAGTAAAAAAACACCCTTATGTAACCAAGTGAAGGTAGTAAACAAGAAATATTTATTCTGAGCCCAGCATAGAAATCATATGCACTCAGTTTAACAGACCAACTTATTCATATTTTGCAAGAGTATTTGATTTATTTATCCTAACAATACTTGTCTCACCAGGTGTCAGAGTATAAATGAAACTTTACATACACATCTAGTAAACAAAGATCGTACATGGCATTAAGATTTCAGTCGAAATTAGTAATTAAAATCTCATGTATGCACCTCAATGTAAGGCATGTCATCTTAGGTACTCACCTCATAAGGCTCGTGGCTGGTCATGAAAAATGTGTCAAACCTCAAAACCAAACACTTGATCCTTTAAAATGTCTATGTTTCCTTGCGGATAGAAGTTGTTGCTGCAGATCATTGAGATTTTAAAAGTAAGCAAGAAGGCTCATAAACTCACCGGGTTTCAGAGTTCAGAAACATTAAACAGTAAAAAATTAATAAAGATTTTTCTATTTAATAACCACTCTAGCATAGAGACTATGGGAACATACCTGCATGGCTACCAAATATTTTCACATGTAGCTCGGTCAATCATAAAGTTTGAAATATTAGCTAGACCCATCCTTCAAGTGACTGATGCCAAACTACTCTTTGCAGCATATATCCAGGAAAAAATCACACGCAATAAATTAATATACATCACCCTACTCTCTACATCTCATAGACATCAATGAATCTACAGCTCCAGCTATTGTGAGCATTGCAACGAACAGGTAGATGGCAAGCACACCCAATCAGAACACAAAATAGCTAATATCTGAGGGAAGCTTACTTCGCTCGGCCTCTACGCATGTCGATGAAGAACTCCAGAAGGAGACATTGTGGGAGAGGGTTAGCATAAACAATAAATCAATCATCATGTTTTTCAAACCCGCAGTCAGAGCGTTTTGGACTAAGGGAAGTTTCTAGCAAATTAAAGGAGAGATCACATAGGAAATACTAAAATGGCATGAACAAGAGATTACTTTGACATGATTTCTTCACCATCTTAATTATGAATCAATCATCTTGTGTGAGGTAAAATAAACGGCCACTCTTCTCAAGCAAAGACAACTCCCTCAGGCCTCAGTGTCCAATTATTCAGGCCTCAGTAGAAAAGAGAATCCGGCTAACTTGTGCAATGTAGCAGAGAATACAGCTAACTTGTGGAAGACGAAGTAAAATGCAATGTCATGGTTTTGCTTAAGAAAGTGCATCATGCCTGGTAAACACGATCCTGTTGCATGACTGATCTTTCTACTTATAGCAAATTGGCTTGCCGGAATTTCTCAAGATTACAAAATGTTTTTTCCTCTTTCTCCATGAAGCTGAAGCATCATCCCCGTGCATAAAGGAGCACATTCAGAATTGGCACATGGCTATAACTCCAGGAGTAGCAGCTACGGTGCACACAATGACACAAACATAACTTATGCCACCAGGATATCAGTAGGCGTGAAAATTATGACTATGCATCAGTACCAAAAGTACACGCTACTGGATAATCTCACAATGTGAGCGAGCAGACAGCTACACGAATGGAAAATGTGTTAAGCAAAAAGACAGATAACATTACAACAATAGTGTGTGTCTGCACTCTGCAGTGTAACGAAGAGAGAACTCAGTCCTTGGGCCGGGAGCGTGGGGGTGGAGTGGTTGCGTCGTCCTCCACGATACTGCCAGCGGTACTGGAGGCGAGGCTGCTACCTTACTCGCCGGCGCGTAGCCGCTGCTGCTGGGGATGGGCGGCCTAGCATCCCCGTACCGGTCCTCCTTGAGCCCATCCGTCTCCTCCTTCCATGTGGCAGCCGTGCTGCTCCCGCCCCTCCTGCTTCCAACGTTGGTGGAGTAGTTCGTCCGGTGGAGATCGTCGATCTGGGCGGGCAGGTCGACGGCGAAGGCCGGGGGCCGGTCGGCGGCGGCGCGGCCAACTGCGTGGAGGAGGACCTAGTCCAGGTGAAGAGGCACTCCGGTTGGTGTAGTAGTTCGTCCGGTGGAGCTCGGCGAGAACTGGAGAAGGTCATCCGTCGGATTGCGTCAATGGAGACTCGAGGAAGGATTGGGGATTATTTTCCTTTCCATGGAAGCACCGAACCGAAACGTTTCACTTGCAACGGGGGGCGAGACTGGAGGAGAAGGCGGCGGCGTGACTCTGTGCTGGCGTTCCATGAGAGGAGGTCGGGATGAGAGGTTATGGTAAGTCGTGGCCTTTTTTTTTCGGAGCGAGCGAGCGGGCTAGGCAGACCGCAACGGGGGAGTGCGAAGCGGAGGCAGATGGTTCGCTCGGTTACACCAACGACCAACTCTCATTTAATGTTTTCTAATATCTCAGATAAATCAGACCAGATTTTGTCTCCACGTTGATTGTCCGCGTGTACAAATTACTCCGGTTTAAACTCTTGTGTACTTGATTTTAGGAAAGTAATTCCAGATTTTGTGTAGATTGATCATTTGAATAAACTAGTAACCCAAATGCTAAAAAGTGCACGAGTGCTCGTTGGCTCATCTAAGCAAACCCAAATGCTAAAAAGTGCACGAGTGCTCGTTGGCACATCTGAGCACTCTCTTCTCGTCCGTCCGATGCGCTCGATCAAGACGCGTGACGCGGCGTTCCGACAGTTTCGGCGGTGACGTTTTCTGCGCCATACGCGTACCCGTACGCAGTCCCTATCGGACACGCTGCCGCATCGTCCACCACTAGTACAGAACGACACTTCGGATACCCCTCTATGGAAACGACAGGCGTTAGGCGACGGATAATCACGCTTTCCGTGCGGCCGGTGCGTACAAATCTGACCTGGGCCGCGGCTGGCCCGTCAACATAGGTAACGGAGAAAGTATTAACTCCGTTACCCATAGTATTGTCAACGGTCATAATTGTGGCTCCGTTTCCGATATGTGCCTCTATGGCAACGGAGACTTTTGGGTGTCCGTGTGCAATGTGGACACGTTCCATCTTCGTGGAATTCGATGCGAGCGGAGTAACTGCTATGGCGTAGTGGTGCCACGGCACCTCCCACTACTCCTTAAAAACCCACGATCTCCCTGCTATCTCAGTACGCCACTTCGCCGCAGCCATGGATACTCCTAGCAACTCCTCGGGCGTTCGCCGCAGCAGTTCGCCGCTTTCGCTGAATTGGAACCGCGTCGTCGTGTCGGAGGCCGTCGCGCAGAGGCGCTGACAATATAGGAGGCCAGTGCCCTGGTCAAATGTTAGCCTCCCCGGTGGCTGGCGCGTCAACCACAGGAGGGTGCCTATGCCGCCGGAAGAGGACGCGGGATCCTCGGGCGCCCGCGACCGCAGCCGCTCGCCGCGGCGGAGAGACGTTCGTCCGCGGTCGCCTGGATAGAACCGCGTCATCGTCGGGCAGGCCGTCACGGAGCGGCACTGGCAATATAGGAGGCCAGTGCCATGGTCAAAGGTTCGGCTACCCGGTGGCTGGCACCTCAACCGCGCGTCGGTGCCTATGCCGCCGGAAAGAGTTGAGCTGCTCCAGAGCCGCCGGCTCCTCCTGCCGCCGGAGCTGCGCGACGATCCTGCCTACGACGACGACGAGATGTGGGAGGGGCACACGGGCGGCGATGACATCGTCGGCGAGGAGCCGCGCGACGACACGGACGGCTACGCGGCTCTCCTCGCATACGAGCAGGAGAAGGCAGAGGCCGAGGAGTAGTTATTTATTTTTATGTTCTTCAATTCTCCATACTAGTAGAGATCTGTTTCTAAAATAACTAGTAGAGATCAGTATAAACCCAGTGTGTTAGTGAACAAATCAAAGGAAACGGTTGTTTATCCCCTCCGTTTCCGATGTTCTACTTTGCTATAAATGCGCCCTTCACACAGCTCTAAACGCTATCGCTCTCACTCTCAGCCTCGCTCTCAAAGTGTGGCGGCGCCTCCACGCAGCACCAGATCTTAGATCCACCGTGGCGGCGCGCATCTCCCTCCCTCCGACCGTGTCGGCGCGCATCTTCCTCTCCTCCGACCGTGGCGGCGCGCATCTCCCTCCCTCCAACCGTGGCGGCGCGCATCTTCCTCTCCTCCGACCGTGGCGGCGCGCATCTCCTTCCCTCCGACCGTGTCGGCGCGCATCTTCCTCTCTTCCGACCGTGGCAGCGTGTACCCATTCTTTGCTCCACCTGGGCAGATCTCGTCGCCTGATCTGTAGGTGGAGGGCGCATGGCGTGTCGATCCGAGGACGACGAGGACGACTACGTACTCCCGCCAGATCCAAAGGTAATACATCTATTTGTGACCGGCCGTCATGCCGACGAACTAGGGTTGTTGTCATTGTTCTGTTTAGGTTTTCTTCCATAGGACCAGTTAAAACATGACTCCCTCCGATCCGTTTGTAGTGTCGCTCGAAAAGAACAGAACTAGCACAAATCGGTAGTGTATGAAACTCATGGCTGACTTAACTCCTTTGCAAAACGGATGTACATTTCGGTGACACTGTATAAAAAGCCGGTCCTTAGCCAAGGTGCGCTTGTCGTCCGGCATAATTGTTGGTACATAACAACTATGCAATGGATTTGTAAGTTTGTTATTCTGTCTTATGCATCCTTTTGTGTTGTATGTCCTTTATGCTAGATGTATAGTGTGCTAACATGGAGTCATATATTATCTCTTTGCATTTCAGTAACCACTTTACAAAAGAGGTACCTTCAGTACATCAGCACTCGTTTATTGCACTATGTGCAGAGCATGGTGCTGTTCCGTTAAGCTCATTTAAATGAGCTAAATACAAGGTCGGGGACAAAACGGCGAGTTGATTATATTTCGGCGACACCGTCCAAGAAGAAGATTGAATTCATGAACTTGGCAAAGTTGTAAGACATATGTAACAACAAGTCATGAAGATAAATTAAGTTAGAAATGACAAGGATAAGTTTAGTGAGGCATGACATAGATAGATTTAGCTAGACATGTCAATGATAGATTTAGAGAGGCATGACAATGAAGATAAGTAATTGGCTGTCTTGTGATGCAATGTATCAGTGACATTTGTTATACCTTATGAATGAATTTGTTAGCATTTTTGTGCTTCTGCTGTGAAATTTTAAATGTCCAGTGGCAAATCTATTCCTGCTCTAGGCTTATGAAGAAACCTCAATGCAAACGAGCAGAAACAGAATCTCCGTTTCTGATGTTCCGACACATCAGAAACAGAGGTATGTGCACCACCGTTGCCAAACCGATGCCTCATCAGCGATGGTTTTTCGCCTCCGTTACCGATGAAGGTCTTCACATCAGCCACGGGGGCGGGGACACGGACCCTTTTTCCGTTTTTGATGGGGTTTTTGGCCCGTTTCCGATGTGTCGTTCTTGTTAGCATTATTTGCCTTCCATAGATCAAACAACTGGTACTCAAGCTTCTTCTTCTCGTCCTTAAGGTCTCGCTTTTCTTTATCCCATTGCTGCTCCTTCTCTTTCATGACATCATCTTGATTTCTCTGCCCCAATTTCAGCTCACGAACCTGTGACTGCAACAATTCAATTGTTATCGCCATCTGACGCTTCATATCGTCATGTCCTTCTCTTTCTCAATGGCCTCCATTCTTGTGTCCCTGATGAATTTGTTCACTTCGTCTACCATATAGTTATACTTCTTCTCAATCTTGTTATTCTCATCTGCCACCTCCTTTAGTAGCTTTGCATTCGCAATCGTCTCATCAATTCTAAAACTGTTACTGTCATGATACATCCCCCACAGTCTTCGTAGGGCATTCTTCGCAGCTTCTGGCCATTCTGCGTCTACCCAAGCCACAAAACCACAGTTCTTTGCCTCCTAGAAAGTAGATACCACAAAATTAGCGATTTACAAACCATTTTTAACAGAGCAAACCATTACGACACTACTTCTACTTACATTTTCGACAGAACACATGTAGAAACGCCGGCCAGTGTCGAAGCTTACGAATGCAACACACTTCCGAGGGAGAGCTTGTGGACGCGGCAAAACGAAGGAGCATCCGGCGCTATACCGAAGAAAGTGGGGTCCTCGCAGGTATCGGGGCACAATCACGATCGGGGAACTCCTAATCGGTACAAGATATGAAGATTACAATACCTAAATCGACGAATTGCATTCAAACCTAACCCTAAAAAGAGGAGTAAAATTGAATCCTACAAAAAGACTTACCGAGAGGAGGGACTCGCCCTCGCTGGAACTAGACAAGGGATGCCAGTTAGCCATCGTTCCTCGGCCCACGGCGGCGGTGAGCAACGCCGATGGCGGCGGCGGCGGTGGCGGAGAGAGACAGAGAGCAACGCGAGAAGGAGTGGCGCAGGGTTGGGGACGGGCCGTGCGGCGGCTTTGAAGTAGCAGATGTGTAGGCGCTACATCATCGTACCATAGCACCTGAACATGAGGCGCAATGCATCCAAATCTGGGCCCGAGTGGTCCCGGCCGGCCACGCTGGCAAGAAGTGTAGCGCCCGATCAGAGGCGCTATCCTGTAGAGTGTGACGCCCGATCGTGAGGCGCTACCAAAAGAGTCAGAAGCGTGAAATAGTTTCACCCGTTCGCCCAGAGGTCAAAGGTGTCGATTTTGCCCCTTATCCCCCGAGCGGAACAACCCAAACCCTCCCCTCCCATTCCGCCTCCGTTTTTTCGAATTATGGCAGCTGCAGCTGCCGCTGCTGCATCGGCCGCCGCCGCCGCGCCAGCCACCTATAACGCCGACCACCCCATGAACGCCCTCCGCTCCACCGCCCTCCGCCGCTCCACCCTGCACTGGGATGCCGCCGCCGCCGCCGCCTTCTTCTGCCCGCCCTTCCGCTCTCGCCGCTGCCGCTGCCGCGTGTTGTCCCCTCCGCCCGCGGCGCTTCCCGCCAAGTCCCGCTCCAGGGCCCGGGCCAAGCTCCTAATGGACGTGGCCGCTGTGGACCCCTGGCTCGCCTCCCTCTCCCTACTCCCGGCCGACGACGGCGACGCTGCCCGCACCCCCACCGGCTGGGCGCTTGGGATCGATCCCGACAACGGCGGTGCCATCGCTGTCCTCTCGCCCGACGGCTCCTCTCAGGTGAGGCCCGGACAGTTACGCTGGATCTGAACTCGCGTTTCGTGTGGACAGGTGTGCTTAATCAGATCATTCACATTTTCACATTATGTAGGTGTTTGATAACCCGGTCGTGCGCATAATGGTGTCGGAGTACGCCCGGAAGCGCCTGGACACCAAGTCCATCATCCAGATTCTCCGTGGCCTTGATGCGCCTCCTGGTATGTGCAACAGGACTGTAGTAGTGCACTCATTTCTGGGGTGCGGTGGTGCGGGCTTGAAGCCTTGAGTTGACTTGTGTGTTGAGCAAAAGGCCGTTATGTTCAGTAACAGTTGCTGGTGTCTGACCATGATCTGTGGTGCCTTTGCTGTCTTGCAGGAACTACGGCGTATATTGAGAAATCAAGTCCATTTCCAACTGACGGGAAATTGGTCTGCCTCTTGTGTTCCCTCGAATAGCATTTAGCCAGTCACTAGAAACATCTGCATCAAGAATCAAGATTATTGTGTACTGTTGTTTTGTGGATAACTTCTTAGAGAACTTATACCTTTGGATAGTGCCTACAATAAGAGTAGTTTAGGATTACACTGCTCGATTGCAACTTATTACTATCCTGGTGTACGACATTGTGTAATACACTGCTGGTAATGGAACCAACTTTCTGGGAGTCTTGAGATCATATGTTTCTGAAGATGTTCCACACACAAGTTGAAGATAGAGTTATATCCTAAGCAATGGGATCTAGTCGAACTTAGTTTGTAATTTGAACTTGAGTAAAACATAATCTTGTTCACACCATATGGCAGTTTAAGTTCCATTTGAAACTTTTGGTATACTCAAGTTCTGTCAATAATCTTGGTTCTGCTAGTGATTTTTTCTTTTTGTTTAATGGTATACAGGGATGGTTTAGTACAGGTTTTTCATATGGCTTGTGGATTGCTTCTCTAGTGGCATCTGGGTTTTCTGTTGTACCAGTCGCATCACAGACATGGAAAGCTTACTTTGGGCTATCTCGAAGTGAATCACCTAAGGTTTGTTACTCTTGTTACATGTGCCTCTCATTTATAAAGAAACTGGTAAAATTTTCTGTTTGTTGATACAAACTTAGGGCCGATGCTTTGAATAAAGATGCCCTACTGGTTCCATTTTGATTATCAGTAAGGTTTTGCATTAACATGTCTAGTTAATAGAAATAGGACAAGTATGAGTAAGCCTGGTTATGGAATAACTAGCCACTGAGAGAATACAGTTCGCAAATGAAAAAAATGGAGATCAGGTGGGAAGCCCTGAATATTCTGTGGGGGAATCCTCAAACTCAGGTTGGTGGGCTTATACTCACGTGTTCCCACAATTGCACCCCTGTAGACTTCTCAATATAGTTCACAAATGAACTGTTTAGAGTGCAAGCGTCTGGGTTGGAATGGTTTTAGACTTTAGAAGTCATTGGATTATATCAGGGGTCATGGGCGAAGCTAGACTAGGAGTATGGGACATGGGTGTACAAATGTACACCCGTTATTTGTTTGGCAAAAGCTTGTGTGCCTATGTATAATTCACATATAAAACAAGACACATCAAATAAATTATCTAGTTGTTGGCTTCGCCACTGTTGGGGGTGCAATGATCCAAGCTAAAGGCAGCGAAGAATCAAATTTGAGTTCAACCAATTGGTTGCTGCAGTGATAATACAAAGATGACATTTGTTTTACCCAGAAACATTTGCCTCTCATCATCTCAATGTTTTTTTTTTCTAGATCTCCAACATAACAGCAACATCAATTCGTTTATTTGAACCCTAAGCTCAAATTGAGTACCGTATAATTCGTATCTTATGATCCTTTTATGTCTATCAGGATGATAGCAGACAAGCTGCTACAATCCTGTTCCCGGATAAGGCTCTGTCCCTGAAGTTGAAGAAGCATCATGGTACGCATCTTACTGCTTTGCAAGTCGCTATGTCAGTAACTGCCTATACATTGGAGTTGCTTTTGTGCTCACTTCCTAATGTAGATGTATTATTTTGTCACAACAATATATGTGCAAGATCAACTTGCTTCTTTCTTGCTTGAGCTGATCAGTTGGAGGCATAACCGCTTGAATAAACATGTGTTACACATGATGTC
This sequence comes from Poa pratensis, assembly GCA_947311845.1. Classification (NCBI taxonomy): domain Eukaryota; kingdom Viridiplantae; phylum Streptophyta; class Magnoliopsida; order Poales; family Poaceae; genus Poa; species Poa pratensis. The sequence goes on along the minus strand of CAMZMU010000103.1, from coordinate 6,958,997 downwards.
CTTTCTGTGTATTACGGTATTACCTATCTTGCTTGCAAAATGCACTGGGCCACTGGCAAAGCAAAACCAATCACACATATTCTGCTTTACAGCGTACAGCTTACGCACTGCTCCGCTGTGAATTAAGATGTCAAGTACAATACGAATATATTTACACCCACAAGGACGAGCTAATCATGTTAGCATTGTTAGCTTAATCCATTTGTTAAGCGGCCCGCTAAAATAGTGGATTGTGATATTCTTTTCTTAGATAGTTCAACTGATGTATTGCCATTGATGCAGGACGAGCAGAGGCTCTTCTATTAGCTGCCTATGGAAAAGGACTCGTGCTACCGCCAGGCAAGTTCATCAAGACACAAAGAGTACTCAAGCAAGAAACGAACTTGACATTGACTGGGAGGCCCGATTGAATTGGCAAATGCTGCAGATAATTTGATTATTCCCCAAGAGCTCAATCATGTACATAGCAACTCAACGGAGAACTTCACTGATCTCACTAAACTTCACGGAATGCTGTATTGATCTACTATGTCTTCTAATGTAACAAGCTAGTGTAAATGGGGCATGGATATTGTTTGTCAGCCTAGACCATTGAACTGATTTAACTGAATCTTCAATCTCTTGTCCCAGTCGAGTTCCATATTTTTTATGGGCTTGAAGTTGATCATAGATGAGGAAAATAAATACATGAAAATAAGTAACGTGAATAAAATGTAACTAGTCCTAGCTGTGAAGAAGATTCCTCAAGGAACCATTTTCATGTAAAATAGTAGGTTTCCATGAGAAGCCATGAAAGAAGGTTCCTCTTGACGACGTATGCTGGCAAGTGCCAACTGTCTCTAGTTTTGTCTCACGGAGACAGAAAGGAAGATTCCTGTGCCGGGTGCTACAGTCTCTAGTTATGGCTCAAATTCACGGAGGACATGGTTATATTGGCTGTAGAGCCGTTAGACTGCAATGTTCTTGCCAATCTTAAGTAAATATTGGTATACGGTACTTGAAGCGCCATAGCCGATGATGTATTGCTCGCTCAAATCCTCTGTCAGCCTCATAACATCTTCATAGGTACGGACAGCCATGTCCATTTGGAGGATTACTAGCTTTCGAGGTCCTGAACATGATCAAGAGAAGTTAAAATGAATGCATTTATGCTAAGATTGTGGTGGCGTAGATTACAGAAAGGGATGACATACGCAAGCTTCGCACTGGTTTCTCAGATCCCTTGACAAGTGGCTGTGGTTGATTTGTTTTATATATGGCCAATAGCATAACACAGAATAATACGACCGAATTGCCCATCCGAGTAATATTAACTTTTTTTTAAAATGGGGTCTACCTCAGCCTCTACATCAAAGCGATGCATATTGTCGAAACACAAATTTATATCAACATGAGATTTCAAGCAAATGGAGCAACATACTAATTATTAACATATTACTTGTGCGATACCTCTTGGTCTATGAGTGTCCACAAGTGGAGCCTTGGCATTAAAGATAGAGCATTGGATTACCCAAGAAGCGACATTTAGATATTGTTACTACCAACAATTATAATATAATAATAAAAGCATGGACATGATGTTTTGACTCATAGGTATAAATGCATCCGTTATAAAAAAAATTGATTGCACAACTCTGACATTTTATGTCCGCATACAAAGTTTTGGAAAAAAAGACATTTTGTGTGAGCTGTGTTAAAAGACAAAAAAATATCCCAAATGTTATTTTGGAGCAATGGAATTCGTCTTTTTATGTAGGTCACAACATTTGTCTTTTTTTCGTGAAATGTTGCGTACAAACATAAAATGTTCGGATGTACACCCAAATATTTGTTTGAATTTTTTTGAAATTTTAAAATCCGGTTTTTAGGTATTGGGTGCATCTACACCTACATGGTCAAAACAGATTTCTCCCTATTTGTGCGATTTCTTAACACTTCAGTGGGTTTCCTAGAGATTTCCGGTCCAGGCTGAGGCTCGCTACTCCTCACATGTGCGACGCGTGACCCCTTTGCCAACGTCAGCGAAGTTCTCATACGGTCATACGTACTCCCTCCGTTCCAAATTACTTGACTTACGTTTGTTCAAATACGTGTGTATCTATACTTGTTTAGTGTCTAGATGCATCCGTATTTTGACAAATCCAAGTCAAATAATTTGGAACGGAGGGAGTATTTAGCAAGATATAATCCGTGTGACAAGTTTATGGACTAGACTGAATCCGTAAGACAAGTTGGTACACTACCAGTGCAATTATCTCATCGGCTGCCAACTCTGTAGGCTGTAGCTCATGAGTGCGCACGTTATGCTTGTGTGTATCATGCCTCTATGGTGTGGTTGGGAGCTAGCCCCAGTTTCTGAAACATTGTATTCAGGCTGACGGTGGTTCAGCTATTTTAAGTTAATAAAGTTCGCAGGTGTTCTCTCAAAAAAAAATGACATAACAGTGAAAAACAAGGTTCGAAGTGCACAAAAGATTTGATTCGGCAATCCGGATTTTACAGGTGAATCAAACGTCCGAGAGAACGAAAGGCCCATAGGTAGATGAGCACCAGCAAAAATAAATCATTTTCTTTTGCAATAAACACACGTTCTTTATTCGTTTATATGTACTTATTTTTGTTGTTGTTAGTATTGTACATGTACACTATTCTGCAACAGGTGGCTCCGACATACACCACAAGAAAGGGTATCGAATTAACACATGAATGACGTTGTAGCGACAGTAAGAGCAGCCTCATAATTTTGAGGGACTGGCGGTAACCTTGCTCAAGGCGGTCGCTGCCTTGGACCCAGACTGGCGCCCCAGATGCTTGCAGATGAACTCGCCGGCTGCCATCACCTTGCCCAGACTGACGCCCGTCTCGATTCCCAACCCGTTCAGCATGTACACGACGTCCTCCGTGGCAACATTCCCCGACGCGCCTTTCGCATACGGGCAGCCACCGAGGCCGGCGACAGAGGAGTCCACGACACTGACGCCCATCTGGTTGAGCAGAGAACATGGTTGATCACATCTGGTGGATGATAAGATCCCATACGCCGTTTTGGTTTTGTGCGATGGTTTGTTTCAGTATCTCAGTAGATGATTACCTGGAGAGAGACAAGGATGTTCGAAAGAGACTGGCCGTATGTGTCGTGGAAATGGACAGCGAGCTTTTCCACGGGAACAACAGACATAACTGCCTCAAGCATTGGAACTACTGTACCTAAATATATGCCAAAAAAAATGTTAACTGAGATCTTTAAAAATCGAAGGTGGATTTATCTAGAAGAAAATGCTCCTCAACCTACAGAATCAAGCATAATCTGTCATGCAAAGAAGAGTTAAGATTTACTGAACTTGGTAACGGTCAACCATGATAGTTTTTTCCATGTACCGAATTAGGGACAGTTTTCTTCCATGTTTGCCGCCGATGGGCTTGTTGAAATGGGGTAATGTAAAAAAAAAACAGCATTTGTTTGCAAACAACACGAAATACAATTACGCAAATGTGCAGTGAGGACCATGGTGTCAAACGGTCATGGAATATCTTTGCTTATTAAAATGTAGCAAAAGGAAGTCCTAAGAGTAGCAGAATGTAGCAATGGCATACTTGAAGAAGAAAAAAATGTGGGCAGCTCATAATGTAAGATTACCTGGGGTACCAACTCCAATCGTATCACCAAGTGAAACCTCGTAGCAGCCCATGTCATAAAGCTCTTTGGCAACATAAGCTACATTTGAAGGTGGCACTGATCCTTCTACTAGGCATCCAACCACACAAGAAACATACCTACATTGTTGCATAATAGAGCAATACACTATTAAGAGCCTCAAATTTTAATTAGCACACGTCGCACTGGAAAACTGCACATATATGGAATCTTATGTCCAAATATTACAATCTAAAGCTAAGCTCTTCCCCTCACTAGATCACACTCTCAAATATGCTCTGATGTCACATCATAGGGAGTAGAACATCAAAATATAGAACATCACTTCTATTTAAGGATATCTCAAAGCATAGGTTCAAGTGTAACTATATCGAGTTGAGATATCACAAGGCTTCCAAAAATTATCAAAACATGGTGCATGCTATAAAATGTGAACCTGCAAAATGTATTCAAAATAGGGACGAACTGTGTTCTCTGTACCACAGTGGCGTGAGGTGCCCAGGCTGAGGGTTTTGGACTAAGGCGATTCACTTACTCGAGCTAGTGGACCCTGATGTACATTTCCCAGTTAATGGACTAAACTGTACATTTTGGACAAGTTTATGGACTAATGTTGACTTTTACTCTTTGGTGAATGTTTCTACTTCATGCATATATCAAGCTAGAAGTAAAATGAATGTGACAAGCTTCTACGTTAAAAAGCTTGAAAAATAAAATAACTCACCCTCGTACAGGAATTTCTTGTTTGCTCGATGCAAGAGCAACATCATTATAGCGGGCAAGGCTCTCTTTAATTGAACAGTTTATGTTTGACTTTGAAAATGCTTCAGAAGCTGATGCAAATATCGCAACTTCTTTTGCACCTGCTGCAACGGCTGCCTCAAATCCCTGATGATAAATGAACAGAACAAGTTACTAAAGGGGGTAAAACCAAAAATATAAAATTCACTTGAGAAAAATGATTTACCTTAAGGTTTGGAGTCAATACAGGAAAATTTACACCCGCAATATTCCGAACCACTTCCATAACATCCTTTGCATCAGCTAGCTACAATATTAATGTCAATCATTCAGCAATGGGATGTCAAATACATACTGGCAGATGATCATGTGGACATGCAGAATGAAAAATAGATGGTCAGCCAGTTGCGGTGCTACACATAGGATTGTGATGTCAACTGACATAGTTAGGCAAAGAAAATGACATCACATGGTCATAGGTCTAGCACCGCCACTGTGGTCAGGTAGCATTACTTAAGAAGTATGCAGACCACGTAAATTTTCAGACCACAAGGTTACGCAGGCTGTTTTGCAAACAGATACATATTTTATTTCTTCGAGATGAGAAGTTTTCAGTTAGACTATAACAGTGCTACTTATTTGGACTTTAAGAAGATCTATCGTAGTATTTTTTTTGCGAATGACATATCATAGTATTATGCACACCTATTATATGTTTCCTTTCATTGCTAGGAGTACTCCTTGCCTGTCGCTTTTATAACATTAACCTGTTGGACACTCAACTTCACCCAGATAACACTGCCAATATCCAGCATTGCAGGAATCAAATTGGAGAAATGCAACCTTTGCATCAGAACAATTATTCATTCAAAGTAGGAGGGAACTTTTGTTCTGAAGCCACGAAGAAAAGATCAAGAGGTTCTGCAGATCCACTATTCCACTCATGGCCTATCCAACACTCCACTCCCAACATTTTAAACAATAGGCACATCCCATGTTGGGTTCTGCAGGTTCCCACGCTAAATATCCCTACGGCCCCGCTTGGATTGCGGGTAATCGGACCGGAACAGGACAGAAATATTTTACGGACGTGGGAACCTCCGTAAATTTACATTACAACCCGTCGTATATCTAGGAGGGAAAGCTAACCGGCAATCCAAGCGCGCCCTACATATCTCTATAGTTGTGGAAAATATGTCAGGGTTTTAAAACAAAAAATGTTCCATGGTGGTGAAACTCCAATCTTGGAGTAAGGTAATGCTCCCACTTCCATTGAACTTCCAAAATGATATGCAAATAACTGCTCAGAATGTGTAAAACTCCCCATGGTTTTGGAAGAGATAATATAATTTCTGCTGATGCTAAAAGCTATTGTGTTGTACCATATGGAAACAAGAGAATCATGCTAGCGACCAACGGGCCTAAAAAATACTGTTGTTCTAAAATTTTGCAGTCTAAATGCTAGCAAAAAATATATAAATGTAACTAGCAGGTTTCAATTATAAAACATTACTAGCAGCAAATTTATTTAACAAATAGATAAATTGTAGAGTTATTCCAGATTGTGCAGATCAGATAGATATGGAAGAAACAACAACTGGATAACAGAGATCTTCAGAATTATCAACTCGTGTCATAAAAGAATTAGTATCAAACTGGTAATCTGAGTTACCTTCTTATGGCTTAAAACATTAAGAAATTTACCTGTGGCACCCATTTTGGGGAGACAAAACTTGTCGCTTCAACAACTAATAATCCAGAGGTTGCCAATCTCTTTATGAGCTCAATCTTTACAGGTGTTGGCACTGTATTTTTTTCGTTTTGCAGTCCATCCCGTGGCCCAACTTCTACAATTTTCACAAAACTCGGCAGATCATGCATCATCTGGAAAGAAAAACATGTTCGCTACAGTTAATGTCAAGAGAAACTTTGGTTTTATTTTATTTTTGCAATCATGACTGCAGTTCCTGGGATAAAGACACCAAATTGATTCATACAAACATACCAACATACATTAAAAAATGATCTCAGAAGTTAACCAGAATGGCAAGCTAATAGATAAGGATACAGATACAATTACGCACCCTGTTTCCAATTCCTATCCTCTCTTGGTCGGAAGAGGACGAAAAACATCTGTAGTTCTGCCGGTTCTGTGAAAGATAACTTCCATACGGAACATGGTGGTTCTCTCTAAAAGACTTGCCACGATTCGGCACTGGATATCTCTTATTTGTTGGTCTTCTGCAGGCATATTCTTCCCTGTCATAAACATGGAACTTTAGCCCAAGTAAGTAATTATGAAAGAAGGGGTCCGAATTATACACACAGAGTAACTCATCTTTGCATGATGAAAATAAGAAGTTCAATAATCACTATTCGCTGAAGAGAATAAAATGAATCAGACGGTTCTAATACCAGTAACATTATCAGAATTCTCAGAATGCCATAGGCGCTGAAGTTATATACTAGTAGATGAGACTGGAAACTGAATTCTCACGATGACATATTCAGATTAACCATCCAGATTTTTTAGACCAAGGTTCTGAATCCATTCCCGATGCAGACGTGAACATAATTCAGGGTCAAAGTGAATACACACACACGAGTGCTGGCGATTCCAATTGTATGAAAATCAAACGACGCTCACCGGAAATCGCCCGAAGAAGAGCACGGCGCATCGGCCGAGCCAGCCCCCGTGTCAGCTAGACCGGCGCAGGGCCGCTCCGCGAGACCGGGAGGAGCCTGCGATCTCTGAGAGAGCTGCATCCCGGACCTCAGCAGAAGGGCCCTCGCCGCCGCCGCCGCTGCGGAGGTTAAGGCCTGCGGGGAAGCGGGCGAGGACGGCGACGCGGACCTAGACCAGACCCTAGACGCCAGCATCCTTCGCGCCACCGCTGAGGAAGCCGCGCGGATCAGCACGCCGCGTCGACCTCCGCCAGCACGTAGGCCTGGCTGGGCTGATGGAGCGTGCTCGTAGAAGCTTCTACGGATTGGAGAGGAAGGGAACGAAGGCGTGAAGACTGAGGAGTCAGCAAGGAGCGGAGTGACAGGCAAGATGTTGCGTATGGACACTGCACACTCCTCCGGGGTCAGGCCGTCGCGGCATCCCAATCCCCAACGCTCAACGGGCATTCGGTCGAGAAAGTATCAGGTGAAAATTAATTTTCAATATAAACCGGTGAAAAACATTAAAAATCATGTTTAAAAGTTTTAAAAATCTCAATAAAAATGTATTGGGCTGTGAAAGTTAGAGTTCTGTTGGCATGTTAATTTACAATTTGAAACTCGAAATTGTTTAGGAGATGTAAAAATGAGCTACTATTAGTTGGTGAATTTGTCATTTTCATAACTTCTACTCCCCCGTCCATTAAAAGATGTCACAACTTTGTCCAAACATGCATGCATCTAGACATACTTTAGTTTTTTGGAAAAAGTTGAGATATCCTTTTATGAACGATGGAGTAAAAAAATTGAGTTTTAACTTGCAAATTTACAAGTCTACAGAAGTCTATCTTTCCAACGTAATGCATTTTTTATTAAAAAAATTAGAACTTTTAAACATATTTATTTCGTAAATTTCCCCGCCACTACTACTAAAAGTTAGTTTTCACAGGATTTTTTTCCATTTGGTCCCGGTTCACAAACTTCTGAAACAGGGGCAAAAGTTTTACGCTAATTAAGATGAAGAGAGTTGACCAGTTAATTAACGGAAAACGGACGACAACCGATACAACAAACCCACAATCACAAGCAAATAACCCCAAACGAACTACCACCCGACGGCCAACAAAAACAGCCAACCTACTACAACCACAAAGCGACAACATTATAAACTGAAAAGGGCCCAACAATCAAGTAAAAGTAGAAGATTTTATTTCGACGTCAAACTTCTTTCTTGCCCTATTTCTGAGAGATTTCTCACCTTTATGAATACACCATTTGAAACTGTCCCGCCAAGACGCAAGCAGTATTCTTGCCATATCTAATCTAGGGCAAGTCGTCTCCAAATCGACAAGCAAGTCGCAAACCTAGTTACCAAATAGTCAAATAAAGACTCAGAGTTAGGCGCCAACACAGAGAGCGCCTCACAAATATCAGTTCTCCGTGGGAGAAGGAGGCACGGGGCATCACAGAGGAGCGCCTCACCAAACCACACTGCACAGCGACATCAAGCGCACACGGTGCTGCACACCGCCTTCCGTCGTGCGCCACCGAGCGCCGCGGCTACCAACGCTGGACTCCATAGCCGCTGCCGAGGTCCTCACCAATCTCCCGCATGAACGGGCTCTGGAGAAGTGGAGATCGCATCAAGCAAGGCGGAGGAAAAGTGAGATCGATGTGCATGTCGGGTAATTGGAGATTCGATCGGGAGTTGGGTGTCAAGTGGGGATTCGTGAGCAAATGGCTTGCAATTTCTGGATGTTGCAACTAAGTCTAAGCAATCTTTTGCAAGAAAAGAAAAGCATCAATCAACATGGGCAGTCAGCCGGAGCAACTTAAGGTTTTAAATTGTACAGGCAAGAATTCATCCGAGAAATGAGAGCATAAACTGTATATGCATCAGACCAGCAGTTTAAACTCAGATCCATTTATCTATTTCACTCGTACAAAGATTTAATCAGTGCAACAAATGTGAGGTGCTTGTGCACTATGTAACTACAAGTACTGCAACAAGTCATACAACCATAGATGCTGTAGCCTCACTCACTGACATGTGGTACGATGTATGAAAAAATCCAAGTACAGCACGTGGCTCATGTATCTTCTGTGAAAATTCGTCCAGAAAAAAATACTGCATCCTGTCAAAAACAACAAACAACTCAGGACAAGACCACTTCTGCTTAAGGTATGGTATAGCAGGGATGACAAGCAGCAAGGAGAAAACTGTTCCCAAGTTTTGATGGTGCAAGTTCACAGTTGTTGACATTTTCAAATGTGAGGAGCAGCAAACAGTACAAAGTCCCATGGGTCCATGTGCAAACATTTTGATATGTTCACATGTAACAAATTTTGGCGTCTTGATTGGTCGATGCACACAGCCAATTATAAATTAAGCAAACAGTGCAAGTTCCACATGCAGGGATATTATTACCTCTGCAAACATGTTTTTATTCTGCAGAATCAGAGTCGTCATCAGCATATTTAGGAGCTGAGTTTCTAGGCAGGAATTCTTCGTTAGGGTAAGTATCTGCAAATAACTGCAAGAAAAAACAATGAAAGGAATGTATAAGGTGGAGCATAGATGCTTGATATATTTTTTCTCTGCTGAATTCTCAATATATTATGCTCGACAGAGCTAATGACGTAACCAAAAAAAAGGAGCTACCCTCCAAACCTGCATCAAACACAATGTAATTCAGAAAACTAGGAGAATCCACACCAGCACTACATAGGACTACAAATTACTCTTTCTTCAATGTGAAACATGGTCATAAACCACTCGCTATTGACATGAGCGGTTCAGTTCTGAAGATTCCATGATGACTCAGAATTCTGGCTATCTCATAAAGGTACAAAATTAGGAACGAATTGTATCATCGCAGAATGGAATACCTTTTTTGTTGATTCCAGTATATTTCTGTAGTCCAGATTTTCGTCAGGCATGGAGCATGTCAATACATTACCAGATGTTCCCTGATAGTGGAAGACAGGACAGTGGATGTTTTTAATACAGATACATGAATATGCTCATGAGCAGCGCAACTTAAACCAGTGTTGGAACTGCCGTGAATACAGTCATAGTGATGATCAAATAAAGGCGCACCTGTGTAATCTCTTGAACATACACACAATTCCATATTAGTGTTGGCTTTGTTATCTCAATGTTTTCGCTGGTTGTCTCTAAATGGCCTTCTGAATCATCTGAGCCCTGAGTACTGAAAAGAACCTCTATTGCCTTGTTTATGCATTGCTTTCCCGTAAAGGCATCAGTACAGGGAGTAGACAGATATGCCATGAACCTGCAAGTGAGATGGCTTGTAAGCGAAGTTGCCTCCTACATTATATGGTGATGATTATTTATAAATGCACTGAAACCGTTAGGTTAGATGCAGCAAGTAAACACTAACACCAATATGTAAATGATAGGACATATAGAAATATAACTTACATTCCAGGAGGGCATACTGCTACATTGCTGCTCAACTGAAGCACCCGAACAGCTGCAGCCTGCTGCTCTTGTAGTGCTAAATAAAGAAAACAAATGAGAAGCAACAAATCACCTATTCAAGCAATGTGAAGATTATCACAGGAGAAATAACTTTTCTTACATTTTGGGGGGAAAACAACCATAACACTTGATTTTCCCTGTTTAATAGAGCTGCTGGTGATGCATACTCCTCTAGCAACTTTTCTTGGCGAGTTTGAGTCTGAAGCATCAGATGGCATGTCCAAGGAAGGAAATTTGAATGACGGGTCAAGAATCAACTGCTGGCACAAAATATCCTGACCAGATGCCAATCTGGTGCCTACATAACTCTTCTTTTCCTGATAAGAGAATGTTGATAGTTGGGTGGGTGCTAATCATAAATTACAGAACTGGTCGTGCAGATCCTTAACTAAAAGACAAATAAACAAAGAAAACAATCACTGATCTACTGGTCCTGGTGAATGGTGATTGATATTTATTATCAAAATATATAAAATGATTCAATGGCATGCTTAGTGATGGATCTAGTGTATCAAAATATAAATAATGAATCAATGCCATGCTTATCCTAAGCAAAAAAAAAAAGTTTCTCCCTTGCCTGTAGTTAGAATAAGGTTATTATCAAAATATATCAAATGAGTCAATGTCATGCTTAGTGATTGATCTAGTGTAGCAAAATATATATAATGAGTCAATGTCATGCTTAGTGATTGATCTAGTGTATCAAAATATATATAATGAGTCAATGCCATGCTTATCCTAAGCCCCCCCCCAAAAAAAGAATCTCCCTTGCCTGTACTTAAAATAAGGCTTCCTGTAACTCCTATGCATATTGGACAAACACTTTGGGGAATTGTTTTTGTTGAACTCAGAACTGATAGATGGATAACCTTACCGGTTACTAGACAAACTTTTGCCGTCAAAAGATGTCAAAAGGAAAATAGGAATGCTTGGAGATTATTTGTATCGTTTCCCAAGCTATGATAGAACAGGAGCCCCTACTCTGTGGTAGCATTAGCGTTTTGCCTATTCACTTTTTTCCATCTTTGCTGGACCAACTGGGTGTTATAGAATCTTATGCTGATTTGCGATTTGTTACTTCAGTTTGAACATGACAAGGAAAGCTATAATGAAAAATATATTAAGCAAGCATCAAATAGGAATAAATTGTATTGTATAATTGCCTATATCAGATAAATAAACAATGGCGCAAGCATGTCCATCATTGACCTCAAATTTTATCATACCTGGTCCAGAAGAAGGGCTGTGACTGGCATCCGCAACACCTGATTGACAGAAGAGAGATATAGCAGAAACTAAGCATCAAAAGGGTCACAAAATACAATAGTTTGCAGGATAATTGACCAAGTTCTTTTATAAATGCAACTCATTTCAATAGAGAGGTACTAAACCCTCGGCCTAGCGCATCATCATTATCAAATGATTAGGATCTAGTCAGGTGCAAGAGACACTTACAAATCATGGGGTAGAAAGAGGATGTAGCTACATGATAATCATTAAGCTAAAGCTACAGGGTAAAACAAAACCATATATACTTTGAGAATAAGATCTTACATATAGGGCACCCTTAACAGCAGCGAAGCGGCAGAAAGCCTGTGGCAGCTCGCCATGCCCATACATGGGATAAATGAAAGCACCTTCTGCATTAGCAAACCTGTTAGAGAAAAAGTGAGCACAGTAAAAAAATTAGACGACAGGAAGGCATATTTATAATAAAATCTCCACATGTTACAAAATATTTTTAAAGCTACACAAAACTAAATAGACTACTCAACAAGGTATATACACTATAGAAATATGTCTTTCAAAAAAGGACCAAAATAGGTTCAAGCGAGCAAAGTGACCTCTTAATAGATGACAAATAAAGAGCTATGCTCTTGATTGCATCTCTCGTTGTTAGTAATTTCTCACAGGAGTCTGCGGCATCTTGATCGTAATCTGCCATGGCAATTGCATATAACATAACCCTATAAACAAGACAGAGAAGCCCGCATCAGTCACATTGCTGAAAATAGACTATGCTAGACCAGTTCAGAGTGCTCTTACGCTATTATCTTTGGTGGAAGCCTCTGTTTCTTGAGGAATTCAATGAAGGGGAGGTCCAAGTCCTCCTCGGATATCTTAGCTGAGGCTTCTCCCTCCCCCTCCTTATCGCCAGAAGACGACACAGCAATGTGTGACTCGACAAGCTTGAAAAATCTGAACAGGAGGGTCTTCATGCCAGGCTTAAGTGTCCCGTCCATGAAGATGGCTGTCTTCGAGTCGGGCACTGGGTAGAGAGCACCGTCCCAGTAGAGGAGGCTGCCCCCCTCCACGCTCTTGAACTCCACATGATTGTTTCCCCCTGATCTGAGAAGAAGGTCCACGGCCTCGTCGGCGCAGTACAGCACCCTGGGACCGACCAGGTCGACCGTGAAGCGCCTGGACGACTCGGGAATCGTCCCCGAGGTCTCAACCTCCGAGTACAAACAACGGCGCTCCAGATGGACGGCGCTGTGTGAAGCGGCGGCGGTGTCGGAGGAGGAAGGCGGGCTGGGGGTGGAGGAATCGGAGGAGAGGAAGGAGGGGAGGGAAGGGAGCGGGACGGAGGAGTAGAGGGAGCCGTAGAAGGGGTTGGGGTCGACGTGGAGAACGGTCTTCCCGGCGGCCGCGCAGGCGGCTGCGAGGATGGACTCGGGGAGCCCGGTGCCGCAGACGACCACGTCGAATGAGGTGGGGTCGATGGTGGGGTAGTCGTCCGGGAAGCCGCCGGCGGAGGCGTCGGCCATGGTCAGCGGCAAATCGCTTAATCAGATGGAGACCGCCACCGGCAGCAGCACCTAGAAAGGGGAAAATTCACACGATTTAGCGCGTCGAAGAGAGCAATCGCGTCCATCTACGCATTCACGCAAACACATTGGAGGCACAGCTCAACACGTCAGAGAGAGCGGCAGCTCACAGTGCGTCCGCTCCAGCCGAAGCAGGCCAGCAACTCCCGGCGAGAAACCCTGCTGCAACTGTCAGCCGTGCTACGAACTGTGGCGGAGGCGCGAGCGCGAGAGACCGCACAGACTCAACGTTGGTGTGGGAAAAAGGGAGAGATCGCCGCCGCGAGCAGTGCGATGCGGAGCAAGATCGATACAATTCGTTGCCTTCGCAGGTAAGCTGTTTTTGTTTTTTTGTAGGCAAACGTCGAAGCTAAGTCATTTGCTGGCTGATCTTGGATCGTCGGATCGATCTTGCTCCTTTGCGATATTCGTGGAATGTCTGAATCTTTTTTTTTGCGAGTACAAGGGGCTGAAAGAAATTCAGCAAATTACAGAAAGGTCCTCCAGAAAATCAAAATTACAGTCCAACCCTCCTGCAAAGTCGAGCTCGTCTTCCTCCTAGGCGCCGTCGGTGGCGCGCCGCCGCTCCAGCTCTCCTTGACCTTGGAACAAGAGCTTCCCCGAGCGGACGGGAAGTCGCCGATCGTCGGCCGCCGCAGCAAACCTACACCATCGGAATCTGCCGACCTCGCGCTGAATCCTCCGTCCTCCTGCACAAAAGTCGTCGACGCCGGATCCGCCGCCCCGCGGCCTCCGACGAAGGGGAAACCGCGCACAACAACTCTAGAGAGCTGCGAGCGCGGGCGCGGCAGAAGGTCGTCGCCAGAACTCCGTGGAGCACCGCCGACGAAGAAGAAGCCTTCCACCTGCAAAAACACCACCAGCTCCGCCCCTCCCTCCATGGCGACGCCGGCAGGACACCCACTCACCCCTACATAGCTATGCACAGATCCGGTGATTCCCCGTCCTCCGCCGCCGGAGCGGCCGCCGGAGGGCGGGGAATCAAGCGGATTGACGGCGCGGCGGTGGTGCGAGCGAGAGGATCCAAATATCGCCCTTCTACTGTGGACGGGGAAGGGAACGCTCCAAGGTTGCGTTGTAGAAACCATCGTGGAATGTCTGAATCTGTTGGCATAAGTCTTTTTTTTTTGGACAGGTAATCTAGTACTTAGTTTTTACTCCCTCTTTACCCACGACATAAAATGTTTTGGCAAGCCAAAGTACCAAATAGCCCCTGGCAAAACATATCCTACTTCTGATCTTTTACTGAAACTATTTTGAAATCTGTTCCCTGAGATCGTCACCAAAAAGGATGGAACCAAAGTTGTGCTGACCGAAAATATCCTCTCTGAAGCCGACCCCGTCCTAAATCCCCTAAATGCTTAGAAAAGAAATTGTGCGATCGAAACAGGGGTTCTACACCAAAAAAGTATGGCGCTAAACCGCGGAAGTTCGGCTACATCCTCTTCGAGGCCGACCATAGCAGGCATATTACTTGATAGTTTCAAGAAGGGACCAAATTTGTGTTAAGTTTCTTAAAAGGGCCGAAATTGTCAAAAAAATCACAATCCACGGGCAGCTTAGCTTATCTATACCCGATTAATTGAAACTGTTGCACTATATGAAGTGGCATGAGCATTCGTCGCGGTTTTCGGAGTGTGAAGGGCGGAGGCCTCATAAGGGGCAAGTTGCGTTCCATCCTCGAAGCATTTTTCGCCGACCTAATCGGCGGCAGAGTAGGGGATAATCGCCGCAATCTAGGGTGTCCGGAGTGGACTTTATGGTGGAAGCGAGGGCAGGTGTGCCTTTCATGCGGCGACATCACCATCGAGGATCTCCGCCGTGCATGCCGGCAAGCCGCGCTGGTTCATTAAGGGGTAGGGGGTTTCAGCTATCTTGGTCCGGTGGACGTATGTTTTCGGTTACCCGACATTGGAGTTGATGAGAGAGGTGGTCGAGACCTCGTGCGTGCGAGGCGGTGTATCACGGGGGTTTTGGAGGCAGTTGGTCACGCGGTGGTTGCATTTGGTCTGATGGTCAGGGTAGGTGAGTACGTTGGGGTCGCGGTGGCGAGTGGTCGCGGGCACTAACCCGCGATTTCATCACGAGCAAATTCACGCGTTTTCTGTGTTTTTAGCAGCGGATGGGGTTGAACCCTAGTGGCGATTTCTTCGTTCTGTATAGGAGGGTTTGGTGGGGTGAGGGGGAGGGGAGTGCAAGTGGTAGGGTTTTTTGGCACCATTGCACCAATGCGCATAGGAAGTTTCTATGTCTCACGCATCGCACAACTATCGTTGTCCTTCTCATAAAAGTTCACTCCCACATCTGTGACTCAAACATTTGTTCACCCAAAATTCAGATTCACAATAAAATAACAAGCTCATCTACAATTCTGGGTTCAAACAACATACCCATTGAATTAAATGAAAAACTCTCACATAGTGGCGTCGTCAGGATTTCTAGACAGGCATGCCGAATTTAAACTCTGCTACCAGACATACAAGAGTGAACATCAATTTTAGTCAAAAGTATCAGGTCCTAGCACCATTTTTTGAAACCCTGACATATAATTGCTTGATCACTGATCAAGAGAGCCACCGACGTCATAGCTGACTGAGAGCATATAAGTAACAGCAACAACATGGGCCCGTTTGAATTGTATGCGTTGAAAACTGTAGCATTAGTTCAAATGTGAGTTACAAGCCGAACCTCTTGAAAGATAAACACGCCCGATCAAAACAATCCCTAAGGCTGCGTGTTGATTCGTTCCTGATTCTCCCAAAGATCTGTCAACCAATGAAAACAAAAGCGACGAGTATGTAGCAGTAAAAGGCAAAAGCTCAGCATAGCTAGCTTACGACTTCCAAAAACTGAAGACATGCGACTCGTCATATTTCAGTAGCCAACGGTAGGAGTTACAAGATCTGGTGCATTAACAGCAACCGAACAAGGTTTCAAAGAGTTAGGAACAGGGCTCCAGTCGTGCGGCGCTCAACAACCAAGCCCGTGCAGAGACAAGTGTACTGTTTATTACTGAACACAAACTACATTACTATGAGCTTCACAAGCTAGAATTCACTGGCTGCTAGATTCATCATGCTCTGGCTGCATCTGATTCAGCACAAAAGCTCCCTCAAGGTTCTTATGGACCTCAGCTTTCATTTTCTCCTCCTTGTTCCCCCTCTTCAGTTTCAGGAGGATGTCAAATTTTGCGAAGTCTTCAACAACCTGATGATGGAAGTAATAGCTAAGAAGACTTGAGATGAACATATTACTCTTGAAAGAATAACAGAGGAGAGTTGATGTAGAATTACGGAGAACAAACCTCTGCCTTTGCATGAACGATTTCAAGAAGTTCATATGGGAAAAGAGAGTTCGACCTCTGCTGGATTGTTTTCACAGCATGGTCTGCGGCATCTTTGACTACAGGATCATGTACAGGCACATCACGCCACCCAGGCTCATGTTCACCTGAAATTGGGTCGAGTTGAATACAAGTACCAAAATACAGAAAGCTAAACTATACAAGATCTAACATGTAATACAAGCATCAAGTTATATAATACAATATTACTTCTAAAATCACCCCATGTAACACGAGCAGCACGCCTTCACTGTCCAAGTTGAGGAACATTGTTTCAATGCTGAGGTAAGACTACAAATTTGCGTAAACACCTACAAGTAGTGGCAATATTTACAGTAATGTTTATGTGTGGTGGTATGTACTATTCAAGTCTGCAGCATCCAGATGAGGTATGAGTTTGTGATGTGAATCCATGAAGTGGTATAAGAAAAGATGGAGATCAATAAGTGGAACAGTGTTTTGGAGTTTAGAAGAGGCAGCTTTGCCGGTATCAGCTTCCCAAGGATATGATCAAATGTATAGCTGTAATCCAACTGTAACCAATCCAAGTTAAATGACTTATTAAGCTAAAGGAGACAGATGTGTTATAATCAACTAAGAGAGAAACGCCCTAAAAATGGTCATTCACAAATCACACCTCGTATGCCTGGATATGAAATCGAATGCCCTGATCATGAGAACTTGTGTTCATTACAATTAATAACTCAACTAGTCGATAGTACTTCGTTGACCATGCCGTAACTGTCAAAATTAGGAATAATAGTCACTACAGTATAGTATCTTACTGTTACTATCTAACTTAAGGAATTGCAAACCCATCTTCCCAGTTATCATTAACGCCCAGGAATTGGTGATAAAGCATGCCAGAACTGTCAAATTTAAGAGCATGAGTAACTAGACTATACAATCTAACTGAAGGAACTACAATCCCATATTCCAAGCTATCAATAACGCCCACGATAGGAATTGGTGATAACTCAAGTCGGAAGATCAGTTCGTTGGACACCCCTAGAAATCCCAAATGCTGGAGCAACAGGTTAACATCTTCTCGTGCTAAAAGCTGAGGCCAAACTATCACCCACCCCAATTGGATGATCTAGCACATTGATTTTTCTGCCAAACATTCTGAACGAATACACGGCGAATTCGAAGGGGGTATCGACACTAGTACTCGGCAAACAGGTATTTCTACATGCACCTACCAGTCACCGCATCACAAGTCGAGCAAGTAAGCACAACACACCAACAACAGACCTTTCTTGGCGCCGAGATCGGAGGTGGTGAAGGAGGTTGCGTCCCCGGTGTGGCGGAACTCCTGCAGCTCCTTGAAGTGGAGCCATGGCTTGACCCAGACCTTGGCCTCGTAGACCTTCTTCCGGCCGGCCTCGAGCGCCTCGAGCGTGAGGTGGTGCACCGTGCCGGCCACCACCTGCTCCTTGGCCTCCACGACCCGCACGAACTCCAGCAACGCGTTCTGCAGCACCACAAACACCGCGCGCGCGCACACACGCAACTCCCAAATCAGAACCCCCGATCGACTCGACCGCACTAGTTCATCAGAGTACAAAAAATACAGACCGCCAGAGAAGGGGAAAGGGAGAGAGGGGGAATCGAATCGGGTACCTCGCGCTTGTTGTGCTCGTCGACGGCGAAGCGGGCGAGGCCGTCGGTCTCGACGCTGTTGGCGGCGTCGGGGGTCTTGCTCTTGCCGCCGAGGACGTGGCCGGCCATGGCTCCGGTCGCGAGGGAGGCGGAGCCGACGAGGAGGAGGAGGGCTAGGGCGCCGAGGAGGGCACCGGGAGCGGAGGAGACGGGCCGATTCGCAGCGACGCGCATGCTCTGGGGAGAAGAGTGATTTTGCGGTTTCTGCCTGCGTGGGTGGGGTATAGATTCTGCGCAAAGGAAGGGACGTGGAGAGGGGGCTTCGTCGGTTGCGGGGACGTGTCGGGACGCGTGGATCCACGGATGGACGGTTGGTGCACGTTGCTTGGATGACTCCACAACGCGACGCTATCCAGCGGGCGCCAGGATTTCTATCCTGGTCGACTAGCAGTTGGGCCGATCGATCCTGGGCGCTCGGCGTCTAATCTTTCGCCTGACGCTAGCTATTTTCTTTGCCTGGAGCGGGCAAAACGGAAACGTACGAAGGCATTAAATTAGCGTCTCAACAAGCACCACGCGTTGCGGGAGAGAGCGCTTAGCTACCGATTTAATTTCCTTCGATTTATCTATACCTCTTATAAAGCAAAACCCCACTAAGTTCATTTATGAATTTTCTATCTCCACATGCAGCACATCCACATCATCGCTTAATCACAACCATCCGATTAGCATGTCCAGCCGTTCATCCTATTGTTTCATCGTGACGGTACTGTGGCAAACTTTACATATCTTCTCTCTTTTTTTACTTGAGAGTGTAGGATTTAATTCGATGCAGTGTGGGGGCATACGAAGGGGATAAGTCCCTAGCTCTTCGTATCCTTCTCCACTTCCAGTTTGTTGCTTGCCTTCTTCCAATTCACCCACCTCGTCAAGTCACGAGCCATCATCACTCCATGATCTCCATCAGCGTGAGATTTCGTTATATTTCTCAAGCCTTAGCTTTTCCGTTGCATCATCGAGGGCACAGCCTCGACTCCATCGGATGACGGTCTGACCGTCCACAGCTGTCAGCAGCTTCAACCTTTTGTTCTGCCGCCCCTGCCTTGCTTCCCCATCCAGTATGTGATCTCCCAGATCTGTTATGCGATGAATCTCTTCGTCAAGTAAACAGTGCAAAGCAACTCAATCTCTTGCGGTCATCATGCCTCTGTTGATCACGTGAAATAAGGGGCAAGTGTCAGTACATAGTGCTACGTCAATTGGAGGTAATGGGTATGTGAAGAAATATCTGATGAGTAGTTCAGTACTACCAGCAGATCTTGGCTGTGATTCTACATTTCTACTAATGGGACTCGAAATAGCGTCTATCATTTCTAAGGTGAATTCAACATGCGTAAGTTGATGTGGAACTTATTTCTTTTTTTTTTTGCGAAAGAAAATACAGCTACAGTAGCCAGGCCTCTTACAGAAAAACCCAGGAAACAAGAGAAATTACAAAGAAGCCCTCCTGAGCTCTAGCGTCGTCGTCTTCGCGCTCGACGCTGCGCCGGCGAAGCCCGCCGCAAGACCTCCATGAACTTGGAACTTATTTCAACTCTAGGATTCAAGCTGCTAGACTGCCTGCCAACTATTCGATGAAATACGTCAACTATCTAACAAGGTGAGAATATTTGCTCCCTTTTGTCTGCAGAATGATTTTGAGCTGGCTCTGTCTCCATGAGATGATTCATAATAACATTGCTACTGTGCAGATTTTACTCTTGAGATTTACTTGCTCCTAATTTCAGCAGTCGAATTGATACAGAGTTGATATTACTCTTGGTCACGGATTTCATTGAGGTGTGCGTTGATGGATGCCAATGGGAACTTTTACGGTTCTGGAGCAGCTCTCTGTATATAGTCTGGATTATTTTTCTTATTCCAAATGGATATTTGATGAAGTTGGAAAGGGGTTCTTACATTTGCAAGTTTTTTACCTTGATTTATAAATCTTGGGACGAATCAACCCACCAGGTGCGTGCCTGTGATTGTAGTTTATATGACGTGTGTTTAGCTTTCATGAGATTTAGTAGCCGGGTGGCGGGTAGTGCCTCTAGCCCTATATATTTTAGTGGAGTAAAATCTATACGTTGATAGACATGTGTACTTGCATTTTATTTCTATTCTTACTCAATAAAAATAAATGTGTATGTGAGTAATAGATATGCAATTCTGAATATTGTCTTATTAGTACTTTTTTTTTACTCTTGATCATGAGGTCCCAACAGTAGTATCCGTTGCTTCCAATAAATCCTACCACCCGCCGCAACGCGCGGGGTATTTTTCTAGTTTTTAATACGCAAGCGTCAAGTTAAGGCATGTACAATGCAAGGTACTTATAGAGGTGCTTAGCAAAATCACAGCGCGGCGCTAATATGCAGCATTGTAAGCACCTCACAGCGCGGCGCTAATATGCCGACGCCAGGATCCAAATCCTGGCCAAGCGATGGTTAGGCTAGCGAATCCTGGGCGCCGGACGCAACAAATTTCGCCCGACGGTTCTCCTTTTTTTCCTGCTCGCCCGTGGAAACGAAGCATCTGAGCCGCTAGGGGCCACTGCATGCAACGCCACTAATTTAGCGCTCAGCATTGTAGGCCAGGGGCTCTAACACATAATTCGATTTTTTGGTATTTATTTTTTCGTAGTTAAGCGCCTGCCTAAGCGCTCTCTGTTGTGATGCTCTTAGGACGTAAGCGATGGAGGAATTAAAATCGCACTTTGTCTGGTGGGTGGGGTCGCCGGCCCAGTTTACCCGTGGGCTGCGCAAAGGAAGGGATTGTACAGCACTAGAGCGGCCTGACAACTATTCTAGGCTTGACCCAGCAAGTCCTCTGATTAGAGTGGCCTTGCAAGTACTATGGGCTGGGCCGCGTAAGTCGTCCGATTGGATTGTACACGAAGCCTCCTCAACCAGTTCAACTCAGGTGGGCTTTCTTTTCTCCCTAAAAGGAAACCTGGTCTTCTTTCTTATTTCTCACCCAAAAGAAAAACAAACTCGTGTGGGTTACTCACCTAGTCACCTGATCTTGATCCGGAAAATTTGTGATGCGTCGTCACGTCAGCAATCCCCAAAAGTTCACGTGCTGGCTGCAGAAACGATAATTCATATAATTATCTAGTACCCGGCAAGCACTGACGACCGTACGGTAATTGAAGCATTGTACCCCAGATCTCCGAACGTATCGCCGTAATTCCAGCCAATAGCAAAAGTCTAAACTCAAGAGTTTAAACTTTCGGCTGCAAAGGGCATCCTGCTAATTCAGAGGTGTTTAGGTCGATTTTCATGTTGTCATGACAGCGCGTACGATAAGCTGGACGGATCGCCGTCTGATTCTGCATGCACTTTACGTTAAGGTAAGCCAAGGAAGACGCAATGGCAATGCTCTGTCAGACTGTGACCTATACCTGCGCCTAACTAGCTGTCTGAACTTTGTCTACCAAGAAACATCAGGCTACGTTTGGATTTATAACGTTAGGCCAATCTACGGAACAGTTGGTTAGTATTAACAGGAAGCACCGAGACTGTTGTGGGCAAGTTCTTAAATAAAATGACTATATGGGGAGGGGTATCTTTTGCTTGATCCAGTTAATCCATTTCCTCCTCTTAGTTCAAACAGTTCAAACCGAACATTTAAATTATGGGAATCCAGAACATAGTTGGAGAAACATTAGCCCACAAATCTGGAGTTCACCACCTGCGTATTGCGATTATGTTCCTGAGTACAGTAACAAAGTTCACATCTTCCTTTAAGAGTAGATCGGATTGTTAGTTAGCCTCGTGAACTTGTGGCCACGTTTAGCTGTTCTCTTTTGTTTGGCTCGCCAATCCTATGTGATGATAATTATATAGTTTTTCTTCTTGCGGAGACAACATATCTTCCTCGGATTCCTTGATGCGGCCTCATCACGCGCCGTGGCTGCAAATCCACATATATAAGCACCCAAGCATAAGTATTTGTTCAAGATTATCACAGTTAGGATAGAATCTCTATGCATGTGTCTCGCCACCACCACCCAAGGAGACCTCGGGCGCGAAGGACGCCGCCGCACGGGGACGGGGAGACCGGCGCCGCAGCAACCTTCGAGACTGCAGCGCGGGGCCGCGGGCAGCAGATCCCCGCCGCCCCCTTCACCGACGGCGCATGGCGTGGGGCCGGCAGGCGCCTCCGGGGACGGCGAGGGAGGGGGCGCGAGGGAGGGGGCGGCGGCGCGGGGCGGCTAGGGTTTCGCCCCTCGGTCGCCTGGGAGGAAGGCGACGCGAGGGGGTCGGGTCGTCTCCGCCTGGGAGGAAGGCGGACGGAGACTGAACTTGAATGGCTACAGATTTTTGTTTTCTACACTGTTTTCCTCGTTGTAGGTGCCGTCGTAGAGCTCCAACACCTACAGTGTGGCCTTCGGGTGAAAACCTTGTATCCCGCTTGCAGGATCGGAAGACGGTGTTGTGTCGACAACACATTCTCCCTGAAGGCGTCATCTTGGAGACCAAAAAAGATGGCTGTTGTTGTTGCTGCGTGTGGTTGTTGGTGTTGCGTCTGGTGGTGTTGGTGCGGCCACCTTGGGGCCGATGGCGATATTTTCTCTCTTCGACTGGCCTTCACGTGGTCTCGGCCTCATCGATGTGCTTGCTCAAGACTCTCCCTTGGTGGCCGTTGTGGTGTGGAGTGCTCCGGGCTCTTGGTGGCGTCTCGGCTCACCTTTGTTCAGTGACGACTCAACTGATGCCTCCCTACCTGCTAATCGTCTCGACCTCCGTGGCGGAGCTCCCTGTCTAGGTTAGTGCTAGGTGCTAGGCTTGACACTCACCGATGATGGTAGTGGCCGGCTTATTTATCCAGAGGGATAAGAGTAGGGATCCATGCACCATGGATATCACACCTACTCTTCGCTGACGACTGCCTAATTTTCACTCAAGCTTCAGGAACAGGAGTTGAACGGTTGAATAACATTCTTGAGGTGTACCGACAAGGCTCTGGACAGCTGGTGAATAGAGCTAAATCGGCGGGGTTTTTCAGTGCAAACTGCGAAGCAAATATTAAAGAGGAAGTTCACTTAGCTTTGGGTATTGCCTCTGAAGCCTTGATTGAGAAATATTTGGGGTTGCCAACAGCCCTAGTGAGGTCAACGGATGAGGAATTTGAACACACCGTCACAAGTATAAAGAAGTTGGCTAAGGACTGGTCCTAAAACACTTAGTGTTGCGGCAAGAGAAACATTAGTGAAAGCTATTTGCGAGGCGATCCCTATCTATTCGATGAGCTGTTTTAAATTGTCAAAGAAGTTGTGTAAAAAAATTACCAGCTGTGTTGCTCGGTACCGGTGGGGAGGTGATGAACAAAAGAGGAAAATGCATTGGAGGAAGTGGGAGGTGATTGCCATTCCTAAGTCTGAAGGAGGGATGTGTTTTAGGGACTTTAAACTTTTCAACCAAGCGATGCTCGCAAAGCAAGGGTGGAGGTTGATTGATAAACCAAATTCACTTTGTGCTCGGGTTTTGAAAGGAAATTATTTTCATGATATTGATTTCATGTCGGCAAGGAGGAAACGAGGAAGCTCCCATGTTTGGAATGCTATTTTACATGGTAGGGAAGCTTTGAAACAAGGACTCATCAAACGAGTTGGTCACGACTCTACAATTCGGGTCTGGGAGGATCCTTGGGTCCCTGGGAATCGTGGGATGCTACCTATGGCTAGACGGCCCAACTCAACAGTAACTACTGTCGCCGAATTAATTGATGAAGACAGGAGTTGCTGGAGTATGGTAAAGGTGAGGGAGAATTTTGTAGAACCTGATATTACTACAATTAGCTCCATCCCCATTGGCAGAATAACATAAGACTTTTGGGCATGGACTCTAGAGAAGAGAGGCTATTTCTCTGTTAGGTCTTGCTATCGGTTATTGGTAGCAAACAAGAATTTGAACAATGATGCTACCAGCTCAATTGGGGCGGCTCAGCCATATTGGAAACACCTCTGGAAGATGGAAGTACCACCAAAAGTTCGTGTTTTTTTGGTGGCGAGTTATAAATGGTTTTATCCCTTGTCGGCAAGTCCTGAATAGAAGGCATACGGAGGAAATAGCATACTACAAGACGTGTGGTGCCGAGCAGGAAACTATTTTTCATGCTTTTTTCGAATGTACCTGGGCCAAATTGTTTTGGCATGAGGTTAAGACCATTACTCACGTAAAGATTCCGGTGTTGCATCCTAGATCTTGGGCTACGGATATTATCCAAGTAGATGTGGTGCAAAGGGATGCTACAACCATCATCCTATGTGGATGTTGGGCAGTGTGGACAGAAAGAAATGCAGTGTGTGGCATGGTAGTGGTGGCCGTACTGTCTCTGCCTCGGTGAGCTGGGTGTTGGATACCACATATGATCCAGCGCAAATGGGGAAGAAGAAGGTCCCGAGACCAATGGTGCAGCAACCTAGCTGGAAGAAACCTGAGCCGAGGATTATTAAGATCAATGTTGATGCAGCGTTTCAGGCTGATCTCCGCCAGGGAGCGACGGGGCTGGTTATCCAAGACCATGATGGACGTCTTATTCGGGCACGGGCGATATGGTATGCTTCGATGGGAAGTGCACTGAACATGGAGGCACAAGCCATTCTGGATGCTGTGCGTTTGGCTTCGGAGAATCCAACACAACCGGTGGAGGTTGAAACATATGCTCTAGAGGTTCTGAAGCTGATGGATGATCCGGGCGGGGGCAAATCTGAAATTGCCTGTATCTGCCAGGAGGTTAAGGAGCTGAGTGGTTTTTTTTCTAGTATTAAGTTTTCTTTTGTAAGGCGGCTGGCTAATATGGCTGCCCATCTATGTGCTAGAAAAGCTAGTGAGGCTAGGCGTCGGTGTGGATGGATCAACTATACCCCGTCAGGCTACTTTTCGATGAATGAAACAAGCGGTGGGATTTATTCCCCCTGTCAATCTCGAAAAAAAAATTGTCTCGCCGGTACGAATGCCCCGCCGCTGCACATGTCCATGATACCTCCCTGACAACTGTCAGCATCCACAGGCATTAACAGTGTAAGTAACAATTACATAAACCATGGCAAGGACATGAGGCATAATGTCTTTGGCTCCGCGAGGACCTGCAATTAGACTACCTAATCCGACTAATCAGAGGAATCTTGGACTAGTGTCGCCTGAATGCAAGTTAGCACGACGGGCAGTCGGGCACAGCCGCACAGCGCAGCATTTAGTCTGCAGGTGTCATTGCACATGGACGAACGGCGGATAAGGACACAGCTAACTTGCATTCATGTGTTCAAGCCACGCAATCTCTCGTCAACTTTTTCAGGAACAAGCTAAGCTCTACTAATATGATGATGCATGGGCCAAGTAGCCCAAGTTTTTTTTTTTTTTTTGAGAAACTGCATATATATATCACGAAATACATAATACAGAGGACAGTACATAAAGCAGTGCAAAAACACTCAGGGGAAAAACACGACCCAGTACGCCGGCGTCGCCTTCACCGTCGCCAGAGGAGACGAAGCCGCACCACCCGCTCACCATCGCCGGAGAGGACCACCAGGCTTCAAGGACAAGAGCCATCCGCCGCAACGCGCCGGAATCTAGAACGCTGAACGAGCATCGCCATCCCTCTCCGAGATCCAAGCACCAACGCCACCGGAGCGGAGCGCCGACCAAGGACCTGCCCACCTTCGACCAGCAAACCTGCACAGGTCGTGAAGCCACCCAAACACCTCCAACATACCTCAGAGCCCCGCGCCGCCGCTGGAGGAGACGACACCACGTCGACAAGCAGGCTCGAGGACGGAGACTCCATGGAACGCGCCCGACACCGCCGCCGTGACGAGCACGCAGGAGAATGACAAGCCGGTCCAGCAGCACCTCCAGAGGGCCTCTCCCTTTACCACCACGGCCAAACAGAGGAGACCCGACGAAGAACACCAAGAAGACCAGCACAAAAGAGAGCTCCCACACCAATCTCCTCCTCCCCTCGCCGCCACGGCCGGCCGGAGAAAGCGAATCAGCGAAGAACTCCAGACACCACCGCCCACCAGATCGGCAGATCTGGGAGCACACAACGCCGGAGACCACACGGCAACGCCAGAAACGAAGCCGCGGAGAGGGACGACCTCCAGCACCATTATTCCGAGGCAGCACCGCCCCCTCCACCAAGCCAGCGCCGCCGGGACCAAAGACCCTACTATCTACACGCGTCAGGCGCGGATCTAAGGTCCCCCCACCCTCCCGCCGCCAGAACGGCGACCGGAGAGGGAGGAGACCGTCGATCCGGCCATCGGCGGAGCGAGGGAAAGAAAGGAGCCCCCTTTTCGCCTCTCCTTACTGTAGCACAGGGAAAGAAAGAAGGAAGCGCAGTTCGTAGCTCACACACGGTCCAAGTAGCCCAAGTTGGCTCTATTATTAACGGGAAGAGCTGTACGTCCGAGTGTCCGGTTCAATGCGATGATGGTGTGCGAGCGAGAACAATTAGTCAAACGAGCTAGCTAGCTTGATTGACGTACTCCTTGACCTCGAACCCCCTGCACTTAAACAAGCTGTTCACGGGGAGTTCAAGTGGGAAGCATATTGCTCATGTAAAATGCCAGCTAGCAGCAATGCCACTGGGTTTGTCGGTTCTTGTTTAGCAAATGCATGCCCTACTACTTGCCTTTAAACCGTGGTGCATTGCCAACTTAGTTGGTAAGTTCGAACGAGAGCTGCGCCCTCCCCAGGGCGACGCCACGTGTCCGAAACCCTAGCGCCGCTAAGCTCTCGATTTGCTTCTCCCTCCTGCAGCTGTCGCCGGTGTTAGCTGCGGTGATGGCGAACCATGCGCCGACGGTGGCTGGGCGGGTGGTTCGTGACGGCAACTCCATGGGCTTGCTTGGGCAGCGTCAGCGGAGCTCTTCGAGTGCGGTGGCTGGGCTTGATCTGCGGGTGGAGACGGCGAGCTGTGGGTCTGGGCGCCCACCCAAATCCATCACCGACGCGGCCTGCGACACGACGACACGTTTGGGAGCTGATCTGGGGGGGGGGGGGGGGGGGATGCTGCCGGTAAGAACCGAGCTCTGACTTTGATCATGGCGGGCGATGTTGTCGTATCTGCGGCGTTATCTTCGTGAAGGCATCATCGTTGCATTCATCGTCCCCATGCTCGGGATGCTATAGGAAAAACCTTAAATTTGGGTCTCCCGGTTCAGACGATGATGGCGCTATCGGTGTCATTCTCCTTCCTGCGGGCATCGTTTAGGAGCATATGCTCGCGCACCGAAAACCACGAGTCTCGGTGGCTCGACAGAGCAGGGTCTCGGCGATGGATGTGTGATGATGGACGCGTGCATGACGGTGGTGTTGTCTGACACGTGGCGGCGTCGACGCAGGCCTGACAAGGTCATTGCATGCCTTGATCTCTGCCGAAATTGGGTTGGCAGAAAACGACGGCGGCGTCGTCTCAATGTGAGCATGTGGTGGGCACTGAGTCTCTGCTGGACCGGTTTGTACTCTCGGCTCGCCGTTGGGCGACTTGGTGAAGCTTCCATACTTATTTGATGTGTATATGTGTGAGGTGGGTGCACATGACCCACATGACTCTAAATCAGGTACATCCTTCCTTTAGTATCGTGTAGCGACAGTTATCTATTCTGGCAGATCGATGTACTTATTTATACACCTTTATGTTTTTTCTAATAAAATACTCTCTCCGTTCACTTTTATAAGGCACACTAGCTATATTTTCCATTTTGACCACATGCATGCTAAAATAAGTGAATCTATGTACAAAATAAGTCTAGATTCACTCATTTTGGTATGTATTCCCTCCGTACCATAATATAAGATGTTTTAGATGTTACACGTGTTGTCTAAATTTGTACTAAACAGAGTGAACATGTACACTAAAAACATGTCTACATACATATGTGTACGTATGAATGTGGAAAATAGGTAAAACATCTTATATTGAGGAACGGAGGGAGTATGTGGGTATAACTAGTGTGCCTTATAAAAGTGAATTGAGGGAGTATTAAGTGTGTGCCTTATTCTGATGCAGAGAGCGGCGGGTTTGAACCAAAAATATTGCCAACTTACTCAAAGTATGCACTCGGTGAATCACGGGAGAACGACACATGCATATACCATAGGCGGCGATTCTGCCATGCTTTGGGCACGGAACCCCGGCAAGGCAATGATCGTACGTACCGACTGTCTGTCCCCACACGGCAACGGAAAAGCTTGCAGCAGCACAGCCTTAACTTTGCTTTCTTTCCGTGCTTATAAAAACGGGCACTGGTCCGTCCATGATTTTTTTTAAGGGAAAGGCAAAAGATTTGCCTTTTTTCAATTAATTAAGAAAGAGTTGTTAACAAAGTTTTGTTGTTATAGACCACCACCCTTAATACAAAGGCCTAATCTCCCGGCAAGAGATGACCCAAATGTTTGACACCCGCAAGCACCCAAATTCTCGTCCGTCCATGATTAAGCAGTAGGCAAGCAAACGGAACAGAAGGGGTCTGGTAACAGGAATCTCGGACGCGACGACGACGATGTTCAACTCCCACGAGACGAGTCCACCACTCACTGTTGATTGTGGCTCCGTCAGAGTCAGAGAGATCTGGGACTGGGAGCGCCCGTGATTCCTGCGCACAAACGGCAGAGGCGATCGATAAGGTCGGGCCGGCCACGGCCAGGAGCCCACGCGGCGTACGTGCGTTGCGTATGTCGGTCGGGTGAAATGAAATGGTAAGAAAACTGCATCTTGGACAGAATTCGCCGCCGCTCACCCGTCTAGCTTGGGAAAGAATTGCCTCAGCTCAGACAGTCGTCTCTCACTTGCCTGGACTCGATGAGGACGGCGGCCGGGCAGTTTCTTTCAAGAAAGGGAGTACTAGTACTACGTACTCGATTCGGAATCTTTCCTTCTCCCCCGTTCCTTCTCTCTCCTCTGCGCCCCCGTTGAGAGTCGCCTGGAATCTGGCGCCGCTCCCCTCCAGATCCGGCGGCTCTGCCGGCCGGGGATGGTGGGGGCGAGGTCGCCGCTTCCCCCCTGTACATATCTGTAGCTGTAGGTGCTGGCCCCTGTGCCGTCTCGGCTTATTGCCGATGTGGATTCCGGTGCGGGAGCGTCCGAGCTGCTCCTGGGCTTTGGTGGAGGAGGTGGCCGGCCTCGTCGTGCTCCAGAGGTTGGAGGTGAGATCTGGTGCCCCCTCTAGGAATCCCCCAATAAATCTCGTTCACCATGTTGGAGGCCGCCGAGTTCTGCAGCTTTTCCGCTGCTCTCTTTGTGGTCGTGGAGATTTACAAGAGGTGGAGGAAGAGCTCGCCGATTTGAAGCCTGCTGTGGTGCGCTCTGTTCGTCCTGTGCTTCTGCCGAGTGCAGGCCGGCCATCTGCGACTTACTCCGTCAAGCTTCCATGGCGGGAGGTTGGTGGTGGAGTGGTAGTTGTGAGCATCTTCTTCAATAACGGCAGTTCTTGCTGTCTCTGGATTTGGCGAGCTGATGTTGTTCACTTCCTCTTGGCCGGCCGTGGAGGCGAGGAGGGGGGAGGGGACGGCGCTCAGCTTCCTCGATCTGAAGATGGTGTGTGGAGCTTCTTCGGTCTGGTGTCCTCGTGCGGCACCGGGCGGCTGTTGCTGAACCTCTCTGGCGAGCTCCTGAGGAAGGAGATAGCCGAGGTGGTTTTTGGCGATTGCTCCTTTCATAAGTGTGTTTGTTGTGCTCCCAATGGTATGGCTGTCTTCCTTTTCTTGGCCGGCCGTGGTGGTGAGGGAGAGGATGGAGATGGTGTTACTATTGGGCTTTGTTTGTGGTTTCGTTGGTGGAGGTGCGAGTTTGATGCTACCAGTAGGTCATGCTCGGTGACGTCGACTCCCACAAGTTCATCGTTGGGGCTTCATTGGTATTCATCTAGTTGTTGCACTTCGTTTCCTTTGCAAGCTGCGGTGCATGTTGGATGTGCGTTCTTGCTGTTCGGGACATGCCGGAGGCGGATGAGATCGTCTCTGGTGCGGTTTCTCAGATTCAACAGCCAAGAACCACCTGATTTGGGCTCGGTGTTGGTCATTTCTTATCTACAGCTCAATCCCTTACCTCATAGGCGTATGCCAACGCGATTGCTGGTTGAGCCGCTGGCTCTACGGTTGGCTAGATTGCAAGAGGCCCTGGAAGAGTGCGACTGCAGGTTTGTTGCGTCCGAGTTCTCGACTGACCCCCTGATAGGCTCCGGTTGTACTCTTCGGCATATCCAATGTTTGTACTCAGTACATTTCTTAGGTGCTCAGCTAGGTTTCTTCTTTCAGGATGAAAGTTGTAATCACTGTGTTGTACTTTGCCTTGATAGCTAATGACAGTGATGGTTGTGTGGTGTTCAAAAAAAAAAGTACTACGTACTCCACAAAAGAACTCAAATCAGTGCCGAATCTTAAACTAGGCGTAAATCATGTAATAATAGCAGTTAATCATTACAGTTTGGGAAAGGACTGCCCTGATTTGCAGCGACGGACATAGAAAAAGGCCCACCTAACTCGCCCCCCTTTGAGCACATGCGCGTGGGCCCTACATCTTCTCCGCCACTGTGCTCCCATACGTTGCATCCTCTCGTCGGTCGAAATGATCATGCGCCTCTGCCGCGTTTGTACGTGCGTGCGTGCGCGGACACGGGTTCACTGCGGCGGCGGCCATGACCCATGTTATCACAGCATACACCTGTGCCTACTCGTGCCATCAGATGCCTCGACCGACCTAGATCGACCGACCCTTCATTCATACTAAGAAGTAAGATGAAAAATACAAGGTTTTGAGTTTGGTATAATTTCTGCTATGCCCTATCTAATCTATCTCCGAGGTGACGAAATGATACCTGGGTAGCGGCATGCATAGCACACATGCAGTCGTCCCGCACCGCAAAGCAAAGTCAGGTGGAACCCATCACGACGTCCCAGTTAGAGCATCTCTAACCGGAGGCCCCAAACCCACCCCAAACGTCCGAGCGGACCGCTTGGATAGGGTTTGGCCCAAAACCTCCACCCAACGGAGGCCTTCAAAGCCATCCGAAACGATCGGGCGGTCCGGCACACCCCAAACCCAGCCCATATCTGGGGCGGGTTTGGGGGCGCCCGGGCGCGACCGGACGCGTCCGCCCCGTACTCGCTGACAGTGCGGACCCACGCTGTCGTGGGGTAGATAACACGGCAGATGCTACTTTGGGGTAGCTTGAGTTGATGGGCAAGGCGACACTAGCGTCTGGGAGATTGTTTAGCATTGCAGGGACAAAAGGTTTACCCAGGTTCGGCCTCTCCATTGGAGATAAAGACCTACTTCCTGCTATCTTTTTATTGATCTCGATCTCGATAACCCGGCTACGACAACAGAGCCGGATCTCGATCTTGGTTACAAGGTTGTGGTGTTTCTCTCGGTGGTTCTCTCGCCTAAGCTTGGATCGTAAAGTTCTCTCTCACTAGGGCTCAGGAACCGGCTTATATAGACTACCGGGTCTCCTGGCACTTTACAATACGAACCCGGGCTCTACCCAGACTCGGAATCCTATTAGCTCTTCTAGCCTTCGTATCCTCCAAGTCACGAACCGCCTCTGGTCTTCTAGAAACTTCCCTTCCTGAACCGGGTTACCGCCAAAGCCTCTGGCCCAGCAACATAACCCGGCCCATGCTGATGGTTAGTTGGCCTGGCGGGTCATGCTTCCCTCTTCATGGGCCTACCGGGTTATCATCCCCCCATCAGTAGCCCCCAGATTAACCTGGTTGCCAGGTTGGCATGCTCGGCTTCTTATTCTTGAATATTACTTCTTTGAACAGAGCTGATATCCTGGCCAGCCGGGTTAATCACCTGAAACATAAGACAACAGATAACAAATCTAACATTAGAACATGCCTCTTTTCTCCTTTACTTGGCCAGTTTCTTTGGCGGTTCACGCCGTAACCCGGTTAACCCTTGCCGGGTTCCGACGCCCGGGTTTCACTTTCAGCACTTAGCGAAAACTATCTCCCAACTATAACTCCATCCTTATCCATTTAATCGCGATCTTATCATTTAATACTCCGTAATTATCTCATTCTATTTGTCGTTGACTTTTAGTCAAAGATCCTTATCTCTTCACTTTTTACCACAACACCCCTAGGGTTTTCACTGCGCCTATAAATAGAAGGCCAGGAGACACCACGGTCATTTTTCCCCACCGAGTTCATCTTCTTCCTCGCGCGCGCACTGTAGCAGCTGCGGATCCAATCTCAAATCGAGCTTCTCAATCTCCTGCAAGAAGATCTACAGGTGCGTTTATCCCACACATCCGTGCTCCGCACTTGATTTCAACTTGAATCTCGTCCAGATTTGCTTCGCATTTCCCTCTCCACGTATCTACATCTAGAACTAGGGTTTCACACCTCCATTGTTGCGCTCAGAGAACATCAAGCTTCTCAGCCATGGTGAAGGACAAAACCAAGGCCGGAGCTCCCCGTGCGGCGAAGAAGCTCGCGAAGAAGCCCCACAGCGCCACGCCGGTGCATCTGGCTCCGCCGCCCCCACTGCTACTCAGGTCAACTGGACCAAATCCAGTGACGACCCTTGATGCTGCAGGAATATGTGAACTGCGGCGAGCTCCCTCCAAAGGATGAGATCCAATGGCGTGCTGCTGGAGAAGAAATCCGCCCCAGCCCCAAGGAAGGTGAAGTGGTGGTTTTCCTCGACCACGTTCAGCGCGGCCTTCGCCCCCCGGGTTCCCTGTTTTTTCGCCGGGTCTTGAAGTACTACGGCCTTAGGCCTCAAGACATCGCCCCAACTCCATGCTGAACATCAGTAACTACGTGGTGTTCTGCGAAGATTATTTGCAAATGGCTCCAAGCCTCGAGCTGTTCCTCGAGTTCTTCTACTGCAACCCCTCCCGCAAGGATCAAGTACTTCCATATGGGGGAGTTGCAATCCAGCGCCGAAGGGAGTGCGATTTCCCGGCTCTCCTTCTAGCCAGCCACCCCAAGGGGTGGCAAAACACATATTTTTACTGCCAAGACACCTCTCCAGAATCTGACGATGCCCGTTACCCGGCTTTCCGAACTCGGGTTTAACATATGACGCCAAGATGAACAGTTATGCCGATGACGCCGAGCGGGTCAAGCTCGAGCCCATTCTTCGCCGGGCCAGAGCTTTACTCGCCCATGGTCTCAAGGGCACAGATCTGGTCAAGTGCTGGATCGGTTGGTTCATCCAGCCACTCAGCATCAGGACCCGGCTAATTTGCCAGTACACTGGTGAAACCACAGACAATATGCGTTACTCAGAGATGACGCTCACTGATGATCAACTTGTGAAGAATGCCAAGAGACTACTTGGCGAAAAGAAAGACGCCATTGCACTGAACGGGCTCGCCCCATTTAGTGCCAAGAACAAACCCCCCACGGTAAAGCTAACACTCAATCCATCTTGTTTACTTTAACCCGGCAAACTCATCCATAGACTGTTATTTACTGTGACTGCTTTTTCTCAGGACTCCAAATGGTGGAGCGTGGATTTTACCCCAACATCCTCTCCTGACGGAGAGGACACAGAAAGTGAAGACGACGAAGAAGAAGAAGAAGAAGGTGAGCTTGACTCCGTAGGCCGGCTCTTCCTCCAGTTGATTAACAACGAAGTCCCCAACAAGGACACCTCTACTGACAACCCGGCAAATTTTATTCCAGGCCCCACTGACCCGGCTTCTGACGTAGCGCCGGGTCCCCAAGTTACTGCAGCTCCACTCAGAAGAGGACCCGGGCCACCATTGCCAAGGTACCACATTCTCTTTTCTCAATCTTCATGATGAACTCATCTTAAACTTAAGCACAATCACAGGAAAAGGAGGCTGAGAAGGAGGCTGAGCGAACAAGAGACGCCGAACCCGGTCTTCTACAAGCCAAGCTTCCCTGAGCCCAGGTATCCCTCAACGCTCTTTATCAAGCTGGGCCAAATCCATCCAGAAGACGCCCAGCAAACAGTTCCCTTTAGCTGGCAAGATCCGGGTTCCTAAACCATCTCGTTTGTCAGATTCTTCCTCGGATGGTGTTAGCACACCCGAGGATTTCCGATCAACACCGGGTTAGAAATACTTCTCATATCTTTTCCATACCTTTATACTTCACTGTCCCATTCTTATTTAACTAAGACATTATTTTGTTCCAGTGCCAGGGCTTTTATGGAAGAAGACCCGGAATCTCCTCCCGCGGCATCCCCTCCTCCAGCAACCACAGAGCCTTCTCCTATGGAGGCACATATAGAGAACCAGAGGACAAGACGAGCCAAGGGAGCAAGCAACCCCCGCGGCTTCTCCAAAAAATGTTGTTGACCCGGTGCCAGAATCCTCCCCAGCTGCTCACTCGCCCGGGTTAGGCTCTGGGACGAAAGAAGATGAAGTGCAGG
This sequence comes from Poa pratensis, assembly GCA_947311845.1. Classification (NCBI taxonomy): domain Eukaryota; kingdom Viridiplantae; phylum Streptophyta; class Magnoliopsida; order Poales; family Poaceae; genus Poa; species Poa pratensis. Next base: position 6,924,246 of record CAMZMU010000103.1, on the reverse strand, counting down.
TTACTGGGACCCGGCACGTTCCAGTACAAAGTGCTCCTGAGACTCTGGCCAAGGTGCCAGCCCCAGATGCTGACCCGGCAACTCCTGCCAAGAACAAGAACCCGGCTTCCTCCTCAAACTCACCGGCTCTGGACACCATGTCTGTTCCAGCACTTTGCGATGAATATTTTTCTCGCCTAGCTCAACACAAGACCCTGGAGACAGAACTGGTCGCCCTGATCCAAAAACGATATCAGGTACCCATTTTTACTTCTTGCCTATATATTTTCTTGCATAACTATACCCTGAGTAGCCCCCAAGCTCTAAGTTCATCACTTGTGATGAGCTTGGTGCTTACAATATGCATTCCTTAGGTAAAAACTTCAAACCTGTAGCCCCCAAGTGCCGGGTTGTCTGTTTACAGCAACCTGGGACTAAAAAACTTCCATCATTTAAAACTTGCCCATTTTCACATCGAAACTTTGAACACTGTAGCCCCCAAGTGCCGGGTTGTGCCTGCAGCAACCTGGGACTTCTTTATTACTGAACAATTGAACTTCAAACTGAGTAGCCCCCAAGTGCCGGGTTAGCTGTCCACAGCTACCTGGGACTTACAGTTAGCAAATTTTCAACTTTTTGCGCATGTAGCCCCCAAGTGCCGGGTTGCACGCCTGCGGCGACCTGGGACTAACATAACTTTTTGCATCTTAACAGGAAGACCATGCCAAGGCCCAGGCTGAGATCACCCGGCTCACTGACGCTGCCAAATCTGAATCTGAGACCCGGGCTGACCACTCAGCTCAACTCCAGGCCTTGGAAGAAAAGATTACTGCCCTGACGCAAGAAAACTCCGATCTGAAGAAGGACATGCAGGAGAACGAGGAGAACTTCCAGGAGCAACAGGAGACCCTGCAGAAGCAGCTGGATGAAACCAACAACGAGCTGACCCGGCTAAAAAGAATGATCACCTCAATGGTTGAATCTTTAGTGGGTAAGCACTACTCCTTTGAATTTCAACCTAAACTGATCAAACAGACCCGGTTTTTGAAATTTCATTACTCACTTTTTCTTACACAGGCCCTCGTGATGGTAACCTCCGCAAAACCGCTGCAGAGAAGATCAAATGCATGTACACGCTGACCCGTCAGCTGTACTTTGGCAGCTGCGAGGTCATCAAAGCCGCTAGGCTCTGGGAGAACCCGCCAAGCAAGTACACTGAAGTCCTTGGGCATCTGTCAACAATGCCGCAATGGATCCATCTGCTCAAGAGATCAGCTTGCAGGGCCGGGGTGATGCGAGGTCTTGCCTTGGCAAAGGCCTACCATCCCCAGCTAAACCCGGCTCCACTGAAGAAGGGCTTTCCTCAGTTTGACACTGATGGCAAGGAGTTCGATAAGAAGTGCTATGCCCGGGTTGTGAAGCAAACCCGGCATGTTGCCACTGTTATTGCCAGCAAGATGAAGCTCACCACTTACAGCTTGGATATAATGAGAATGATGAAGAGATCATGGATGACGAGCCACAACGCGTCGATCTCCTCCAAAGCTATAAGGATTCTATTGACCCGGCAAAGAATGCTCCTGGTACCTCCACTGCTCCCAGCTCCTCTACGCCAGTTATTCCTCCTCCGTCACGGGCGATAGCTGAAGAAGATGATGAAAACTTCTTCCAGCCACTTCGAAAATCACCCGGCGCAAGACCAAGGCCAAAGAAACCGACGAGACCAAGGAGCCAGAGGCTAACCCGGCGGCCGCCGAAGAAGAAGAAGACCCGGCAAAGACCGTCGAAGATCAACCAACCGGCTCTCCTCCCCGTGACCCGGCTCCTGAAGCCAAAGCGTGAAAACTTACGCAGATGCTGTTATCTCTGCAAGAAAACAATCTTTATTCGGCCCTTTGGGCGTTATTGTAATAACTTTTGCACTGTCTGCACTATGCCTGTGATGGTGCGCCTATGCACCTGATGAAACTTTTTATGCTATTCTCAAACTTTTGCTATGAAATATGCCTCTTCTGTGGTTTTGATGACCCTTTTGATTTCTTTAACTGTGAGCCGGCTTTCGCATGGATACCCTGTCGCTACTTCTCTGAGAAAAACAGGGTCGAACCAAGTCCCAATGGGCTTCATGGTTGATTGAATTTCCAGGTGAGCAATCAGGCCATAAATTGCGAGTCACATCAGCTCAACAGCAAGATAACCAAGAATAAACTAGTGGCATAAAGCCGGGTCTTGGGATTGCAGCTGCAAACTATTGTAGTAGGAGCCCCCAAGACCTGGATCAATGTTTATAAAGTAATGGCTTAACTATGCAACATTACCCCATTGATCCTCATACTGGTGGGACACGCTCTCTGGGCGTCCTCAAAGATAACTATGCACTTATTCTTATGACAAAAACATAAACAAATAAAACATAAACTTCACCTTCATACCTCTGAATCCAAAGTTATGGATACTGTAACGAAAACTGCACAGCCGGGTCACGAAACATCGAGACCCGGATGACCGTGAAAAGCCGGGTCTTGGGCGAGCCCCCAAGGCCAAACTTAACCATAGACTATGCAACACTACTATCAAACATCAAAAAAGAACAAAAAGGACACAAATTTCTGTTCAACCTTCACTTTATTGATAGAAAAGGTTAGGTCAGCAAGCCGCCTCATTAAAAACCTTCCAGTCCCCTTAGGTACCCTGGTAAGGAAAAGAGCGCGTCTGAAACCTGCTGCCTGTTACATCGTGTTTTACATCTCATATCTCTTTCTCATGCTAAGTATAATATGGGCGCAGCTGCGCAATATTCCATGGCCTCTCACGCTCTTCCAATGAAAAGGTAGAGTGCGATGTGTCATTAACAGACTCGGACTTTTCTCTTGCATCCACCAAATAATATGAACCATTGTTCAATTTCTTGCTTATGATGAAGGGCCCTTCCCAAGGGGGAGATAACTTGTGCATCCCTTCTCTGGATTGCACCCATCGTAGCACTAAATCTCCCTCCTGGAAAGTGCGAGTTTTAACCCGGCGACTATGATACCGCCTCAAATCTGCTGATATACTGCTGATCTCTCCAGTGCTTGTTCTCTATGCTCCTCAAGCAGGTCCACAGATCCTGCCGGGTCTGCTCATTTTCTGTTTCAACATAAGCCGCCACGCGAGGCGAGTCATGAATTATATCACTTGGCAAAACTGCCTCTGCCCCATACACCATAAAGAAAGGGGTCATCTTTGTGGATCTGTTTGGTGTTGTGTTGATTCCCCAAACTACTGATGGCAACTCCTCAACCCACGCTCCAGCAGCTCTGAGACACGGAACCCGGAGACGTGGTTTCAAACCTCGAAGCAACTCCTGATTTGCTCGTTCTACTTGTCCATTGGCCTGTGGATGAGCAACTGAAGCAACGTCTAAACGTATACCCTGATTTCCACAAAACTTTGCCATCTCACCAAGGGACATGTTAGTACCATTATCTGTGATGATACTATGAGGATACCCAAACCTGTGTATGATCTGCTTCAAAAACTTGACTGCTGTAGCTGCTTCACAATTAGTAACAGGCATCACCTCAACCCACTTTGTAAACTTATCAATGGCAACCAAGAGGTGGGTTTTCTTGCAAGGAGACATGCTAAAAGGACCCACCATATCAAGCCCCCAAACTGCAAAGGGCCAAGTCAAGGGTATTGTTCGCAACTCCTGAGCCGGCACATGAATTTGCCTTGCATATCTTTGGCAACCATCACATCTACTCACCAAGCGCTCTGCATCTGCCTGAGCTGTGAGCCAGAAGAAGCCGTGTCTGAAAGCTTTTGCTACTAAAGACCTTGTTGAAGCATGATGACCACAATCTCCCTCATGAATCTCTTTCAAAATTTGCCGGCCCTCCTTTCCAGACACACATCTCTGAAATACTCCAGAAACACTTCTCTTATATAACTCGCCATCAATAACTACGTAGGCCTTAGCCCGGCGCACAATTTGCCGGGATATAACTTCCTGCTCTGGCAGCTCTCCACGCAAAAGATACGCCAAATAAGGTTCTGTCCACTCTGGAATTTCATGAGTTGCTGCTACCAATTGCGAATCCGGGTCTTCCTGACCCGCCAATTCCTCTACGCCCTGAGGCTTAACTGATGGAGTCCATAGCTCGTCCAAGAAAACGTTAGGTGGAACCGGCTCTCTGCGTGAGCCGAGTCTTGACAAAGCATCTGCAGCATCATTTTTCCTGCGGTCAATATGATCCACCTGATAGCCTGAGAAAAACCCGGCTACCCTGTCCACCTCTCTCCTGTAAGCCGCCATTGTTGCATCTTTTCTATCCCATGTTCCTGAAACTTGCTGTGCCACTAGATCTGAATCCCCATAACAATTAATATGCTTGATGCTCATCTCCTTTGCCATACGCAAACCATGTAACAAAGCCTCATATTCGCCACATTGTTAGAGCAATCAAAGTGAATTTGCAAAACATAGCTCAGCTTATCACCCTTGGGAGAAGTTAACACAACTCCAGCTCCTGAACCTTGTGCTTGCTTAGACCCGTCAAAGTGCATAACCCAAGGTTTGAGACCCGGCGCAAGAGGTGGTGCACTCAACTGTGTCCAATCATTAAGAAATCCGCCAATGCCTGCGATTTGATAGCTGTACGAGGCACATAGTCAATGTGGTAAGGCCCCATCTCTATTGCCCACTTGGCAATTCTTCCTGTAGCTTCTGAATTCCTGATAATATCTGCTAAGGGTATTGAACTCACCACTGTGATTGGATGCTCCTGAAAATATGGCTTCAACTTTCTGCTTGCCATGAAAACACCAAATACTAGCTTCTGCCAATGCGGATAGCGCTGCTTTGCTTCTGATAACACCTCACTAACATAATAAACCGGCCTCTGAACCGGGTTTTCCTTGCCTTCCTCCTTACGCTCGACCACCACCACAGCACTCACAGCTTGAGGCCCGGCAGCGACGTATAACAGCATGGGTTCCTTGGGACCCGGGGCCGCCAGAACTGGCGCTTTTGATAATTGTTTCTTCAGAGCTTCAAATGCCTCGTCTGCTTCCTGATTCCACACAAAATTGTCTGTTTTCTTCAGTAACTTGTATAAAGGTATTGCTTTTTCTCCGAGCCGGGATATAAACCGGCTTAGCGCAGCCACACATCCTGTCAACTTCTGAACATCTGCCAATTCCTCAGGTTTTTTCAAACTTGGATGGCTCTGATTTTTTCCGGGTTTGCCTCAATTCCACGCTCTGACACAATGAAACCGAGCAATTTTCCCGCTGGAACTCCAACACGCACTTTGTAGGATTGAGCTTCATCTTGTACTTCCTCAAATTTTTGAATGTTTCTGTAAGGTCGCTGATAAATGACCCGGCTTTTTCTGACTTGATCACCACATCATCCACATAAGCATGCACATTGCGCCCAATCTGATCATGAAAACAATTTTGAATGCACCTCTGATAAGTTGCTCCTGCGTTCTTCAACCCAAAAGTCATGGTTTGTAGCAAAAAGCACCAAAGGGGTGATGAACGATGTCTTTTCCCAATCCTGCCTGTTAAGCTTGATCTGATGATAACCTGAATATGCGTCCAGAAAACACAAGAGCTCGCTGCCTGCCACTGCGTCAACAATTTGGTCGATGCGCGGCAGCGCGAACGGGTCTTTTGGACAATGTTTGTTGAGACTTGTAAAATCAATACACATCCTCCACTCGTTATTTTTCTTCAGAACCAAAACCGGGTTAGCCAACCACTCTGGGTGGAAAACCTCCATGATAAAGCCGGCTTCCAACAACCGGGCTATCTCCTCTCCTATAGCTTTTCTTCTCTCTGCGTTCATTTTTCTCAAACCTTGTTTCACCGGCCTTGCCTTTGGATCAACATGTAAACGGTGCTCAGCGAGTTCAGTCGGAATGCCTGGCATGTCACTAGGTGTCCACGCAAAAACATCCCGATTCTCACGGATGAACTCGATGAGCGCGCTTTCCTATTTATCAGTTAGGCTGGTCCCTATGGCGAACTGCTTGGAGGAATCCCCAGGCACAAAATCCACCATCTTAGTATCCTTTGCTGCTTTAAACTTTGCCCTGTCATCTTCTGTTGTTGGTTTTTTGAGCGCCTTGTTATCCTGCGGGTCAAGATTAGACCTGTAAGCTTTCAACTCCTCTCTAGCACAAGTTCGCTCTGCCAGGGCTGCATCTCTGTCGTGGGGTAGATAACACGGCAGATGCTACTTTGGGGTAGCTTGAGTTTTGGGCAAGGCGACACTGGCGTCTGGGAGATTGTTTAGCATTGCAGGGGACACAGGTTTACCCAGGTTCAGCCTCTCCATTGGAGATAAAGACCTACTTCCTGCTATCTTATTATTAATCTTGGTCTCGATCTCGATAACCCGGCTACGACAACAGAGCTGGATCTCGATCTAGGTTACAAAACTTGTGTGTCTCTCTCGATGGTTCTCTCGCCTAAAGCTTGGGGATTACGAAAGTCTTGCTAGCTATGGCTCAGGGGCCGTTTATATAGATACCGGGCCCTCTGACCGCGTACACAATAGAGCCGGTTCTACCCGAACTCCAAGTCCTATCCTAGCTCCTTTATTATTCGTGCATTCCAAGTCTTGAACCGCCTCTCGAACCGCCTCTTGTACCTTCCAGAATATCACCTTCCTTAGCCGGGTCACCGCCAAGATGCCGGCCCAGAAACATAACCCGGCCCGTGCTGAGGGCTAACTGGCCTGATCGGGCCTCCTTCCTGGCGGGTCACGTTTCCCTCTTCATGGGCCTACCGGGTTATTATCCCTCCATCAGTAGTGTGGGGACCCCGGACTAGCTGTCCGAAATACCCGATTATGCTTAACACAACGATCCCGTGATCAGTCTGTCGTTGCACATAATCCGAATTGGATACCAAAGTTTACATCCATTACAGTACCGAATAGAAAATCTTACATAAATGGTCATTTAGACCAAGTTCTTACATAGGTGCCTTCATGGGCCAAACCAAATATATTAGCGGAAGCTACGGCGCGGTAGACATCATTCTAATGATGACAACCCGACAGGCAGCTGACTTGTGGAGATCCTTAGTTGGCGTAGAAGTCGCCATATTCCTGCTCTGCGTAGTGTTCCTCCTCGTAGTCTGGCTAGGACAATAGCCAGGGACGAAACCAATATGAGTACATTTGAATGTACTCGCAAACTATCCCAACATGAGTATGCACCAGTTTTATTTTAGTTGACAACTTTTCTTATTTAAAACATCTCTATATCTTTATTGAAAAAGGTAAGAAGAGTTTTATAACTATCTTTAAAGAAGTCACCGTTTTCATCGGTTTTTCCAAAACTCCTCCTTTCCGACCATAGCCCGTCATGGTCCACTTTCATCCAACCACCTCATACGATCCGTTGGTATAGGTGTAGGAAACAATCTCCACTTCATTTTTCTTTTAAAAACTCAAAGCCTTTTTAAAACTTGCACAAGGTCTTAGGACAGTCTCCCAATTGTCCATATCCGAGGACTCGGCTATTCGAATAGTTTTAAACACTCTGCAGAGGTAGCACGCTTTTAACCCACATCCATCCGGCAACTCATCGTGTCTGCCACGTCTCGCCATACCAGGTGTATGCGAAGTAAGCCGCCGGCCATAGCCTCTTATTTGCTCATGCTAGTATAGGATCCTTCCCATATGACACTTTCCATCGACACCCAGTCCGGTTTCCCGTCAGAAACCCTAAGTGTGAGGACTCATAGTTTTGTCCGGCGGTTTATGGTGGAACCTTCTATCCTCCCCACCAACTTGTGTGAGGACCCGGGTCAGGGGGTAGATCCTCGGACCATCCCCTCATGCATAACGGAGTCATCTCCGTCGATGAGGTATCCCATACTAATAAGAGCAAACTACATGACTACGCCTTTTCCCATATGTGGTAAATGTGGTCGCACAGGGTAGGATTGGTTTCCATAGTACTAGGACACTGTGCATTTTTCACAAACATCACCATTTTTCCACCTTTCCAACACAGCACCGACATCTCGGCATTCCATAAACTCACAAGACATTTCAAAGGAGTTTTGAATAAACAACATTGTTTTCCCATCCTAAAGTTTTATATAAACTACTACATAGGGTGGCAAAATAATATCCATATATTTTTGAAATGGGTTTTGTAAATCTTGCTTTGAGAGTAAACATGTTATGAAAGTAGATGCATATGTTGGTAGTGCAAGCTCAGAGAATAGCTTGCCTTGCTTGGCAAAGTGATCTTGCTCTTGTTCTTCAAATTCAGCAAACTCTCCTTCCTCGATATATCCGACAACGTTCTCGTCTAATTAACAAACAAACAATGCAAACAATCACTAAGCTATACAAGCAATCACCTCAACATAACCATCATCAACAACACAATTAGCTACTGCACACATCAAACACACAATTTGATTTTCAAACAAAATTGAATTAAACACTTTTTAATTACTTCTAAATTATGGCAGAAACTAGTTATTCATGTTTAATTCCACAACTTGAGTTCTGTTGGTCACAAAAATACAAACTAAAATTCTATGGAAAGCCACTGATGTGTAGAATACAACCCAATTTGAATTGGATCATTTGGAGTTACCAAACTCCCTACACATTGGATTGAATCCAGTAGCTTAATAATCAAGTTTTAGCTACCAATTAAATTATATTGTTCCAAAAATTAAACCCTTTTAGGGGTAACTAAAATGGATATATGTGAGCTAACAAAATTGGTCCTAACTCATTTGGATCAACCAATAAACATATTTGTCTGTTTTAGTCCAGAAGGGTTTATTTTAAAGTCAACAATTAATATGCTTAATTAATTCTACCAAAATTAGGGGAGCTAACACAAGGTAGTACTAAGCTAGCAAAATTGGTTTGGAATTATTTGGACTAACAGAGTATCAGAAACAAACAAGTTTAGATTTTAAACCTTCTGTGGAATTTTCAATAATACTTTTTAACTATTTAATTAAATGACATGAGACCAATTGTGTTGGTTAAACAATTTCATAAGCTTTCCAGAACAGTTGAGTTTGATTTATTTGGATTTCTAAATCTCGAGATATTGAATTTCAAAGTTGGATCCAGTACTGATTATTCAGAGAAGTTTGAAATTCGAAAATTCCCTCCTCTGGATAATGTTGAAATCCCTGACGGGTGGGTCCTACCCGTCAGTGACTCAGCGAAACGGTACGCGCGCGAGGGAAAAGATTAAAATTATGACAGTGGGACCCACATGGCAGTCTAACTTAATACGAAGCGGTACGTGGCCGTAGATCTTCGATCCAACGGCTCACGGAGGTCGCCATCGGCGACGACCTAAAACGAGCGGCGCTGCCGCGCCGGCGACGGCGAGGTGGATGAATCTCTCACCTAGAGGGCTCGGGAGGTCGTGGAGATGATGCAGATCGACGGCGGTGGTGAGGTGGAAGCTTCTGGCCGAGTTACACTTGCTGGGGTGGAGTGGTTTGTCGGCGGCGAGGTCTCCGTCTTCCTCGGCCACGGACAGCAGCTCCGGCGAGGTTCCACGGCCGCGTCTGGGCACTGATCAAAGGGAAAAAGGATGCGGTGAGTGCGGTGAAGCAGAGGGAGGTAAGTGCAGGCCAAAGAGGGAAGAATGGGGCAGTGTGGCGTCGTGGCCACGACGGACCTCGACGGCGGCAGTGGCTACGGCACAGCACGCCCTCCTGGCGGTGCACGGCGAATTGAGAGGGTCAGTGAGGGAGTGGGGTGGTGTGGTGTTCGCAGAGGGTGCGGGGGTGGCTTTATAGCGCGGGATGCGGCGTACGGTGGACGGAGTGCACGGCGACGTCCACGGCGACACGGCGGAGATATTTCTCCCCAATCCGACGCGGCGGTGCGAGGGACGTGGAGACGAGGCGTTCACCGGGGTCCGGACGTGTTCTAGAAGATCTCGGCCAAGCGCGGCGTGTCGGGGCGCGAGCTGGGCCAATTTGGTCGACGACGGCGAGCTCGCCACGGCGACAGTGGAGGGAAATCGAGGCGAGGGGCGGCGTAACTGCCCTCCTCTGCGGCGCCGCGGCTGCAGAGGCACGGGGGCGAGGGGGTGCGCGGCCAGGGGGGCCTGGGGAGCGCGGAAACGGCGACGACGGTGGTGGCGACACGGCGGCACGTCGGGGCGAGGGAGAGAGGTAGGGGATGACGTTTTCGCAGAAAACCCCCTGCCTCCTCTCTGCTTTTTTTCTGTTTTAGTCCTTCTGTTAAAACCAGAAGGTTTTCTAGGATTTAATTAGGGTATTTAAACATTTTAGAAAAATTTGCAAAAATTTGTGGGGCCTTCCCTAATGTACAGAAGCTCCACAAAAATTGGCATAAAATAATAAAATGTTTTGAAACATTTTCTTTTATAGTACTTTGTTTATGTTATTTGAATTTATTTCAATTTGTTTTTATTTTAGAATTTAAAACTAGTTCAAAAATAATATTTGAGAGGGGAAAGTGGTAGGAACAAAATGGGGAGTGTTTACATTACACTCCACTGACTTTGGTTTGAAATAATTGAGTTTGTCACTTGAGATTTTATGTGACAACTTGTCACTTTTATTTTTCTTGCTTTGATTTTATATTTTGTTTCTTTCTTTCTTACTAGTGTTCACTAGAGCAAACACTCACACAAACAGCAAGAACAACAACTCAAGTAACAAAAGCAATTAACATACAATAAACAACAAAAGTTTTTGTTGGCTCTCATTTTTGGAATATAATCCTGATAATAATTTTGGGATGTTACAATCCTTCCCCCCTTAAAATAAATCTCGTCCCGAGATTTGCTAGGCTTAGGTTTTAAGGAGGTCTGGGAATTCGCTTCTAAGATAATCTTCGCGTTCCCAAGTTGCTTCTTCTTCAGAGTGGTTAGTCCACTGGACTTTGTAAAACTTGATCGCACGTCTTCGGGTAACACGAACATCTTCTTCGAGAATTTTGAGGGGTCTCTCACGATAAGTCAGGTCTTGGTTCAGGTCGATGGAGAGGTGGTCGATGTTTTTGAAAACATCAGGCTGGTCAGGAACTTCAAGACACTTCCGGAGCAAGGAAATGTGGAAGACATCATGATAATCTCCTAACTCCTGGGGTAACTCCAGCTGATAGGATACTTCTCCTCGACGAGCAATGACCTTGAAGGGTCCAATATACCTTGGTGCTAACTTTCCTTTGACATGGAAACGCTGCATTCCCTTGAGGGGTGTCACTCGGAGATACACATAATCTCCGACTGAAAGTGAGATCACGGCGCTTGGTGTCAGCGTAACTCTTCTGACGGGATTGGGCAGTTTTGAGCGTTCACGAATAAGCTGAACTTGCTCTTCAGCTTCTCGGAGGGTATCTGGTCCGAACAATTTGCTCTCTGTATCGGACCAATTCAGGGGTGTACGACACTTCTTGCCGTAAAGGGCTTCAAAAGGGGCCATTTGCAGACTAGACTGATAACTGTTGTTGTACGAGAACTCTGCAAACGGAAGACAATCTTCCCACTTGGAACCATAGGATAGAACACATGCGCGAAGCATGTCCTCCAATATCTGGTTCACTCGCTCAGTTGGCCATCGGTCTGGGGATGATAAGCTGTGCTAAAGGCTAACTTGGTTCCGAGGGCTTCATGAAGGGATTTCCAGAATCTTGAGGTGAATTGCGTGCCTCTATCAGATACAATCTTCTTAGGCACACCATGCAGGCTCACTATTCTGGAAATATACAGGTCTGCTAACTGAGCTCCGGTATGAGTGGTCTTGACAGGAACAAAGTGGGCAACCTTGGTCAGTCGATCAACGATGACCCAGATTGAATCATGGCCTCGGTTGGATCTTGGAAGTCCGGTAATAAAATCCATTCCAATCTCGTCCCACTTCCACTCGGGAATTTTCAAAGGTTGAAGCAATCCAGCGGGTCGCTGATGTTCAGCCTTGACTCGCTGACAGATATCACACTTGGCTACGAATGAACCAATCTCTCGCTTCTTCATGCCACCAAAATCTTTCTCGAAGGTCTTGGTACATTTTGGTTCCGCCGGGGTGGATTGAATAAGGGGTCTCATGGGCCTCCTTCAGGATTAACTCCTTAAGTTCCGTGACATTGGGCACACAGATACGGTCATTGAATTTCAGCACTCCTTCAGCATCTTCGGTAAAACCGGGTGCTTTGCCGAGGGAAATTTTCTTCCTAATTCCCTCTATGCTTTCATGACCTTTCTGGGCTTCTTTGATTTGATCCATCAGGGTTGGGGTTAACTCTAAATTGGCGAGATAACCATGGCTAACAAGCTCTAGTCCAAAATCTTGGAAGTCTTTGAACAAGGCTGGCTGTTCGGCTTGGATCAGGGCATTCAGGGTGCAAGGTTTGCGACTAAGGGCATCGGCAACTACATTAGCCTTTCCGGGGTGATAATGGATTCCAATATCATAATCCTTGATTAATTCCATCCATCTCCTCTGTCGCAGGTTCAGATCTTTCTGGGTGAAAATATACTTCAAGCTTTTGTGATCTGTATAGACCTCGCAGCGATGTCCCGCAAGATAGGGACGCCACTTCTTAAGAGCAAAGACACAGCAGCTAACTCCAAGTCATGGGTTGGGTAATTCTCTTCATGCGGTCGCAACTGCCGGGACAGGTACGACACAACTTTGCCTTCTTGCATCAGAACGCAACCAAGTCCGAGGCGTGATGCATCGCAATACACGTCGAAACTCTGGGTGACGTCTGGCATGATCAGGATTGGGGCTGAGGTTAGTTCTTCTTCAGTTCTTGGAAACTATCCTCACACTTCTGAGTCCATTCAAATTTCTTGTCCTTCTTCAACAGTTGGGTCAGAGGTTTGGCTATACTGGAAAATCCTTCAACGAACTTGCGGTAATAACCGGCAAGTCCGAGAAAGCTTCGGATTTCAAAAACATTGGTTGGGGATAACCAGTCAAGAATGGCTTGTATCTTCTCAGGGTCAACAGAAATTCCTCCGCGATACAATATGTCCAAGAAATGCCACTTCACTGAGCCAAAACTCACACTTGCTAAGTTTGGCATACAGCTGGTGCTCTGGAGGGTCTCCAAAACTAGACGCAGGTGTTCAGCATGCTCTTCTTCGGTCTTGGAATAAATAAGGATGTCATCAAGGAAAACTACCACGAACTTGTCGAGGTACTCCATGAAAATCTTGTTCATGAGATTCATGAAATAGGCTGGGGCATTGGTCAGACCAAAAGACATCACGGTGTATTCAAACAACCGTAACGAGTGGTGAAGGCGGTCTTGGGAATATCTGTCTCTCGATCTTCAACTGATGGTAACCTGTCCGAAGATCGATCTTTGAAAAGACTCGGGCTCCGTTCATTTGATCGAACAGATCCTCGATCTTGGGAAGAGGGTACTTGTTTTTAATGGTCACGTCATTCAGCTTGCGATAATCCACACACAGGCGTGTGGTACCGTCTCTCTTGTCCAAAATAATGGGTGATCCCCATGGTGAAGCGCTTGGGCGGACAAGACCTTTGCTTAGCATATCAGCCAACTGTTTCTTCAACTCAACCAGTTCTTCCGGATTCATCCGATAAGGCTTTTGGGATATGGGGGATGTTCCTGGATAAGCTCAATTATGAACTCAATATCCCTATCTGGCGGCATACCAGGCAATTCTTCTGGGAAAACATCCTTGAACAGATGAACAACACGGATCTCATCTAGGGCGGGTCGAGCTATGCTCTCATGGCAGCCTGGGTGAGGTTGACTAGTTTTAGACACATACTCCACTTCTACTTCTTTGTCGGTGGTGATGGATACAGCTCTTCTGGCACAGTCAATTCGACCATGGTACTTGGCTAACCAATTCATACCGAGTATAACATCGATGCCTTGGGTTCCCAGAACAATTAAGTTAACTGGAAACTTTCTCCTTTGATCTCAAGGGGTACATCGGAGCAAAACATCTGGTCTCTACGGTGGATTCTGGGATTTGGATGACCATGGGTTTGGGTAAGAGGCTCTTAACTAAACCTCCCTTAGCAACAAATTCTTGGGTAACAAATGAATGGGTAGCACCAGAATCAAACAGAACAGTTGCAGGTACTGAGTTGACAAGGAACGTACCCAGCACAACATCCGGAGCATCCTGAGCTTCTTCAGCATTGATGTGGTGCAGACGACCCTTGGCAACAGCAGCATTTCCGCGAGGTGCGGCATTCTTGCCATTTCCATTTCCATTGCGGCCTTGACCATTGTTCTGTGCCGGCGCATTGGGGCGCTGGACATTCCTCTTGGGATTGGGACATTCTTTGGAGTAGTGACCCTTGTTGCCGCATTCAAAGCAGATCACATTGGGATTGCGGTGAAGTTGTTGAAGTTTCCTCCGGGACGGTTATTGTCATTGGGCGGTTGAAGTTGTTTGGGCGGTTAGGGTAATTGGGCGTGGAGCTTGGGGTGGACGATAGGCAGGCCTGGTGTTCTGCTGAAAGATACGAGGTTTCTGGCTGCTCGAGCCTTCCTGAGATTCATCCTCCTCTTGCGACCTTCATACATCGACTTGCGCTTGGTCTCCAGCTGGATGGCTTTGTCCACAAGTGACTCCAGATCACGGAAGTCATGGATAACCAAAGCACACTGAAGTTCATCATGAAGTCCACTCATGAAACGCTCTTCTTCTCTTCCTTGTCGGTGTCATCAGGAGCATACCGAGATAAGTCGGTAAACTCCTCAAGATAACCGACCACATCTCTACTTCCCTGCCTCAGCTTACGGAACTCATCCTTCTTCCTCTCAATGTCCACTGGGAATATGCTTCTTGCGGAACTTCTCCTGGAACTCAGCCCAGTTGATGACATGACCAGCTGGCTGGAGAGTCTTGGTAGTTTCCCACCAAGCTCTTGCAGGTCCAGCGAGATAGTGGGTTGCATACAGCACTTTCTCATTTTCTCCCACAGCAGCAACTTCAAGATTATTGCCGATGGTGCGAAGCCAATCATCGGCTTCTAGTGGGTGAAGTCCCTTGGAGTAGGTGGGTGGGTTGGTCTTCTGAAAATCACCCAAGGTAGATCGCTGGTTTCCATCGCCATTGCCGTTACCACCATTGTTGTTGTTGTTGTTATTGTTGTTGTTGTTGTAAGCGGCTGCGAGTTGTTGTAAGGCAGCGAGATGAGCTTGGCGCTCTTGCCGGGCATTTTCACGCTCCTCCATGATAAGTGCGAGAAGTTGGGTGGGGGTTGGGTCCGGTGGTGGTGGTGCTGATCCTGATCCTTCCGCATTGCTGCGACGGGGTGGCATCCTGAAGCACACCGGGTATAAGAGACAAGGCAAGAAAAGTTCGACTAAGGGAAAAGATGATCTCTCAAGTGGTTGATTCTAAGATTTATATGAAAATAGTTCACACAGATTTAAACAAGACAAACATACTTATATTTCACAAACAATACATCAAGGAGTTCACAACAACATCAAGCTTATCAACATAACATCTGGTTTCCAAAAGAACCACTGCTACTACTCGACTAGCTATAGGGGGTCAACCTAATCCTGCGGTAGTGATCAAGTCACTCGCCTACTGAGGTGGAACCTCCAGCTCTAACACGTCAGCATCTGACTGGTAGGCTGGCTCCTCGGGATCCTCCTCCTCGTCCTCGAGAACTGGCTCGAGTGGCTCCTCCTCCTCGTCAACTAACTCCTCCTCATCATCCTCCTCCTCACAGTCCATCTCCTCCACGAAGTCATCATCGTCACTGAGGAAAGCGTCGTTCTCCTTGCGGAGATCCTCGCCCTCCTCCTCCATCTCGTCAGTATGGTGCTCAAGATCCTCAATCAGTCCATCCTGCTCTGCCACCTTCGTGCGGAGCTTCACGATAGTCTTCCTCAGCTGGGCCCTCTTCCTGAGAAGAGCAACCTTCTCCACCATCAGCTTCATCTCGTTCTCGCGAAGCTCAACGAGCGACTCGCGGTCGAAGTGGAGCTGAATCCTAGTGCGCAACAGATCATCCTGAGTGCACTGAAGTAAGATCTCCATGTCCATGATGTAGCTCCCAAACATCGGGTGGTAAGGTGAAGGAGTAGGGTGTCCATCACAGTTGCGCCTCCCGTAGAACCGGAACGGGAGTCTACTAACTCCGCCTTGTGCTCCTCACAAAGTCGGGCTAGCATCCTCTGTGTAGCAGTACAGAGACCGTCAACCCAGGTGGCCTCCTTGGTGGTGAAGATGAGCGTCCTGGAATTGGGAGACTTGATGTTCCTGCGAACTGACGACTGATGAGCCAGCTCAGCCTTCCAACACCGTGAACATCAATCTGAGCTCCCTCAAACTCTGGAGCGGGGCGACCTAACAGCTTGGTCAACTCGAACAAGTCCCTCTCAAACGTCAGCTTGCTGTCCTTCTCCAGCTGAACGAACTCGGTCCAGTGGAGTGCCATCTACAGTTTTTAAGCAAAATTTTAAGTTAGTTAGTGACAAGTAATCAAAATTTTAATATAGTAGGGCAACAAGTGAGTCAAATTTTAAACTTAATGAGAGGTGTACAAAATTTTAGGGATACTAAGGAAAATGTAAATTTAATGAGAGTAAAATTTTGCATAAGTAAGAGGATTGGAGATAAGCAATTTTCGAAAATACTTCATTCCTTTCTTTTTAGAAATTCATCTTTTGTAACATTTGACAAACGACCATGCTAACTAAGGTTTCCTAAAGTCAGGATGGCTCTGATACCAAGTCTGTGGGGACCCCGGACTAGCTGTCCGAAATACCCGATTATGCTTAACACAACGATCCCGTGATCAGTCTGTCGTTGCACATAATCCGAATTGGATACCAAAGTTTACATCCATTACAGTACCGAATAAAAGTCTTACATAAATGGTCATTTAGACCAAGTTCTTACATAGGTGCCTTCATGGGCCAAACCAAATATATCAGCGGAAGCTACGGCGTAGACATCATATTCTAACAACCCGACAGGCAGCTGACTTGTGGAGATCCTTAGTTGGCGTAGAAGTCGCCATATTCCTGCTCTGCGTAGTGTTCCTCCTCGTAGTCTGGCTAGGACAATAGCCAGGGACGAAACCAATATGAGTACATTTGAATGTACTCGCAAACTATCCCAACATGAGTATGCACCAGTTTTATTTTAGTTGACAACTTTTCTTATTTAAAACATCTCTATATCTTTATTGAAAAAGGTAAGAAGAGTTTTATAACTATCTTTAAAGAAGTCACCTTTTCATCTGTTTTTCCAAAACTCCTTTTCCGACCATAGCCCGTCATGGTCCACTTTCATCCAACCACCTCATACCGATCCGTTGGTATAGGTGTAGGAAACAATCTCCACTTCATTTTTCTTTTAAAAACTCAAAGCCTTTTTAAAACTTGCACAAGGTCTTAGGACAGTCTCCCAATTGTCCATATCCGAGGACTCGGCTATTCGAATAGTTTTTAACACTCTGCAGAGGTAGCACGCTTTTAACCCACATCCATCCGGCAACTCATCGTGTCTGCCACGTCTCGCCATACCAGGTGTATGCGAAGTAAGCCGCCGGCCATAGCCTCTTATTTGCTCATGCTAGTATAGGATCCTTCCCATATGACACTTTCCATCGACACCCAGTCCGGTTTCCCGTCAGAAACCCTAAGTGTGAGGACTCATAGTTTTGTCCGGCGGTTTATGGTGGAACCTTCTATCTCCCCACCAACTTGTGTGAGGACCCGGGTCAGGGGGTAGATCCTCGGACCATCCCCTCATGCATAACGGAGTCATCTCCGTCGATGAGGTATCCCATACTAATAAGAGCAAACTACATGACTACGCCTTTTCCCATATGTGGTAAATGTGGTCGCACAGGGTAGGATTGGTTTCCATAGTACTAGGACACTGTGCATTTTTCACAAACATCACCATTTTTCCACTTTCCAACACAGCACCGACATCTCGGCTTCCATAAACTCACAAGACATTTCAAAGGAGTTTTGAATAAACAACATTGTTTTCCCATCCTAAAGTTTTATATAAACTACTACATAGGGTGGCAAAATAATATCCATATATTTTTGAAATGGGTTTTGTAAATCTTGCTTTGAGAGTAAACATGTTATGAAAGTAGATGCATATGTTGGTAGTGCAAGCTCAGAGAATAGCTTGCCTTGCTTGGCAAAGTGATCTTGCTCTTGTTCTTCAAATTCAGCAAACTCTCCTTCCTCGATATATCCGACAACGTTCTCGTCTAATTAACAAACAAACAATACAAACAATCACTAAGCTATACAAGCAATCACCTCAACATAACCATCATTAACATCACAATTGGCTACTGCACACATCAAACCACACAATTTGGTTTTCAAATAAATTGAATTAAACATTATTTAAGTCCAAATTATGGCAGAAACTAGTTATTCATGTTTAATTCCACAACTTGAGTTCTGTTGGTCACAAAAATACAAACTAAAATTCTATGGAAAGCCACTGATGTGTAGAATACAACCCAATTTGAATTGGATCATTTGGAGTTACCAAACTCCCTACACATTGGATTGAATCCAGTAGCTTAATAATCAAGTTTTAGCTACCAATTAAATTATATTGTTCCAAAAATTAAACCCTTTTAGGGGTAACTAAACATGGATATATGTGAGCTAACAAAATTGGTCCTAACTCATTTGGATCAACCAATAAACATATTTGTCTGTTTTAGTCCAGAAGGGTTTATTTAAAGTCACAATTAATATGCTTAATTAATTCTACCAAAATTAGGGGAGCTAACACAAGGCAGTACTAAGCTAGCAAAATTGGTTTGGAATTATTTGGACTAACAGAGTATCAGAAACAAACAAGTTTAGATTTAAACCTTCTGTGGCATTTTCAATAATACTTTTTAATTATTTAATTAAATGACATGAGACCAATTGTGTTGGTTAAACAATTTCATAAGCTTTCCAGAACATTTGAGTTTGATTTATTTGGATTCCTAAATCTCGAGATATTGAATTTCAAAGTTGACATCAGTACTGAGAATTTCAGAGTTTAAATTAGAAAAATCCACTGTTGTGGATAATGTTGAAATCCCTGACGGGTGGGTCCTACCCGTCAGTGACTCAGCGAAACGGTACGCGCGCGAGGGAAAAGATTAAAATTATGACAGTGGGACCCACATGGCAGTCTAACTTAACACGAAGCGGTACGTGGCCGTAGATCTTCGATCCAACGGCTCACGGAGGTCGCCATCGGCGACGACCTAAAACGAGCGGCGCTGCCGCGCCGGCGACGGCGAGGTGGATGAATCTCTCACCTAGAGGGCTCGGAGGTCGCGGAGATGATGCAGATCGACGGCGGTGGTGAGGTGGAAGCTTCTGGCCGAGTTACACTTGCTGGGGTGGAGTGGTTGTCGGCGGCGAGGTCTCCGTCTTCCTCGGCCACGGACAGCAGCTCCGGCGAGGTTCCACGGCCGCGTCTGGGCACTGATCAAAGGGAAAAAGGTGCGGTGAGTGCGGTGAAGCAGAGGGAAGTAAGTGCAGGCCAAAGAGGGAAGAATGGGGCAGTGTGGCTCGTGGCCACGACGGACCTCGACGGCGGCAGTGGCTACGGCACAGCACGCCCTCCTGGCGGTGCACGGCGCGAATTGAGAGGGGTCAGTGAGGGAGTGGGGTGGTGTGGTGTTCGCAGAGGGTGCGGGGGTGGTTTTATAGCGGGATGCGGCGTACGGTGGACGGAGTGCACGGCGACGTCCACGGCGACACGGCGGAGATATTTCCCCAATCCGACGCGGCGGTGCGAGGGACGTGGAGACAAGGCGTTCACCGGGGTCCGGACGTGTTCTAGAAGATCTCGGCCAAGCGCGGCGTGTCGGGGGCAGAGCGAGCTGGGCCAATTTGGTCGACGACGGCGAGCTGCCACGGCGACGGTGGAGGGAAATCGAGGCGAAGGGCGGCGTAACTGCCTCCTCTGCGGCGCCGCGGCTGCAGAGGCACGGGGGCGAGGGGGTGCGCGGCCAGGGGGGCCTGGGGAGCGCGGAAACGGCGCGACGGTGGTGGCGACACGGCGGCACGTCGGGGCGAGGGAGGAGGTAGGGGATGACGTTTTTGCAGAAAACCCCTGCTCCTCTCTCTTTTTTTATATTTCTGTTTTGTCCTTCTGTTAAAACCAGAAGGTTTTCTAGGATTTAATTAGGGCACTTAAACATTTTAGAAAAATTTGCAAAAATTTGTGGGGCCTTCCCCTAATGTACAGAGCTCCAAAAAATTGGCATAAAATAATAAAATGTTTTGAAACATTTTCTTTTAAGTACTTTGTTTATGTTATTTGAATTTATTTCATTTGTTTTTATTTTAGAATTTTTAAACTAGTTCAAAAATAATATTTGAGAGGGGAAAGTGGTAGGAACAAAATGGGGAGTGTTTACATTACAACTCCACTGACTTTGGTTTGAAATTAATTGAGTTTGTCACTTGAAGATTTTATGTGACAACTTGTCACTTTTATTTTTCTTGCTTTGATTTTATATTTTGCTTTCTTTCTTTCTTACTAGTGTTCACTAGAGCAAACACTCACACAAACAGCAAGAACAACATCTCAAGTAACAAAAGGCAATTAACATACAATAAACAACAAAAGTTTTTGTTGGCTCTCATTTTTGGAATATAATCCTGATAATAATTTGGGAT